>JAVMKO010000013.1:25492500-26172616 GCA_032164245.1 Sternotherus odoratus
GGACCCCCAGAATTCCAGACTCCTCCAATTCCCTCTGCTCCCTGCCTGTGTGCCCCCACCCTGCTCCACACACCCCTGCCCCCTGAAAGCCCACCCCCCCCAGAATTCCCCCCACCCCTATTCCCTGATGCCCCCCCTCCTCTGCTTCCTGATGCCATCCTGAGACTCCCCTACCAGGGCGCTCAGAGGCTGGCTACATGTGGAACAAATAAACATCCCGCTGCTCTGGGAGCACACAGCCCCCTCCCCTGCAGGGGGAGCGGGGGGGGGTCTCTTGGTGCTGGAGGCCAATGGGAGCGGTTGAATCAGGCCCAGGCGCCCAATCACACTCTGCATCGGGGGGGAGGGAGGGGAAGAGGCGGGGAAAGGAGGGGAGGGGTGAAAAATTCCGGACTTTTCAACCAATTCCTCCCAGATGGGTATTTGAAACTGAAAAACCCGTACATGTCTGGGAAATACGGACAAATGGTAACCCTAGCCCCTTAGCATCGAGGCCTATAAGGTGCCACAGGACTCTTTGTCGATGTTCCCCAAAGACAATGAAAATAGAAGTTTCCATCCAACACATTACTGGTGTGAAATCCCCATAGTGACAAAGTGGAAAGGCCATGCCTTACGTACTCAAAAACCCAGAATGCTGCTCTTTTTTGCAAACTCTTCCAGTTTAATGTTCCAGCCACATTGTGTTCTACAGGAAAAAAGGACTGGAAAAATCTGGCTAGAAATCTGGCATGTCATGAGAAGGCAGCAAATCACCAGAGAGCATTCCGTAGGTGGAAAGAGCTTGAGATGAGAGGCCACCATAGATGATCAGCATCAAGAGAAGATTGTATCAGAGTCTCTTTACTGGCAAAATGTTCTGAAAAAGTTCATTGCCATTGTGAGAATGCTTGCTACCCAAAACCTAGCACTGTGTGGCACTTCAAATTAACTGTATGTGCCAAATAATGGAAACATCCTTAAAATTGTGGAGCTGATGGCTGAGTTCGATGCTGTACTCCAGGAGCATCTAAAAAGAGTCACAACCCAAGAAATGTACAAAAAATGGAATTGGAAAAACAATTCAAAATGAGATATCACAGTTACTGGCAACAGAAGTCAAAGAGAAGATTTTGGCAGATCTGAAGTTAACAAGATATTACTCTGTTATTCTGGACTGCACACCTGACATCAGTATTCTTTACATCAAGTTAAAGAAGTATGGGCTGGATGAATGGACCATAAGGTGGATAGAAAGCTGTCTGGATCATTGGGCTCAACAAGTAGTGATCAATAGCTCCATATCTAGTTGGCAGCTGGTATCAAGCGGAGTGCCCTATGTGTCGGTCCTGGGGACAGTTTTGTTCAATATCTTTATCAATGATCTGCAGGATGACGTGGACTGCACCCTCAGTAAGTTTGCAGGTGACACTAAACTGGGAGGAGTGGTAGATACGCTGGAGGGTAGGGATAGGATACAGCGGGACTTAGACAAATTAGAGGATTGGGCCAAAAGAAATCTGATGAGGTTCAATAAAGACAAGTGCAGAGTCCTGAACTTAGGACGGAAGAATCCCATGCACTGCTACAGACTAGGGACCGAATGGCTAGGCAGCAGTTCTGAAGAAAAGGACCTAGGGGTTACAGTGGACGAGAAGCTGGACATAAGTCAACAGTGTGCCCTTGTTGCCAAGAAGGTTAATGGTATTTTGGGTTGTATAAGTAGGGGCATTGCCAGCAGATCGAGGGATGTGATTGTTCCCCCCTATTTGACATTGATGAGGCCTCATCTGGAGTACTGTGTCCAGTTTTAGGGCCCACACTACAAGAAAGATGTGGAAAAATTGGAAAGAGTCCAGAGGAGGACAACAAAAATTATTAGGGGGCTGGAGCACATGATTTATGAGGAGAGGCTGAGGGAACTGGGATTGTTTAGTCTAGAGAAGAGAAGACTTAGGGGGGATTTAATAGCTGCTTTCAACTACCTGAAAGGGGGTTCCAAAGAGGATAGATCTAGACTGTTCTCGGTGGTAGCAGATGACAGAACAAGGAGTAATGGTCTTAAGTTGGGGGGGGGAAGTTTAAGTTGGATATTAGGAAAATCTTTTTCAGTAGGAGGGTGGTGAGACACTGGAATGGGTTACCTCGGGAGGTGGTGGAATCTCCTTCCTTAAAGACTTTTAAGGTCAGGCTTGACAAAGACCTGGCTGGGACGCTTTAGATGTGGTTGGTTCTGCTTTGAGCAGGGGGGTTGAACTAGATGACCTCCTGAGGTCCCTTCCAACCCTGATATTCTATCATTCTATGATTCTATGATCAGCCATATGGAATGTGAAATTGCGGCACTATTAACGAGGGTTTGTAACCTATCCTTTAAATCGGCTACTGTGCCCAGTGACTGGAAGATAGCTAATGTAACGCCAATATTTAAAAAGGGCTCTAGAGGTGATCCTGGCAATTACAGACCAGTTAGTCTAACGTCCGTACCGGGAAAATTAGTTGAAACAATAGTAAAGAATAAAATTGTCAGACACATAGAAGAGCATAAATTGTTGGGCAAAAGTCAACATGGTTTCTGCAAAGGGAAATCGTGTCTTACTAATCTATTAGAGTTCTTTGAAGGGGTCAGCAAACATGTGGACAAGGGGGATCCGGTGGACATAGTGTACTTAGATTTCCAGAAAGCCTTTGACAAGGTCCCTCACCAAAGGCTCTTACATAAATTAAGCTGCCATGGGATAAGAGGGAAGATCTTCTCATGGATTGAAAACTGGTTAAAAGACAGGGAACAAAGGGTAGGAATAAATGGAACTTTTTCAGAATGGAGAGGGGTAACTAGTGGTGTTCCCCAAGGGTCAGTCCTGGGACTGATCCTATTCAACATATTTATAAATGATTTGGAGGAAGGGGTAAACAGTGATGTGGCAAAGTTTGCAGATGATACTAAACTGCTCAAAGTAGTAAGGACCAAAGCAGACTGTGAAGAACTTCAAAAAGATCTCACTAAACTAAGTGATTGGGCAACAAAATGGCAAATGAAATTTAATGTGGATAAATGTAAAGTAATGCACATTGGAAAAAATAACCCCAACTATACATACAATATGATGGGGGCTAATTTAGCTACAACCAATCAGGAAAAAAACCTGGGAGTCATTGTGGATAGTTCTCTGAAGGCATCCACGCAGTGTGCAGCGGCAGTCAAAAAAGCAAACAGGATGTTAGGAATCATTAAAAAAGGGATAGAGAATAAGTCAGAGAATATCTTATTGCCCTTATACAAATCCATGGTGTGCCCACATCTTGAATACTGCGTACAAATGTGGTCTCCTCATCTCAAAAAGGATATACTGGCACTAGAAAAGGTTCAGAGAAGGGCAACTAAAATGATTAGGGGTTTGGAACGGGTCCCATATGAAGAGAGATTAAAGAGGCTAGGACTTTTTAGCTCGGAAAAGAGGAGACTAAGGGGGGATATGATAGAGGTATATAAAATTATGAGTGGTGTGGAGGAAGTAAATAAGGAAAAATTATTTACTTGTTCCCAAAATAGAAGAACTAGGGGCCACTCAATGAAATTGGCGTGCAGCAGGTTTAAAACAAATAAAAGGAAGTTCTTCTTCACACAGCGCACAGTCAACCTGTGGAACTCCTTACCTGAGGAGGCTGTGAAGGCTAGGACTATAACAGGGTTTAAAAGAGAGTTGGATAAATTCATGGAGGCTAAGTCCATAAATGGCTATTAGCCGGGATGGGTAATGAATGGTGTCCCTAGCCTCTGTTCTGTCAGAGGGGGGGTGATGGATGGCAGGAGAGAGATCGCTCGATCATACCTGTTAGGTTCACTCACTCCGGGGCACCTGGCATTGGCCACTGTCGGTAGACAGGATGCTGGGCTAGATGGACCTTTGGTCTGACCCAGTATGGCCGTTCTTATGTTCTTATGTTCTTATGAACAAATGACTTTAATGGCGCATTTTGTAACAACAGAACCTAGCGAAAATGTCCCTGAATGGTGACTGTCAGAGAGCATTTTCTAGAATTTATTGACATTGATGATACTATAGGAGCTGGTAGGACAAATTTGCTTCTTAAAAAGCTGGAAGATATGGGAATTGCGATAGCTGACATGAGAGGTCAAGATTACAATAATGGTGCCAACATGAGAGGAAAGAACATAGGAGTGCAGACATGGATCTGAGTTAAACCCTCATGCTTTTTTTGTCCCATGTAGTTCTCATTCATTGAACTTGGTGGTCAAGTGATGCAGCATCGGCTTCTAGTGAGGCTGCTGAATTTTTTAATGTAATTCAAAGCATCTATGTATTTTTCTCCACATCAACTCATCGATGGCAAATTTTGAAGCAACATCTGGGCACATCCTTTCTAACACTAAACCCACTAAGTGCCACATAATGGGAAAGTCGAGTGGAGGCAATAAAGCCTATCAAACACCAAATTTGGAAAATAGATGATGCCTTAGTTGCCATTATGGAGGATAATGATATGACAGGAACTGTTTGTGGAAGAACAGTGGCAGAGGGAAATGGAATCACCAGAAACATACATGACTTCAAATTTCAGTGGGGCTTAGGGTTGTGGCATGACATACTGTTTGAAATAAATGTTGTAAGCAAGAGACTCCAGGGTGTTGACCTTGATATATCTGGAGCAATGGAACAACTGGACAAAGCAGTCATACCTTCAGTCTTACCAGTCAGATGAGGGATTTCAAAATGTTCTGAAGAGTGCACAGAAGTTGGAAGAGGAACTTCACACTGAAGCTATTTTCCCACCCATTCAAGTCACTGAAGAAGACAACATTCTGATTACGAGGCATGGGGTAATCTCATAAGATACCCCAAACAACAAATCAAAGTTAAATTCCTTAAGCAGGTGCTAGATTGTGCAATATATACAGCAGTATATTTGGGATGTTGTATGATATTCCAAAACTCTTCACTATACCTGAAGAAGACCTACACCACCAATGCAGGGCACTAGAGACAGTGTTGATACATGCACAATATTGATGTGAGTGATTTAGGTGAACTGAAAGCCCTTTCAAGATACATTTCAGCAGGATCAACTCTAAAGACTGTTCTGGAATATATGTGCTCAAATAAGATGACAACTCTCTTTCCAAATGCTTTTGTTGCTCTGCACATATTTCTAACAATTTCTGTAACAGCTGCCAGTGAAAAACACAGCTTCTCCAAGCTGAAGTTAATAAAAACACATCTACACTTCACAATGACACAGAAGAGGCTGGTCAGCCTTGCAACCATCTTCAGGAAGCAGTTCAAATCTCTGCCACCAAGAAGGCACGGAAAGCATCACTTTGATTATTCAGGTACAAATGCCAGTGTTTACTATGCAGACAAGAAAAGTTACATTTGCTGTTCAGGCGTTTGAAAGTTGAGTGTTACTTAAAAAATTTTAATAAGGCATTTTACGTTGTTAGTTCTCCTTTATTGGGGTAGGTAGCAGAGCAGATCCATGAGAGGAGTAGAACAGGAAGAAGGCAGAATTGAGACCTTTCAAAGTTTTGGCCCAGAAAAGGGGGCATGTAGGCATCATTTGAGCTCTCTGCCTCCGGTGCCAAAATGTTGTGGTCCGGCTCCGTGTTGCCCAGTCACCCAGTTTTGTGAGATCCTTTTGTATCTTTTCAGTCTGCCTGGGACTTAACTATCCTGAATAGTTTTGTATCACCTGCACATTTTGCCACTTCAATGTTTACTAGATCATTTATGAATATGTTGAATAAGACTTGGCCCAGTACAAACCCCTGCGGGACACCATTATTTACCTCTCTTCATTCTGAAAATGGATCATTTATTCCTACCCTTTGTTTCCTGTCTTTTAACCAGTTACCAATCCATGAAAAGGCCTTCCCTCTTATCTCAACAAACTGTGGTTACTGCTGACATAGGCGGCATTGAACCCGTATTTCATCAGTGAAGTCTCCAGGTCACATTTCCAGTCCCAGAGTCAACCAGTTCCCCTGGACTAGTGTATTGCTAATGGAATACTGGCTTTGTGCATTGCCATCTAGTGGAAGCGGAGTTCATGGCCACGCAATGAGCTTACCCTACCGCTTCTCTGGGGTTGATAGGCTAACAGATGCTTCACCTGATGATCGGAGCATATGGGTCAGCAGATAACAGAAATGACGGTCAGATTTCAAAACATTCCTCCCTCTGCCTGCCCCAGATACCAGTCGGTGCCTACAGCAGCATTGGCCCCTCTTGTGTGTTAACAACAGTGACTTTAACTAGGGATGTAAATACCATTTAAAAGGTTAACTGTTTAAACTATTAAAATATTTCATTTAAACAATTAACCGATTAAACGACCTGCTGCCAGGGCTGTGGCTGCTGTGGCTGTGGCTGCTGTGGCTGAGGCTGCTCCAACTGGGGTGGGCCCACTGGAGTCGGTGGGTGGGCCGACCAGCACAAGGCTGCTGGGGCCAGACAGCTGGCCAGCCTGGAGGCTAATGGTTAAGGCAGGTAGTCATGATTCCCCCCCCTCTGAACTCTGGGGTACAGATCTGGGGACCCCCATGAAAAATCCACTACATTTATTTCTACCAGCTTAAGTTAAAACTTCCCCAAGGCACAAAGCCTTTCCTTGTCCTTGGATGGTATTGCTGCCACCACCAAGTGATTTAAACAAAGATTCAGGAAAAGGGGCACCTGGAGTTCCTATTTCCCCCAAAATCCCCCCTTTTCCTCAGGAGGCTTGAGAATAATATCCTCACCAATTGGTACAGGTAAGCACAAATCAACCTCCTGGGTTTTAGGACACCGAAAATCAATCAAACTCTTAAAAGAAGAATTTTATTTAAAAAAGAAAAAAGTAAAAGAATTACCTCTGTAAACTCAGGATGGAAGCTAAAATTCACAAGCTAAACCAAAAGATAATCTAATGCCTTTTTTCTTGCTTTACTTACAGTTTTTGTAATCCTAGATGCTTATTTCAGGTAGGGTTTTAGGAGATGGTTTTTCCAGCCTTGATCCCTCTCTGTCTCAGAGAGAACAGAAAGAGACACAAACAAAACCTCCTCCCACTGATTTGAAAGTATCTTCTTTCCTTATTGCTCCTTTTGGTCAGGTGCAGCCAGGTTACTTGAGCTTCTTAACCCTTACAGATAAGTGATTCTGTACCTTTGGCCAGAAGGAATTTGATATAACTGCATATATAAATATTGTTACCCTTCCCTTTATATTAGAGACACAAGTTAACTGGTAAGACTAATGCTTACCAGTTAACGTTTTACATCCTTAACTTTAACACTGAATTCTTCCAGCCCCCAGTTCCAAAAGGACTCTGGGGGCCTGAATGAAAATCAAACAGTCTTGTCACCACAAGCCATGTCTCCCCAGTGCCCGCTCAGAGAGTGATGGAGCCAGCAAGGTGCTCCCCACCCTACCAGGCGCTGAGCCTACTGTCACTGTGCACTCCCAATCCTGCTGGCCACGGAGTTTAGCAGTAATCTGCTTGTCACACCAAATGCCCTGCTACTGTATTACCTTGGGTTCCTGCTGCCTAGAGGGAGTGAGTGGCTGACTGAGGGGCTTCCCTTCCGCCCTGCTGTCAGAGGTGGGCACTTAGCCAACCAAACGTTACCCAGGGAGTGGGACTACATCTGAATGCAGACTATGCAGATGTGGAAAACAGTGTGCCACTTCCTGGCCAGCAGAAGCTGGGAGTGCTGCAGCAGCTGAGAGCCCCTTGCTCCCCAGACAGCGCAGAGTGGTGTCCTCAGCCTGGGAGGTGGGAGCTCCTCACTCCTCAGGCAGCAGTAGGAGCACTGCAGAAGCTACATGCTCAACTTCTTCTGGGCTGGGAGTATTTTGTTTCCTGGGCCAGTGGGGGCCTAGTTCCATTTTATGGGTAAGGAAACTGAGGCACGGAAAGGTCTGTGGAAGTGGGAAAAGGGGATTTGTGTACAGCCGTCTTAGTTCTGTTGGGGACAGAGCAAAAGTCCGGCTAACCCTAACCCTAACCATGTGAGACTTGTAAATGCAAGACTTGTGATTATGCGGGTGCGAAACTGCAAAGTGATTCTGTTTTAGCCTTGCCTTGAGATAACAATGGAATGCTACTGTAGCAGGAAATGTTGAGAAAAGTAAGATATCAGGAAGGGAAATGTATAAACAGGACACAGCTGTAGCATTAATGTATGTAATGGGGGGGAGAGGGGGATAAATCCTGGTCTTAAATCGCTTGCATGTTGAAAATTTGCATAAGGACAGACACTCTGTCCAACTGCTTTCTTCCTTCTTGCAGTTGCTTGAATAAACTGTCTCTGACTTGTTGCTGACAAACATAGAGTGAGAACTCGTTTTCTTCCACAGGTCCCTGAGGTGCCCAGCTGCCCTCGCTGGCCAATGCACTGTGGCCTTGTCCCCTCCCCCTTTACAGGAAGGAGAGTGCTATTATGCCTTGGCTTGTGCAATGAGCATAAAGAGGGCTGGGGTGGACCTTTCCCCCTCTGCACACCCACACAAGGGGCTAGACGTCACCTGGTCCCTAGCATCATTCCTGGGGCACATGGGGAACCTGAGTCCAGATCAGAACCCTGCAGTTCCCAGCCCAGCATACAGCTGTGGCGCCCCTCCGTGTCATTGTGTGAGTTACTGTTCAGGCCCAGGTGCTGCCCCAGGAAGTCTAATTAAAACAAACCCCGATGAGTGAGCGTAGCAAAGGGAAGGGAGAACAAGAGGACCCGTAACAGGATAGGATTTTACACAGGCTAATAATGCGCATCTCATTTGTAGGCTGGGACCAGTTGTGTTTTATGTACCAGTATCAATGGGCTTCATCCTCTCACGTTCGGTCCATCACACTTCACTGCCTCACCTCGGAATAATCAACTTTGCTGCGTGCTTTATTGGAGAGTCTCTATTTAACAGGTCCAGGTTTTTACATATAAATGATCACTTCCACCATTTTGAGCTCTTGCTTCTTGTTTTCACTCAGCGCCCCTCCCACTGGCAAGCCACACTGAGCTTTGCCTTCCCAGGCAGCCTGCTCGTTCCTCTAGTCTTTTCCAGCCACAGTGGTTTTGTGAAAAATCCTAAAAAAAAGAAACAGAGGTAGTGAGAAGAGAAAAACTCTGCCTTGCTACTTTGGCAAGGGGCCTGCCCTGTCAGGGGAAAGCAGAGGATTGCTGTGCTGTTCATACAGGGGTCTGGTTTGTCATTGAATTCTTTGGGTATCACTAGTGAACAGAGACGACAGAGAAAGGGCCAGAAGGGAACATCCTTTGGCAGACTCCCAAACACTGCTGGTTAGGTTGGATGAAACCTCGTTGCAGCCGGTGGATAGAATTGCTGCCGTTCACTCAGAGCTTGTCTTCACGTACAGTACTACAGCACCAATGTAGCTGCGCTACTACCATTTTTAGTGAAGATGCTATCATGCCAATGGGAGAGCTTCTCCCATCGGCACTGTCAATCCGCCTCCAGAGAGGTGGTAGCTATGTTGATGGGAGAAGCTCTGCCATTGACATAGCGCTGTCTATACAGGGGGTTAGGTCAGTATAAATATGTCACTCGGGGCATGGATTTCACATCCCTGAGCAACACAGTTATACTGATATAGGTCTGTAGTGTAGACCTGGCCTCAGAATCAACATAAAAGCCACTGAGCTCCTTTACGGCATCCGAGAACTGGAACAATAGGAGACACCACCCAAAACACAGATCCATGGCAAGGCTGGAGTAGAAACTGTACAATGTGGTCAAAGAGGTTTCCCTGGGGGCTGATATAGTAAACGCAGAGGCTAGGTGTTGACAGGTGGAGATGTGTGTTTGTGTCAGAGAGAAGCAGCAGAAATCCAAGGACACAGGCAGAGGAGCTCTCATAGAGAGACCTTGAGAAAAAGCACAGAGAGAAGAGAGAGAGAGAGAGAGAGAGAGATCTTTTGGCCGAAATGCGGGCTGGAAAGAAGCTTGGAACTGTATTTTGCTGTGTTCAGGGAAACAGAACTTTGTACATTCTTTGTAACTAAACAAGATTGCACCAAAGACATACCTGGCTCAAGCCAGTGGAACAACCCACAGGACTCCAAAACGTGGCTAACTGCTCAAGCCAAAAAGGGGTAACACTATTCTCTTGAATTGCTCCACTAAATTCAACTCTGGCAAATCCCTAATATACTCATCAAACCGTCACAATACCTGTGTTTCCCAGCACTTGTGAACAGCACACATCCAGACAACACTAGGTGAGATGTGGGAATGTATTAGAAAGGGGTATCTCAAAAGTACCAACGTACCATTTTGTATCAGATTGCCACTGAAAATATAAATCTACACCAGAGCCACAGCACCACCTTAACTCTTCCCCTTGTGCATATGCATTATGAAAAAAATCCTTAATTACATGAGCCACAGGACTCTGGCTTCATTCAGTGCACAAGTTGGATGTTGTGCAGAGGGTGACACAAGGATACGTAGCGAGTCTGAGTGGGAGTGGGGTGAAGTGGGGAGGGAAGATTCTTTGTTGTCCTGCCTTGTGCCATGTGTAGCTACTAAGTAGTGTAGCAATGTCCAATAGAAATTCGATGCTAGCCACACTTGTTTTGGATTTTTCTTATTAGCCACATTATAAAAAAGCGACATGCATTAGCCGCAATTCAATAGCCTATAAGTCACATGTGGCTAGTGGAGAACATATTGGACACCGCTGCTCTAGTGCAAAGTGAGTGTAAAATACTCCCAGATCATAATGAAAATATTTTACATCCACTTTGTGCTGGTGTAGATGACTCCACAAGCATAGGGCAATGGAGAACTAGGCCCAAATTTTGTTTGTAATTGGCTAGTTCTTGATTAGATGGCGTAGAAGCCACCGAACGTGTTATGAGCCTCCATGGTGCTCTGTCCAGAGCAAAATCTGGCGCTTTACAGGTAGAATGCCTGCAAGGAATAGGAGTCTTGATGCCAATGAGTTGTTGTGTTTTAAATCTCCTGGAGGGTGCTTTCACTGGCTCAGAGTCAAAGATGATTCTTCCAGGGAAGTTGGTAGATGTTGGAGCAAATGACCATGCTGCCTTAGAGAGCACTGGGTGCCCATTTCAGGGAATGGGACCTGTTTAGTTAGGAAGCAGAGCTCTTCGATTGATTTGAATTTGTACCATTTGATGGTTTTGATCATGCTGAGATGTTTCATCTCAATGGTGTCCAACTTCTTTCCAATCTTGAGAGCGATAGGTCAGGTTTCAATCCCCTAGCACAGAACACTCCCTGCTGAGCATTATATATCCTCATACCTATCAACGTTGTTCGGTTTGAGAAAGACATTTTTGACAAGACTCCTCCATTACTGAATTCACTTGTGCAGTGTGGGCTTCAAGTTCTTTCTCAATGCCCCTGTTATCAACAGAGCTGAGGTAGGTGAAATCACTGGTAATCTCGACTGGACAGTTGCTCACTAAGATTCTAGAGGCCACAGTCCTTGGTGTTCCAGATCAGTGACCAGAAGAATTTGGGGTTTACCCAAATTAGTTTACAGGCCAGTTTTTGAAATTTGCAATTCCCACAATTGTAACTGAAAGAACAACTGATCCCTTGGTGGACACAGTGAGCAACGTGAAAGAACAACTGATCCCTTGGTGGACACAGTGAGCAGCGTGTACAGTGGATAAGACAGGCAATGTATGGTAACATTATCAAAAGCATCAAAGTTCTACTGAAAGTAATTTGGCCATAGCATAGGAATCATGTCAGGGAATGGCTAAAGCTTGCTGTACTTCTGCTATTCCAGCTAGCATACAGTCTCTTGGGAACTATTGCCAGCTGGTAAGATCAGAGCAGACCCAGAAATGCCCTGAGAATCAAGAGCACCATATCTGACTGCATCTTTCCTACACATCAGAACTAGGCACAGGAGATAATCTGGGTCTGTGCTGTAAAGCATAAGCATGAGGAGGCAGAGTTAAGGGTATGCATACAAAACTAACTTTCCCTGATTCCTTAGTGCTGCATTTTGCAGCTTCACAGTTATTTTAACATAGTTTTTTGAATGAAATATACTTCAATTTATGGTATCTCTGTAGACACATTGAATATATTATCCATATATTCATGCAAAAATATGTATTGTTAATTCAAGGTTAAGACTGAAAAATCAAGCACTCAGATCAGGAAATTCCAGGAGTTAACTCTTGTGGTAGATGCTACATAAAAATTTATTATCAGGTTGACAGTTTGCTATGTTTAATGCAATAACAATTTACATTTGTACTGTTTCCATGGGATCCGAAGACCAGTAAGTTTTATAAGTTCCATTCAAAGAACTACATTAAGGAGACATAAGAAATGCAATTCCCACAATTGTTCTGCCCCATGAGCATGTGCTTTGCAAAACCATCCCTATTTACAATCCCCATTCTCAGGTTTTTCTCCAATATTAGGCATACACATTGCAGACTGTAAACCAAAGTCATGTTCAAGTTACATTCATTTCAGTCAGATGTTGCGATAGGTTAAGTGAGTCTCACTTTTTCATCTCAAATATGCCTTATGAGAAGTGCATCGTAAGTACCGTAACAAGTTGGTTCCATTAAGCATCTATCACAGTGTATGGAGACAGGGCCGGCGACAGGGGGGTACAATGGGTACAGCTGTACCGGGCCCCGGACTTAAGGGGGGCCCCCCTTAAATCTGGGGCGGGCCCGGTACGCTGCTGTACCCCCTTGTCGCCGGCTGGGGGGGGGGGGGGCAGTGGGCAGCGGGAGACCGGCCGGGGGGGAGGCCCCGCGAGCGGCGGGAGACTGGCCGGGGAGGGCCCCCCGCGGGTGGCGGGAGACCGACCGGGGGGGGGCCCCCGCGGGCGGTGGGAGACCGGCTGGGGGGGGGGCCCGCAGGCGGCGGGAGACCGGCCGGGGGGGGGCCCCCGCACGATCTGCGTACGGGGCCCCCAAATTCCTGTCGCCGGCCCTGTATGGAGGTGAGGTTGGGAAATACTCAGAGAGGAGTCTTAGGGCTGGTCTCCACTGGGGGGGGGGAAATTGACTGTAGATACGCAATTTCAGCTACGTTAATAACGTAGCTGAAATCGACATCTCTATAGCCGACTTACCTCCCATCCTCACGGCGGTGGCGGTCAGCGGCGCAGTCCCCCATCGACTCCAGCTTGCGCCTCTTCAGGAGCTGGACTTCCAGAGTCGACGGGGGAGCCGCTGATGATCGATTTATCGCGTCTTAACGAGACGCGATAAATCGATCACCAAAAGATCGATCCCTGCCGGCTCAAGTGAAGACAAGCCCTTAGTGATGATAAAATTTTTGTTCTATTTCTGTTGCTGCTGGGCTTATATTATCTGCAGGTGGTTGCTGGAGTCTAGTTATTTTATTTGTGGTATTTTTCTAAGGATTTGCCAGGATGTTCAGAGCTTGACACACAGGCTCTTTTGGGCAGCATAAGTATAAATCTGAACAAATAAAAGAGGAAGAAGCAATTTTTTCTTTACACACGATCATGAGGTTAACGCTGCATTAGGTCAGAAACTGCCTTTGACAAAAGTATGCCTACAGCTTGTTATTTGGTTTTCACTTCCCAATATTTCCTTTTAGCAGATGTCATTTTTTAGGCAACTTTTTAGTTATGTTCCATTCTCAATATAGATTGTTACAAAATTGTATTAACGCAGTTCAAACATTACTTTCACAATGCAGCAAATGTTCTTCGCTGAAAATGTTTAACATTGTGAGAGAGACAAGGTAGGTGAGGTAATATCTTTTATTGGACTAACCTTGTATCTCTCATATACAGGGATCAGTCTGGCTACAACACTGCAATTAACACTATGTCATTTTGAGAATTACTGACTGACCTGAAATTGAATCATTTCCAGCTTTGCGTCTTTAACTGAAATACACCAAACCCTCACTAGAACGTGGGATTTGGGGCCCATCAGGGGGACAGGAAATAGCTCGGTGGTTTGCACACTGGCCTGCTAAACCCAAGGTTGTGAGCTCAAATCCTTGAGGGAGCCATTTAGGGATCTGGGGCAAAAATCTATTGGATGATTTAGCTGGGGATTGGCCCTGCTTTGAGCAGGGGGGTGGACTAGAGATGACTTCCTGAAGTCCCTTCCAACCCTGATATTCTATGATACCATGTTAATGGAGGGACCACATTACCATGGATTCCAATTAAAGTAACTAAATTTGGGCTCCATGGCTACAACCACACTATATGTGAACTTGCACTATAGAGATGGTACTTGCTAGAATGCACATGTGATAGAGTAAAGTGTTCCTAATTAAAGTGTTTTAATGTTGTAAAAAGAAGTATTGTCTTGTATTACTTGAGAACCTGTATGGGATCATGTAACTAAGGAATGTATTATAAATGCATGCACACAATGGGGGAGAGTTTAAGAGTACTTATTATTATTTATGTTATGGTGGAGCTTAGACACTCCAAACAATATGACACAATGAGAGACATTCCCTGCTCAAAGCTAGGAAATGCAAACTCTGGCTAAATTAATCTGAATTCACTCCTGCTGGCACAGAGAAGTGTAAACTGCACCTGCCTGCCCCAGGGAACTCACTATATTCTAAGGGGCATTTGCCCCACAGGAAGGAGGGTTCACACATAGCTTTAGTCTTCAATAGGAACTCTAAAGGTGTCCTGACAATGGAGGCTGCTGGTGGGACATTGGGGGCGGGGGGGGGGGAATAACTGTGTTGCTCAGGGATGTGAAATCCATGCCCCGAGTGACGTAGTTATACTGACCTAACCTCCTGTATAGACAGTGCTATGTCAACGGCAGAGCTTCTCCCAAGAACACCAAGGAAAAGGAGCTGAGATCTTGAGGACTGACTTACAAAGAGTTTAGGCTAAATAGCAACAAAGGAAGGTACATGACAAGTATCGGAAGGATGTAAACACCAAGGAGACAGACTGCAAAGATAAACTGAATCTGACTAGCACGAGAAATAAGACCTTTTATACTGGTGAATGCAGTCCTGATGGAAGCCTCACTGATTGGGACCTTTAAAATTAGCTTGGACAATGTGATTGAAGATGCATTATAAGAACAACCCTGCCCTGCTGGGGATGGAGGAGAATAAGGCTTTTCCATCTCTAACTTCTATAGTTCTTCAGACATACTGCAAGATGCATGTATTGGGGGAATGCTCTGACTTTTGGGGGCACTGAACAAAATCTTTAATGTTATCCCACTGAAAGTTTACATGTGTTATCATAACTACTTTGAGCTGGTACAAACCTGAATTAGGCCTGGGTCATTTCTCTTTGGAAGCGTAGCTCTATTTTCCTCATATGCGATACTTTGTTCCAGGTAGGGAAGGGGGATTTCTTGAGAACATTTGCATTGGTTCCTATTTCCCAGGCAAGGATCAACTGTAAACCCTCTCTCTATGCTCAAGTAACTCTCAGGTTCTTTCTGCTTTGACTTGAAGCAGTTATAATAGTCACTTGATGTGACTAGTTTTTGGGTAGCAGCAGGCTGGCAGGAGGAGCAACAGTTGGGGTGATATCTGGAATACTCTGGTAGTATTTTCTCTTTCCCACCACCCTCAGAAGGTATTGCAGCATACATGCCATGTGCACAAATTTGCTGCATCGCGGCAGCATCCATATCGCTTCTGATATTCCCGCTTTCACCCATTTCCATTCGCTTTTCTTCTTTTAGGCATTCATTTGTCATCGTCTTTGCTGGAATACTGTTCTCAAAGTAAGACTGTGTGTTACTGAACTGCCCTCTTGTGGCTTCTTGCTTGCATATGTTTTCCAAAGATGAATGAGTTGGAAATACAGATTGGTTACTGTACCAGTATGTTTCATTCGTGTTATCTGGTATTTCTCTATGGCAGCACTCCCTTGCTGGGTCAGATTTGGAGGGTCCCATACCAGTAGCAGGGCTGCTTATGGTTTTCTTAGTAGCTGACTGGAAAATATCTCCAGTTGGGAAGAGTCCATTTTGTGGCATCTGTCCACATCTGCAAAACATGAGTTTCTTCAGGATGGAGTCTCCAGAAGGAACTGGGGCAGACTTAGAGTCCACTTTCTCGAAGGGTACATTATTACTGGCCTGAAACATACTCTGCTCTGCTGACTGCACTAAATTACTAATATTCACAGTATAGGGAGAATCCAAGGTATTCAAATTGTCTTCAGGATGAAATGTCCCATCTGTGAGACTCTGATGCTCTCTTTCATCTTGGAAAAATGGGGCAGTCAGACTCCTCCTCTCAGCTGGTAAAGGTGAGCTCAAAAGACCACCCTCTTTTGTTTCTGGATCATCTGCAGTGGAAGAAATCTCCCCTTTACATAGTGATCTCTCATGTTTCTTTTGTGCCCCCGGCCACCCAAAACAAAAGTTCAGAATGCTCTGCATCTTCAAATCCTTTTTTCTTTTGGCAGGGGAGATGTATTGGGTCGCCTCAGTATTGTCTCTATCACTTAGCAAAGACTGTGCAGAAAGTCTGCGTGTTACACCACCTCTTTTGGATGGTTTTCTGTTAATGCTTAGGGATTTCTCAATGCCAGAATATTTACGCTTTGGATATAGGCTGATATTCAAGTTAGACAGAGGACTGCAATGACACTTAACAGTTTCTGATAAGGGCACGTTATTCAATTTACCTGTTTTTGTTTCTTTCACAGTTTTGTAGTGACCAGATTTTTTCTTAAAAGGCTCAATATCCAAAGTCTTTATGTTGTCAAGATTGGAAGAGATGCAGGGTTTGTTTATAAATCTTAGATCTCTTTGAGTTTCTTTGGGTTTGGTAGACACAATAGGCTGTCTTATGGATCTGCAGACTTTTAATTGATGTTTCTGCTCTTCAAAGGGCTCTTTAATGGATATCTCTTTTCTGTAGGGAAATTTTTGAACACTATAAGAGGTAGAAGGCCAAACTGTATCCTGTGTATCTTCAGAGGACACAAAGAACTGCTTGGCAGATAGCGGTTTAAATATAGAAGATGATTGTTCTATCTGAGCTCCAGGAATGTCAGAATCAGATGAATCTGTCTGTGTTTCCAGAGGCTGATTGACTTCAGGACCTGGGACTTGTTGGAGTCCTACCTGCCCAGTAAACGGAATAGCTTGCTTTCGAGTGTCAGCATCTAAGTGCGCAGGATTTGGAACTATAGAAATAGACAACTTGTTAAAATACTGGTTAAGCTCAGGTTCTTTAAGTTTGAAAGCTAAAACAGGTCTACTTGCATCACCTCTGACTTTCCTAACCTTTGAAGAACTACTATGTTTTGTTTCAGGTCCTGCTAATGAAACAGATGGAACTGAGTACCCTGCTTCCAATGCTAGAGATATAACAAGAGTTGATGAACTAATGGGCAAACACCAATGCTTGGAGGTCTGTGGTTTGACAGGTATACCAGTCACTGCTTCTAAAGGACAATGTAAATGTCCATTCACCACTTCCCCAGAAGATATATCTTGACTGGCAATACTTTCAGTGTTATGAAACACTGCAACTTTCTTCTTGTCCCGTTTTCTATTTCTCTCTTCCTTTAACAGTGACCCTTTTGAACATTCACAAACAATACATTCACCAGGGTCTTCCCCTCTACAAGCGAAAGAAGCTTGCACAGCTTTATTGCACTTTGAGGTTGGAGGAGAATCAGCTGACAGGTGCTTTTGATGTAGCTTATTAACTATGTAAGCTTTCTTAATTGTGAAGAAGGCTGGCTCCTGTATTGGTTGCTCAGTACTGAAAAGCTGGGAGGGTTCACTTTTAGAAAGTAAATCCTTTTGAGAGGATAAGGCAGATCTTGACTGAAGCACTCTCGCTGAACAACTTGCAGATAGGTGATCAATTGTCTGATTTCTGTTAAATGTAGAAGGTGGTATGGATTTTGGTGCCTTTTCTTTCTCGCTCCTCCTAGAATGTTGTGATTTTCCCCCCAGAAGTAAAAGATAGTCCCTGCCGTTATTTTTTCTGTTAGTTTGATTGTTTCCTGAGACCAAAAGAGCTTCTGTCAAGTCATTGGTTCCTTTGCTTCTTTCCCTCTCTTCTTCCAGTGAATGATACCGATCCTTTGTATCAGTGTAAGGATGAAGATCACTTTCACTGTCAGAGCCAGTTAAATCTAGAGAGGAAACACTTAGAAGTTATTCTGAACTAAAAATGATTCTTTACAATAGAACACTTACAAAATATATTACAAGGAATCATTATCATTCACAATATTAACTAATGGCAAGATATATTACTATAAAGCAGCAGTTCTCAAACTGTGGGTTGAGACCCCAAAGTGGGTTGTGATCCTGTTTTAATGAGGTCACCAGACCTGGCTTAGACTTGGTGGGGTCCAGGACCGAAGCCCGAGCCCCATTGTTTGAGGTCAAAACTCCTTGGGTTTTCAGCCCTGAGTGAGGGGGGCTCAGGTTACTGTCCCCCTGCCTGGGGATGAAGCCTTGGGCTTTGGCTTTGTCCACCCACCACACCTCCCCACTGGGGCAGTGGGGCATGGGATTTGGCCCCTTCACCTGGGGAGGCAGGGCTCAGGCTTTGGTTCCCCCTCCAGGGGTCATGTAGTAATTTTTCTTGTCAGAAAGGGGTCATGATGCAATGAAGTTTGAGAATCCTTGCTATAAAGTATCAGCAGCAAATTCACCAGAGAAACAGATTCATATTTTTTTTTTAAATTCACTATTTATTCTTCAAACTAAAACACTCCTGTAAGTTTAGACAAGGTTTTGTAACCTGACTTTCATTTTACCTTTGCAGCTACAATGACTATGTGAAAAGCTTGCTTCCCAGGAACCAGAATAAAAATCAGATTCATTTGCAACATCACACCATGCTGAGTTCTTGTTGGACATAGCACCTACAATATAAACATATTAGAAAAGGCTTTGAAAAAATAACTCCTTGGAACAGGGAGGTTGATGCCACTGATAGAAAAAAAAACATTACTTTTGTAGAGATTTCAAAATAATTAAATAAGATTCCTGACTCATTCACCCACTCCTCACAATGTATTTAATAGGGTTTCTATGATTATTTGGAAAGATAAAGAGAGATGGAGCCCTCGGGGCACCTCTTTCATACCGAGTATGTCTCTGTGTCTTTGTAGATTTTCAGAGCCCTAGTGATATTATTGTGATTGTTAATTTGTATTTTGGTAGTGGATCAGGACCTCACCGTGCTGTACAAACACAACACAAGATGTCTGCCCTAAAGAGCTAGAGTTCTTTTGTTGTTGGCAAAAGAAGAAAGATAACACCACGATCACCACCAGGTTGCAAGAAATGCAGAAATCTGGTAGAAGATGTATAGGCTACTACATAACTACACAGCTTTATATATAGATGGAAACATAAAAGATCTGGTAATCTAATTCTTCCGCCATCTAGTGAAGCACCAGCAGTTCCCATTTAAAGATAGGTAAAACAAGACGGCTCATGTAAGAGGGGTCTACCCCCAGCCTCTATGCTCCTGAGTACAAAGGCTGGGCCTCTTCTATGCCAGACCAACAAGTCCTTTTCCCCAAGACACCCCCACCTTGCCAGTTGGGGTTCTTGGGGTCACCAATCGCTGCCACTAATTGGGTATACTTCCAAAACCTTGGAGGGGCCCCCGATCTTCCCCTAACCCTGACTTTGTACCCCCTCCCTGGGTTTTAAAGTCAGAAACCTGAAGACTGCTTCCCTTCACCCTGACCAGCTGAAGGCAGACTTCCCTTAACCCTGTCTCTCTCAACCGGAGAGCCAGACCCTAACCTTGTACCCCTTCCTGGGATTCAAAGTCAGATAGCTGGAGGCAGACTTCCCCCACCCCTGTCTCTCTGTACCTGAGAGGCAGACACCTGGAGACTGCTTCCTCCCTCCCCCGTCTAACCTGACGGTAAGGAGAGACAGTTTTCACACTCCAGCTAGGCCCCTAGCTTCCCTGGTTCCTATTCCCTTCCCTTCCCCCTTCCCAGACTGGAAGCAGAGAAAAACCCTAAGGGAAATAAACCAGACGGTTTTATAACTAGAAAATTTAATAAAGAAAAAGGTTAAAGCAGAAATACAGACACTTTACATTTGGGGTTCCCCACTTTGTTCTGAAACGGAAAGAACACCCCAAAAGGCACAGCTTATTAGAAGAATCAAATGGTAATACTCACATTAGCTAAGTAGAAGTATAAGAGAAGAAAAGCTGAGTTATCTCCATAGCTAGAGACACACTCCTGGACCCTTGCCCATGTTGCCTGGCAAGCTCCCTGCCTCATGGACAACCAAGATGGAACTCCCCTGGCCCTGGCCTCCTCCCTGGAGACCAGCCAAGATGGAACATCCCTGGCTTTTGCCTCCTGCCTTGAGGCCAGCCAAGATGGAACTCTCCTGGCCCTGGCCTCCTCCCTGGAGACCAGCCAAGATGGAGCTCTCTGGCCCTGGCCTCTTCCCTGGAGACCAGCCAAGATGGAACTCCCTAGCGTTTGCCTCCTCCCTGGAGACCAGCCAAGATGAAACTGACTGTTTTGCTCCTCCCTTCTTCATGGGCTCGAGGCTCCTCCCTCCCCCATGGCAGGGAAACTCCTATGTTACCTGTCTCAGATAACAAGCCCCACCCAGGCAAGGCACACTGTGTTAGATAACATAGTCCCACCCAGGCAAGGCACCCTTCACACTTATAACAACTCAGATGAGAGAATCTACATTCAGTCTGAAAAAACTGAGGGGTCTATTCTAATCTGGAAGCAGCAGCTTTGGTAACCCAGTGCTTACAACGTGTGCCTCAGCAACCTGGTACAATTAAAAAGTTTTTTTTTTGCCTGGCCTGCAACTAGGCAGGTCACTCATCCACTTTTAAACCAGACAGTCCTGCTTTTGTACTGTCTGTCCCCCATGAAATTATACACTGAGGCAAAATCAGATGTGGTTTTGTCGAGTATCAGACAGGCAACACCATAGTTGAGAGCATGCCATTCTAGCCCAACCAGCATGACTTTGCACACACTGTGTGGGTGAGGTCACACCAGTGGAGGCGGACAACATGCTCTTCAAAATAGCCCCCCCCCCCACACACACACACGTGGCATGACTTCCCATGCACCATGTGTGCAAAGTAATGCCAGCGAGGTGGGGTCACACAGGTGGGGACAGGCCTACTGTTTCTGGAAGTACCAGAATGTCTGGCATTTTGGGAATGTGTGAGAGGCTACCCTGCCTGCAACCCTTGTGGGTCGGTCGGGGATGCGCGCACACACACACACACACTCTCTTTAAGCATTGTGGGGATGCACACACTCTCTCTCTCTCTCTCTCTCTCTCTCTTTAAGCATTGTCTCTATCCTCATTCAACTGCCCAATGTCATTTGTGGTTCTCAAGGGGATACCACCCTCCCCTTTCAAGTAGTGACAATGAAAACTTTCAGGAGGGCTCATTTATTTGTTTCTTTCCCTCTGCTACTGACATCTTCCAACTTTTTAACTATAACTTTTTCTCCTCTGAGAACTAAGTTGATTGAAATGAATTAGCTCTTGGAAATAAAAAGGGTGGGGTTTTTTATTATTTCTTAAAGAAATGAGTTTCACAGAGGCCCTATGTAAACTAGTGAAATTATCCAAAAATATCCCTTCAGTGCCATGTGTTCTGTTCCACCAGTGGTAGCAATGTTGGAAGTCTTTATGTAGATAGCACCGGTGGTATATTAACACCATCACACATAACCCTGCTTATAGTAGATCCAGCTGACAGGTGTTAAAAATGCTGGTGGCCTATCTACACTAAAGTTTCTGACATTGCTGCCACAGTTAAAATGATGTTAGCGGTGGCATAAAAAGAAACAAAGTTGGTGGAAGACAAGTGCCATACATGACCGACCCAAGAGAGAAAGCATTGAGCTTGCAACCTGCAGAGAAAAAAGAAAGTTCCCTTAATGTCTGGGCCCTCTTGAGCCTTGTCTACACTATAACAAGTTTATGGATACAGAACACAGCTTAGCGGTGCATGTAGCCATAGACAAACTGCATTCAGCACCATTTCAGTAACTGTGGCTAAAGTCAGGTTAGCCTTTCTAAAATGGTGCTGAACATGGTTGGTCCTTATTTAAGTTGAAGAGCGTTCAGCTCCCATTCAGCTGCACCCACCACTGACAAAGGTCAGCTTTCGCCCAAGTGGAGCTCCATCAGCAGAGAAGATCTTTAGCCTTCCCAGGAACCATGGAGAGGTTTGCCTAGGATGCATTTTCTTGTGTATATGGTATTAATATTTCAAAAATTTCACATAAATGGGAATATGTCTGAGTATGATATCATTTCTGTGACCCTATCAGGATAGCTAAAAGGGAGTTTGATAGCCTTAACCTCACTCTCCCAGCGGAAGAGGTGGGCCAGGACTGGAGAAGTTGAAAAGAAAAAAATGAGATACATGGTCCCTCTCACAACACTGTGGGGATGTCCGCAAGTTCCTAGGCAACAGGGATCAGGCTAGAATCTCTAGGACAAGTGGTTTGTAAGGTTTGTTATGTGAATTTTACTGAAAAGGGGCAGGTTCTGAACTGGTGACACAACAAAGCACAACTGCAGCTGCCCTATTTGGCCATGGGCACTTAACCATTAGCCCAGCCCTCTGAGGTCAAATCCTGCTGAGGTCAATGGAAGTCTAGAGCAGTCAGCATCTTGTAGGAACAGGCTCTGTATCATTGGTGACACTCAAATAATTATAAAAGGCTCCTCACTGCCTACTAAGGAAGTGGGAGCAGTTTCCTCCTACACTGATATTTAAACCTATGCAGCATTTTGACCAAGCAGGCAGAGACAAGAGAGAGATTCCCAGGGTGACCTGTAATTAGCAGTTTTCTGGAAGGAACCAGAATGGTCCAAATTCAGGGCTAGCATAACTCCTCTGATTTCACCCAGGGGCTCTCCCCACTGTTTAGGGATTCCCAATCTAAGCTAAACCCTTAAGCACAGAGTAATTAGAAATATAAACACTGCCCTCCAACCTCACTTGTCTCAGGCATTGCACCCCCACCCCAATCAACCACCATGGCAGCAGGCGGCTGCTCCCTGACTCCACACAGCCCATGGGACGGAGACTGACCCTGTGGAAGAGGAGCTGCCCACTCTCACCTCTGCCAGACCCTGTCCATCTCATGTGGGAGAGGCGACATCACCCAGGGCTCCTCCAGACGTGGCCAGCCCCATGGGGAGAGCTGCCCCATATACACCCCATACCCTGTCAGCCCCATGAGGAGCGCTGCCCCTGTGCACCCCAACCCCTCCTGCCTCATAGGGAGAACTGCCCCCTATGCACCCCAAATCCTGCCAGCCCCATAGGGAGAACTCCTCCCTGTGCAACCCAACCCCTCCTGCCCCGTGGGGGTCGGTCTCCACCCTTCTCACCCGCAGGCTCCGCCCCTCATGGCCTCTGCTACCCCCGCCGCTTCCGGGGTCCCGAGGGGATTCGCGTGACGTAAGCACCCCTCACAGCGCAGCGAAGTGATGTCACACGCCACTGTGATTGAGCTCCGGCGTCAAACCGCCCCCCCCCCCCCCGAGCTCTGCGGGACTCTGCCTCTCGCCCCCTCCCTCTCCCCGCAGCGCCCGGGGACTCTCCGTATCAGGTAGTGGTCCCGTGCTTCTCCCCGCCCCTCCCGGTGCCAGCTCCTCTTCCTTGGGTGCTGCTCCCCGAGAGCGGGGTCTGTTCTCACCGGGGCTGCAGCCAGAGGGACCCCTCCACGGGTACCAGCCTCCCAAGTCGGCACCCTGCCCCAGAGATCTCCCTGCCAAGTGGTGGCACTCCCATCCCCATGCGCTAAGTGGCACAGTGACAGCCCTGCTCTCCGACAGGGCCAAACCGCCTGGGGTGGGCAGTTACCAAAGAGCCAAATGAGCTGCTTAGAAGAGAGAGTTGATAGCATCAGATTGAGCTTCCCTCCTCCTCCGTGGGGGGGTCTCTGCAGTTGAACTGCCCTGCGAAGATGAACGAGGTGCGTGTGAAGCTCTGCGGAGTGCCTTCCCGCCCGCACTGGCACTCAGGGACTGGCAAGGTGCAGGGCTTGTCTACCTGGGAAATTATTCCAGCCAGAGTGAGGCTGGGTGTGAATTTAAAGCACCTCAGCTATTCTGGAATAACTCGTGTGGACACGTTTATTGTGGAGTAAGAGAGCTGTTGCCTGTCTCTCCGCTTTTCTGGTTTTTGGCCCTGGAGTAAATGGGCATGCCTCCCATCACTGGGAGTTGTGAGCATATACACCAGAGCTGAATTTGATCCAGAATATAGCTAGTAACTTCGAGCTCCAGGTTTGTCTCGCTGATTCCATTTCCAAAGTGCTGAATCTGCAAATTAAAAACTGATCTACCCCAAATGCCAATACAGGTTCCATCTGGAACACTTCTGGTCCACACATCACCAACCACTAAGATGCTGCAAATGGAACTTAGCTAATAATTCTGTTGATGTGTGAGGCAAAATAGACTCCAGCTTTCTCATCTGATATAAAGGAGCAGCAGACACCACTGATTTGGTCAGCCTAATGTACCCTTTCTATGCACACGCTCATCATACATCATTCTAGAGCTTATTATGTATACTTGAAGATGAGGTATGCTGTAGAGCTGTCAAGTGGTGCCTCCCTTACCATAAAAAAAGGGATAAATAATGACACTATCAACACATTAAAATGACTACTTTGAAATACTTGCATTAGTTTGTTAGTTTAATGACTATGGTTTATTTCAAGACATAAATTTGGATTTCTTTTGAACTCAAAGCATCATAACAATGTAAAGGGTAAAAAAAAAAATCTAATAATGTCTAGAGGCACCACTGAAATGTAACAGCAGTGGTGACATTTCTAATCATCATCATGGATTTCCATGTTCTTTATTCTCTTGGTATATACACAGTTCTGTGCAGGGAAGACTGTTCTGACTACAGACACAATTGATTTTCTCAAGTATTTTTCATGGTGAATTGGTACTGGATGTTTTTTGGTTTTTCAAATGCTGCATAAGAGAATCTGCCTCGGTAGAGGGACATTTTTTCCCCAAACTTCAGTGATATTTCTTGTGATGCTGGACTATCTAGAGCAGGGGTCTCAAACTCAAATGACCACGAGGGCCACATAAGGACAAGTGCATTAGCCCGAGGGCCGCATCATTGACACGCCCCCTCGCTGTTCCCGCCCCCGCCCCCACTCCACCCCTACCATGATGCCCCATCCCTGCCCCGCCTCTTCCCACCCCTTTCCGACCCCTTCCCCAACGCTGTCCCCTTCCTGCCAGCAGGGAGTGCAGGAGGTGTGCAGGATGTGGCAGGGGGCAGGGAGTTGGTGTGTGGGGTGCAAGAGGGGCGAGGGGTGCGGCAGCAGGTGGCTCAGGGCAGGGAGTGCAGGAGGAGTGCGGGGTGTGGGGAATACAAACAGGTTTCTACACAGTATCAAGCGGGAGGGGGCGGGGGAGGCTGAAAAAGGCTCTCAGAGAGGAAGAAAGGGACATAGGAGCGGACCTATGCAAAGGACCCAAGGGGGGGTGGGGGAGATGCCTTATGTCTTCTAGCGCAGGGGTGGGCAAACTTTTTGGGCTGAGGGCCACATCGGGTTTGGAAAATTATATGGAGGGCCAGGTAGTGAAGACCCTATCCGGCCCCCTCCCATGTCCCGCCCCCTGACTGCCCCCTCAGAATCCCTGACCCATCCAACTCCCCTGACCTTGTCCCCTGAGTGCCCCTTCCAGAGATCCCTCACTCCCGACCACCTCCCAGGACCTCACCCCCTACCCAATCTCCTGCTCCCTGTTCCCTGACTGCCCTGCCCCCTATCCACCCTCCCGCTCCCTAACCATCACCCTACAACCCCAACCCCTATCCAACCCACCCTGCTCCCTGTCCCCTGACTGCACCCGCCCCTTATCTAAACTCCCCCTCCCCCGTCCTGGGCCCCCTTACCATGAGGCTCCTAGCTGCTCCGTGTGGCTCCAGAGGAGGGGGACAGCGTGCAGCTCTGGCCCCCGGAGTGCTGCCGACGTGCACAGCTCCTGGGGAGGGGGTCAGCGCCCAGCCCTGGCCCCCGGCGTGCTTCCGGTGCAGCGTGGGTTCAGGGGACAGCATGCAGCCCCAGCCCCCAGAGTGCTGCCGGCGCGGCACTGGAGGAGGTGGGGAGCACGCAGCCCCGGCCCCGGGAGTGTTGCCTACCCAGCGTGGTTCAGGGCGTGGGGGGAAGCGTGTAGCCCTGGTGCCCGGAGTCTGCCCGCACAGCTTGGCGGGCCACACAAAAGAGTCCTGAGGGCCGCATGTGGCCCGCAGGCCGCGTGTTTGAGACCCCTGATCTAGAGACTGTTCTTGAAATAGCATTCTAACCACTGAATGAAAGATACTGTTTCAATCAAGGGTCTCAATGTTGATATCTCCTTCATGGATGAGATTTCCATCAGTATGTAGTGTACAATTCCATTTGGAATGAACGCATCTCTCTGGAGTCTTTCTACTTCAGTTTTTGCAACCCTAGTGATGAATTGTCTCTGTTCATCATAATTGATAAAATCAGTGAAGGTGTAGCCTATCAAATAAATGACAAGCTCCAGACTCATGGTTTAGCTGTGCAGCAAGGCTTATGTGCAGTGGTGTATTAATTTTGAAATTTAAATCCTATGTGCTCTGCAATTGAGAGCATCTTATTTGAATGTCTTCTGAAAGATAATACTCATTGCTGGCTGAATTACAGTATATGCATTTTTATCCATCAACGGATGGGCAAACTCTTGCACCAACTGGGGCACAAAAGTAGATGTCTCTAAACTACAATTACCTGGCTTTGGATAATATTCTGAGGCTTTCATTTTGGCTATTTCAGACTGAAGGACTGAAGTGGCATTATACAAAACCACTTGGTCATTTGAAAACTATTCATCAGGCTCACTCACCAGAAGAACATCGACCAAACATATGGATGACTTGAGTTCCTGCTTCAGATTACTAGTAGCTTGGGTAGCATCAGCTAATGTTATTGCACTTTATAGACCAAAGGTAGATTTGCCTAGTTCGTGCTGTGCATGGAATGACATTGCAGAACCAGAATGTTTCTTATCTTGCTGTTGGAATTGCTTGCAGTTTCTACATCGGAGGGAAGTGGGGCTTTATATCTTTGTAGCAGCTTGGATAGGAGAAGTGCCTTCTTGCTGGATAATGATCTTATACACATTTCTTCAATCCATTGACTGAAATGCAATGTCATAAGATGACTGTATTGTTGAAGTGTAACTAGATAGTTTTGCTTTAAGATTCGTTTACTCAAATAGGAAGAAAGGCATCCTTAGCAATCAAGTCTTCCACAGGTATTCTGCACAGCATATCATCATCTCTTCTTTGAAGTGATGCCTCCCTGAGATTAGTTGCTCTCTCCAGTGTTTCATTTTATTAAGGTTCTTGTGTTGTGTGTTTTTTATCAAGCAAATAATGCAACAGGACCAATCACTGGAGGATGTGAGTACTCTGGAAGCAGGTGAATATGATGCTGTCTGATCAGATTGTCTGTTTTTTTTCCTGGGTTCACTACAACTTTGACATGTCAAAGTCAACTTTCTTGTGTATTTCTGAAAGCAGGCCCTGTCATAGAGTATTGGTGGCACATCATCTAAATTAGAAAAGGCATCCAGTAGCTGCCAATACATTAATCTCTCCTAGCTTCTGCTGCCAGCATCACAGAATTCTGTCCAGCATTGGTGACTTTTGACACTTTCGTATTGTTTTGATTTCCCTGACAAACATTTTTTAAAGTCTGTGGAGAATCTTTTTCTCTTTGATGTAAGTTTTAGGGGTCTGTATACTCCATGTCTCCATATATTGTAACTTCCCTATAGAGTTAAAATTCTCAAAGTATCTTGTTAGCATTACCATCACTGCTACCACCGTTTACCACCGAAGTAAACAGGCTTCTGCTAATCTGGATATAAATTAGACCTGTTAGTTTCAAAATTGCCATTTTTTGTTTAGTGAGCACTTTGATTGTAGCCCAATATAAAGCTTTGTATTATCATCTCTAACACTAAGTGCATGAGTGTCACTAAATTAAAATCTAGTTTCTAGAATATTTCAAAGGCTAGTGCTGCATGCATTACAACTTAAAACCTTCAACCAGGCAGACGATATGCTACATTGTAAGCATACATTGAAGCATTACATTAGGATTCACATACATATATATCTACTCACTGTTCTGCATAAACTATGGGCACCAATCTATGCTCCTGGTGCACAATCTTCAGTCTGAGATTGATCTGGTCAACAAATTTCAGTTGAAAATATAAAAATATTAGAATGACATGTGAGATACTTTGACAATTAAGAATACTGTATGTGATGTGAAAACATTTCATGTTAGTATATTGGAAAATGTTGATATTGGACATTCTTGACACATTCTAAACAGCTTAATCATTCCTGGGGAAAAAATACTTGCCCACGCAAAACTAATAAAAACCTTTTAATACATTGTCCTATGGTATCTTTAACCAATAAACACCATGTTAAAGTGTTGAAATTAACTTAAACAGTAAAAACTGTACTCAATCATGTTGATGTATTTCTGGAATTGTGCAAAAAATAACATTTTCTTTTTGGGTATCATCATTTCACTTACAGCACCACTTGACAGCTCCACATCACGCCTTATCTAAACATACATAAAATAAGCTTTCAAATGATACATGATGTGGATGGGTGTAGGGCGGGTACATTAAACTCCAAAAAATTGACTTTTTTGGAGACTTGCCGCAAGCCTTACAACTGTGGTTGGATCTTAATACAAGAAGCTTGTATTTGTCACCAGCAGCTCTAGCTTTGCTATACACAAAGCAGACCTGCTGTGTAAGACGACAGTTTTTATGCCCCCTTCTTTTCTGCAGGACTTCCCAGATGGCAGGAATACAAGCCTTTGATTAACTCTTGCTTTCTCATAGAACCTGTGTTCAAACTTTTTCCTTATCCTGGTCTATACTGTATGAGGATTTTTTCCTGAAATGGCACCTTGTCACTTGATCATCATATAAGAACCCCTTGTTAATATGTGCTTTACAGCAACCAGAATGACAAAATGGGGGTTTCTGGATTGGGGTGCAGCACTAGACTTTGAAACAGAAGATCTATGATGTGATAGAGCAGCAGCTCACCAATAACTGGTACACCCGAGTCTTCGTGGCCAGATGGTGGCTATTGGAAATGTCACTGCTTGGTCCTTTGTGAGCTCAATCAGAGCTCTTACAAACAATGAGAACAGAGAAGTACAGACCAATGATCCTGCTGGGGCTGAAGCAAGATGTGGAGTGAATGGCTCTGCAGTGCTGTCTCTTTGCCGCATGTAAAGTACTTGCATCGTGTTCTTTAATGGGAAGTAGCTTGATCCCAGTTACTTAGCTGACCTTCTCGCTACTTGAAGTATCCTGCTCAGCTGATTCTTTGGATCATTCACAGATCTCTTATTATGCATGGACCTCAGAGGTAACAACTCCATCTTTACCTAGCTATATTGTTCTATGTCCAACCTTCCCTGGGTGTTAGGAGCCATACTATCATTATAAAAGTTTTATTTCACCCCTTTCATTCTTTCCTCCTTGCCAGGAAAAACAACTTAAACCTCTCCAATGCATCATCAAAGACCTACAACCTATCCTGAAAGATGATCCCTCACTCTCACAGTTCTAGGGAGACAGACCAGTCCTTGATTACAGACAGCCCCCCCCCCCCCACACACACACCTGAAACAAATACTCACCAGCAACCACACAAAAACACTAACCCAGGTACCTATCCTTGTAACAAAGCCCAATGCCAACTCTGTCCACATATCCATTAAATTGACACCATCATAGGACCTAATCACATCAGCCACACCATCAGAGGCTCATTCACCTACACATCTACCAATGTGATATATGCCATCATGTGCCAGCAATGCCCCTCTGCCATGTACATTGGCCAAACCGGACAGTCTCTACGCAAAAGAATAAATGGACAGAAATTTGACAGAAATCATAACATTAAAAAACCAGAACATTTCAATCTCCCTGGCCATTCTATTAAAGACTTGAAGGTGTCAATTTTAAAACAGAAAATCTTTCAAAACAGACTCCAATGAGAAGCTGAGGAACTGGAATTAATTTTCAAATTGGACACTATCAACCAAGGGTTAAACAAAGATGGTGAATGGCTTTGTCATTACACTAATTTAATGCATTTCCCTCAATGGTTTTTATCACCTGTCAGACAGATCCATTACAAAAGGTTTTTTTCTCCTGCTGATAATGGCCCATCCAAATTAAACAGCCTCTTAGAATTGGTATGGTAATGTACAACTTTTTTTTTTGCTTTCTGTGTCTATAAATGCATTTTACTTCTGTGTGTTCCATTCTATGCATCCAATGAAGTGGGCTATTGCCCACGAAAGCTTATGCTGAAATAAACTGGTGCCACAAGTATTCCTCATTTTAATTCATGAGGGACACCACTCACCATTTATCTATTCAGGGTAAATTCAATAGTTGAAGATTTATGAACTGCAAAGATCCGAAATTTATGAAGTTGCTGGTTTTGCTTAGATTCTTTCTCTCTGGCTAGTGTCTGAGCTTTTTCTTAAAAATCTCCAATTGCTGTAGTACTGGTGCAGCTCCAATGGTGGGAGTACTGTTATAAACTCCCTGCCTGTATTTTTAGCCTTGTGTCAGCTAGACCTGCTTTAAGCAGAGTTGGACAACAGTGGTAAAAGCATCAGCAGACAGTCTGTTAGGGCTCCCACTTTTCCTAGCCCTCGTGAAGCTGAACCAGTCTAAAGCAAAACAGAGCAAAGCTGTGTAGATATCTGGGAAATCTTTCCCAGACCTGAAGGGCTCTCTGTAGCTTGATAGCTTGTCTCCCTCACCAACAGAGGTGTCCCTCCCCTTGTCTCTCTAGATATCCAGGAGACATTGAATTGAGAAGGGGATAGACTCCAAGGGCTGATATGCAGGGAACCCTGCTTCAGCTGACCACAGAAGTCCCCTTAAGCAGGGCTCCCCTCTTCCAGACTTTGGCAGCTGGTGAGGAGGGAATCAGGAGTGCCTGGAATAGGGTTGAACTAGGACAGTTTGTTCTGTGAGAAAGGAGCACCTGGGCAAGAAGATCATGGTGGGAACAGCTCACAAAGCCCCTGACAAATGGGCCGACAGGAGGCTGCATTTGAGAGAAGTCGCCATTGAAGGCACAGATTTGAAGCACTGGTTGCTGGCCAGCATGGGCGGGAGAGCGAGGGGTGGCTCTGCTCCCAAGCTCCCCAGGTGGCCTCCAGCAACTCGCATAGGGCCAGGCAGAGGGGGGGGGGGGCGCAACGCTGGTGACCACACATTCTGTTTTTATCAGGACAGTCCTGATTTTTAGGCAGTTGTCCCGCGTCCGGACCACACTTTGGTCGGGACGCCGTTTGTCCCGATTTCGGGACCTTCCCAAAAGAGCCCTGCGCGTGCAGGCAGGAGTGGGCAGCACGGCCCGCCCACTGCCCCAGGCAGAGACATGCCCTAGGTGTGGGGGTAGACCTGCTGCTGCCGGCTTGGCCATGCCGGCCGGCCGGCCGGCCAGCAGAGGGGAAGAGAGCCCCCTCCCTCCCCCGGCTGGCAGAGACAGTCGGGAGAACATGCTACAGGGGCTGCAGCCAGGGCCGGCAGGCAAGGGGGCGGGCAGGAGAGAGCCCACTGCTTCGCCCCCGCCGAGACAGGAGTCAGGGAGGGGACGCTCTCTGCCGCCCTTCGCACATGCTGCAGGGGTGGTGGAAGGAGGGCTGCTTGCCACCGGCACCAGGAGGAAGTCAGAGAGTGTCTGCCCCTCCTCCCCCAACCAGCTCCAGCCCCTGACCCACCTGCCAGCCACGCCCCGCCTGGCGCAACTGAGAACAATCCCCCCCGTAGGCAGCTGGGGCCGAGCCCTCGGCTTGTGTGGGGCTGCAGGCGGGAGCCGTGTGCTTGTGGCGGGGCCCTGGGTCCCCCATCCGCAGTGGGGCTGTGCCCAGAACCAGGGCCCTGCGCCTGGAGCCTGGCCCCTGACCCGTGGCTTCCTCAGGCCCTGCCCCCAGGGGTCCAGTGGGGGGGGGGGAAGCCTGTGGCACCCCCTTCCCCCCACGATATGTTTTTTCTTGTCATCTGGTCACTATTAACACTGTGCATCGTCAGGGCCTGAGCACCCCGAGGGGCCGGCTCAGCCCCCAGCGAGGCCGGCAAGGCACAGCGCGCCGCCCGGGCCAGGGCAGAACCCACCGGCTGCAGCCTGGCGCGCGCGGATCAGAGAACAAGTCCACCCCAGCTCCCCGCCCCGCTGTCGCTCAGCCGAATTGTCGGTCGCCTCGCGGGACCTGAGAGCCCGGCGCAGGCGCATTGAGCGGCTGAGACGCAGGAAAGGAAGGCGGGGCATCCCGCTTACGATTGATTCCTTCTGTCGCTGCTCCAGAGTCCCGCCCTGACTGGCCACCTCGCCTCCCTCCTTCCTTCACGGTGACAGGCCCACTCTCCTGCCAATCATGGCAGAAGGCGAGCTCTCGGGGCCGTTCTGGGTGCTGCTAGGGGCGTAGCCAATCAAAGGTTGAGCGGAGCACGAGGAAGTTTCCTTCGCCCTCGCAGGCTGCAGGTGCCGCGGGCCAGGTACGGGGGCTAGGGGCGGGGCCTGTCGGTTCCCCGGCTGGGGGTGGGGGCAGTCCTCCTTCCCCCGCTTCAGGTGAGTTCCCGCAGGGCTGGGCCGCGCTGTGAGCTGGACCTGCCCGTGGGAGGGGGTGTCCCGCGCTCTGTCCACCCCACCCATCCCGCGTCCGTCCGTTCGCTTCTCGGGTCCCACAGCGGCCCGGCGTTACCCGGGGTAGATCACCACCTTGCCAGCTACATTGATAAACACAATGGCACATATCCTGGGGTGCGGTATCCTTTGGCCAACAAGAAGCATTTCATTGGGCTTTATGTGCCTTGCTGAGAAGCGCACACCGATGTCTGTTTAAACTCGCCCAGTTAAATGACTGACTCCTTTCTAAAGCAGGTGTCTATATAGCTATTATAGCCTTGGGCAGTCTCTTTCCAACATGACCCTTCTCTAGGCGACATTGTGCCTTGAAAGGCTCCATTGACACTTCTGTTACATTTATAGAGGGCTGTAATAAATGTGAGCAATGCTTTGTAAAGCACATAAAGAACTGTGATCTGTGCCCTGGGGAGTCTTTGAATCTGCAGAGATAGTACAACCTGAGCAATGATGATGCAAGCTTCCCACATACAGTCCTGCCCTGGAGGGACCACTTCTGTGCACCATGTAGGAATGTATTAATTGTAATTAAAAACTGTGACATGCTCATCTGACATAGTTACCGTATTAACATATTTCAGTGCATCAACACTGCATATTTCCTTGTTCAACCATATCTCTGTGGTGCAAAAATGTGGTTCTTGGTGCATTCTGGTACCTCTCCCAGACTTTTGGCTGCTGAGAGCAAGTTACACAGCTGCAGCTTGGCAGTCATGATAAAAATTACAAATTGGTGAAATTTATACTTGTGTTACAGCCCTGTTCACAAGCAGGGTAAAAAGAGTATAGCTGTGTGGTTCAGAACTATGTCCTAACCGTGTTCTGGATGGTCACAAACAAGGTACCAATCAATAGTGCAGATAGGAGAGTTGGGTCAGTCCTTAACCTCTCTTCTGAGTCTGTTTTCTAAGGGTCATTAAAACATGAGTATCTGCTTTACCACTTCTCCCCACAAAAATAGTTTTTCTATATCTGACAATCCTTTCCCTCTAAATATGCATCTATTATGTTTAAATTAAAGCAATTAGTTGCATCAAAAGCCCCAGGAATAGAGTTACAGTGCCTGGTCTGAGGACCTGTTTGGCACTTCAGATCTCCTAGGGAAGTTAGTATTGCCTGAGTAAGGAATACTGACTAAGGCCTATATCATGCTAAGAACCTGTTCAGCAACCCTGTGTATATTCCCTGTGATATCCAGACCAGAATTAAATACAGAAGGGAAAAAAACTGCAGTTCCATTTGGTCTAATTTAAAACAAAACAAAACAGCCACCTTCGCACCCTGCCACCATCATCTACTAAGGAAGAAAGGTTGGGCCATGTACAGGTAAAGAGCACTAGACTGTGCTTTCTCCCCATCTAGTGAGTGACTTCTTTTCTGTCTTTAGCATTTGAAATGACTGCTCACTTAGCCCTATGGGAAGATGTTTTGTACAATGAGCAGCTCATTCCAGAGGTTGCTGCAAGCGCTGTGGATGCAGCATTGCTTGAAGGAGTTCTGATGAGGACCAAAGAGGATTCCAATTCATCTGATGTAAGCTCAGTTTATTTAACTACTCACATAGAAATAATGCATTATTGGGAAATGATCAAATGACTCGGCAGGATTTCTGCCCCATAGAACAAGCTCTTGGGAAGGAGATGGTTGCAGGTGATGTGACTTGTTTGTTAAGTCATCATGAAATATGCAATATTTTGCAATAACTGCATAGCTCCACAGGAGTTGAGACAATAGCAGAATAAGCTTCCACCACAATCCATGATACCAACTGTGGTCAGACTAAGATATTCTACTGAGAGACCTACCTGCAATGTGAAAATCCTGTTTTATTTGTTCATGAGAAAACATGAGGTTTGGATGTGGTGGTTTAGCACTGGATGTCAGTACTGTGTGTTCACTCTCTCCAGGGGTAGTCCTGGTGTGATGGATATGCTTCCAGTATCTGAGCAGAGCTCATCTCTGGTGAATCCCAGGAAGTTTGTCAGTGAGAGGTTTTGCTTTTGAGGAACCTTCAGCTACCACCATAAATGGACAAGGAGAAGAGGATGGTGTCACCTGCAATGGCTTGGACTTAGCAAGGATACCAGCTCTGCTTGGGAGGCAAATTCTCCCTTTGGTGAACCTCCTTCAACTTGCCAGAGGGGAGCTCTTGTGTTATAAGCAGGGTCTATTGGACCAGGATGTTGCTTGTGGCCCTGGCCAGGTCCACCAGCAGCTTGTGGGAGGGAGGGACTGTGTATTGTCTGAAGGCTGGCTAGTTGTCTGGCATCTCCATGGGCAGGCTGCAGGAAGACTGTAGAGATGAATGACTGACAGTGATGCTGTGGAATATGTCTCTGTCATGTATCTTTGTGTTCTGATGCTGACTCTACTGTCTAGTTAGTCTCTCTAAGATCAGCATCCACCTAGGGCAGGGGTGGCAAACCTTTTGGACCAAGGGCCACATCTGGGTATAGAAAGTGGACGGCGGGCCATGAATTCTCATGAAATTGGGGCTGGGGCTTGGCGTGCAGGCTCCAGGCGGCACTTACCTCGAGTGGCTCCCAGAAGCAGTGACATGTCCCCCCTCCAGCTCCTAGATGGAGATGCAGCTGGGCGGCTCTGCTGCGCGTTGTCCCGTCCGCAGGCATCCCCCTGCAGCTGCCATTGGACGTGGTTCCTGGCCAATGGGAACTGCGGGGGTGACGCTTGCAGTGGGGGCAGCATGAAGAGCAGAGCCCTCTGGCTGTCCCTATGTGTAGGAGCCAGAGGGGGGCCATGCTGCTGCTTCCAGGGGCTGCATGGAGCAGCCCCCGACCCTGCTCCCCGGCTGGAGTGCGGGTGCAGGACAAGCCCCAGACCCTGCTCCCTAGCTTGAGGCCTGGATTAAAACAGCCCATGAACTGTAATTTGTCCACCCCTGGCCTAGGGGATTCTAGGATTTGGTGCTGAGTAGAGAGGCAGTGTTGTAGAGCAGACATGCACATTGTCTTCTGAGAGGGTTTCAGCTTCTCTTGTTGTGCACAAAAAGTTATGTCAAACAAGGAGGGGATGGGATGGGATCTAAGATACTGCAGAGAATTCTTTCCTGGGTGTCTGGCTGGTGAGTCTTGCCCACATGCTCAGGGTTCAGCTGATCACCATATTTGGGGTCGGGAAAGAATTTTCCTCCAGGCAAATTAGGAGAGGCCCTGGAGGTTTTTCACCTTCCTCTGCAGCAGGGGGCATGGGTCACTTACTGGAGGATTCTCTGTACCTTAAAGTCCTTAAACCAAGATTTGAGGACTTCAGTAGCTCAGATATAGGTGAGAGGTATTTTGCAGGAATGGGTGGGTAAATTCTGTGGCCTGCATTGTGCAAGAGGTCAGACTAGATGATTGTAATGGTCCCTTCTGACCTTAAAGTCTGAGTCTATGAGAATAACTTTTGTCCTGTATAAAATTGCTGTTTTCAAAGTGGCGTATCCCTGAGATGTAGTCCTAGTGAAGAGGTGTATGGAGTTTGCAGTGACTGGAGTTGAGTAGCTAAAATGAGTCAAATAATGAGACCCTCAGGGATAAATTTCAGAACTGGATAGACTATAAAATTCATTCATTCTCTGAACAGTACTTGTGGCAAATCTGAAGACTACATTCTATCATTAAAGTAGAAACAGAGATTATACTCCTTTAAATGAAAAGTTCACCACAGCTGTAACTATGGAGTTGCTACTGAGGTCTCCCAACCCAAATTCCATTATATTAAGTTGTGTAAAGTTAAACACTCAAAACTAGACATGCCAAAATTCAGGCTATGAAACCTGTAGTGTACTGAAGGAAAGTCTGTTCAAGGACAAATGAAGTAGCTTTCAACTACCTGAAAGGGGGGTCCAAAGAGGATGGATCTAGACTATTCTCAGTGGTAGCAGATGACAGAACAAGGAGTAATGGTCTCAAGTTGCGGGGGGGGGGGGGGGGTCTAGTTTGGATATTAGGAAAAACTTTTTCACTAGGAGGGTGGTGAAGCACTGGAATGGGTTACCTAGGGCAGCGGTCGCCAACCAGTGGTCCGTGGACCACTGATGGTCCGCGAGAAAATTTTGGTGGTCCCTGGAGAAATTTGGACATTATTTGCAATTTTTAGGAAGATAAGTCCCTAGTAAAGGCTTCTTATTTGATAGCACTTCAAATCACGAAAAGTAGAAAGCCGTATACAATTGGAGAAGAATTAATAAGCCTTGCTTGTTACAAGCCTGTGAAGAGGTTTTGGGGAAACACGCTGTCCAGAAACTGAAAGTAATTCCTATGTCCGCTAACACTGTGAAGCGCAGAATTGAAGACATGGCCGAAGATATTGAAAATCAAGTGACTGAAATGGTGAAAAATTCAACATTTTATTCAATTCAACTCGACGAATCAACAGACATAACTAACAAGGCAGTTCTCCTTTGTTTTGTGAGGTTTGAGTGTCAAGGAGAGCTAAATGAAGAACTCCTCTGTTTGCTCAACTTGCCGGGTAGAACAACCGGCTCTGAGATTTTCGATGCACTTAATGGTTATTTCCTGAGACACGGTATTGAATGGAAGAAATGTGTTGGGATATGCACAGACGGTGCCGCAAGCATGACCAGGCATCGTTCAGGAGTTGGTACAAAAGTGAAAGATGTTGGACACCCAGACATCTTGTTTACTCATTGTATTATACATCGTGAGCAACTTGCGGCGAAAAGAATGTCTCCAGAACTGCACGAAGTACTCTCTGATGTAATTAAAATTGTAAATGAAATTCGGCACAAAGCGCTCAATTCTCGAATATTTGAGGCACTTTGTGAAGAAATGGGCTCTCAATATACTCATCTTCTTCTTCACGCTGAGGTGAGATGGCTGTCGAGGGGCAAAATACTAACCCGATTGTTCGACCTGCGCCAAGAAGTCAAGTTATTCTTCCAGCAGCAAAATAATTTGAAATTCCAAGATCTCTTTTCTGACGATTATTGGCTAGCCAAGCTTGCATACCTGGCAGATATTTTTTCACTGTTAAACGAGCTAAACACGTCCTTGCAAGGACAGCTTACGGACGTGTTCACACTGCGAGGTAAAATGGATGCATTTCAAAAGAAAATATTGCTGTGGCAAATGCAGTTGGCTAAAGAAGATCTGCAAATGTTCCCGAATCTTGATGAGTATATGAAAGAGGAGGATGTCAACCGACAGGTAATAACCATTGTTCGACAGCACTTACGGTCGCTCACAGAATCTTTTGGCCGTTATTACCCAAAGGAAGAGGACCCCAGACATGGCAATATGTGGGTAATGGATCCATTTTCGGTGAAAATTGAAGATAGCAATTTGAGCATGAAAGAAAAAGAAAGCCTAATCGATCTATCATCCGACAACAGTCTCAAAGCTAAATTCCACTCGTCCTCATCAAGACATCATTTTTGGCCCTCCGTAAAAAATGAGTACCCAGTGCTGAGTGAAAAAGCCATCAAAATTTTGATTCCATTTGCAACAACCTATTTGTGTGAAAAGACATTCTCATCTGTTACGGCAATCAAAAACAAGTACTGCTGTTGGCTTGAAATACAAACGGCTCTCCATGTTGCAGTGATGTCATTGGAGCCAAGAATCCATAAACTTATTTCAAACAAGCAGCAACAAATATCACACTAATAATTTTGTTATAATTAAACAAGTGCATTTCATATTTTATGATCATTATTTTATAGATGTTTGTACCTTTTTTAAAAAAATTCATGTTAGTGGTCCGTGGGATTCAAAATTGTGAGTTTAGTGGTCCGTGAGGTCCGAAAGGTTGGCGACCACTGACCTAGGGAGGTGGTAGAATCTCCTTCCTTAGAGATTTTTAAGGTCAGGTGTGACAAAGCCCTGGCTGGGATGATTTAGTTGGGGTTAGTCTTGCTATAAGTGGGGGGTTGGACTAGATGACCTCCTGAGATCTCTTCCAACCCTGATATTCTATGATAGAGATCTAGTCTAGATGATGTCAGTTTTAAATTGGGACTAATTTAAATTGGGACTGGATGGGCCACACTTTCAGAGGGATTAAGCCCAGTCTGTTAGAAAAAGGAAGTGTGATGAAAATGGCTGACTTCTCCATTGTTGGACCTTTATCTGCAGGTGGTGAATTATGCTCCCTTTACATTGTTCCCATCTGTAGTACAAAGCACCATCTTTGAACAAGCCTATGCTGTTCAGCAAGATTTTAACCTACTTGTGGATGCTATTAGCCAGAACGTGGAATTCCTGGAACTCACTCTTGCTAGGTATTGTACTGTATATGTTAACTAAACAAATATTTTAAATGTAAAGCTTCTATCACTATTAATCTTCATCTGTGTTTGCTGTTACTACTTCAGTTGCTGCCCTCAGTCACGTCTACTGATAGTTTATGGATGTCTCTCAAGTTCTTCAAGTTACAGACAAAGGGTATAAGTACACAACTTCTGCAACAGGTTACGCTCTCTGTCTATCAGACTGGTCACAGAACTAACCTCTTCTTTTCCCCACCACATTAGTTTTCATAAAATGGTTGCCAGTAGTCCATAAGTAGCAAGGTGCATTAGACTACATATTTATTTAAATTTAGTATTTTTTAGCTGTCTTAATTAAGGGTCTCTTTGGGCCTTGCAAAAGATGACAGATTTTTATGGGAAAATGGGGTATGCGAAGGGCTTCTCTTGACTCACAATGTGCCCCACTTCAGATGGTCTTACAGAATTTATCCTCCCACCTGGAAGCCTGCTTGGGACTTAAATTCAGTGTTAACCACTGGGATCTCACAGTCTATACCACTATTTGCTGAAGGTTTTGTTTCTGGCAGCCGTTGGCATGACCAGGAGGCTCTGAGAGCTGCAGGTTCTGATTGCCAGCCCACCTAATAAAATATTCCACAAAGACAAGATACTTGGGCCTCCCCCCCCCCCCAAATTTTGACCAAAATTCTGTAAGACTTTCAGCTCCATCTGTTGCTATCCCTGCCTATCCAGTAATCCTGGGGAGCTGGGGGTGTACCTTGTATGCTGAAAGAGCTCTTGTAATATGGCAACAGTACTAATCTGTTATGATCCTTGTGGGGAGAGGAAAGGGACTAAAGGTTGAGCCATCTAACCTGCAGGGCTGTCTAAATGGACACTTGCTGAAGAAGACATGCACACCCAACCTAGAAGCTGATACCTGTGGTTATATGGCCAGGCCCAGAATTCCTGTGGCTCTTGGCCAGGGGAAGTGGGGTAGTGTGTTAGGTAAACAACTTATTGCAAGTAAGTAATCCAGTTGTTTGGAGTAGAACATGCATGTAGTTTGTGCCAGGGCCCTTTCTAAAAAGGTTCTACAGTGGTGAATACTGGCTGGCCATGCTGCATGTCATTGTAAACTACCAAAAGGTGAATTTGGTGGTGGCCCCCATAATTTGCCCTGTGAATTATTCTAGCAGACCCCAGTGGAGATGGGGAGACTTTTGATCTTTGCTTCTTTTCTCTATCTTCTGTTTTGTCTTCTCTCTCTCTCTCTCTCTCCCTTCACAGAGATTCACACTGGGAGCTGCAGAAGGAAAGCCTCTGTAGCATGGGGCCTGGGTCACTTGCAGGTTTAAACTAGTGTAAACAGTGGATTCTCTGTAACTAGAAAGTCTTTAAAGCATTCATTCTCAAACTGGAGGGGTCGCAGCCCACTTTTGTGGGGGTCGCGAGCCCCAATCCCCACAGCAGGCTGCTGGCTCCAGCTCTGACCCCCACGGCGGGTGACCCGGCCCCTGCAGCGGGCTGCCGCTCCAGCCCCGATCCCCAGAGCAGAGTGGTGGGACGGCGAGCCCTGACCCCAGGCTGGAGCAGTGGGGCTGCAAGTTCAGAGCCCCGAACCCAGGGCGGAATGGCAGGGCAGTGAGCCCCGAGGCCCGACCCCACCATGGTGGAGGGGCTGCGAGCTGCAAGCCCCGAGCCCCGACCCCAGGGTGGAGTGGCAAGCCCCGACCCCAGTGGGGTGGAGGCGCTGCAAGCTCCGACCCAGAGTGGAGGGTCTGTGAGCCCCGAGCCCTGATCCCTGCACGGTGGAGCGGCGGAGCTGTGAGCCCCGACCCCAGGGCAGAGCTGTGGGGCTACGAGCCAGGAGCCCCAACCCTCGACTCTGGTGCTGGCAGGTGGCTGTGAGGCTGAGCCCTGACCCCAAACCCTGTGCTGGGCTGCGAGCACCAACTCCAATCCCTGCACCAGGCTATGAACCCTGACCCTGGATTGCTTCAGCTCATTAATTACTGTCAAGTATTAAAATAAAAAATAAGTAAAAATAAGTTTTCCACTTATATTTAATTTGATAAATATGTTTCGGTCTTAATTTAAAAGCAGCGAGAAAAGCAGTGACAAAATTCTTTTAAAGCAATCGGGTTTAAATTTACTATTTAACATTAGTGTTAAATATCAAAAATGTGTTTTTAATTTCTAATGGGGGGTCGCACTCAGAGGCTTGGTGTTCAAAAGGGGTCGCCAATACAAAAAGTTTGAGAACCACTGCTTTAAACCATGATTTGAGGACTTCAGTAACTCAGCCAGATTCTGTTACGGGAGTGGGTGGGTGAGGCTCTGTGACCAGTGATGTGCAGGAGATCTGACTAGATGATCATGATGGTTCCTTCTGACCTTTAACTATATGAACCTTCGTCACAGAGAAAGTTTTTACTAGGGTCCCTACTGCTGTGTGCATGGATAAGGGTGATCTGACCACTTGAAACTCTTGCCTTATGCACAAGGGTACATTATAAATGCCCTAGGTGAGGCTTAGCTTGTGTAGCTCTTACGAACACTCGAGCATGGTTTGGCCATGGCCCTGTGCATTGTGCTGGAGAGTGTATCCTGTAGCTTTCACCATGTAATAGATTTCCTCAAGTAAGGGTTTTATTTATATAACCAGGTAAATTAATTGGTATACTTTCTTTTTCTCTAGCACCATCAAAGTGGATGACTTCACAGCTCATCTCTTTAAAATCTACAAGCAAGTTCTGAAAGAAGGGTTGGCTCAGGTATCCCACAGGAAGTCTTCATCTCCCCCCCCACCGCTGCCATCCTCCTTTCATAATGGAAGTTTGAGGTTTTTTGGTAATTTGAAAGATCTGTCCCATAGGTTGGTTTTGAATTGTTCAGTCAGTAGGAAGATGTATAGGGTTACTCTCTAGATTATGGTGTCTTGGCCAGTTACACCATAAAAGTAACTTGTCACATTTTATGAGACCATTCAGCAATTACGCCTGTAAGTATTCTTTGTGGGTATTGCTGGAAACAGCCTAACCTTGTGTGAAAGAGGACTGTGATTATACACATTTGTAATGTTGTGTTCTGAAAGTCTCAAAAGAACATTTTGGTGGGTTCCAGTTCAGTGTAGCTGTGTCAGAAGTAGCACTTAAGGGCTTTCCTGTGCAGTTAAGTTTCTTCTGTACCACAGTTACATCAGTCACCTTTTCTTGCCCTGATATGCATATGAAAGAGAGGAACAATAAGGGCTTCAACTGATGTCTGTCCAAATAAATGCAGGAAATAGGCGAAGGACCCAACCTAGAGTCTTTACTCTGTCAAAACTCCACTTGACACCAGTGGTTATTTTACCAGAGTGAAGTGGATCCAGCCCTAAAAAAGATGATTTTTTTTCCAAGTGAATTTGTCATAGTGGCATGTGGTAAGTGAAGGGCGTAACTATGCTGGACAGAGGTGTGGAGCAATGGCAGTGTGCTATATTTTGCATTTTATTTTTCCTCTTGTTCAGTCAGTGTTTTTAGGAATAAATCGCTCCGATTATATGGTTGACCATGGCACAGATGGCACTCCAGCACTGAAGCAAATTGAAATAAACACGATTGCTGCCAGCTTTGGAGGCCTTACTTCGAGAACAACTGCTGTGCATCGGTAAGGGAACCCTTTGAAACAAAGGCCAGACTGGGATACTTCATTGCTTAGTCAGTGAGGAGGTTTCAGCAAAGTATCAGTCTGTGCTTGCATCCGACGAAATGGGTATTAGCCCACGAAAGCTTATGCTATGCTAACTTTTTAAGGTGCCACAGGACTTTGTTACCTCTGCTAACTTTATAGTTAGTCTTTAAGGTGCCACAGGTCTTTGTTACCTCTGCTATTCCAGACTAACACAGCTACCTCTCTGATTCTGTACACTCTGTGCGTCTTGTACTGTATACACCTTGTGGTAACCTCCTTAAAAGCCAAACTCTCTGAACTTCTGTTTTACAAATCCCAGGTCAGCTGGGACCATCGTGTGATGTTGTTATTTCTTTTATGTCACAGGCACATATTGAATGTTTTGGGGAAGTCCAAGGAAGCTTTGAAGTTACTGGATAATAATCCATCCAAAGGGATTGCCTTGGGCATTATGAAAGCTTGGGAGCTCTATGGCTCAGCCAGGTAAGGGAGGATATCAGGATGAGCACACAGTTATTTCTCGAACTGCACCTAAAAAAAAGGTTTATTTAATATGTACAACGCTTCTTTTAAGTCTGTAGTGCTCTCATTCCCCTACTATCCCAGGGATGGAGGATCTCTGTTCTTTAGTGCACAAAGTTACTGGGTTGGCCATATACTGTTTTCTTTAAAATTTTAGAATATCCAGCTGCCGACAGGTGCTCCCTAAAAGGCATGGAAGACTTGTATTGCTAGAAGACTTTTAGTAGCCATTCTTGAATCCTCCTATTTTTTCCCCTTGTCCTCCTGCGCAAAGCTGCTTTTTAGTAAGAACACGACACCTGGCACTGCCCTCTAGAAGTGGACTAGGAACTAGCAAAGACCATCAGTTGGAAAACCTTGCAAGCAACACACACCACCAAAGTGAATTTAGAAGATGAAATCTTTAGCTAGAGGTCCATAATTCTGTGTGGGGTGTGTTTCAGGCTCTGATGCAGTTCTTGGGGTGTATGTTTCAGGGCTGTGGTGATGTTCCTGGTTGGAGATGCACAAAGGAATATTTTTGACCAACGCTGCATAGAAAATGAGCTGTGGACCAGGTAACTGTTTAACATTTTAGGATGAAACAATTTCTTTAATCCCACTTTGAAACTCATTTAAAAGAAAGAAAGAAGAAAAAAACTTTCATGTCTTCCTAGTATTATCTTAGATTACTAAAATTGAGCATTTAAAAATCCAATGTACTTTTAACCACTTGTACTAGGGTTATTTCAAAACCTGCCACTTTCTGGTCGTCGTCGTGTATTAGAGCAATGCTGCTGTATTTGGGGCACACAACAGTGCAGGGGAATATTTCTGTTTATAATAGGCTTGGTTGTGCACCACCTTACTTCCCCTTATACACTTCTTCCCCTCTTCAAATCTAAATTGTGACCTAAGACCATCACAGTTCTCTATCCTTCTAGAGACTTCTCAAAGAATCCTAATCCAGGTACAGTGGTATGAAAACCTAGGGATGTATCTTTACCTTAGAAAGAAGGCACGAGAAGTCAGCAGGCCATACCCTTTTTCTCTAGGACTCTAAAACCATTGGAGATGTAAATTCCACTAATGATTTCACTTGCAGGTATCTGTCCCCTTGCCAAGTTTAATGACTCTAACTCCTCTGTTAAAGGAACATCCAGGTGATCCGGAGACAGTTTGAAGATGTATTTGAAAAGGCATCTTTAGATAATGACAGAAGACTGTACATGTAAGTACTTGCCAAGGCCCTGCCACAACATTCTACTGTGTTCTTAACACAGGTTTTGGGCACAGATTGGCAGAGGTGGGTCTGAGACATTCTTTTTACATCATGCTCAGTATATGTCAACTTTCAAACCAAATTGGTGGCATATCCCTCTCCTTTGAGATTTAGTAGGTTTACATTTTTATCCTCTCAATAAGAAATTCAGAGCTTGCTTTTCCTGGATTCACTGGAACTGAAATAGTTTTAGAAATGTTTCTGGTTTTTACACACACACACACACACACACACACACAGACAGTGTGAGTGTGTGTGTCCAATATCACGTGGAGGCATAAAGTCCCTCTTCTGAACCACAATCCTGAGGACCTGGCAGGATCGCATGTTTTGTGTGGGTGTGTGTATAAAAATGGCATAGCTGTTCCAGAGCACTGTTTCTCAAGGTTTTTGGTATCAGGCTTACTGCCTTCTTAAAGTGTGTCAGGGACATCTTGGGGACCAGCACTGGTCCATGGACTGGTCGTTGAGAAACACTGTTCTAGAGAGTGCCCCAAAGAGGACTCTTCTGCTTACTGACAGTGTGACACGTTGCTCATGGGAACGTACATTTACCAGGAGAACTTCTATTGCATGGTTATTAGTGTCACCATAGGAAGCACTGTTTCCTTACTGTACTTTGTTTTTGTAACCTCCAACGTATTCATTAGTTGGAGAAAGTCTCACTATTTCTGCTTTCCAGTCTCCTGGAGTCCTGACCTAGGTCAGGCTGTTGAAACCATAGTGTAACATTCACAAAATCCAAATATGGTGCTTATTGTTGTTTGTTTTTTGGGCAGGTCCTCAGTGTGCGTGACACTGTCCAACCATCAAAGGGACAAGTCCTGTCCCAAAGTTCAGTTATGTGGCTACATTCATTTTTCTCTAGTTTCACATTTGATGGTTCTACAGTTATGTCGTCTCCTCCTTCCCTCCCTCCACCCCCCCCCCCCAGTTTTTTAATCAGAGGTATCCTGTCATAAGTATAAAGTGCTGGAGAGTGTTATTCTGCCTGTATGGGGTTAATGTTACCTGAGAGGGAGTGACGTAAGAGCCCCGGACCACGAGGCTGAGAGGAGGGAGTTTTAATTCAGTTTCCTGCTGTTCCAGCTTTGGCAAGAGACCCACTTTTTTGCTCTCTAGCTATGGAGAGTGAAAACTTCTACTTTCCTTTCTATATTCATAAGTTGCTGTACTGTGAGTAATATTTGGAATTCCATAAGTTTCCGTACCTATTTAGAGTGTCGCTAGCCTTTTCAGAGGGAAAGTTAGAGAACTCTAGATTGTGAAGTTGTATTGTAAGTGTATGCTGTATTCTCTTTTCTTTATTAAATCTTTTTAGTTACAAAAAGTGTGTGGTTCTTCTCGTAAAGGAATCCTAGCGTTGGATTTAACCCAGTTCCCAGGTACAGGGAAGTCTGTGTGTCTAAGAGGAAGGCTCACAGTGAGAAAGCCTCAGGGCGGTTTCTCATCTCTCTCAGTAACATCCCGGAGGGGTAGGGGGGAAGGGAAGCAGCCTCTGAGTGTCCCGGCTCTCAGGAGAGAGAAGGAGGTGGGGGGAGTCTGGGTGCCCCCCTCCAGGGTTTTGGAGATCCACCCGGATGGTGGCAGCGATACCCCATTTTCCCAGCTGGTAGAGTGTGGGGTTTGGGGGTGTAAAGACTTAACTTAGGCTGGGAAGCAGCTTGTAGGTATTTGGTCTGGCATAGAAGAGACCCCCTCGGTACCCCAGGTTCAGAGAGAGGGGATAGACACACTTACATAGCCTATCAAACAATGTGTACATTTCCTCCAGGAATTCCTCCTTTCTTACTGACTGAATCCCTTTAAATCATTCCTAGCAATAACTAGCTTCTCCAGCTGTTACTCACTGATTACATACTGAGTTGGTGAAGCCGGAGCTTGGTCTTGTGGTAACTGCTGAACTGGAGAGTGGATATACTAAGATCACTTGCATTATCAAGATATCAAAGTTATTGTTTATATCTGAGACTTAATGGCAAATCTAGGGCAAACTGCTCTTCCAGTGATTTGTGAAGAACAACTTTCAATATTTTAGGACAGTGGTTTTCAAACTGTGGTCTATGGAGTGTAAGCTAGTGCTCTGTGGAGAGCAGGCAGGTCACGTAGTGCTGCCTCCTTCTTCCAGCTGATGGTGTCATAACCAGGCTCTTCATTGCAAAGAAAAATCTGGATGTCCATAGAAACAAAGAGGACAGTTTTAATGCATCTACCCTGGACCACTTCTGTAGAGCAGCATATGGAGCCAGAGCTATCAACGTACTGGAGGAGCCAGATGTTTCTGTTGGGATCAGAGCCACTGGTGGGAGAGGATTGTCCTGGAGAGAAGAAAACCAGACAGTATATCTAGGGGGAGAGGAGGACAAGGCAGTTGATGTAGTGTTTGGACCTGATGCAGAGTTTGTGGGGTGAGGTTCTTTGGCCTGAATTATACAGGAGGTCAGTATAACGGTCGCTTCTCTAATGAAAATGCATATATTTTAAAACCAGGAGAGAACAGCCAGCAGAGAAGTCTGTGCAGGAGAGCTGAGAAGGGGAGCTGGTAGCAGAAGAACACTGGCAAGGGTGTGAGGAGATAATGGATGAAATCTTGGCCTCAATGGGAGTTTGCCATTAATTTCAGCAGAGCCAAGATTTCACCCAAAATGTGATTAGCTTTTACTGTGACCAGGAACAGAAGACTGATGGTATTAAATGTAGTTAAAAACGCATCAGAACTTTCCTACTGTCCCGTCTCCATAGAGTCAATTTCTGTAGTTGCTACAGGGATGTTATGCAACAACAAATAGGAGGGGAGATGGTCTGTGCACTGTGACGGGAGGTGCTTTTAGAAAGCTAAATAACTGCTGCTCTAGAAGGAGTTTGTGTCTGACTGTGTGTTCTGAATGCTCCATTTCTCAATTTCTCAAATTGTTGATATTCTGATACATAACCAGAGGCTCCTAGCTACTCTTCTGTGAAAAGCATCTGTACACAGCTAGCTCCATAATCCATTGCTTGTTCCACTAGCTAATCATTACCCACAGAGCGGTTCTATACGTGCATTGTTCTTTGCAGATATTAGCTTTCAGGACATGAAGGGAGAGCCATCCCTGTTACAGCCTGAGGGCTAGAGGAGGATGAATTGATATGATGGTCTTTATTCTAGGGAAGGCCAAGAGGTTGCGGTGGTATATTACCGAGAAGGTTACATGCCAGAGAACTATAACAAACAGGTGGGTACTGACTGCTTTTATTTAAAAAGCAAACACCAAGTGCAGTTATCCTGAATGGGATAATTCGTCCCTCAAGTCTGTACCTTGGAAATCCCTTAATTATCTGAGGTTTTTCAGTGCACCCCTGGCATTTGGATAGTGCTGGTTTGGGGAATATCTGGGACATATGAACAGAGTTCTTCTCAAAAGAATTTTCAGCTGCACATTGTTGTCATGTCTTATAGAAGCAGTTCTGTGCTTTTACTAAGCTGAAGGGGACACATTCACTAATAATGTATAGAACTAATCCTCTGACTAGAAGTAATGTCTGACCTGGAATATTGAATTAGGACCCTGTTGGAAAAGTACATAGTCTGAAATGGATTTTTATAATTGTTTAAAAGGCTTTAAGCAATAAGGTACTTTTAGACTAGCACCAGAGCGTAGAACTTACTACAGCTGTACCACCCTGAACACGCCTGATCCCATCTGACCTCAGAAGTTAAGCAGGGTTGGGCCTGGCTAGTACCTGGATGGGAGACCTCCTGGGAATACTAGGTGCTGTAGGCTTCACACCTGGCAGTAGGTATAAAATGCCTCCAGCGACAGATGGCACGACGCATTGGTTGGAGTATCTCCCGGTCGTATCACTGGTTCTAAGCAGACCCTGCCATAGTGCGGGAATAACGCTAAGAAAAACAACCAGAGCGTAGAACTTAATCACCGCCACCAGTGCTGAGCTGTCTGTCTGGGCCAATCCAGTGGAGAATGTCCAGGCTGACCTACTGCTCACTTGCTAGTGCTTCTTCCAGGAGTAGCAAGGGATTCAGGTCTACATGCCTTCTGTGTGCTCCTTTCCTGCCTGCTGGGGCTGCATGAGAATGTTTAACTGTAGGAAGTGGAATACATGGGGGGGATCAGGGAACCTAGATTCATTCAAGTGACTCTTGCTATATCTCCCTCTTAGAACTGGGAGGCACGATTGTTGATTGAAAGGTCCAAAGCAGTTAAGTGTCCTGACATTGCTACCCAACTTGCTGGGACCAAAAAAGTTCAGCAGGAGTTGAGCCAGCCAGGAGTCGTAGAGAAATTACTGCCTGGCCAGGCTGAGGCGGTTGCTCGGATAAGAGCCACGTTTACTGGCCTCTATTCCTTGGATATGGTAAGTAGTCTCATTTGTGTGGTGCATAAAGTTACACTTGTCTCCTACCTAGTTCACACCTGCTTTGATTTGACTGTGTGACCTTTCACTTAAAAACTACAGCACAGTAGGAGAGTAGTGAAAAACACATTTGAAAAACCCTCTCTTTAACAAAGTGCCAAATTTAAAACTTCACGTTCTTTTTTTCTGGCCTCTTCAGTGAACTCGCTATGCGGAGCGTGGTATTTCTGCTCAATTTTGGAGTACAGAACAGCTGGCTGCTTGTTCGAGATAGAAACAGGGACAGGAATACTGCTGGGATTTTGCTGTTGCTGTTTCTGTCTCCCACTAGGGCGAAGAAGGTGCTAAGATGGTTGCAATGGCCCTTGCTGATCCAGAACGATATGTGCTAAAGCCTCAGCGGGAAGGCGGAGGTATTCAGTTTCCTTGCTATGCGATTTGTGAGCTACAGAGCCCAGCAACCTGTCTGGAGGATCAGGCCTTTGCACTTCTCTAGGATATTTGTTTAGTATTTTCATTGCAGTTTTTGTGAGATACCTGGAACAGGCAAGGTGCCTTATAACACAATATTTTGTGTATGTAATACTTTGGCTTTCCTCTTATCACGTAGGACACAAAAGTGGCTTAAAGCCATCTTAGCCCCCTTCTGTGGGCTGTGAATTTTGTGTTGCACCTCTTGGAGGCGCAGCACAAGGTCTCACCCATTAAGTTTACTTTATCTTATGCCCTCTCCCTTCAGTCCCTACCCAGGTAGTACAAGCATCTTCATCTCTTCCAACATCCTGAGTTGACTGGTCAGCTTTGGTTTTCCTTCTCTTTCCTGCCCCTTGAACGTAGAGAGATGCCTTTTTAACCTGTTTTTCAAACCTGCAGGCTGGTCTGCAGCCGTGGACCAGCCCCTGAGTGATCCCCTCATTGATAGTGCAGATGATTGCAGTTGTTGGGGTGGGTGATCACTGAGAGATCCCAGGACCTAGACTAGTGAAAACCAGGCCCATAGAATTGAATCTAGAATTCCATGGAGAGCCAGTGCAGTCTCCAGGGGTGGTGATTATATCCACTCGTGTTGCTTAATGGGTTGGTGTTCGCATTTGCACAGTTTGGGGTTTCTTCAGGGCCATCTAATGCAATTGGATCTAATGGCTTCTGCTGTGGGGATTAGTTAACATGTATGATTGTATGTTATCAGGGAACAATCTCTATGGGGAAGACCTCAAACAACTTCTGGAGAAGATTAAAGACAGCCCTGAAAGGGCCTCCTATATCCTAATGGATAAGATCACACCTCAAACATCGATGAATTACTTGCTCAGGGCTCACAGTCCCCTGAAAATATCAGAATGTATCTCAGAGTTTGGGGTTTTTGGTGTCTACATCAGGTGAGAAGTTGGCTTTCTTTGCCATATTGCTGTGTCCCGGTCTCAGACTTGCCCTCAGCTTTGGTGAATTAAAACAGTTCTGAGCAGCAGGCATAACAGTGTAGCAGCACCAGCCAGACAAGTTATGCACTCACTTCCGCACACAGAAATGCAACTCTTCCAACATCACCTCTATCACTAGCTTTCTGTGCATGTCACACAGACACCAAACAGTGGCACACTTGCACTCCCAGCTTGTGCCAGACTATACCAATTGAAAATGCAACTAGAATTCATGCCAGCAGACTGGAATATAAGATGCCTGAAATAAAAAGGATTAGAAACTTGATTTCCAAGGGTGTCATCTTTAGGATTTTAGGCCCTGCGGGAATTTCATAAGCCTGGGGCCACAAAGATTAATATTGGCAGGTCTCTGTGGTGCTGAGTTGTGCAGCAGCTTCAGATACATTCCAGGCCAGAGGTTTTCATTGAAGACTAAACGGCTGAGCAATACTGCTTAGAGTACAGATTTCCCTGTACTATGTGTTTTGATACTATGTCAGCTGATTCTCCCCTTCTTTTTGTGTATCAAAAGCAACCCCTCCAGGGCCCCTAGAAATGTTGCCATGATTTCAAAATAGAAACCCATTGTATACAGTTTTAAAGACAAACATTCTTCCCAGCAGTACTTACAGCCAAACACTGCAGCATATGCTGGGGAGGAAGAACTAAAATGCAATTGGTGAGAAATTGACTAGCCTATGTACCAGCCCAATACAAACAGTAGTCACCATATCTAGGGCAATAGTAACTTTTTTCAATTAAAAAAAAATGGAAATGGTGCCATAGGAAGTTTCTTAGTTTTAAAAATATTTTAACTTTAAAATGTTTTTCTTTCACTCCTCCGCAGCCTGTCTCCTCTAATCTCAGGCAGGCCTGGCTATGCCTTCAATGCATGGCACGGAAATAAGACACAAAGTTTAATGAATTTCCTGAATTTAATTTGCCAGTATAGCGCTTTCTTGGGCTGTGACTAGGGATAATGGTTGTAAACGTGCTGTTGTTGCATTGTTCCTTAGGTAGATGTACTCCTCCTGAAACAGGCGCACATCTAATCTTTTTGGGGCAGGGTCTGGTCTTTTTGTTTGTGCATTGCCTAGCACAGTGGAATACTGGCCCAGGACTACGGCTCCTAGGCACTACAGTAATACAAATCTGTCAACAGAAGAGAAGCCTTACCATTGTGTAAAATAATGTGGGCCTATGTTGTCCTATTGCCCAGGGCTGTTGCAGAGGGAGACCATGCTAGAATTCTCCAGATCTTGGATCAGTAGAAATGCCTGACATTGCATAAAGCTTTACATTTTGCAGCTGCTCACTTTAACCTTTCATTGCAGGCAGGGGAAGGACATTGTGGTGAATAAGCACGTCGGTCACCTATTGCGAACCAAGTCAGTTGAGCATGCAGATGGTGGGGTGGCAGCTGGAGTGGCTGTGCTGGATACTCCCTATGTGATATGAAGAGGATACCTCCCACATCTTGTTGCCCTAACTGCTGCCAGAAAAGCTATGTTTTCCTTTAGGGTTTGATTACTTCAGTATTTTGATACAGATAATGTCTGTAATCAGAACCACAGGGATATTCCTAATCCTAGCACAGTGATCAGGGGGAGGGCATGTGCAATCACACTTGTACCAAATACTTTTGTGCTACTCCCCCATTTCTTGTCTTTCCTTTTTAATTCTTCCTTCAGAAAGACTTGGGTTTTTCAGCTGATCTTTTTGCCTTATTGATAACTTCAGACAAGCTAATTCACCCATTGCCATCTCTGCTCCAGGCAGCCAGATCTGAGTGTAACACTCTGAATTGGCCCGAATGTAGTTGCTTTCTCAGGAATGAGGCTAACTTATTGTTCAAAACTCCTTGTAACTAGGAGTTGGGATTTTCCTATGTACCCTGTTCAAGACAGTACAGCTGCCCATTCCCTCCTTAAGTGCCTGATCCCAGAGAGTTAAATGTGTCTTCCACATTTTCTGCTTCTCATTGAGTTGCTACCTCTGAGGGCATTTGCTTTCTGGGCCAAAGGAAAGGAAGATGGAGAACAGAAATGATGGTAGATGGATTTAGTTAAGGGCTTCCTACCCTAATACTGCTAGCCTCTGTAGTAGAGAGAGCGCGCCTGGAGCACGGGGCCTGATGCGTGAGACATGATCCAAAGTCAGCAAAAACCAAGCTATGAGTGAAAGTCTCTATCAAAACACAGATGTTTGCTTACAAGTTCACTGTCTGGTACATGAATGAGGCAAAAGCAGAGCTAGCATTGCTAAAACGGGCATTCTGAAGAAGTTTTAGGTACAGGATATTGATGTAAACACATTCCAGAAGGCTAGTAAACACAACATAGTTATGAAATAAACACAATCCTAGGAACTTGTACAGAAACACACCAACCCCAAGTATGACAAAGATAGGAGGCTACAATGATGGATGGAGATATCTTGTTCAAACCAGCATGCACAAGCTGTAGGATTGGTAACTAACCATGTAAAGAGTGTAATACATAACATGTTTGTATCAATGTATAAAAGGAGAAATTATAGGAAGGGGCAATAGAAAATCCTGCTGCTGCCTGAGCTGAGCCCTTGTCACTGGGCACACATGTTAGCGTACATGTAACCATAGAGCCAAGGTGCTGATACTGTGTCTTAAGGGCAATAAACCTGGCTGCGGGCCTTTGCTACCAAACTTGCGTCTGGTCTTTCTGGGTAATATAATGGAGGTCTGCTGTATTAGCTATCTGCACAGAGCTGGGACAGCGTGCACACAAATTGACAGCACTGGCTGACCCTGACTGCTGATTTGGTAAGTAGTGAGTTGTCCACTGTAGGAACTGCCATCTAACATGATGGAAAACCCCTTACCTTCCCTTCAAATCCCCACAGCCTTCGATGGGCAATAGACTTGCTGGGTAACAAGTAAAGGCAGGCCACGGGAGTTTAAACAAAAGTGGGGAAAGGTGGATGGGAATATGTGAGGCTATGGTAGGGACAGTAGCCTGAAAGAAGAAGAATAAAAGTAAGAAGTGTAGAATAAATTACTGCACTGGCTGAGACAACATGCCGCAAAATTAGTGAGGCAAGTAACAGAACCAAAACAGAAGTAGTAACCCAAGCTGTTGAGCACTGGTATGCCCCTGCCCCTGGTGGCCCCCAGAGCTCCAAGCTGCCTCGGGCACTAGGGTGCCCTACAGCTCCTGGTCACTGTGGGCAGCGGGGTAGCCCTGAACTGGCCGCCGGAGGCTATGGGGAATCCCCAGAGTTCCCAGCGCCTATAGGGGAGCCCTTGAGCTCACAGGCCCTCAGAGCTGTGGGCGGCAGGGGTACCCTGCAGCTCCCAGCCTCCACAGGTGGCAGAGGTACCCCACATTCATAGCCATGGGAGAACCCCCCAAACTCCTCGACACCATCAGCTCCTGGAGCTGCAGGCAGCGGGGGCACTCTGCAGCTCCTGGCTGACACTGAAGGTGAGGACATCCCACAGTCCCCATGGGTAGCAGAGGGGTACCTTGCAACTCCTGCTCACACAAAGTGGGAGCACCCCATAGCTCCTGGCCCCCAAGGGCATTGACTTATCCCCAGAGCTGCAGGCAGCAGGGGTACTCTGGAGTTCCTAGCCCCTGCGCAGCTGCCGTGCTTCAGGCAGAGTGGGGACCCACAGATCCCATTTTGTCCTGGATATTTTTAGTAAAAGTCACAGACAGGTCATGGCTTCTGTGAATTTTTCATCCTTGCCCGTGACCTGTGCGTGACTTACTAAAAATATCTGGGGGGGAAATCTTAGCCTTTATCATGGGAGGAGAGTGTAGAGCCTCAAACTAACAAACCTAGAGTCAGTGGGTTAATGCCTAGAATTGATACATTAAAAATTAATGAACTAACTGCTCTGGTGGGAGCTGCAGGTCCCCCTTTCGGCAGGAAATTTTAATGAGTTTTTGGTGCAGAGTCAGGATGAGTGCTGTCTTAAGTAGTGGGGGAGCCTGAAGATATATTGCTGAGCAGGACGGCTGGAGTAGCTCCCAGGACAGCTGGTGAAGCGGAGCAGCCGACTGGAGCAGAGCAGTTTGCAGGATGGTGACTGGAGAGGCATGGCTTGTGGTGAAGGCTGCAGCAGCAGAACAGCATGCAGAGGCGGGGCTGTCAGAACATGTAAAGTGCCCCTTTACCCCTCCTCCCCCTCCATTTCCACACAGGCCAGGGGTGTGTGTGTAAAATTTTGCAGATGAATGTTTGAAGTCAAGGGCTGCACTGACCACGAACAGAGACCCTTGGGGTTGTTGGACTTTGGGGACTTTGTGTGACTTTTTGGGTTGCTGGACTCAAGAACCAAAGGGAAAGAAGCCTGTTTGTGGTGTTTCCCCAACATAATGCCACATTGTTTCTCTCTGTCATTAAAGGGCTTTTGGTACACTCTGTGCTTGTGAGAGGGGAAGTATTGCCTCTCAGAGGCACCCACAGGGGGGAGGTATATATTTGTCCCAGGTTATTGGGTGGGAGCTTAGGCCAGTTTTGCATTGTGTAATTGGAATGGGACCACTAGATACTGAACCCGGCCCTTGTTGCTGTCAATTCTGATGGGCAGAAGGGTTACCCAGAGCCTGAGTTAGAGCCAGAATTTATCAATGTACATTGCTAAAGAGCAGAGGTGAAAATAAGCCCCGTAGGGGCAAGAAGCAGCAGCAAGTTATATGGGCTCATGGCTCCAGCTATATTGAGGGCCCGGGAACCTGGCTCCATCAGTGTTTGGGGCCAGGTTTCCCCCATGGCCCTAACTGCTGCTTCCCACCCCCACCCCCCCCGCCCCGTGCCTCCCCTGAGTGTTCCCCAGCCTCCCCTTACTCCCCCTCCCCACCCCCACATCTCCCCAGTCGAGCAGAGCGTCTGTCTCTCCAGTACATGTGCTGTCCTCCTGTCCCTGTGAATTATTCCACCGTGTTTACAATAGGATACAGCTCCAAGGTTTTCTGACTATCTCTACACAAAGCAGTGACTAATGGTATGTGTACCTCAGCTTCCTCCAGAGCAGACTGGTTTTCTGATTTCTCTTGCTCAATCTGCTTCTTCACTTTCTCCAGCTCATGGATGACCTTTCTGCAATCTGCTCCGTGAGGTCAGAAATCTCCTCTGTTGGGTTACAGACAAGTAATGCAGTCAGACGAAGGGCCCAAAGAGAGAGAGGCTCCTTAGAAATGCCACAGGCACAGACAGATTCACTTTATAATGTTGACAATCTTTCCAGCAGCCCCATGTTAGGAGAAGAAATCTGGGGACTTATGCTGCAAGTTATTGTTCTCACACTTCAGAGTTTCAAGTTGATCCAAGGTTTCCTCATAAGCATTCTTCATCTTAAACAGCTCCGTGCTGAGAGAGCGGGATTCCATCTGGGAAGCTTCCAGTTCAGCCTATGTTTTCTCGTATTTCTGCTTCCATTCTGCCAGAACCTGAAGAACAACAAGATCTTAGTCTAAGCAACAGTGATCACTAGAGGATGCTCCATCCAACACCCATAAGGCTGAAATACCTTATCGAAATTCTTCTGTTTCTTATCCAGAGCTGCGCAAGCAGCATTAGATCTTTTCACATCAGTCCTCAGGTCCTCCACTTCGTTCTGCAGCCTCTGCTTTGTCTTTGCAAGGGAAGCACATTTGGAATTCACAGCTTCGATGTGTTCTTCAGCATCCTACAGATGCTGGGCAAGCTTCTTCCTGGAAGATTGTAAATACAGCTCCCATTTAGTGAGCAATATGGAAAGCAAACTGTGTGCAGCTGCTTTGGGATTCACGAGAGCACAAGTCACCTCTTCTGGGCTGTGACCCTAGTGCATATATAATATGTATCCTCTCCTAATCTTGGAGACACTACTGCACTTGAACTTTCCCCCTGTTGTTTCCAGGAGGTATATGCACTTTAGTTTTTCTTTTGTTTTTTCTACCACACATGACACCTAGTCCCCATATACTCCGTGGGCATATTATTGGCCTCTTCCAATTTCCACATTACATTCTTGGTTTCTTCCAGCACTCCCCCCATCCCAGGATGTACTTGGCCTCTTCCAGTTCCTCTGTGTGCTGAATGGCGTCTGTCTCCTATTTGGTTCTCCACTGGGCAACTTCAGTGTTGCCTTTGGACAGGGTGTGTTGTAGCTCACCCTTGGCTTCCTGCTCCTCCTCGTATTGCTCCTGGAGCAAGTCGCAGTCATGGCGAGCAGACTGCAAGGTGTGGGCCAGTGTGTTCTTAGCCTGGAGAAACAACAGGAGTCACACAGTGATGTAGCTAAATATCTGGGAATCCTCCTGACAGTATCCCCTGTCAGTCTATGGAGTGGTAGAGACCTTATCGTATGGGGGCATTGAAAGTTGATCTGGGTAAATATAAATACACTGCAGGGAAATTACCTGCATTGGAAGGAGCAGAGCTAGGTGACTTAAGTCATTTCCCTGTCTAGTTTCCAAACTGGTATGATTTTATATGAAGCGAAAGTTTCCTTTGTAGACAATGAATCAGGCATCAAATGAAACCTCTAACCTTCAGATGAACATAGTGCTGTTAGAAAAATCCTCACCTTTATCTCCTCCTCTAGGTGTCTCTTCAGTTCCTCAATCTGTTCGGTAAAAGCCTGCTTGCCTCTTGAGAGCTGAGACACTAATGTATCTTTTTCTTCTACCTGGTGTGAATTCACCTGAAAAGTACAAAGTGAAATAGGAGGGATTTAATGAGACTCAGCTGAAAATGATGGAAACAATATTTTTTCACACATGAGACAAAATCATATGTTAGATATGAGAAACTCCTGTTACATCATCCAGTCTATCTCTCTGCCAATCTCTTGTTTCCTATAGTACATTTTCTAGTAGCTGTTTCTAGTCCACTTTTCTAGTCCCATATACATCTCTGTCTAATACATCTCGCTGTCAGGAAGGTTTTACTAATATTGAGTCTAAATTTTCTTTTCTTAGTTTAATTCTAGTAGTCCTACTTGGTGAATCACACTAAACACTAAATACATTTTTTATTTCCTTATAATAAATTAAGTTATCATTTAGCCACACTTAGCCACACAGGCCCTCCCCCGCTATCCTCCCTCTCCTGCAGTCTCAGCGTGCCGCCAGCGCTCTGGCCTGCCCGCTGCTCCTGGGCAGTGCTACAGTGGCGTGGCTGGCTCTGGCAAGGCCTAAGCTCATGTCACTCTGAGTGGCGTGGTAGGGGGGCAGGGCTGGGAGCTCCTGTAGAGCAGGGTGTCTGGCTCCGGCGGGCTGTGCAGTTGCCAGACATGCTGCACTAATCAGCATGGTAAGTGGGCCAGAGCTGGGGGAGTTGGCTAAGGGCAGGGAGTCCTGGGGAGCAGTCAGAGGACAGGGAACAGCGGACGGTTGGATGGAGCACAGGTTATAGGGGGCAGTCAGGGGACAGGGCACAGGGGGGTTGGATAGGGCATAGGAGTCCCCGGGGGCCTGTCAGAGGGCAGGGGTGTCAATAGGGGTTGGGGCAGTCGGGACAGGGAGCAGGCGGGATTGGTTAGGGTGTGGGATCTTGGGGGGCAGATAGGGTGGGGGGAATCAGGAGGAGGCAGTCAAGGGAAAAGGAGCAGGGGGGCTTGGATGTGGTCTCGGGGCAGTGGTTAAGGGTGGCAGGGGACAAGAGGCAGAGGGGGTTGGATGTGTTGGGAGTTCTGAGGGGGGTGGGAAGTGGGTCAGATAGGGGCAGGGCCAGGCTGTCTGGGGAGGCACAGCCTTCCCTATCTGGCCTGCCATACAATTTTGCAACCCTGATGTGGCCCTCAGGCCAAAAAGTTTGCCCATGCTTGGTTTATAGGCATCACATAGAATGGGAGGTAGATTCTAAGCCACAGAGGGAATAATTCCCATTGTCAGAACTATTCCAATTCTCAGGCATAGATTGGTCAATTTTTGACCTTGACGCAAACGCTTAGAAGCGTCTTACCTGCTTCTGTCTGTAGACGAGCTCGTTGAGTGCTCAGGTCATTCATCTGGCACTCGTGGAAGACACAGGCACCGTTCCTCAGCTTATAACCTGAGCTGATTCTTACCTACCCCCCCTCTTTTCCCCCTCTCTTCCCAACCTGGAAGCAAAGGACGCCTTAAGGGAAGTAAACCACACGTTTTATAACTAACAAGATTTAATAAAGAAAAAGATTATAGAACAGAGACACATACAGCTTACAATTTAGAATTCTCTACTTCATATCTGAAATGGACAGTGACATCTCAGATAGGTACAGGCTTAATGCCAAATCAGAGTTTTTTACTTACATTTAGCTAAGTAGAAATATAAGAAGAAACGCTGAGTCATCTCCACAGCTAGAGATGCTCACGGACCCTGGCCAGCCAAACGAAAACTGACTCAAAACTCCTCCCTCCCTCATGGCAGGGAGATCTTACGTCACTTGTCTCAGATAACATTAAGGGTATGTCTTCACTACAGCAGTAGGTCGATTTCCTTTCATTCGATTTTGTAAAGCAGACTGTATACAGTCTATTTTGTGTGTTCCCACTAAGCACAGCAAAGCACAGCAAGTCGACAGTGTCTGTCCACACAACTTTTGCAAGCGTCGACATAACGAGCGTTGCACTGTGGGTACCTATCCCACAGTTCCCAGAGCCCCCAGCAGGCACCATTTCGAGTGCTGCACTATGGGTAGGCATTTCCAAATTTCGCGCCCTTTTTCTGCGCCGCCGACCCCCATTACGAGCGGTGCACTGTGGGTAGGCATCCCATAATTCGCACCCTTTCTCCGCGCCACGCTAACGCCATAGCACTGCAAGCATGGAGCCCGCTGATGCCACGGCGGCAGTAATGGCCGCTGTGAGGACCTCGATCACGGTTGCGGATTTCATGCTGTACCGTCTGCAGAGGAATGCGATCCGGGGACAACTGCGCTTTCTGGAACCCGACGACAGTGAGGAGGAGATGGACCAGGACATGCATTGCAGGGACAGGGACACTGATGTTTTTGGAAGTAGGGCGACCGACAATCTGTCTAATTTGGTGGCAATGGGGCAGGCTCATGCCATCGAACGCCGACTCTGGGCCAGGGAAACAAGCACGGACTGGTGGGATCGCATAGTGCTGCAGATCTGGGATGACTCCCAATGGCTCAGAAACTTCCGCATGCGAAAGGGCACGTTCATGGAACTTTGTGACTTGCTGTCCCCAGCCCTCTGGCGCGAGAGTACCAGAATGAGGGCGGCCGTTACAGTTGAGAAGCGAGTGGCGATAGCCCTCTGGAAGCTTGCAACGCCAGACAGCTACCGGTCAGTCGCGAATCAGTTTGGGGTGGGTAGGTCAACAGTGGGCTTTGCTGTGATGCAAGTAAGTAGGGCAATCGTTGAGCAGCTGCTACCCAGGGTTATAAACCTCGGAAACCTGCAAGCTACAATAGATGGCTTTGCCGCCATGGGATTCCCTAACTGTGGTGGGGCTATAGATGGGACTCATATCCCTATCCTGGCACCGGACTACGAGGCCGCCGAGTACAGAAACCGGAAGGGATACTATTCAATGGTCATGCAAGCAGTGGTTGACCACAAGGGACGTTTCACCTACCTGTACGTGGGGTGGCCGGGAAAGTTTCATGACGCTCATGTGTTCAGGAACTCTAGGATTTTTAGACAGCTGCAGCAAGGCACTTTCTTCCCCGACCAGAAAATTTCCGTGGGGGGGGGGGTGGAAAGTGGGGGGGGTGGAAATGCCGATCGTTATCATTGGGGACCCAGCCTACCCCCTAATGCCCTGGCTTATGAAGCCCTACACAGGAGCCCTGGACAGGGGTCAGGAGCTGTTCAATTACAGGCTGAGCAAGTGCAGAATGGCCGTAGAGTGTGCATTTGGCCGTCTGAAGGGGAGATGGCGTTCGTTACTGATTCGCTCAGACATCAGCGAGAGAAATATCCCCATTGTTATTGCTGCTTGGTCTGTGCTCCACAATCTCTGTGAGAGCAAGGGGGAAACGTTTATGGCGGGCTGGGAGGCAGAGGCAAATTTACTGTCTGCTACTTACCAGCAGCCAGACAGCAGGGAAAGTAGAAGAGCGCACCATGAGGCCCTGCACCCCAGGGACGCCTTGAAAGACAGTTTTATGAGTGCCCGACATGGCGTTTGAGAACCTGCTCCCTTGCTCTGCTCTGCCCTAAGCCTGCTGTCCTTGCACCCTCTTTCCCTCCCCCCTCCCCATGCTTGCAGAGGAAATAAATTCACTGTTTTAAAAATCATGGTTCCTTTATTGATTCATCAGAAATACAAATACAGGGGATCACTGTCATGGTAGCCTGGAGGGAAACCAGCAGTCGCACTGGGGGAGGAGCGGACAGAGGAGGGGGGAGGGAAGGGGGAAGTGGAGGAGGGGGCCAAGACACAGCAGCTTTTAAAAGTTTTCAGAGAACGTCAGCCTGCTGCTGCTTGTGCTGGCTTGTGGGGTGGAGTGGGTCGGTCCACGGAGCTTGCCCCCCCGTGTTCTCACCCCGCGTTTGGGTGGGGAAGCTATGGGAGTTGGGGGGGGGTTACACAGGGGCTGCAGAGGTGATCTTTGGCCCTGCTCCACCAGAGAGCGCAGCATGTTGCTTTGGTCCTCCATTATCCGGAGCAAAGCATCCATGCGTCTTTCTTCGAGGTCCTGTCGCTGCAGCCACATTTCTTCCCTCTTTTCTGCTGCGGCTCTAGATTCCTGCCTTGCCTGTATCAATCTTTCCCTCCATTCCATCTGGCGGGCTGCCTCCGCGCGCGAGTTCTCCAGTAGTTCACTGAACATATCATCGCGCGTTCGCGTTTTCTTTTTACGCTTTCGTATCTGCAATGCATGGCGGGAGGAGCAGGACGGGGGATTCTGAGATAATTGTTCATCTGTGGGCGAATGTGGGCAAAGAAAGTTTGAAAGTTATGAGACAGATACATTCAAGGTTATGAGACAGATGCAGTCTCGGACGGTACACAATGGGAGTACTATGCCGTTTGCAACCTCAGTATTCAGAGGCCTGATATGATTTCTGTACAAGGTCATGTTCTACACCTAAAAGTGACTGAATAGCTCACAGAAAAGTCAGAGCATCTCAGACACATATGCGTGCCTCAGCACAACACGGCTTCTGAAATCACCGTGCAGCCAGCCATGGTAAGTTAAAAGCAGCACTTGCATATTGTAGAGCAGGGGTCTCCAAACTTTTCAGCACGAGGGCCGCATTAACTATCAAATAGCAGTTCGGGGGCCGACAACACACTCGAGGTCCAAATAAAAAAGAATCAAAACATGGATGTTGTTTTTAATTATTTATTTAATATTAATAGGGTCTCAGAGGGTCTCGGGGGGCGAAGAACAGGGGGGAGTTTGTGCGAGTCCCAGGGAGAGCGGGGGGGTGGATAGGGGTCAGAGCAGACGGGGTTGGATGGGGGTGGGGTCCCAGGGGGGTGATTAGGGGGAGGGGGTGTCAGGGGCAAAGGAGCAGCGGGGTTTAGATGGGGGGGTGAGGTCTTGGGGGGGTTAGGGGGTATCTGGAGAGAACCCCCCAAGGACCCCCGCCCAACTGCCCCAGGACCCTCCCTAGGACCCCCGCCCAGCCCCCCTCCCACAAGAAACCCCCAGGACCCCCGCCCAGCCCCCCCAAGGACCCCCTCCCAACGGCCCCAGGACCCTCCCTAGGACCCCTGTCCAGCCCCCCTGGACCCCCTCCCCCAAGAACCCCCCAGGACCCCCGCCCAGCCCCCCCGGACCCCCTCCCCCAAGAACCCCCCAGGACCCCCCGCCCAGCCCCCCTCCCCCAAGAACCCCCCAGGACCCCTGCCCAGCCCCCCTCCCACAAGAAACCCCCAGGACCCCCGCCCAGCCCCCCCAAGGACCCCCGTCCAATGGCCCCGGGCCCAGGACCCCCGCCCAGCCCCCCTGGACCTCCTCCCCCAAGAACCCCTCAGGATCCCCGCCCAGCCCCCCTCCCACAAGAACCCCCCAGGACCCCCGCCCAGCCCCAAGAACCCCCCCGGACCCCTTCCGAACCCCCCCCCCTCACCTCCCCAGTCCTAGCCCCGTCCCCCGGCCCGGTGCCTCGCGCCCACTGGCTCCCGGCGCTGCCCGTCCGCGTCAGGGCGCGTCCCGATTGGTTCACCGCGCCCTGCGTCCCGATTGGTTCACCGCGCCCGGCGGGAGGGCGCGGAAGCGAGACGCCGCGAGAGCGGGAGCCCGAGCGACGGGCGCACGCAGGGCCAGGCGGAAGTGACGCCGCTACCGGAAGTGTGGTAGACAAAAAGATCTCCACGGGCCGGATGAGAGGGCCGCATCCGGCCCGCCGGCCGTAGTTTGGAGACCCCTGTTGTAGAGTAACCCCACCCCCTCCCCCCCACCGCGTGGCTCCCACTGAACCGCAAACTGCAAAACAAAGCTTCTTGTTTTTTATTTGTGTTTGTTTCATAATGACTTTTACTGCATCTTTTATAGTAGGGATCGGCAACCATTGAGAAGTGGTGTGCCAAGTCTTCATTAATTTAAGGTTTCACTTGCCAATAAAAGATTTTACATTTCTAGGGGCTGGCAGAAGGAACCCCAGACCGGCAGCGCTCGCGGTAGACAGAACCCGAGACCTGCAGACAGAACCTGTCACAGACTGGCAGCGCAGGGTGCAGCTGGAACCCCAGATTGGCTCAGCCCGCTGCTGGCTTGGGGTTCCGTTCATCCAGGCAGGCAGTGGGTTGAGCGGGGCCGGCAGCCAGAACCCCAGCTGGCAGCAGAGTGACACGACAAATTGGCTCACATGCCACCTGAGGCATGCGTGCTGCAGCTTCCCACACCCTGTTTTATAGCATGTAGTAGGTATTACTCCACCCTCAGAGGCTCTGTTCACTGCCACACTACTATTGGTTAAGAGGGTTGTCACTTTGTATCATCTCAGCGCTAATTGGTGGAGGCAGAGAAGGGGGAGGAGTGAGTGAGCTCCAGAGAATGCCAGCTCCTGGAAGAGGGGATTTGGCTGCCCAGCACTGCAGCAAAGAGCTCTGCACTGTGAGCAGCCCTCCAGTATGAAATGCAGAGAGCAGTCCCCACTCCACTCTGGGGATGGAGGTGCTCCCTCTCCCTGCACTCTCCCACTCCCTGCACTCTCCCTGGGGCAGCCAGAGGAGTTCTGTGCCCCCGCCAATTACTGGGGGGGGGGGCATGCCTCTGATTTTTGCCCCTTGCACACACCCTGGCTCATAAAGCAAGTACTCAGGGTGCTGTCACCTCAACTTCTGTGGAGGGAGAGAGGGAATCCTACATCCGCCACTGCTGCTCCAGAGGAGAGGAGGACCTTTCTGCCTCTTCTTCTGGGAAAAGAGAACCTTACACTGTGGCCACTACTTCTCTGGGAAGTGAAGAGCCCTGCTTCCACTTCCATTTCAACTGTGTGTTGGAGGGATGGGGGGACCACATCCACACCCCTTGTCATGGTGTGTGTCAGGCTCCACATTGCCTTAATCCAGCCAGGGATGGCAACATCAGTGGCATAATATATTTAAAGGGTACAGCAGATGTGTAAATCCATCAGGGCTTGTGAATACACTGCATTGTCACAGTAAGTTACCATGGATGAGGCAGGAAAGAGCATAGCTTTGCTTCTCCAAATTTGCTTGCTCTCATCTTATTTTAGGGCATGACCTGTCATGCGTGACTGGGAGAATTCTTATTTATTTATTTATACACCTATATTTTCTTTTTGATGCTTATATTTGAAACATGGGGAATATTTTATCTTGCCCAAACACTGATCCCAGTGCTGTTAATGGGATGCTTCATGGGAAAGTTGCATGAGAGGAATGAAGCTCTGGAACAGCCTTCCAAGGGGAGCAGTGGGGGCAAAAGATGCATCTAGCTTCAAGACCAAGCTTGAAAAGTTTATGGAGGAGATGGTATGATGAGCAATTAATTGATCTTTAGTGGTAAATATACCCACATTCCTGTGATGGGATGTTAGATGGGGTAGGGTCTGAGTTACTACAGATAATTCTTTCCTGGGTGTCTAGCTGGTGAGTCTTGCCCACATGCTCAGGTTTCAGCTGATCACCATATTTGGGATTGGGAAGGAATTTTTCCTCCAGGGCAGATTGACAGAGGCCCTGGGGGTTTTCGCCTTCCTCTGCAGCATGGGGCATGGGTCACTTGCTGGAGGAGTCTCTGCACCTTGAAGTCTTTAAACCATGATTTGAGGACTTCAAAAGCTCAGACATAGGTTAGAGGTTTGTTACTGGAGTGGGTGGGTGAGATTCTGTGGCCTATGTTGCGCAGGAGGTCAGACTAGATCACTGGTTCTCAGAGTTGGGGTCGGGACCCCTCTGGGGGTCGTGAGCCAGTTCTGTGGGGGTCGCGAGCCCCTGCTGCCAGCAGCCGGCCCCAAACAATGCCGCTGCAGCGGGCTGCTGACATCCGGCCCCTGCTGCTGCAGGCAGCCTGTGCCCCTGCCACAGCGGCTGCCGGCGCCCCATAAGGCTGGTCCCGGCCACGGCAGGATGCTGGTGGCCCCGCGAGCCCGCTCCCAGCTCCCGCGGGCTGCTGGTGGCCCCGCAAGCCCGGTCCGGAGGCCCTGGCTCCTGCTGTGGTGGGCTGCAGGCACTGCCACAGGCCCGACCTGGCCCCTGCAGAGGTGGGCTTCCAGCGCCCTCGTGAGCCCGGCCCCGCCGTGGTGGGCTGCTGGCACCTCCGTGGGGCTGCTGGAAACCCCCCACCCCAGCCCCCTGCAGGCACCCCCCACCCACCCCCGTCTGACCCCTCGGGGGGGGGGATCGCGCTTAGAGGCCCGGTGTGGGAAAGGGGTCACCACTACAAAAAGTTTGAGAACCACTGGACTAGATGATCATAATGGTCCCTTCTGACTTTAAAGTCTATGAGTCTGTTTGGAACTTTCAGCTTGGACCTTTCTACTGTGCAATAAGGGTTGACTGCACTGGTGGTACTCACAGACTGCACTTAGAGCTGCAGGTCATTTTTCTCTTGCAGCAGGGTTACCATTTTTTCCTCCAGTTCTTTCCTTTTTGCCCCAGACTCAGCAAGCTCCTCCTTTGTTTTCTCAGACTCTTCCTTCATGTTGGCCATCTTCTTCTCAGATTCAGCAATCTTCAGCAAGGGTTTGATCTTGAAGTACAGCTTCATCCAGGGCCAATGCTTGACATTCATGAAGGAGTGAACGTTGTATTGGATAGAGAAGATGGACTCTCTGTAATGTAATCAGAATTTATGATCAATGTTAAAGGTCAGATTCTTCAATGGTACTAATTGTGAGTACCATTTATTTTGCCAAGTAGCCTCATTTGAGTACAATTGGAGCCACTCACGTGAAAAAGTACTACTCTAAGGCCTGGGCTACACTAGCAGGGGGAGTCGACCTAAGATACGCAACTACGTATTCAGCTACGTGAATAGTTGGCGTATCTTAGGTTGACTTACCTGGCCATCCACATGGCTACCTGGGGCAGTGGGCAGGGCCGTGCTGCCTGCATGAGCCCTGTACAGGCAGGGCTCATCTATAAAGTCCCGAAATCGGGACAAATTGCGTCCCGACCAAAGTGTGGTCAGGACACGGGATAAATAGGCAAAAATCGGGACTGTTCCAATAAAACCGGGACGTCTGGTCACCCTACCCCTCTAGGATACTAGTGGGACAGTTAATACCCTGTTCAGGGGAAAGAAATAGGCTCCCTGAATCCCCCACAAGAAGAGAAAGCGCAGGACCCATCAATATAGTGGCAGTAATTTGTCACACTCTGTTTAAAATCTGCATAAATGATTCTGCTGGGAAATCCTTTCCTGCAAATTCTGATCCCTTCCAGCACGCCATTACACCTGAGATGGTGTAGTATGAGTTTGTGTTCCATGACACTGTGACGGTGCTGTTCCTGGTGGGATCCAACTGTGAGTGTTAGATCAGGACAGATTGCTTCCAAAGGTGGGGTTTTTCCACACTAAGGCAAACCAAACCAGCCAAACAGAAAAGACTTTGGTTTCGCCCCACTGGCTAACCACAAGTCACACAAGCAATTCCCATAGACACTCCAGCTTCCCAGTATCACCACCACCAGCCACCTGTCCTGGGGATCAATGGTTATGAAAACCAATACCCCAAATAAAGAAAACGGTTCTCCCCAACTCCAAAGAATCAGGCCCCAGACCCAGGTCAATATACAAATCAGATCTTACCACAAATCACGCTGTTGCCAATCCTTTAGAATCTAAAATCTAAAGGTTTATTATAAAAGGAAAAAGGTATAGGTGAGGGTTAAGAATGGTTAAAAGAAATCAATTACATGCAGTAATGGCACATCTCTTAGTTTAGGCTTGCAGCAAAGGTAGAATAAACTGCAGGTTTAAATCAAAGTCTTAGAATGCACCCCATTTCGGGGTGGGTCAGCACCTTAGTTCAGAGTTCACCTGTGTAGCAAAGTCCATTCAGAGCTGGAAGCAAGACAGGCTGCATGCTGACGGTAAAGACGAAAATGGAGTCTGTAGCAGCTTCATTTATAGTTTTTTTCCCAGGTGCAAACACCTCTTTCTTCCTGCTGTGAAAAGTCCAGCCCCATGGAGTCCTGGAGTCACATGGGCAGATCACATGTTCATGCATGACTCATCATTTGCAGGCAGAAGCCATTATGCACAGGCTGCCTTGCAGGTTCTCTGTAGACTTCTTGTCTGGATTGGGGCATTCCAAGCTCCCAGAGTCCATTGTGTCGCTGATTGCTCTTAATGGTCCATCAAGCCCCGAGCAGAGCTGACGCCCGGTATTCTGGAATGTCCCCCTGGCAGCACAATATTTGGAAAGACAGACAGTCCAGAGCCAATATTCATAACTTCAACTACCAAATTGATACACACATACCAAAGCCATATTTACAATTAGCAATCCATAACCTGGTCATAGACACCCATTATGACCCCCTGTACATAAGATTTGGTGCCACTATAGGACCCTGGTTGCAGCAATGATTTATAGGGTCCCAAATTATTTCAGTAACGTGACAGACACCTTAACAAATCACAGCATGAATTAGTACCTTATTGCGCAGCTGTCACGGAGTGCCCGGGCGATGGTCTGGAACCACTCCCTAGGAAGCCAGACCAGACTTCGGGTGAAGGGTCCCTTCTCCGTACACAGCCTGTTTCCAAGGCTAGGAGCTTCACGGGTACCCACTTCAACCTTCCTGGATCTGACCTTGGAGCATTCAGCACCTTCTCCTCCCTCCGTGTGCTTCCCCCAGCAAGCCTGCCTGGGTGGGGTCCTGAGGGAGCCCATGGATTCTGCACCCCAAATCCACAGTCAAACATGACTCTCAGCCAGCCAGTAAAACAGAGGTTTATTCGATGACTTCTATCTGGTCTAACCCAGACCATACAGTGAGCGTGAGCCCTCGGCTGGATCCATTTTGGGGGCCAGAGAGCGAGATAGCTTCTCTGCCTCCCTGACTGACTCCAGCTACTTCAAACTTCCCAGCCCCCTCTCCAGCCCCTCCTTTTCTTCCCTTTGTCTCCCTCCCGGGCAGGAGGTATCACCTGACCTCTCTCCAACAGGTTCAGCTGACCTCCCTCCCCACTTGGGGTCAGATTACAGCATCAGGGATGCATACCTTGAGAGGGGAGAGGGCTTGCCTGCTTGCTTCCAGTGTCAGCCCCTATTCCTTCACATAGACACTTAAGAAATGCAAAGGGGCAACCGAGGCACGCACACACAGTATTCCTACTTCGTCACAGCAGCCCAGAGGGAATGGCAGAATCCAGGGACTTCCACTGTATGCATCCGACAAAGTGGGTATTAGCCCACGAAAGCTTATGCTTCAATACTTTAGTTAGTCTCTAAGGTGCCACAGGACATTTTGTAACTTCTGCAATTCCAGACTAACACGGCTACCTCTCTGATTCTGAACTAAGATCTCTGTACATTGGTGCTTCTTACCAGGTGTCTTTGTTTCATTGGGAATGAGGCATCGCACAAAGTGAGGATGAGTGCTTCTCAGATTGGTCATCGTGTAGATAAATCTGCGCATTTTTGTGTGACTTTTATATGACTTTTGTGTTAACTTTGCATATAACCTTGTGTTAGAAACTCTGTGTTAAACTTTTGGTAATATGTTATAGCCCCTTAAGGTAGGATAATTAAGGTAGAAGAAAAATTGTCTTTTTGCTAGGAGTAGCATAAGATCTTTCCCCCACTTTGTAATCAATTGCTCTGTTGCATGAACTAGGTGTGAATGAGGAAGGCATGGAAGGCAGGCACCTCCAGACAGCTGCAACCCTTGGAGAGGGGATGGGAGCCAGATAGAAGGCCAATCAAATGTGTCAAATGGGCTGACTAAAGAAGAGGAGACATATTGACAGCCTCGGGGGGGGGGGGGGGGGGGGTTAGAAGCAAGCACCTTCTTTTGGGAACACCCTCTCTGCAGCATTGGGACAACACCCAGAGACACAAAGGACCAACTGACACGGACCTTGTCATAAGTATAAAGTAGCCTAGAATTACGTTTTACCTGTAAAGGGTTAAACTGAAAGTAACCTGAGAGGGAATGACGAACCAGAGATGCTAATCAACCTCGGGGACAAAGAGAGATTTTTAGTTTCGGTTTAGCTCCTGCTCTCTCTCACTGTTCGCCTGGTTATGGGATGAACCACACCTATGTCTCTTCCTATCTTCCTATAATCTTCTAACAAGTCAAGTTCAGTAGTAAGTGAATTGTATGCTTGAACTGCATCACTTGATAATTGATCCACGGTGTTTCTTTTACTGTTAAGCTTTGGCAAGGGAAGAATTCCCAGGGAGGGATCAGTGATGCTGTGTGATGTCAGTGGGTTTATTTTCTATTAATTTCTGTACAAGGGATTTATGCTTCTTTTTTTCTTTAATTAAAATCTTCCTTTTAAGACTCTGTTTGTTTCCATTGGATAGCTCCTGGTTTGGATCAGACATGTCTCACAGAAAGTGAGGGTTTATTTTTCTTGTTTCTCAAGCCTCTCCGAGGTGAAGGGAGGAGATTTGGGGGTTATTTAAAGGGGGGTTCCAATTTACCCTAACCCGTGGTTTTGGGGACTTAAATTGGTGGTGGCAGCGATTCCAAGCCCAGACATAGGAGAAGTTTGTGTTCTGGGGGAAAAGTTTTAACCTAAGCTGGTAAAATAAGCTTGGGGGGTTATTTCTGTTTTCATGTGGGTCCCCACATCTTTACCCTAGAGTTCAGAGTGGGAAGGCAAGCCCTGACAAACCTGGATTTTGAATCTGGGACAGATTTGCATAGGAGAGAAGCTGCTATAAAAGTGAGGTGTCTTGCACATGACCCCGGGTCTCGTCTTGTCAACATCAGAGCATCAATCTGGATCGGCAGAAGCCCGGCTCTACCCTTCCCCCATCTAACTTACCTGGCCAGTACAGTTAAGGGGAATAACTCGTTGGTAACAACAGCAAGACGGAGTGTGTTTATGTGTGTGTGTGTGTGTAAGTGCATGAGTGTGCTATGTATATCATATGCATATGATAGTATTGATTATTGCATGTATTATTAATAAATGTGGTGTTTTGCCTTATCCCATCTGAAAAGATCCTGTACAGTACTTTAAATACAACAATCAGCTTGTTTAAATTCTCCTGTGGGACCATAAGCAATGTTACTCCTATGCAGATGTATGCAGATCTATGCACTGATGGATACAGTGAAATGTTTATAATGGGATCATGAACTGTTGAACAGCATTTGAAATTCAGACAAATGAACTGTCAGGTCTTACCAGCTGGGGCCATTCTAACCTATGCATTCCTCCTTCTTGTCATTTTTAAACTTGTTAATACAGTTAAAGTAAATAATTAAAAACAGTTAAATTGAGTCTATGGGAAATAGCCATTATGATTGGCAGAACAGCCATTGGAGTTTCCGAAACATAAGGCAACTTTCAAAAATCTGGGCCAAACAAAAGTTTAGTCTGAACTTGAAATTTAATGGACTGTATGTGAGGATAAAACACAGGCCTGGATGCAGACTCTCCACTGCCCACCACCTTGTCTAGTCATTGACACGTGAACAAAGTGAGTGAAGTGAATGTCAGGCACTGCCTTTGCACTAGTGAAAGTGACACCCAAGGTGTGAGGCAGGGGAGAATGAGGATGCTTAAGAATGATAAGAAAGGAAGAGTGAGAGGCAGAAGGGAAGTGAGACACAAATGATGCACTCATAACTTTGTCAGCTCTTCATTTATAATCAGAGACATGAGGACACCTATAGACCTGACACCGTTTCAACATGTTGTGGTAGGGTTACCATATTTCAGCCATAAAAAAAGAGGACACTGGGGGAGCACCCTAACCCCACCGCCACCATAGCCCCACCCCACCCCATCCACTCCTTCCCACTTCCCACCCCCCTCAGAACTCCCAACTGCCCCCTGACTGCCACCTCCTGGGACCCTTGCTCCTAACTGTCCCCCAGGACCTCATCTCCTATCTAAGCCTCCCTGCTCCTTGTCCCCTGATGACCCTGATGGCCCCCTCCTGAGATCCCTGCCCCTAACTGCCCCCCAGGAGCTCACCCCCATTTAAGCCTCCCTGCAGCTCCTTGTACCCTGACTTCCCCCTCCTGAAGAGGCCCCCATTTGTCCCTCTAGGAACCTACCCCCTAATAGTCCTCTGCCGGCCTCACCCTTATTCTCCCCCCCCCCCCCCCGACAGAACCCCCATCCATCCAACCCCGCCCCATCCCTTGACTGCCCCCTCCAGAAAACCCTTCAATTCCCTCCTCTTACCCTGCTGCTCAAAACAGCGTGGCGGCCTCCACATGGAACTGACATGCTGCCGCTCCCCTGTACAGCAGGGAAGAAGGATCTGGGAACTGCTGGGCTGGCAGCCAGCGATATGGGGGTGGAGGGAGCTGGCCAGTGATGGGAAGCTGGGGGGACGGGTGGGCTGTGGCTGCAGAGCTCCATGCGATCAATTCAGCCAGCAGCCCTCTCAACTGCCCCACTCTGCAGGGGGAAAATCCCGGGCATTTGCAGATATTTATAAATTCCCCAGATGCTATTTTTAATCCAAAAAAGCCGGACATGTCTGGGGAATCCGGACAATGGTAACCTTACCCACCCCAGAAGAGGCCAGGGAGATTCCTGGACCTGAGCGGGCGGAGCACTTGCTCGTGCAGTGACAGTGTTGGGAGTGAATGTGCTGATGGGCGTGGGGGGGGGAGGGGAGCCCCTACACCAGAGCTCACTGCTGCTGCCAGCGAGAGGGGTGGGGAGGGATTTTCCTATCTGGCTCCAGTCCCAGGGCAGCCTGCCTGCAAATGAAACTCATCCCCAATCCTGCCCTACCCCAGAGCCCACACCCCAACCCTCTTCCTCAGCCCTGTGCCCCCTCCCACACCCCAAGCCCCTCATCTACAGCCACACCCCAAACCCATCCCCAGCCTCACCCCACAGCCCTCACCCCTGCACCCCCTCCCATCCCCAAACTCCCTCCCAGAGTCTGCATCCCTCCGGCACCCCAATCCCCTGCCCCAGCCCAGGTCCTGCACCCCAGACCTCCTTCCCCACCCAAACTCCCTCCCAGAGCCTTGGGCGGGTGGTTGGGAGGTGAAGTTTGGGGGTGGGGCAGAGTGTGGGAGGGGGCGGTTTCTGGGCACCACCAAAATTTCTACAAACCTGCCACCCCTGCCAGCAAGAGTCAGTGCGCCGTACCGGGGCAGACCAGCTTCCCCAGGCAGCGGCTGGGAGCCCCAAGCCCTTTAAATTGCCACCAGAGCTCTGCTGCTGGAGCCCTGGGGTAGCAGCAGTGGGGGCTTAGGTGGTGATTTAAAGGGCCATGGGCTCCTGCTGCCGTTACTGCCCTGGGCAGGCTCCAGGGGCTGGGGGAACGGCATGGTATGGGATGGCGCTTACCCCCACCCCTCGAGCCATGCCGCTGCAGTGCTGTCCAGGGCTGCTCCTGGACATGGCAGCACTGAAGCTCCAGGAGAGCGGGTAAGGCCGGGGAGGGTGGTAGCCTCCCCAGCTGGTAGCTCAGGGGGGGAACGGGCAAAATTAGCTCGCGGGCCGTAGTTTGCCTACCCCTGATCTATGACAAAAGCAACAAAGAGTCTTGTAGCACCTTATAGACTAACATATTTTGGGGCATAAGCTTTCATGGGCGAAGATCCACTTGCCCACAAAAGCTTATGCTCCAAAATATCTGTTAGTCTATAAGGTGCCACGGGACTCTGTGTCGCTTTTACAGATCCAGACTAACACCGCTACCCCTCTGATACTGGACATCTATGACAAGCTTGCTAAATGACTTGCCTAGCATCACATGGAAACTCTGGCAGAGGTAGGGATAGACTCCAGCTTAGTAATCAAGTACCTCCCTGCCTCAAATGCAGACTTAATTCTGGCATCTCCTACCTTTTGTGTGCTTGACTGTGACACCTTAATGTTCTTTTTAACATAGTTTTTATGTGTATGATTTCCTAGAAATCCACCATGTTGAAACCCCCATGATGCCTCAGCAGTGCTTGCACCTTTAGCACCTGTTGCAAGGGGCTTATCTCGTTGCCGGGAGAAACGAGGCCTCACACAGGTGGCTAGTTGGAAAGTGGTGAGTTTATTGGAGGGAGCGGCATTTTGTGCTGGGGGGCTTATCTGCCAGCACAGCCGCAATACAAGATGACTGACACACTCGGGCGGTGTCCAGAGAAGCCCAAGGAGAAAGCCCAACCCAAAGAGGTGTGTCAGCACAGATATACCCATGCTCATTTGCATCTCATACATACTCATCTCATTAATAGCAAGCAACAAACTGATTGGTTAACACTTGTTGGTTACGCAGTCCTGCCTTAGTTTCCCCATTTGGTTTCCCACGCATTCATTCTCACACAGACGGGGTAAACACTCATGCAGCTGGGAACTGGTTCCCAAACACACAGATAACAGCAAGGTTATTCTCAGATAATACCACCATTATGCACTCTCCTGGAGTTGACTTAGAAGCGTAACTGCACTTCCTAGTGATTTCCCGTTACAATGTCTTCCGGTCCTAACAGCACCACTGCACAGACCTCTGGCAGTGGATAGCAGGAGTAGTTTGTCATTCTGTGGGGGAGGGGACACTTTTGCCAGTGGGTTCCACAGGTATTGGCTGACACAACAGGAATGGTGAGATTTAAGACTTTTGGGTCCTAGTGCTGGCTCTGTTGGGGAGCATTCTCTACTTGGACAGACTTTTCTGCCTGATTGCTTTCCATTATCCTTATCCTCACCACCCTGTCCCCAGCCTCCCCATGGCTCTGTGTCCCAGGGAATAGCCTTCTGTACTACCAGCAAGTACTCTAGACAAATAAGTTTAATTTTATGCAAATTATTCTACTTTTTTTTGGTCAGCAAATGTTGGTAGGTGCAGCGTACACATCAATTATTTAGGGTGACTGACATTACAGGGCTGGTGTCATTATAAATCCCTTGGCTATACCCACCCAGGAAATTCAGTTAAAGTGAAACATAAGATATGTAGCCCTGGTAGGCTCTAGAGATGCCCTAGTAAGGCACCAGACGGCCTGAGCTCTGCCCTCGAGGGAGGGAGAATATTCAATAAAGCCAATAGTTTGGTAGGAATCCCTGTGGCATTAATCATACTTGCATGGTTACTGCCTTGTGTTACAACAGAGTAGAGTTACACTTGTGGGTGGCTTAACTGTATTTCTGTGTTTTTAATGGTTTGGGTTTATTTAGTGTAACTTTAATTCTGAATTTCCTGCCTTTATAATGCTGTTTGGGAATCTGCACTCCTCTCATGCAGATTGCCCTGACTTACTAATGTCCTCTCACCCTTAGCTGAATTGTAATGTCATTTTCACCTGGACATATTAAGTTGTACTGCTGCACTCGCTGTTCCTGTTGTACATTTGTACCTGAGGACAGGAATGCCTGGAGCATATGGATCAGCCTCTTTCATTTATCATTTTCATAAATCTAAATAAATAGCCCAGCCCCAGCCCATTTTCTCTGCACTTTTGCTAGTGGAGGCCTGTTCCCCACTTTGCTTGTGTTGGGGGTGACTTTCTTTTAAAGAATGAGGCTGGTGGTTACTTGTATTTGAAAACACACTTTATTTTAGAGCATGCAAGCATGGGTAGTTCGTAAGGAGCTACAAAGTACAGGAACGTTATGGTGACTTTTTATTAGAAAACATAATACATAGAATTGTAATACAGTGAGGGGTTTTAATTTATTAGGGGCTAGTGATTTTATTTATAATTATTTTTTTTTACAATTTAAGCTGTTTACGTGCACATTAGGCATTTTTAGGCACTTTTATTTGACCAGAAGGTCCCTCTCCCTTCTTTGCTTTATGGCCTTGTTTACACGTTTTATGTTTATTTTTATGTACAAATGCTGAGGCTTTGCAAAATAACATTATATTTTGTGAGACAGAAGGGCGTTTTTAGCTTAGGCTTCTAGAGGCAGTTTAATGTTTGTTAATCAGTATGTATGTGTATTTGGCCTTTAATTAAAACATTTTACTGTGCAAATGTTTTTTTTTGGGGGGGGGAGTGGGTGAAAAGTAAAGACAAATAACATGGCAAAAAAACTTTGGTTTTGGTTTTTAAGGCCTGTATTAGTTAAACTTAAAAAACAGCCTAGAAGTATATATCTGACCCCCACAATTCCCCCCTTAGACACTACTATGTAGTGTTATTTAAATTTTAATTTGTTTTGATTTATTATTTATTTATTTTATTACAAAAATACTGTTTTTATTTTTGTTTTTATTTTTTTCCGGACATTATTTTTTGGGGCTAAACTGAAATATTGCTTAATTGGTTTAATTTTAAATTTTTAACAGGATTTATATACACATAGCAACATCTTAAAGCTGGAAAAAAATTAAAACAATGATGCAACAAACAGTAGGAGCCTTGTAAGTATTTGTGTGATCAGGTGCTTTATAGGCCTTGTGAGATTTGGAAGCATATTTTTTAGCTTCCAAAGTTAAATTATTTTGGTTCTGGCTTGTTTACTTTACTGCAAATGTGGTAAAATTAAAATGCATATTTATTATTAGCTTGGAAAGTAATTGTTCTGTTAGGGTGGTTCTTTGTTTTATATTTTTTAAATAAATTTTGTTAAATATTGCCAATTTTTTTTTGCTTTAATTTTTTTACACTTTAAAGCTGTGGGGATTTTAAGGGTTAAAATATTAAACAAATTTTAATTTAATTTAAATATTAGGTGTTATTTTAGGAGCACTAATAATAAATTGGCTAGGCATACTAGGTGATTTAATTTTTTAGATATTAAGGTAAATAATTTAATTTTACATGCATTTTTTTTATGGCCCTGGTTGGATTTGGTACGTGGAAGCTTACATTTTTTTGATGGTCCATATGCTTGGAAGGAGCACTGCAAGTACTTGCACATTTATTTTGAAAGTTCTTAAGGTTTTTTTACGCTATAAATTAGATGGCACTTTTGAAGCACTAGTAAGGGCAGTGGCCCAAGCCTGATGCTTAAGATTACTTTAAATGGCCATTAGCTGGTTATTTAAAAAATCTTGCATCGTTGAAGAAAATCCATGTTTTTTGCTGTACTAATTGAATAGTGGCTCCCTTTGGAAGTGATTTAAAAGCTAAATAGGGGCAAAGTAAATTTTAAAATTTTTAATGTGGCATTAAGTATTGTTATTTGATGTTTTAATATTTTTTAAGAATAGCATGATTATTTTAATACAAATACATTTTTAGTGGCAAAATACAATTTTTAAATATAAATTTAATTATTTATTAATTGGGTATTTAAATAACAATAAGAACTTTTTTTAATAAGCTGCAAACTTTTGGGACTGCTAGCATTTTAGTTTTTTATTTATTACTTTTTTTTAACATATTTTAAGCTTTGATAAGGCTTATTTGTAACAATATTAAATATGTTTATTTTAACTGAACTTTTTGATTTTCATTGTATGGTTCGCTTATGTGATTTGTTTTGAATTTAAATAAATTACTAACATGTAATGGCCTTGGCCATTGGATTTTATTAGAATGAATAGTATTGTCTGTGTCTGGGTATATTACAGAAGTGGTAGTGGTAGTGATAATGGAGATGATGACAGGTGCACTGATGTGGCAGTAAGGCACTTTTGGTATTCCTTATCTAGGCTGACCATATTTCCTTGAGACAAAAACGGGACATTGGGATGGCAAAAACGGGACGGGGTTGAGGGGGTCTCACCAGATGAAGTCGGTGCAGTGGCTGCAGAACCTGGGCTGCATTTATGTGATTATGTCTCATAAAACCCGGCCGGCAGCCCCCTCGCCAGCGCGCTCGGCCCCCGGCTGCGGCTCCGGACAGCTCCGCTCCGCCGTCGGCTTCAGCCCGCCGCCCGCTGCCTCCTCTTCTCACTATTCCTCCTTCTTCCCTCCTTCTCTCCATCCCTCCCTTCTCTCCATCCCCCTTCTCCATCCCTCCCTTCCTCCCTGCTCTCTCCCTCCATCCGCTGCCTCCTCTCCCTACCTAAGGACTAGTATCAGATGTCAAAATCTCCGATGAGCGCAGTTTGCTCATCGGAGATTTTGACATCTGATACTTGTCCTTAGGTAGCAAGATTCTTCACCTGAGCTCTTGCGAGTCCTGCAAAGAAAGAACCTCCCCCTAGAAAGCAGCTTGGGACCTGCCCCAAAAACGGGACAAAATTGATATTTTTGTCAAAAAGACGGGACGGTCCAGAAATATGAAAAAAATGGGACTGTCCCGTTCAAAACGGTACGTATGGTCAGCCTATCCTTATCTGAAAGCCAATTAGGGAAAGCAGTACACACTGAAGGTATTTGCCCAAAAACACTGGGCACAGCCTGTGGAATAAATTTTAAAATTTAAAAACACTACCATATTTTTAAGCATGGGTCTTACAAGTTTTTTTTACTAGTGTATATATATATATTTTTATTAGGGTCAGTTTTTAATGTTTTTTGTAGTTAAGAATTTTTGAACTTGAGCAGGTTTTGTTGAGCAAGTTTTTTTTTTTTTTTTTTTTAAACAATCGTGGCTTAGCATCATACAGGGGAGAGGTTACCAGCACATTATTTTGTAGTGCTCTGGTTTTTGTAGTAAATGCTGAATGCAGGTTAGCTTTGTTAGTGGGCAAGGGAGAGATTATTAGCACTTTACCTTGTCCTTTTTTCCTGCCATTCAGGAGAAGGAACAGAAATATTACAAGTAGGAACAAACTATTTAGCAATAAATATAGAATTATTTGGAGGCAGTGGAGTTTTTTTGCAATGAGAAACATGGGTTGAGACAGTTCATTCTGGGCACTTTACAGCAGTGTTGGTAGTTAGCAGGACTTGGTAGAGCCTTTTTAGTGTAGTGCCAGGGCATTTTTTTGCTGGTGGACTTTTACATAGACTTAATTTTTGATTGTAAGGTGTGACAAAGCTGTTTAGGATTTTTGGGCAATGCTTTTTTTACTTGTGAGTAAAAGACTTACATTTTATTAGTGCCTGGCAGTTTTATGCAGACTGTACAGCTGCTTGGGCACATTCAGCCTCCCCACATTTTTTGGTTATCAGCCAAGTCTTAGCTGTGAGCAGCATCCTTGAACAGGGCCAGTATTTTATTTGAGCTTGCTAGCTGCAGTTTTGAATTCATTTTTTTTCTTGGCTTTTTTTAACATACAAAGAACAATTTTTACTCTCCACTTACATATATTTTTTAAAAAATGAACACATATATATTGCTTTTTATACAGTACTTTAGTTTTATTGTTTACTGTATGTCATATATTTTATTATAGAGCTTTGGAGCAATAAAAAAGGACAAGCATATTGACTTTTGAGGAGTCCATTCGGTACAACCTTTGGTGTTTAATAGGGTGGTGTTTTTTGGTTTTTTTTTAAGCCCTTTGGCTAGAAATCTGGGCTAGCCAGAAGAATTTTATGTGCAATATGGGGAGTGGGTTAATGTTTTACATTTTTGCTTTTAATGTTTATTGGTGTTTGATTTTAACAACAATTTTTAATTAAAATATTTGGCTAGTAAATTTTTTTATTTTATTTTAGCAAGTTTATTTAAACCTTAGCATTTTTAAATAACATTTAAAACAATTTGTATTACAAATTGAATAAACAAATATTTATATTTTAATTTAACTTTTTTATTTGGTTTGAACTAGACTGCCTTATGAAAATTTTTACACAAAACAGTTTTGGCCACAAGACACAGCAAGACAAACATAGAACACAAAACACAATTTTTATTGTGCCAGTAAATGCATGGTATGTTGATTATTTTTTAGCTGGCATCAGCTTTTTTTGATTTTTCTGAAAGACAAAAAGAATATATGTCCACGCCTTCTAGGGCAATTAGTGATTGTTTAAAATATTTTTTCTATACAAATACCCTTATTAATTGCAGGCAAAACAAAGGAATTACACTTATTTTCCTTTGTTTATTTTATAGGCAGACCAGATTTTGGTGACTTTTACTTTATTAGTTAGGTAATTTGCATTAACACAAATGCTTTCTGGCTTGTTTTTGGATTTAAAGCTATTTACAGCTTAAATTTTTTACTTAAAAAAAAGACACAATTGTTTTTACCAGAATTTTGATTGCTTTTTACTTTTAACTTTTGCTTTTTAAACACACAGTGATTTGAAATACTATTATTGTAATTTTTTAGAGTTTAATAGGATTTTAAATAAATAGCATTAAATATTTATATATTTTTTAGCAAATTCGACTAAATTATTTATAGCCAAATAATTGCAATTAAAATTTTTTTTTGCCTGGATTACTTTTTATGAGGATTTATTTACAGACATTTTAAAGACATTAATTTTTTTTAAACTATTTTACAAAATAATCTGCTTGATTTTTTTTAGCAATTATAGAGTTAACTTTTTATTAGTTCAAATCACCATTTTAAGTATTGTCTTGGGGATTTGAAATCTTTATGCTTATTTTTACTTACTTTTTCTCTTCCACTATGCCCTTAAAGTTTTTAACTTGTTTTCCAATCTCTCTATCTGTTGTTTGTCTGCTTGCCTGGGCCTGATCCTGCTTTTCTTGCTGAACTGTTCTTTTTTTATGGACACAGGCTTTGTTTTATTACCAATTTAATAAGGAGGGTGGCTTTTTAACTAGTCCTTAGTCTTTTTGGTCTTTTTTTAAAAAACATTTTTATTTACAATTTTTTTTTTCTGAGGCTTGCCACCTGGGCAAAACACATGGCCAATTGGCGTTTAATTATTCAAGTCCTCCCCTGAACTCCTTTCCTCCTCCCCTGCCCATTGCTGTGACAACGCTCAATGCTGGGGGCAGGTCAGAGTATCACTGATGCTAGTGTGTGTGTGTGTGTGTGTGTGTGTGTGTGTGTGTGTGTGTGTGTGTGTGTGTGTGTGTGTGTGTGTGTGTGTGTGTGTGTGTGTGTGTGTGTGTGTGTGTGTGTGTGTGTGTGTGTGTGTGTGTGTGCAGTGCTTGGAACCACCCTCACTGCAGCTGGGAACAGCTGCCTAAACATGAAGGGCAGAAGGACCCCACATAATAATTTGGGCTGACTCTCATGTTGCGATAAAGGCTGGTGTTTCCTCCTTTTAACTGAGGACTAGTATCTCGTGCTGCACATTCACGGGGACTTCCCTAGTTCGTACCCCACTGAGAAACTGTCACTGGGGAACACTAAACACCAAGACTAGTTTATGAAAAGCTGCTAGATGACTAGCTCTTAGGGTGGCCACCTGCACTCAGCAGGTGGCAAATCTCAAGGAAAGGCCTGAGCTGGAGTCAGCAGCTCATTCCCATGAGTCCCCTGCATGGAACTTTGACAATTGATCCCCATGCCCCAGAGGGCTTTATGCCCAGTTACTGTTACACAGCGAGGCAGAGGTCACTGGAAAACGATCTCTGCTTCCTGTCCCTGAAACCCCCCGTGAGAGGGGAGCAGTACAGCCTGGCTTCCGCCTGCAGGAGGGAATATGGGAGTGGGTGTGACAGAGAGGGTCCTGTGCCACACCCTGGCTCTGAGCAGCCCTAAAGGCCATGGGAGTGTGGAATGGGCACTGAACTTCATGGCTTGGGCTCTGCTCTGGACCGAGGCAGGATCCATTGAGGCCAACATTAGTGGGGCGAGGCCAGGAGGTCACAGCAGTGGGGTGGGGCTTGTTTAGCTGGGACCATCTGAAAGGACATGGGGGGGGGGGCAGGGGAGAGTTGAAGCAGAGAGGTGAGCCTGGGCCAATGACACTTGAGCCTGTCCCCCTATGTGGGGCAGGGAAGAGAGGGCTAATGAAGTCATTTCTTCTGCACTGTCCTTCAGCACCCCAGCAGATCTCACGGGGAGGTGGGAATGGGGCAGCCCAGCTCCCCACAAAGTCATGGGGAACAGGAGCTGGTACTGCCCACATGAAGTCAGTTCATCACAACTTCCTCTGGTGCTCCAGTTCCCAGGGGTGTTGGTCTCTCCCTGCAGATGCAGAAGTCCTAGTAGCTCCAAGTCCAGGGGTGGGCAAACTTTTTGGCCCAGGGGCCACATCGGGTTTTCGAAATGATATCGAGGACCGGGTAGGGAAGGCCCCGCCCCCAATCCAGCCCCCTCCAACTTCCCGCCCCCTGAGAAACCCTGACCCATCCAATGCCCCCCCCACCTTGTCCCCTGACTGCCCCTTCCACAGACCCCTAACCACCAAGACCCCACCCCCTACACAGTTCCCTGGCTCCCTGTTCCCTGACTGCCTCAACCCCTATCCACCGTCCCCCCCAACCCCCCCAGAACCCCCCCCAACCAACCCTGCTCCCTGACTACCCCCTCCAAACCCCCGCGCCCCAACCACCACCCTGGAACCCCCCATCCCCGCCTTACCACGGCTGCTGTGTGTGTGGGGGAAGCATGCAGCCCCAGCCCCGAGAGCGCTCCCCGTGTGGCCTAGGTTCCGGGGGAGGGGGAGCAGTGCGCAGCCCCGGCCCCCAGAGCCTACCCACACGGCACAGCTTCAGGGGCGGGGTGAAGCCGTGCAGCCCCGACCCCCAGAGCACTCCCCAGGGGAGGGGCCAGGGGCAGCCTACCGCCGCGGGCTGGGTGGGACAGTCTTGCGGGCTAGATGTGGCTCACGGGCCGTAGTTTGCCCACCCCTGTCCTAGGCCCTCCTGCTGGGCCCTGGCCTGGTGCAGAGGCCGTGTTGGCGATGCGCTCAGGCTGCGGTGCTGGGAGTCACCTGGGCCAGTACAGGTGCTTCGGAGAGCCGGCCCTGTCCTGAAGCTTTGGTGGGGCTGTGAAAACCCTGCCTCTACCATGCTTCTGAGGAGCTGCTTACTACGCAGGGCAGGCTTGTGGAGTTATGGGCCTGGCTTTCTGGGGCCTTCTCAGGAAGGAGGTGACAGGAAATGTTAGGCACCAACATCTCCTCCCTGATCCTGACCTCTAGACCCCATTGTGGCACATCCCCAGCTCAGCCCCTTATCTCCAGCCCCCTCCTTCCCCTCCCTGCCCTCACACCAGCCTCTGTGGTGCAGTCCTCTCATTCACCCCCTGAACTCAGCCCTTCTCAGGGCTCCTTCCCCACTCCTTGCTGCCAGCTCCCAGCTGTGGCTGTGCCCCTTCCCCAATGTGCCCAGCGCCCCCCCCCCCCCGCTGTTCATTGCAGGGGGGAGGGGAGATTCAGAGTAAGGTCCCCTGCTTTGGAGGGAAGTGTGCAGTGTGGGCAGGTAGGGTTGGAGGGATAATGTCAGCTGGTGCTTGCACAGGCTGCTCTGGTACCCTGGGGCTCTGTCTGGAACCTGTCACTGGTGCCTAGACCCATTTCTGCATGGCGGGATCTCTTACTCCCCCCCCCCCCCCCCCCCCCCCCCCCGACTGTATGTTTGAGCACAGGGTCAATTGGGGGCAAGGGGGACAAGAATGTAGGAATACCCTGCCTTGCGTTACTTACAAACACGGCAGGAGCCACGTGTGGGGGAGGGGAGATGTGAGGAGGCAGGGTTTGGGTTTAGCCAAATGAGAGCCAGGCTACTAGAGAGGAGAGGCCTTATTCAGTCTTGACTTTAGCAAAACTCTGGCTTACAAAATTGTCACATGAGGGTCAGGGAAGAGTATCCCCTGCCCTTCAGATGGCCAGTGAGCAGCACGCTGACGGGCCTGAGCTGTTCTCTCACTAATGATGTCGCTGGCACAGTGTGGTCTGCTCCGGCCAATTCACTGGTATCTCAGCACTCTGACTGGGCAGCCATTAAATAAGGCCGAATCATGCTCCTCAGGACAGGCCTAGTCCCTTTGGCCTTAAGCAGTTGGCTGATGGGCAGCAGCCTTACAATTGTAGGTGGAAAAGGCTCAGCTTTCATTCCAGGCCCCATCTACTGGCCTTGGACAGACCTGCACCAGCAGGAACAGCCTGCAGGAGCTAGGAGGGTTCATTTCCCCCCTCCTTTAAAGAGCTGCTCAGAGACCAAAGAAGTAGCCTCCGCGCTTGCCAGGCTTGGCTTGTAAGTTGCGTTACCTGCAGCGTAAATGTCCGAGATACTCCATGACAAATAGCCATAGGCCAGGATGACCAGCCAGGGCTAGCTGTGCATTACGGACAGCTGCAGTCTGGAGCCTGCCCGACCTGACCTGAATGGGAGCAAGCCACCCAGCTCAGACCTGAGAAGGGCTAAGAAGGCTCATGGGCACCCCAGTGCATATCCAGTGGCCAGGCTTGGCCAGTGTTTGTGCTACAGATGGATTTTGGCTGCGTGTTGAGCTGCAGGGAGTGGCACAGTGGGGAGGGACTCGGAGGCAATGGAGTCTGTGTGTTGGGAGTGAGGGGCATTGATGGAGCTGTATGCATGTGTGTGTCAGGAGCTGCCGTAATGGGGGGCAAGGGCTGTGGATGGTATTGAGTTCCCCTCCCCCAATCTGGCTCCCAGGTGCAATCTGAAGACCAGTGCACTTCTACAAATGGTCAGGTATTAGGCACTGACACAAGATGGGACCAAAAGCCATGAGGCTGGCTGACTCCACTCATGTGGCCGGGGGTGGAATGCCTTTTTGTGATGTGGGGCTGGGGACGTTGTGGCCAGGTGGACCCATTGCTCTGATCCACAGCTGTTTTTCCAGCGGGCTCCACACCCACCCTGCAGAGCTGCCTGGCCCAGGATAATACCCTGGTACAGGGTAATGCCTCCCCCTGCTTCCCCTCACAGCCTTAACTCTGACCCCAGTGCAGCTGGCAAGGGGCAGAGTTAAAGTGACATTGTGGCAGGAGGGGGTGTGTCACAGGGTCCCCTCCTGCAACTCAGGTCCTCCTGTGTCTCACGGCCTGGTGCCCCCAATAAAGTTGCTGTCCACGCCTTTTCTGGTGGTTTTCAAGTGTCCTTTATTTACAGTGCAGCTTTACTATGTCCGGAAAGTGCTCCCCCCAAGCCCCCACCTTGGTTACCTTCACCCCCGACTCGCAGCCTTTAGCCCTTGAGGCTTTCTGGCCCTCTGTTTGGAGACAGAGCACCTCCCTGCCTCCTTCCTAGCCAGCCCCCCCCCTAACAGGAGCTTGAGGCTTTTCAAGCCCTCACAGCTCCCAGCCCCAGCTGTAGCAGCTTGCTCCAGCTAGGTACTGCCAGGTAGCCCTCGTTAGGGCTCCCAGCTGGGCTGTACTAGCCTCTGCTCTTAGCTTTGCCACTTACAAGCAGGCTTTAGCCTGCAGTGGCAGGGCAATCCTGGGGTTTTTACCCCAGCCCTGCCACAGGGTGCATTCCCTGGTTTCCAGAGTTTTCAGCCCTGTTGTGCACTGGGGAGAAGTACATAACAGCTATGGGCAGCCTGGATGTCCCGGGAGCAAAGCTTGTGGCTGTTACATTCCTTGGTTTTAAACAAACATTCTCAGTACGCCCAGTACCCTAGTGCAGGGGCATAGAGCTGTGCAGTGGAAGTTGATGGTGCTTCAGCTCTGCCCCCCCAGACTCCCTGTGGGGTAGAGATGGGGCTAAGGTACAGCCAGCATTTGCTGGGGCCGGGGTACTCACTGCCCAGGGACAGGAGACCAGGGAAGGAGGGGGAGGGTCTGGGTTGTGGAAGATAGTGGGGCTGAGGAAAAAAACAGGAAGTTACTGCCCACAAACTTCCAATGCAGGGCTCAGGATGGAGAAGGTGCCGAGGACACAGGCACAGTGGATTGGATTACATGGAGCGAGCGGGACCAGTTTTTGAAGACATGCAGTACAGTTCCACCTCATACTCCCCTGCGTTGCTTCAAGCCCCACTGCTCAGCCTTTAGCCTCTGCTCCAAGACTCCCATGCCCACAGCTCCACTCTCCCCCTTATCCCACATGTCAAACAGATTCTGCCTTGCCAGACCAATGTGGGGGTGAATGCCCCAGCTAATGGCTCTCCCCTGAACACTTGCTGCCCCAGCACTCAGGAATTGAAGTCGAGGACCTGGAACTCACAGAGGTCACCAAGCTTCAAATCTCACAGGGCTTTGCAGATAAAAAGAAACCTCATAAAACCCCAAGCTCCACCCAAACCAGCATCTTCAATGGCATTTGAACAAGGCCAGCAGCAAGCACACTGCTGTAGTTTCCACATGGGCTTGACGTGACAATAACCCAATCAACCTAGAGGTACAAAGGTCTGGTAACTGTGAAGGCCTCTCTCAGAGAAGGGGCTATTTCCTAGCCAGTGGAGTTAATCCATCCTGGTGAGGGCTGCTCCTTGGGGCTCCAACCCCTTTAATTACTGCAGCAGATGCTGTCTCCTCCCCCAGGTCGGTGGGTCCCAAGCAGAGTGCTAGCTAGGTACATGGCAGTTACTCTCTGCCTCATTCCCATCTGCTAAGTAAGTCACTTGAAGGAAGCTAAATGCATGTTAAACACATCCCTGCTTTTGGTTCTCCATGGAAGCAGTTGTAGCCAACACAGGAAAGTATTTTATTGCCATGGGAGGAGCCTGAGCCACGCACTGAAAATGTTGGTGAACTGCTGCCCTAGGTGCTTTATGTGCTGCAGAAAAGCCCCATCTTGGGCTTTGATCTCCATAACCTGTACTTTCAGCTAAATATGGTTTATGGACAATGACAAGAAGTCCAGTCACTACCTCCCTGCAAACCTCCTGCCCACATCCAGAAACAGGACACGGATCTGAATCTACTGCACAGATTTACCGGGTGCAGGTCTCAGTATGACTGCAGAATTTAAACTCCTGCCCCAAAATGCCAGATACTTTCTGCATCAGATGAGTGATGGTGCAGATCTGAAGCTGTAAGTGCCAGCCCGAGTCCATGAGGACACTGTCTCCAACTGTAAATGGAGGACACTGATCTCCATTTACCAACCACCTCCAGACCATCACCCGCAAATAGTGAGTGCTCCAGAGTAGGTTTCATTTTTATTTCTTTGAGTTTATTCCAACTAGAACTGGAGTCTAGCTGTTTTCCAAGCAAAATTACACAGACCAAGATTAAAAGAGGACAATATGATTTTGAAGCTATTCCTATGAACAGAATGTAGCAGGTGAATGGCCCCGCCCCACTGCTGCAGAGTACACAGGTCAGACATATACAAGGAGGTTACAGATCACAGATGTGTACATGTAGAGTAGGAACAGCAGAAGTGAGCGACATTTAGCAATGAGACAAGCCAGGGTGACCCTAATGTTATCCACTAGGACTTAGCTTTTGGGACAGAGCTTTGAGCTTGTTTTGGCCAATTCAAGTGCTAAATAGTTGTAAGGGCACTGCCAGCATTTTGGCAGGCACAAGACAGCTAGGGTCACAAATTTGAAAACCTATTTTCTCCGTATGTTAACATGTAAATTATCAAATGAGCCTGGAAGCCATTTCTAACACAAACACATCACAAAGGCAGTGATTCCCCAGAGCAGCCCCAAGGCAAGGCTGGAGTTAAGCAGCATGGAAATTAACTCATAGTAGAAACCCTGTCACCATCCATAGCTTTTATTGTCAGGTATGTTCAGGCTGTTGGTCCTGAGTCCATGCAAGGGTTTTCCCACCAGAAGGCAGCACATCTGATTTAAAGTGTAGACTTGACTTAAACACCTTTCACTCTGTTTTTCAAATGAGGAAGCACCTTGTTGGAATAGTAGGGCCCTGCCTGCCCCTTCCCACATACTATGAGACAGGGCATCTTTGGATATGGGTTCTGTTCGCCTGGCAATGGGGAAGACGCCTCTGTGTAGTTCTCAATCACCTTTCTTTTGATATGTGTAGCACCCATTCCACCACCCCAAAGGCAACTGGATGAGGTATCCCTACTGAGATTAACTGGCACCAGCGTGATCCGTTGGCACCAGCAATTGGACAGCATAGCACACTATGGAGCATTCAGTATGGCACGTCCCCGGCACTGAATTCACCCCTTCCTGACTGTGGTTCCCTAGTACATCCTCTGCTCATGGAGGACACAGTGCTGGGACAATCCAACTCCTGGTGCCAAGCAGTTAACATACCAAAAGAGTTATATAAAAGGTCACTAATCCCCAAAGCCCCCAGCCACACACTACTTCCCTGCCGAGCCTCAGAGATTTTAGCTAACATACAGCTCAGACTAAACAAATTTGGTGGAAAGAAAATTAAAAATAGTTTGCACAGTTACAGAATTGAAGATCCTTTTTGTAAAACTCCCCTCAGCCTCGAACAGATAGATACAGAAGAAGCAGCTCATTTGCAATGTGGATAGTGTCAGACGAATCCCACTAGACTGGTTTATTGAGAGTAATTCCAGTTGTTCTGCATTAACTTAGAGAGATTGTTGCAGGGAATCTGTTGGAGCCCAAAGCACATAACTACTGTTTGGGAGCAAAACACCATTTGCCATCAAACCACCAATCCCTACTCTGGGCAGGATGCCAAGCCCCACCCACACAAAGTCAATTTAAAAAACACGAATAAAATGATGGAAAAGAAAACTATGTAAGTTATTCTGCAATGGGTGACCGAGGCTGGAATTTCAGATACGCAGTATCAATCGACAACATAACGTACATCCTCTCCAGAGGCACAGACAGCTAGATACATCACAGTGAGAGTACTAGCTCGAGAGCTCATCTTCTCACTGGTGGCATGTCACATTCAACTTGACAGGTAATGGCTTCTTTCCCCCAGTGAATACAATACTCCTCCGGACGGCCCCTGTTCTCCTGGGACTCGGTGCTTTGGTGTCTCTAGTCTGAAGGACGGCTTGCTGTTCTGCTACAGCGCAGTGTCACACCTGTTGCTGAACAGGTGGTTTATAACAGCTGGATCTGCCACAGTTGAGGTATCTCCCAGCTCTCGGTCATTCTTTGCAATCTTCCTTAATACGCGCCTCATAATTTTACCTGTCAAACAAAGAGCTCTGCTAATTCGACTTTAAGTCCAGAGAGTCAAACCAAGACTCAGAGTCGGTTTTCAGGAGGCTCTCCCTGAATAAACCATATTGGGACACAGGTTTCTTCAAGTCTAGACATGCAGAGATCTGGGCAATCCAAGACCATTCTCAGGACAACTGGACCCCACCAAAACCTATCGTAATTATCCTGGATTGCTGATCCCCACTGGGAGCACTCCGGTGACTCCCTTCCTCCGGGGCTGCCCACCTGCAGACACCAGGAGCTGAGCTGCTTGTTCCCAATTGGTGACAAGAGGGAACCTGGACTCCTTACCTGAACGGGTCTTGGGCAGACCAGGCGCATGCTGAATGTAATCAGGGGTTGCTATCGGTCCAATTTTTTCTCTGACTACAAAACAGAGATTTGCAGTATAATTATTAAGATTTCGCAGAGCGCTTTTTAGGGCAAAGTGACTCAGTGAGAGCTGGAACCCAAGTGAGCAGCAAGGGGGATAAACGAGCCCATCCGGGCTGCACTGCAATGATTCCGATATCTCCGCTGTTGGCAAAGGTGCGGGTATTTGCAGAATGGGGCCAGGCAATGCAATGGCACTTCTCAGGATTCATCACCTGAAGACCCAGAGCTGCAGGGGAGGAGAGTGCATGTGGATCTCCACAAAACATTCTCCAACTGCAGGAGCAATGTTTTCCCATTTCTATTCTCTCTCCACTGCATCTAGGGTGCACTTAAGGACTTGAAATGAAGACAGCTTTCCCCAGTGTCTGTCCCCATTTCCACATAGCAATGACTGAACCCCCTCAAGGTCCCCTTGGAGCAATAGGCAACCTGGATTCATATTGTTTACTGCCTTGTAATGGCTTCTTTCCCCCAGTGAATACAATCTCAGCTGTCCATGGAGCTTGTGTCAGTTTAGCTGGATTGCCACACCCATCACACCACACCCATCTATTTAACTGCTCTGGGACAGCGCACTGGATTCCCCACCATCTTAAACCAGCTCTTCCAGTCTCCCATCCCGCTTGGTGCCACGTATGCAGCTTTATAGCAGCAAATGACGAGTCAGGAGAGGAACGCAAAGAGGGTCCCATGGAGTCTCTGCACGCCCATCACTGTTGCTATCCTTGTCTTCATGCCCATCCGCTACCAGTGCAGATGGGCTTTGGAAGGGACACCCTGAGCCCATGAAACCTTGACAGACATTCCCTCCCCTTCTAGGAAAACCAGGTCCACAGACATTTTGACCAAAACATTTTGGTTTCAGTTAAAAGGCAGCAGAAGGCAACCCATACGGTCCATGCACCAGCACAGATCACAGCTGCAGGACCCATACATGCAGCCCCCTCCCAGCAGCACTCATGCCTGCCTCCAACACACACTCAGTGAGTGGAACTGGGGGATGAGTGGTCTGGGCGCATGCCAGCACAACGCCGCCCCCCTCTCCCCCGCCCGGTTCTGGAGAGGCAGAGGCTCACAGGAGGCAGGGGATGTCACACGAGCAGATGTTGGGAGATCTAATTTTAGCCTCTGCCAGGTCTGGGCCTCCACCCTTTTCCTTGCTGTTGCTTTGTTACATAGGCTGCTGGGGCACAAGGGGCTCGGAAGGCAGCTGGGGTTGTCCTGGCAGGGCACTGGTGTTCTCTAGGCAAGAGGCACCATCCTTCAAAGAGTCCACGCTGCTTCACTCCCCAGCGGGCATGTCAGCCCCTGCAGAGCCTTCGCCATGTCCAGTGGAACTCTCCCTATTCTCTGTCAACAGGGGGCACCTGCCACAACACACCCGACACCAAAGACTCTGATAGCTCTGCCACTGTTACCTTGTTTTCTCAGTTCGTCTGTCAGGGCTGGGGTGAATTTTTGGCCATCCTTCAAGGTCACAAAGCAGTAGAGGCACTCGCCTTTCACTGGGTGAGGGTGACTCACCACCGCAGCCTCAGAAATGGAGGAGTGCTCAACCAGGGCAGACTCCACCTCCGCTGTGCTCAAAAGGTGGCCTGGAAAGAAAGAGGCAGCACTTGGCTGAGTCCAGCAGCCTCTGGTTCCCTTGCTCCAGAAGGGCTCGCTGCAGAGGGGCCCTGGGAGCAAACAGGGCCCCTAAGCTCCGGTTCGCTGGTCTGTTTGCATACAGTACAACAGACTCTTGGGAGATTCTGCTCGGAGCCTTACGGCAGCCCCCACTCCTCTTGGAGAGACAGCAATGGTCCTTTCCTTGTGCCATGTGCCCCACCCCTGTATACTTGACAAACAGCAGGAGCTTTGCATGAAAAAAGGGAGAAGCGCAGGAAGTTACATTCTGCCCAGAACACGTGCCTCTGACCAGGCTCTTCCATAGCTGGGCAAACTGCCACCAACCATTGAGCGCTGATAACACCTAGCTATCCCACTGGAATTTAATCACACACCGCCGAGCAGAGCTACTCATTAGTTACAGGCTGTCACAGAACTGTGGCAGTGTCACACTAACGCCCATGATACAGGAGAATCTGCATCCCTACCGTACCCCAGCCAAAGGGAGAGGGAGCAGATAACCAATAGGAGGGTTACCATTCGTCCGGATTCTCCCGGACATGTCCAGGTTTTTTGGATAAAAATAGCATCCGGGGGGGAATTTGTAAATGTATAAAAATGTCCAGGATTCCCCCCCCACCCGCAAGAACCTCTCTCTCCCTCTCTCCTGCAGCTTCTGGCAGCTGTAGCAGCATGTCCCCTCTCCCCCTTTCTCTTACTTCCTCCCTCCCCCCCCCCCGCCCCCATTCTCAGAGCTGCTGGCCGGGCTCTGCCGCTCAGCAGGACTCTTCGAACCGGGCTGGGAGCCTTGAGCTGGGGATCGTGGCAGTGTGTGGGGCTGAGCTCAGAGCCTGACACGCTGTTTTGAGCTGCACGGTAAGGGGGAGGGAAGGGGTTAGAGAAGGGGCAGGGAATTTCTGGAGGGGGGAGACAAGGGACAGAGGGGGGGAATTAGATGGATTGGAGGCTCTGGGGGGTGCAGTCAGAGGACAAAGTAGGAGCAGGAAGGCTTAGGTAGGGGCAGGGGTCCCAGGAGAGGACAGTCAGGGGTCAAGGAGAGGGGGCGGATTGGAGGTTCTGAGGGGACCAGGCTGCAACAGCTAGTACTTGAATAAGCCCCATGTATAGCTGGCTACAGACAGTTTACTGGTTTCGTGCTTCCCTTCTCAGTAGCTCTGTTAGCTGTGGCAAATTACTGACACTATATTGATGGGTCCTGCGCTTTCTCTTCTTTTGGGGGATTCAGGGAGCCTATTTCTTGCCCCTGAACAGGGTGTTAACTGACTCACTAGTATCCTAGAGGGGAGAAGTGGAGAGGGAGGGACCCGGGCCTGCCCTTTACTCCGGGTCCCAGGCCAGGGGCCCTGAGGATAGCAGTAAACCACTGGGATTAGCTACTCCTTCCCCTGGTTTACTTCCCTCTCCTACCCTTCAGCTTGTGGGGGCTTCCTGCCCTCTCTCTGCACAAGCCAGGTGTTCCTTTACCTAGGGTCTGGGTCTTTCTTAGCTCACCACAGCACTTCTCCAAACGCTCTCCGCTCCAACTCCTCCAAACTGCTCTCTGCTCCAACGCCTCCAAACTTCTCTCTGCTCCAATGCCTCCAAACCACTCACCGCTCCAACGCCTCCCAAACTCCTTCCAAACTCCCTCTCCTGTCTGCCTGAAGCAGGGGTTTTTATTAAGGCCTTAATTGACAGCAGGTGCTCCAATTAACCTGCTGCCTGCTCCCTAGTCTACAGGGAACCACACCCTAATGAGCCTTGAGTTGATATATCTTCCCTCAAGCACTCTGCCACAGCTCCTTGACCCTCCTCTATCACATATCCCTCCCCCTTGCTCAACACCATGGGGTTGAGCTACTTGGGACGAGAGACAGTGTTGTCGTGACAGGCTGTCCGCATTGCCATGTTGGCTTCCGGCCCTATGTTGTATGCGGAAGTTGAAAGGTTACAAAAAAAGAAACCATCTCGTCACCCTTGCGTTCTTCTCCTTGTTTCTGTGCATCCACTGGAGCGGGGCGTGGTCTGTTACAAGGGTAAACCGCCGCCCCAGTAGGTAGTAGCGGAGAGTCTCCATAGCCCATTTTACCGCCAGACATTCCTTTTCAATGACAGCATACTTTTGTTCCCGGGGGAGGAGTTTCTGGCTAAGGTATAAGATTGGGTGTTCCTCCTCCTCCCCTACCATCTGTGAAAGGACAGCTCCTAGCCCTATCTCTGAGGCATCTGTTTGTACGACAAATTCCTTCTCGAAGTCTGGGGCAATGAGTACTGGATGACAGCAAAGGGCTGTCCTTAAATCTGTGAATGCTCCCTCTGCCGCATCAGTCCACTTTACTATCTCGGGCCCTCAAGCCTTTATCAGGTCCGTCAATGGCCCTGCTCTTGTGGTGAAATGAGGGATGAATCTCCGATAGTATCCTACTAACCCCAGAAATGCTCTGACCTGCTTTTTACGGACTGGCCGAGGCCAATCTTGTATTGCCTCCACTTTGTTCATTCGGGGTTTTACCAAGCCTCTTCCTACTACATACCTGAGGTATCTGGCCTCAGCTAGTCCTATCACGCACTTGAGGGGTTTGGCGGTGAGGCCGGCCTTTCGCAGGTCGTCTAGTACCACTTCTACTTTTCCTCGGTGTGTTTCCCAGTCAGGGCTATGGATGACTATGTCGTCTAAATAGGCAGCAGCATACCTGGCGTGGGGTCGCAGCAATTTGTCCATAAGTCGTTGGAATGTAGCAGGGGCCCCATGGAGTCCAAAAGGAAGGACAGTATATTGGAACAGACCATCAGGTGTAGAGAAAGCAGTGCCCTTGGCATTCTTGGCCAGGGGAATTTGCCAATATCCTTTAGTTAGGTCCAGAGTGGTTAGATATCGGGCCTTGCCTAACTGATCAACTAGCTCGTCAACACGTGGTATCGGATAGGCATCAAATTGGGATACTTCATTCAACTTCTGGAAGTCGTTGCAAAACCTCACGGTGCCATCAGGCTTGGGTACTAAGACAATAGGGCTGGACCATTGGCTGTGGGATTCTTCAATAACCCCAAGTTCCAGCATCTTCTTCACTTCTGTCCTAATTTCTTCTCTTTTAGCTTCTGGTATCCGGTATGGTCTTATTGTCACCCTTGCTCCGGGTCTGGTGATGATAGGATGTTGGACCAGTGTCGTACGGCCTGGCTGTGTACAGAACACGTCTTGGTTCCGTTGGATATCAATGACTTCTGTATGTTGTTCTGGGGCTAACTCGGGGGATAGTCTCACCTGCCCCTGTGGGTCATCCATCTGGGGTGGAGCTCTCCGAATTACCAGGCACGTCTCTCGGTCACGCCAGGGCTTCAGTAAGTTTACATGGTAGATCTGCTCTGGTCTTCGGCGATCTGGTTGTCTGACTTTATAGTTCACTTCTCCTGGCTTCCACTATCTCATATGGCCCGTGCCAGCTGGCCAGGAGTTTGCTTTCTGCTGTCAGCACTAGCACCATCACCCGTTCTCCTGGCTAAAATCTCTGTACTTTCGCTCAACGGTTGTAATATGTCCGCTGGGTCTCTTGTGCTTTTTCCAAATGTTCTTATACTATAGGGGTTATTCAAGCTATTAGCTTTCTCATCTGTGTCACATGCTCAATGACATTCTTTCCAGGGTTGTTCTTCCCAGTCCTCCTTGGCAATATCTAATATTCCACATGGGTAGCGTCCGTATAGTATCTCAAAAGGAGAGAAACCGGTGGATGCCTGGGGAACTTCCCGTATTGCAAACATTAGGTATGGTAGAAGGGTATCCCAGTCTTTTCCGTCCTGTGCTACCACCTTCCGGATCATACTCTTAAGGGTGCGGTTAAACCGCTCAACCAGGCCATCTGTTTGAGGATGGTAGACTGAGGTCTGTATGGCATGGATGCGAAGCAGGGTACATAAGTCCTTCATTAATTTTGACATGAAAGGGGTTCCTTGATCAGTCAAGATTTCTTTGGGGATGCCCACTCTGGCAAAAATATGGAGTAATTCTTTTGCTATTGCCTTGGATATGGGGTTTCTTAAAGGAATGGCTTCTGGATACTGTGTGGCATAGTCAAGGATGACTAGTACATTTCGGTGGCCCCGTGCTGATTTTTCCAGAGGGCCCACTAGGTCCATGGCTATCCTTTCAAAAGGGACTTCAATAATAGGCAAAGGTACTAATGGGGCCTGCAAGTGAGGTTGGGGACTATGCAACTGACATTCTGGGCAGGAGGTACAATAGCGTTGGACCTCTGCGCATATTCCTGGCCAATAAAATCTTCTTAGGACTCTATCAAGTGTCTTGTCTACTCCTAGATGTCCCCCAAATAAATGACTGTGAGCTAACTCCAGTACTGCCCTTGTGTGTTTCCGTGGGACTAAGAGCTGCTCTACTTCTTCCCCTCATATTTGTACTATTTGGTACAAAAGATCACGTTTGATCACATAATATGGCCTTGGACCTTTGGTCTTTCCTTCCACAGGCATGCCATTTACTTCCACTACCTCCTCCCTCACATTCGCATACAGGGGGTCATTGGCTTGGTCCTGCCCGAAATTCTCATGTGCGATACCGATCTGACCTAACTCCATGGGACCTATTTCTACTCCGTCCCTTTGGTTGCCCCTACTTGGGCTAGGAACCGCCTCTGAGTCCTCACTGGCCTGAACTGTCTCCTGGCCTTCTGAACAGGTTTGCTTACCCACAAGGGAGGTTTTCTGGTTTTTCACTAAAATCCTGGTCCCTAGTCTTTTATCTGCCCTCTTTTCCCGCCTAGACTTTCGGGATTTCCCAGGGGATGAAAATAGCTCTGGGGAAAATTCGGCAAAAGTTGGGGTGAGGCTATCTGTAGGTGCCTCTGTCTCAGCCTGGGGGTTGCTACCCTCCTCTGGCTCTACTGGGAGGAGTAAACTCTCAAACCCGGGGAAGTCCCTACCAATTAATATCGGGTAGGGGAGCGTGGGGACCACCCCTGCAGCTACCCTGGTAGTCTTCCCCCTTGATCTCAATCTGTAGCAGGATTGTGAGGTAAAAATGTACAGTGCCATGGACGCACGTTACCCCTGTGTTTTTGGCCCGGGTTAGTTGGTCTTGCCCCACCAACTTCCCTGAGACCAGCATGACAGCACTCCCGGAATCTACTAATGCTGTGGTCAGAATACCATTCATTTTTACTGACCTTGTATACCCATGTGAGTTCATTGTGACCCCTACCAGGCCTATTAGGCCACATTGTTCCCCATGATCCCCCAGATTGCACTGCATAGGCTCTTCCCTGTTGGGGCATCGGGCTGCTATATGCTCCCATTCCCCACATTCGTTACACTGACCCCTTATCCTAGTTGCCGCCCTTGGCCTGGGGCTATTTGGTCGGCCTCCCAAACCCTCTCTTCCCAAACCCCCAGGTCCCGACTTGGCCTCGGCCCATTCCTCGGTATCTTTCCTCCCAGTTATGGTTCTTCTGTAGTTCCCAACAATCCGGGGCCTTGGGTTTGGGGCTGGCTTCCTGGTTTGTTGTGTCTCACCCCCTGGGGTTTGGAACAGTTCACGGGATGCCAGCTGTCTTTCCACGAGAGAGACCAACTCATCATAGGTGGAGGGGTCATTCTTGCCAACCCAAACCCGGAGGCCTGGTGGTAACCCTCTCATATACCGGTCCAGTACCAGCAGTTCCATCATTCTTTCAGAGCTGAGAGCCTCAGAGCGTAGCCATTTCCGGGTCAGGTGGATCAGGTCAAACAATTGTGATCGGGGTGTCTTGTCCTCTGTATACTGCCATTCATGGAACCTCTGGGCTCGCAACGCTGTCGTTACTCCATATCTGGCCAGGATCTCTGCCTTCAGATGGGGGTAATCTGCCGCAGTCTCTGCGGCCATATCATAGTATACCTTCTGGGCCTCTCCACACAGGAACGGGGCAAGGATACCAGACCACTGGTCTCGGGGCCAGGCCTCCCACAGGGCTGCTCTCTCAAAAGTCAGGAGGTATGCCTCCCCATCATCCTCCTTGGTCATTTTCTGCAGACAGTAGCTGGCTAGGATGGTCTGCATCCCGTCATACCCGCAGCTCCTCTTTGTAAGGGCCTTCACCTGATTCATTAGTTCCTGCAGCAGGGCTCGGTCCTGGGCAGCCTGAGCCATCAATAGACAATAAGTCTTTTGCTGCACTCGAGTTGCCTCCTGTTGGGCAGTTGCTTGGACCCGGGTAGCCTCCTGCTGAGCCACATTGGGTTGTATTAGGGCCTTGGCCACGTCATCCATCTTAGGGACAGGAAGGTTTTGGCTAACCCTCGTTTAAGTCCCCAGCGTGTTGATCCCACCACTGACACCACGTGTGGCAAATAACTGACACTATATTGATGGGTCCTGCGCTTTCTCTTCTTGTGGGGGATTCAGGGAGCCTATTTCTTTCCCCTGAACAGGGTGTTAACTGTCCCACTAGTATCCTAGAGGGGAGAAGTGGAGAGGGAGGGACCCGGGCCCGCCCTCTACTCCGGGTCCCAGCCCAGGGGCCCTGAGGATAGCGGTAAACCACTTGGATTAGCTATTCCTTCCCCTGGGCTACTTCCCTCTCCTACCCTTCAGCTTGTGGGGGCTTCCTGCCCTCTCTCTGCACAAGCCAGGTGTTCCTTTACCTAGGGTCTGGGTCTTTCTTAGCTCACCGCAGCACTTCTCCAAACGCCCTCCGCTCCAACTCCTCCAAACTGCTCTCTGCTCCAACGCCTCCAAACTGCTCTCTGCTCCAACGCCTCCCAAACTCCCTCTCCTGTCTGCCTGAAGCAGGGTTTTTTATTAAGGCCTTAATTGACAGCAGGTGCTCCAATTAACCTTCTGCCTGCTCCCTAGTCTACAGGGAACCACACCCTAATGAGCCTTGAGTTGATATATCTTCCCTCAAGCAATCTGCCACAGCTCTTTGACCCTCCTCTATCACATAGGATATAGATATGCAGGCCTATCTGTAAAGGCCTATACTTTAAGAATGTAGGTATATGTTCATCATTTAGCTAGTTATAGAGGTATAAAAGAAACAATCAAGATCAAGGTCTGCCTGTTTAAGGGCCTTCTCTCACTGTAACAGTCTGAGGCCCTGTTCTTAAGCTAAGGCCTTTGGCTAAGCAGTGGGAGCAGCCATAAGCTGGGAAGCGTATGGTCACATCCTCACATTCCAAACTAATCATATTGAAATAAAGCAATCTGGGGCTGTTAGAAAAGGTGATTCGATCTATCACCACCAGATAAAGGGAAGAGCCTAGAAGAGGTAAAAGGAAATGTAGTTTGATAGTTTTCTGTTTGGTAAGAACTCACTTATCAATAGACGTAGTTGGGATACCCATATGTCTTTATAGATGTAGCTGTGAAATCCTCACTTCTGTATTGTTTTGTCATTATAGTTCCCACTTTGTTATTGTTTATTTGCATGGTCTCCGTCTGGTTCTGTGATTGTTTCTCTCTGTTGTATAATTAATTTTGCTGGGTATAAACTATTTAAGATGGTGAGATATAATTGGTTAGCTAATCATGTTAGGATTGGTTAGGTAAATTTCAGTAGAATGATTGGTTAATGTATAGCTAAGAATATTACTATATAAATTAGGGAAGTAAGTTGGGATTCGAAAATAAGGAAAAAGGAGCTTGCATCTAAGCTTGCTGGAAGTTCATCCCAATAAACATCGAATTGTTTTCACCTTCAGACTTCGAGTATTGTTGCTCTCTGTTCATGCGAGAAGGACCAGGGAAGTGAGAGGGTGAAGGAATATGCCCTGTAACAAGCTTCAGCTGAGACTATCCAGCTGTGGCCAGAGGCTGTGCAAACAGCCACTGGTGTGGGAGTGCCTCATGCCAGGCAAGACAGAACTTGTTGCCGGTGGCTGGGAGCGAGGGGGGATTCCCTCTCCCACTGATTTGCAAAGGTTAGCTGGAATTTGTAACCTGCACCTTTAAAACGCGTGCCTCCTCTCTCCACCACAGCCAAAGTGTTTGTTCTCACCAGAGACGTTCAGCATATCATCGATGCGCCCGGTGATCCAGTAATAGCCATCCTTATCTCTCTTGCAGCCTAGAAAGAAACCAGTCACCAGCATGAGGACACAGCACCAGAACTCAGTGCATCTGACGAAGGAGTCGGGGAATGGAATGCAGCGAGATCCTGGACCCAGGGGCTCTCCCATGTGGGCTTGGCTGCCCCAAGAAAAAAAAAAACGGGGGGGGGGGGGGGGAGGGGGAAGGGCAGCAGGAAAGTGCCGTCCCAAGATTGGCCGGAATGCCGCCCCTTAAGATGTGCCGCCCCAGGCATGTGCTTTCTTTGCTGGTGCCTGGAGCCAGCCCTGCTCTCATGCCATGGGCTGCTAATCCCCAGCTAGCAGAATGGCTGACCCACCCACCCTCCCGCTCAGAAAGCAGGGACACCAAGGAGGCTACACAAGCTGTCATTCCTTGGGACAAGGCTGTTGCCTGAAGTCTTACCATCCCCTGTCACATAGTATCCTGGGAACTTCTTGAAGTAGGTGGTCTCAAATCGCTGGTGGTTCTTGTACACTGTGCGCATTATTCCAGGCCAGGGCTGCTTAAATACCTGTGGAAGAGGACACATAGATATGGCATTACAATCAGGGAGCCCCTGATTCACACAGCCTGAGAGCAGCATGCATGATTTTTGGCCTAAAATGTAGGTCACGGTCTCTAACGGGCTCTTACCTACGAAGCCAGAGAAAGACAGAGGAGTCTAGCCAGCAGATAGCCCTGTCTGTCCCCTGCATTACTCCTGGGCCTATTGACTAGCTCAGCCCCATACTACCCTGTGTCCGATCTTGGATCACAGCTGCTGAGAGCAGGATACTACAGCGTATTAACCAAAGTCTCTCAGTGCCCAGCACCCAAAGGGCAATATGTCGCTTCTACCTTCACATCCCCACAGTTTTATACCGGTTAATTATAGGGTGTGAAGTATGTTTTGCCCCTTGCAACAAAACCGTAGATTCCAAGGCCAGAAGGGACTATTGTGATCGTCTAGTCCGACTTTTAGAACTATGGTTCTCAACCAGGGATCTGGGGCCCCTTCGGGGCTGCGAGCATATTTCAGGGGGTCCACCTAGCAGGCCTGGCTTGCTGCAGCCCAGGGTAGAAAGCCAAAGCCCCGCTGCATGGAGCTCAAGCCCGGGGCCCACCACATTGGACTCAAGTTGAAGCCTGAGCAATTTAGCTTCACAGGACCTCCTGTAGCATGGGGCCTCATGAAATTGCCCTTCTTGCTACCCCTAATTCTGGCCCTAGCTTTTATATGCAGAAAAACAGTTGTTATGTCACACATGGGCCATGGCATGTTGGGGAGGGGGGCTCAGAAAAAGGTTGAGAACCCCTGTTCTAGAACACGGGCCAGAGAACTTCCCCCCAATAATTCCCAAGCCATACCTGTTAGAAAAACATCCTACCTTGAGTTAAAAATTATCAGTGATGGAGTATCCACTGCGCCCCTCAGTAAAAGATTTAATCATACAAGGAAGAGCTGCTCCCCATTATGACAGATCTTCCACAGGGCAGAACAATGTTAGAGAGGTAGGACACTCAACATCCCAATTCCCAAACACTTCCAGTCAGTGACTTCACCCTGAGCATCAGCTCATGCTGCAGAGAGCTGACAGCTGGGAAGTCCCATGTCTCCTTGCTCCTGATGGTGCACTCTACCCCAAACTTCCTAAAGAGGGGAGGATCTTGCTAAATAGCCTTTAACCCCCTTCCCGCCACACTTTCTTCAATTATACAATAGCACTGATGACAATGTACAGGGCTCCTATCCTGGTAGTTAAGAGTCCAATGTCGTTTCTAATGGCACAAGAGAGTCTTGCAGCATAGACGTGAAAGGTAACTAGACACACTTGTGAGGGGATAACCTCACACCAGTTCAGGCCCCTGGCTTGGGACCACAATGCATGCAACTCCTTCTCCTCAGTGGGAACCAGCCAGTCACTCAGTGAGCCCCAGCTTTCCCACAGCCCTGGTGTAACTGTGACAGAGTTTGGTCCAAGCCCGGTGTAGCGGGGCGCCGCGGCTCCCGGCCGATCGCGCCCGAGGCGGCACCCGGCCGGGGCCGGAGAAAGCCGCACGGACGCCGCAGGAGCCCCGCCCCCAGAAGGTCGGGAGCCGGAGAGGGGGAACGCGGCTCCCGGCAGACCGCGAGCCACGCGGTCTGGAGCCAGCGCCGGGGGACGCCGCAGTAGCGCCGGGTCAGCCCCGCCCCCGAGGGTCAGGGGGCGGACCCGGAACTAGAAAAGGATGGCCGCCGGGCTCAGTCCGGCGGCCGACACCAGTGGAGGGAACCGCTCCAGGAGTGGCCCCGTACCGGAACCCGCCTCTCCAGCAGTCTCCCCACTATTGGGAGAGACCGCCGAGCTTGCCCCTCGGCCATTACCCAGAGGAGCCCCTCGACCCTCGGTTGGAAGACCGGCTGAGGACTCAGACCGCCGGCTGCCCCGAGGAAAGACCGGAGCTACCCCCGGAACCCCGTTGGGACCCGCCGTCGACCTCGCCTCCGGAGCTCTACCCGGCGGAGGGTCCGCCGTCCCCTACACCGCCGACGCCCTACTACCCGGAGGAACCGCCAGCAGAGTACACCAGCGACCCCGAGAGCCTGCCCGACCTGCCGCCCGACAGCGACCCGGAAGAGCCGATGACCCTCGGCTCCGGGGAGGACCCCGCAACAGCCCAGGTACCTGGGGAAGGGGGGAACGGAAGCAGCCCGGGGGAGGAGCCGAGATCCCCCGTGTTTCGGCCGGGATCCCCACTGACCGCTGCGAAGCTCCTGCTGCCAGGACCCCGGGTGAGCCCCGGACTGAGGGACTCGTGACTGGCCCAACCAAGGGCCTGAGCCCCGGACTGAGGGACTCGTGACTGGCCCAACCAAGGGCCTGAGCCCCGGACTGAGGGACTCGTGACTGGCCCAACCAAGGGCCTGAGCCCTGGACTGGGGGACTCGTGACTGGCCCAACCAAGGGCCTGAGCCCCGGACTGAGGGACTCGTGACTGGCCCGACCAAGGGCCTGAGCCCCGAACGGAGGGTACCCCGTGCGACCCAGCTAATTCCCCTCAGGGCCGCGAACGCCGGACCCAATCCAGGAATTCCCGCCAGACCGGCGGAAGGGGGCCGCGCCCCGCCGACGCGACCCTTACACGTGGTGGAGAATGCAGACACGTCTCCCCGACCCCTGCAAGTAGGGATCTTAGAAGGAGTCGGCCTGCTGAGACATGGATGTAGACCAGCTCCTCAAGTTCCTGGCTGAGAGCCAGCAACAACAGGCCACGCAGCTGCAGCAGCAGCAGCAGCAGGCGACAGCCCAGTTGCAACAACAGCAGCAAATGATTCAACAGCTGGGGGTACAGCAACAGCAATGTCTACAGCAGCTGACCGCGGTGCTGCCCCACCTGCCCGGACCCCAGCCCGGAGCCGCCCCGGTGGGGCCTGCGGGAGGAACTCCCCCAGTCCGCTTGACGAAAATGGGCCCCAACGATGACCCCGAGGCCTTCCTGGTAACCTTCGAGAGGGTCGCCCTGGTCGCGGGGTGGGCCCCGGACCAATGGGCAACCCTCCTGGCACCCTACCTGACAGGGATTGCCCAAACTGTGTACCGGGGGTTGTCCACAGAGGAGGCACGAGACTACCAGCGGGTCAAGAAGGCGATATTAGATGCCCTCGATATTAGCCCCGAGACGTTCCGACAACGATTCCGGACCTTGGCCTACCCGGCCGGGGCCCGACCCCGGGTGGTTGCCCAAGAGCTGAAGGAAGCCTGCCGGAAGTGGCTCCAGCCCGAATTGCACACCGCGGGTGAGCTGATGGAACAGGTTGTGCTAGAACAATTTATGCACATCCTCCCCCCCCCGAGGACGAACCTGGGTGCTCCGACACCGGCCTGCAACCCTCGCCACGGCCATAACACTTATGGAGGACTTTATGGCCGCCGAAACCCCGGCTGGGACCCCCGGACGTGGAGCCCCGCCCGGACGCGAGAATCCCACCCCGGAACGGAAGGGGGGGCCCCCCCCGGAACCAAGGGGCTCCCGGCGAGGGCCAGAAGCCCGTCCACGACCCTTCGACGTCCCTGGCCCACGGGCCCCGGCACCCCGACCAAGGGGTGAGCGGGTGGGGCTTAGCCCCCCGAGGAGCCCGGCGGCTGGGCGGAACCGTTCGGGTCGCTCGGAACCGGGACCCTGTTTCGCGTGTGGAAAGCAGGGCCACCTACAACGAGACTGCCCCTTGATGGAATGTAACTTCGGCCAGGTCTGCTCCGGGGAAGACCGGGCCCGGCCGCCGCAGGCCGACAAGCTCACCGTGCCGGTGACGGTCGGGACACACACGACCACGGCGCTCCTGGACTCAGGCTCGGGGCAGACCTTGATCCGACAGTCCCTCGGCCCTCCGGCGGACCCCCAATTGGGGTCAGTACACCTCCAGTGTATTCACGGGGACATCCAAGCCCTACCCCTGCGCCCAAGTTCAGCTAATGGTTGCGGGAGTCGCTCGGCAAATACGGGTGGGCCTAGCTCCTCGACTCGCCTATCCGGTCATCCTGGGGCGCGACTGGCCTGACTTCCCGGAGGTCCTCCGCACCGCAGCCGAAGGGGAATCTGCACCAGTCCCCGGGCTGGAAAGCCAGCCCCTGGGGACCCAGGACCCCGAGGATGAAATCCCCGCCTCCGGGGGACCCGCACCCGCACCGGGGGAACCCCGCCCGGAGACCCCCGGGGAGCGGTCAATCTTTTCCGACTTCTGCAGGGACCAGAGAGCGGACCCGACTCTGCGCCATGCCTACGACCAGCTGGCAGCCGTCGACGGAACCGTAGTGGACCCGCGGCGAGCACGCCAGTGGCCCCACTTCGAACTGCGGCGAGACCGACTCTATCGGGTAGAGCCTGACCCCCGCACCGGCAAGCCCAGGGCGCAGCTGCTCGTGCCGCAAGTCCATCGCCGCGCCGTGATGCGCCTCGCCCATGATATCCCGGCAGCAGGCCATCTAGGCCATGAGAAGACAGCGGCCCGTGTCCTGGCGCGCTTCTTCTGGCCGGGAGTACACCAGGAGGTAAAAAACTACTGTCTCTCCTGTCCCGCCTGCCAACTGGCCGCGCCAGCCCGAACCCCGAAGGCACCCCTGGTCCCGATGCCGCTAATTGAGACGCCCTTTGAGCGCGTCGCTATGGACCTAATTGGGCCTTTTCCCAAAAGTACCGCAGGGTTCCAGCACGTACTGGTCCTCGTGGATTATGCCACCCGCTTCCCAGAGGCGGTGCCCCTGCGGAGTATCACCGCCCGGGCTATCGCCGATGAACTGGTGAAGATCTTCGCCCGGGTAGGCCTACCCCGGGAGGTGCTCACAGACCAAGGGACTAATTTCACCTCCCGCCTGCTACGCCAGGTCTGTGACCTCCTGGGGATCAAACAACTACGCACTTCTGTCTACCACCCCCAGACCGATGGGCTGGTAGAGAGGTTTAACAGGACCCTGAAGGGGATGCTACGGAAATTCTCCCCGGAAGAGTTGCGGCACTGGGACCGGCTGATCCCACCGCTGCTCCTGGCCATCCGAGAGGTGCCGCAGGCATCTACCAAGTTTTCCCCCTTCGAACTTCTCTATGGCCGTCAACCCCGAGGCCTATTAGACTTAATGCGCGAGACGTGGGAACAAGAACCGTCCCAGGCGCAGGGCCTCCTACGGTACGTCCTTGATCTCCGAGAACAACTTACCCAAGTGGGGGCCCTGGCCCGAGAAAACCTGAAGTCCGCCCAAGCGGCCCAAGCTAGGACCTATAACCGGGACGCCCAGCGGCGTGACTTCAAACCTGGGGACCGAGTTCTTCTGCTCCTGCCCTCCAGCGAGTCGAAGCTCCTAGCCCGCTGGCAAGGGCCCTACGAGGTACTCCGGAAGGCGGGTCCGGTTACCTATGAAATCAGTCAACCAGATCGCCGAAAGAAAACCCAACTCTACCATATCAATCTCCTGAAGCCATGGCGCCCTAGGGACGGCCTCCTCATCAGTCCATACCCACCCGAGCCGGAGCTGGGACCCCAAGCCACCCTACGCCCAGATCCAGACGGACCCCAGCTCGCCGGAACTCTTACCGGCGAACAGCTGAAGGAGGTCCGCTGCCTTCTTCGCGCCTTCCCGAAAACCTTTACGAGCCAGCCTGGGTATACCACTCTGGCCCACCACACTATTCGAACGGAGCCAGGGGTAGTCGTCAGGGAGGCAACAAGACCCCTCCCACACAGACTACGGGGCCTCGTGGAAGAGGAGGTGCGCACCATGTTAACCTTGGGGGTGATTGAACCATCCAGGAGTGAGTGGCGGAACCCCATAGTGCTGGTCCCCAAGCCCGACGGGACCCAGCGCTTTTGTATTGACTTTCGTCGGGTCAACGCCATTTCTAAGTTTGATGCGTACCCCATGCCCCGCGTGGATGAGTTGCTCGGCCGTTTGGGGGAAGCCCGCTTCCTGACTACCCTGGACCTCAGCAAGGGCTATTGGCAAATTCCGTTAGACCCGGCCTCGAAAGAGAAGACCGCGTTCGCCACCCCGACGGGCCTGTACCAATTTACAAGGATGCCCTTTGGCCTCCACGGCGCCCCAGCCACCTTTCAGCGGCTGATGGATAACATCCTCCAGCCTCATCACGAATATGCAGCCGCCTATCTCGATGACGTAGTCATCTACAGCCGCTGCTGGGACGATCACCTGGTCAAGGTGGCGGCGGTCTTACGGTCTCTGCGGGAAGCCGGGTTAACCGCCCACCCGAAGAAATGCCGCATTGGATGGCAAGAAACGACTTACCTGGGCTATACAGTCGGCAACGGACAAGTGAAGCCACTCGTGGACAAGATCCAGGCCGTGGCAGCCTGCCCGGCCCCGGCGACAAAGAAGCAGGTGCGCCAGTTTTTGGGACTCGCAGGCTACTACCGACGCTTCATACCCCGGTTCGCATCCATTGCCGCCCCCCTGACCAATCTGCTGACGAAGGAGAGCCCCCGACGCATACCCTGGACCTCGGTGTGTGAAAAATCCTTCCAGACACTGAAGGACAGCCTCTGCCGGGCGCCGGTCCTCTACAGCCCCGATTTCGACCGGGAATTTATCCTCCAAACCGATGCTTCGGAAGTAGGGTTAGGGGCGGTCCTCTCACAGGAGATAGAGGGGGAGGACCACCCAATCCTGTATATCAGCCGGAAGTTGTTCCCCCGGGAGAAGAACTACGCTACAATAGAGAAGGAGGCCCTAGCAATAAAGTGGGCTTGTGATGCCCTCCGTTACTACCTACTCGGGGCTCCCTTCACCCTGGTTACGGACCACGCCCCACTTCAGTGGCTGAACCGGATGAAGGATAACAACGTGAGGCTACAACGTTGGTACCTGGCACTCCAGCCCTACGCCTTCACGATACACCACCGGGCCGGGAAAGACCACGCAAACGCGGACTTTATGTCCCGTCTAGGGGGAATAGGGGGGCCCGGGCCCGACGAGCGGGACCCGGACTTAAGGGGGGAGGGGTGTAGCGGGGCGCCGCGGCTCCCGGCCGATCGCGCCCGAGGCGGCACCCGGCCGGGGCCGGAGAAAGCCGCACGGACGCCGCAGGAGCCCCGCCCCCAGAAGGTCGGGAGCCGGAGAGGGGGAACGCGGCTCCCGGCAGACCGCGAGCCACGCGGTCTGGAGCCAGCGCCGGGGGACGCCGCAGTAGCGCCGGGTCAGCCCCGCCCCCGAGGGTCAGGGGGCGCACCCGGAACTAGAAAAGGATGGCCGCCGGGCTCAGTCCGGCGGCCGACACCGGTGGAGGGAGCCGCTCCAGGAGTGGCCCCGTACCGGAACCCGCCTCTCCAGCAGTCTCCCCAGTATTGGGAGAGACCGCCGAGCTTGCCCCTCGGCCATTACCCAGAGGAGCCCCTCGACCCTCGGTTGGAAGACCGGCTGAGGACTCAGACCGCCGGCTGCCCCGAGGAAAGACCGGAGCTACCCCCGGAACCCCGTTGGGACCCGCCGTCGACCTCGCCTCCGGAGCTCTACCCGGCGGAGGGTCCGCCGTCCCCTACACCGCCGACGCCCTACTACCCGGAGGAACCGCCAGCAGAGTACACCAGCGACCCCGAGAGCCTGCCCGACCTGCCGCCCGACAGCGACCCGGAAGAGCCGATGACCCTCGGCTCCGGGGAGGACCCCGCAACAGCCCAGGTACCTGGGGAAGGGGGGAACGGAAGCAGCCCGGGGGAGGAGCCGAGATCCCCCGTGTTTCGGCCGGGATCCCCACTGACCGCTGCGAAGCTCCTGCTGCCAGGACCCCGGGTGAGCCCCGGACTGAGGGACTCGTGACTGGCCCAACCAAGGGCCTGAGCCCCGGACTGAGGGACTCGTGACTGGCCCAACCAAGGGCCTGAGCCCCGGACTGAGGGACTCGTGACTGGCCCAACCAAGGGCCTGAGCCCTGGACTGGGGGACTCGTGACTGGCCCAACCAAGGGCCTGAGCCCCGGACTGAGGGACTCGTGACTGGCCCGACCAAGGGCCTGAGCCCCGGACTAAGGGACTCGTGATTGGCCCAACCAAGGGCCTGAGCCCCGAACGGAGGGTACCCCGTGCGACCCAGCTAATTCCCCTCAGGGCCGCGAACGCCGGACCCAATCCAGGAATTCCCGCCAGACCGGCGGAAGGGGGCCGCGCCCCGCCGACGCGACCCTTACACCAGGAACATCTGTTCTTTACCAGATAGCCTTCTGCTTCTCCCTCCAGCTCCTCCCCAGATTCATCCAGGATAGCAGGGACAACACCAAAGAACGGAAACGTCTGTAGGGGATGTTCGTGGAAAGAGAAAGTTGAACATACAAATACAAATTAAAATCCCTTCAAACAGACAAAAGAAGGGTAGAGCAAGCCTGGCTTTGGGGAGCGATTCAGTCTGAGTGTCTGCCAGTAACCATGCCAACGGAGCGGTACGTCTCTCGCTAGGTTCCATTATGGCCATACATCCCCAGGGAATTCATCCCCGCTTAGGCATGGCTGAACCCCTTCCAGCCAGTGCGCATGTTGTCCAGGCTTTGGGGAGGGAGAGTTCCCCCCCCCCACATTATCTAGGGAGATCAGTATCACGCCTGCGCTGGGCAACATAGCAAACCAGTAGTTATGCTCATGCCTGTCGGCACAATGGGGCCTTAAAGGTGTGTCTGAGCCCAGGCTCCACTGCCCCCTCCCCTCTCCCCTTTCCTCTGTCCCAGAAAAATTGCAGCAGCAGGAGAGCCCAGAACTGCACACACCAGGCACAGGGCGCTCAAATGGTTTCTACTCACCGCAGAGCCCGGCTTCATGGGTGTGGCAGCGGGGAGTGGTGTCAGCACATGGCCACCCTGTGGGAGGAAGCCACAGAGATCAGCCATTCACATTGCCTGGCCCCTCATACACTGCCCTGCCCTGGAATGTGCTCAGATGCTGGGCAGCAGCTCGGGGCACTGCGGGAGGAGGGACAGGTGCAGAGGCAGGGAGTAATGGGCAGCTTGGCAGAAGATAAGAAACAGAGGCAGGAGTGCGGGGGCACAGTGGCGTATGGGCTGAGGAGAAGCAGGTGAGATGCCTGGAGAGCAGTGACAGCAGCAGCCAGTTGGACACAATAAGAACAGAGGCCCGAGAGCTCGGTCTCCTACCCCAGCCAGCCCCAGCAGTGCCCCTATCTGAGAGGAAGACCCGGTACTGCCCTGTAAGCAGACAGGGCTGGCTCCAGGCACCAGTGTACCAAGCTGGTGCCTGGGGCAGCAAACGGCGGGGGGACAGCATTCTGGCCACTGTCAGGACAGCACTGAGGTGGCTTCTTTCCGCGACACGCCTGCGGCAGATCCACAAAGAGGGAAGAGTGTGGAGCTTCTGCCTCCGTGCCACTGAAGAGGGCACCTTTCGGCAGCACTCCTGTGGCAGCTCTTCAGCTGCTTGGGATGGCAAAGAAGGTAAAAACAGCCCTGTACGCAGAGATGCACCAGGCAGGGGGGTAAAAGGAACAAGGAAGGTTGCAGTGCTAACCCGGGAAGGTTAGACCCCATTGTGCTGTCATGACACTGCAGCAAACCGCAGAGCAGCCTGGCACCTCGCAGGGACCGAAGGGGGGGCAGTGCCTGGAACCCTTAGAGGTTTCAGGACTCCCAGGGCTCCCTGCTCTCTCCCGGGAGTTTACAGGGGTCTGAGGAGAGGCATCAGGGAGGAACTCACAGTCTCCGTCTGCCAGAAAGTATCCACGATAGGACACCTCTCTTCTCCAACCACCCGATAGTACCACAGCCAGGCTTCGGGGTTGATGGGCTCCCCGACCGTCCCCAGCACTTTCAAGGATTTCCTGCTGTACCTGCAGTGAAAAGCGGCGGATTTCACACATGGACATGCACTCTCTAGCCTTGACCAAGCCACATGGAGACTGGCTCGTAGCTCTGTTTGTGAGCTTGCTCAACCCAGACAACCCACTTCAGCATAGGGGACTTACTGACCATCCAGTTTGCGTTTTCAAGAAGCTCCTTCAGGATCCAGTGTGTGCAGAGAGGGGAAGTACACGGAGCAGCAGCAGAGCTGGCTCTTTGGTTTGATCCACACAAACACTCCCTAGCAGTCAGGACAGCTCAGAAAGTAAGGACCAGAGTCTCAGTAAATATGAGCTCAGGGCAACTTCTGTTCCCATCACCCTTCTCAGTCCTCCACAGTGCCTGGAAACACCAGGCTGGCGATGGACATGGAACACCCACAACGCAGGAGCTCTCTGTGCCCAGCACACACACCCGCCCCCACAGTCCCGCTCCAGGGTGACAGGAGTTCTCTTGCCACGTAACCCGACCATAGCCCAGAAATGTGACATCAGAACATGAGATGGGTGTTTCAGACTCTGCCTAAGATCAACCTAGGGGCAGCACTGAGAAGTGACATGGGATAAAGCCAGTTCGCTGTAACCCACTGCCCAGGGTTCAGAAACACAACCTGCAGATTCCTGGTGCCTACTTACAAGCATCGTAATGGGAAGGTTCCCGCATTTGTGCAGGCCAGACACAGCATAGACTCATTGATTCAGACTTTACAGCCAGACATGATCTAGTTGGATCTTCTGCACATGGCAGGCCACAGAACCTCACCCACCAACTCCTGAAACAGACCCCCAACCTCTGGCTGAGTTTCTTAAGTCCCCAGATCATGGTTTAAAGACTTCAAGGTACACAGAATTCCCCATTTACACTAGTTTAAATCTACAAGTGACCCAGGCCCCACGCCAGTGACCTGGTGGAAATTCCAAATATGGTGATCAGATAGACCCTGAGCACTTGGGCAAGACCCAGCAGCCAGACACCTGGGAAAGAATTCTCTGCAGTAACTCAGAGCCCTCCCACCTAGTGTTCCATCACCGGCCATTGGGGATATCTGCTGCTCACAGTCGCAGATCGGCTACCTGCCATCATAGGCAGTCTCATCAGACCATCCCCTCTGTATACTTATCAAGTTCAGTCTTGAAATAAGTTAGGTGTGTGCCCCCACTGCTCCCCTTGGCAGGCTGTTCTAGAATGTCATTCCTCCAATGGTTAGAAACCTTCATCTAAAGAAAATGCTCCAGACAGCTGCTGTTGGCGATCCACAACCCATCTGCTCAGGGAGGGGTGGAAGCTCTCAGGCAACTAGTCCCAGGCCAGTCCTGTGCTCCCAGGTACTACTGCCTTGGGTCTGCAGAGTTATCGGGGTTCCTCCCACGTTGGAGAGCTGTGCTTACTTTTTGACAGGCTCATCGCCGTACTTCATGAGCAGTCGGATGGCTGTGGGTGCAGTGTAAAACTTGGTCACCTGGTACTTGTCAATGATGCTCCACATGCGGCTGACGTCTGGATAGATGGGCAGACCTTCAAACTGAGCATGAGACACCAGTCAGCACAGCCACTACCCAGCCCTACTTGTGACAGGCCTTGGGGAGAGCTTGGCACTCTGTCCTGAAGCCCAGGAAGCCAGGAGTGTGCACAATGGGACCCAGGGGATGGTGGAGGCCCACCCTGATTCAGACAGACCAGGCTTTAGGCCTAGGGCTGCCTGAACAGAGCAGAGCCTCTGTGCCACCAAGTGAGGCAGATACAGGCCTCCTCCATGCTCCAGGGGGTGCTGAGCACAGCCGCACTTGGGGGCATAAAGCAACAAGAGCCGGTCAGAGGCAGGGACCTAAGCTACTTCCCCTCTGCCCCCGACCAGCCAGTGCTCTGACAGCTCCCAAGGCTCAGCAGCTTTGCAGAGGCGAGGGCCCAGAGACGGCTGGTGTACAGCCTTTAGGTGGGGATTAAGGGGGACGGGAGGAGCAGAGAAAATGCTCTTCACACCTCCTCTGCTCCTCCCAGTCCCAACCCCCACCCCACCTTTCCCCACTCCAGAAAGAGCTCCCCCTGCACACCCACGAAGGCTGGCAGGGCTTCCCTCCCAGCAGGCACAGCACCCTCTGCTCCATCCCCTGCTGCTTCTGGGCTTCGTGGCTTATCAGCACCAGGTACAGACACATCTCCCAGGCAAGTGGAGGAGAAGGCCATGTGCAGACTGACTCCAGCCAGGACCGCCGACGTGGCCTCTTCCCATGACAGCCACAGCACAGTGCCTCCTGGATGTGGGTCCTACAGCTTGCCCTCCAGACAGGCAGATGTGCTGGGGGCTCAGGCTGACGTGATGGGAAAAGCCAGCCCCACTATCCCAGTGAACGTAGTTAATGCAGGCTATGGGAACAGCACACTTCCATGTTCCAGAACTGCACTGGGCCTGGAAGGCACAACACATGGCCTGCAGACCCTGCCACACTGCTCGGGATCTCCCAGAAAGGAAGAAAAAAAGTTCTTCGTCCTCCTTTTCCCCCCCACCCCCCGAGAAGTCTGGGGACTGACAAGTCCCTGCCCTGGTTTCACTGGAGTTCCTGGGGCGTGGAGGGGGGGGGGGGCTGCCGGCCTTTCTCCCAAAGTGTCCTTCAGGCACTGGAGATAAATGTACTAGCAAAGCATCGGTGCAGCAAGACAAAAGCCCTTCCAACAGCAGTTCTGTCTTCACGCTGTCCCAACACTCTGATTCATTCGCTCTCACATCGACCGCAGCATCCCCTGAGCAGACAAGGCCCTAGTTTCTAAGGGCAAGCAAAACCCACTTGTTTTATAACACAAGAATCTCACAAGCCAAGCCCCTTCCTGCCTTATCACAAAGCAGCGAGAGCAACAGGCACCGGCCTTTTCTGCGTAGCCTTTCAACTCCGCTCTGTGAGGCCTGCATGCCGGGTGCCTCGCCCTTCTCACCCTGCAGCGCTCTGCTGCTGCAGCCTTCAAGGTGCTGGTTACCGCGCAGCATGCGCGCTGACTCCCAGGCTGCTTTTCAAATGAGGTAGAGAGAAGAGCGGGTCATGAGGGCAGGGGCTCGTGCTCATTACAGAAAAGAGATAACAAGGGAGGCTGCTGAGTGGAAGAGGCTCCCAGCCCTCACAGAACTTACCAATACACTGGTTGCCCCATTTGCCAGGGGTCCATAAGTGAGGTAGGAGTGGCCAGTTATCCAGCCGATGTCAGCCGTGCACCAGTAAATGTCCTCAGGATGGTGATCAAACACATACTTAAAGGTAGCAGCAGTAAAAATCATATATCCACCCACTGTATGTACGACACCCTGCAACAAGAACACGTGATCAGCAGGGGATGCTTCAAAGGCAAAGCCACTCTCAGCCCTCCCAAGTTGACCAGCACTAGACTTCATAGTGCTATGAACTAAGTACAGTAAACCCTTGATTTAACGGACCTCGATTTAACGAACTTCGGATGCAACGGACAAAATTTCTGAGCAAGTCTGATGCATTCCTGATCCATTTCTGGTGGGCTGGCTGCCGGCTCCCGGCTGCCGCCCGGGTCACAGCAGCGGGCGGGCTGTGGAGCTGCCGCTCCGACCCTGTGGCGGGTGGGCTGCTGCTCCGACAGCTCTTTTTAAAAAAAAATTATTATTAAATAACGGACTTTTTGATTTAACGGACACCCCCTTGCCCGAATTAGTCCGTTAAATGGAGGTTTTACTGTACTTCATAGTATGCTCCATAACTAAAGTATGAGCATGGCTCATCTCTAACTCCCCCAAGGGGTAAGACCCTATTACTGGTATCTCTGAGACCTATGGACTAGTTACTGTTACAGACATAATTTCTGGCCAGTGTAGCAGTATGAGTTAGCCATTGTCAGGGCTGGCTCTAGGTTTTTTGCCACCCCAAGCAAAAACATTTTTGGCTGCCCCCCACCCCAGCCCTGGGCTCCCCGCCCCCAACCCCGTTGCCCCAGCCCTGGGCTCTCACTTCCCCCCACCACCAGTGCCCACCTCCCTCCCCACACACCCCTTCTGCCCAGCTCTGGGATCCCCTTCTTTCCCCCCACCAGTGCCACCTGCAACCCCTGCCACCCCAGCCCTGGGTCACTGGTAACTCGCTCCCAGGATGGGTCATAAGCATCCCGCTCATGACACTAGCAGGGTCGGAGGCTGCATCCACTCGACTCCTTCCTGGCACGCAGGGGGGCCCTGACTCTGCCCACTCCCACCTCGCCTTCAGCTGGTCCGGCACTGGCAGGGTTGGGGTAAACAGCGGGGCTCCTGGGCTGCGCTTCAACCCAGGGTCCCTCCAGCTGGGGCTCCTGCCTCCAGGACTGGCCAGGAATCAGGAGGGCAGAGTTGGGGGGACTGCCCCAGCAGGGGGCTGAGGAGCCGGGGCAGGGCAGGGCAGACCTAGAGGGAGCGGCCAGCAGGGAGTGGAGCCCAGAGAACGGGACGCAGGCCCTGCACGGTAGCGCCCCAAGCACCAGTCCCCTCTATGGTCCCGCTGCTGCTGCTGCTCCAGGCCACCCGCCCATGGGCGCCACTTCGCCCAGCCCTGGCTGTGACGCTGCACTGGGGGTCGGCCGCCCTGCGGCACCTGCAGGCGGTTCCATGTGCCCCACGGCGCGACCCCCAGCCTGAGTGGCCTGCACTCCCAGTGTTGGAGTCTGCAGCAGCCCCCAGGCGCCCCCATGCAGCTGCTGCCAGCTTCGGCCACCTGCCTCTTTCACCTGGACTTCAGCGTCAGCCCACGAAGCTACCAGGGCCTGGACAGTGTCTATCCAGGCAAGCGCCCACAGGGCGCGCCCCCAAGCCAAAAATAAAAATAAAAATAAGGAATGGCCAGAATGCTGCCCCTGCAAATGTGCCGCCCCAAACACATGCTTGTTTTGCTAATGCTTGTTTTGCTGGTGCATAGAGCCATTGTGAAAAATACCTTGGGTTTCCCAGTTGATCCACTGGTATAAAGAATGAACAGCTCATCTTCAGCATCGCACCACTCAGGCTCACACTCCTTGCTGGCATTCTTCATAAGTTCATGCCACCAAAGGTCGACCTGGGAATTCCATGGAGTCTGAAGAAAAGTGAAAGATGGAGGCGATGATCTCCAAAGGTAGCTGGACTGGGCAAGTGGAACACGCTGTAGGCGGCAGAAGGCTAATCAACTCAGAACACAGTGCTGCATGTTCCATGTCTCTGAACACACCCTTGCTTCAAAACCATGCTTCCGAACCACAGCCTCCATTAAAACAAGGGATGTTTCTCACCCACAGAGCTACCAAGAAAACCTTTAAAACACGACCCGAGCGTAACAGGCGCAGCAAACGTTGGCTCAAGCCTGCAAACAACCTGAAACTCCAGATTCACCCCCACCCACCAAAAGAACTTGGCAGTGCAGTTGGTATCAAGTTACCTAACCCAAGGGACACTGTGCCAATGGGTTTTCATCAAGCCTCTATGTTTTACTTTATCGGATGCTGCACAGACGCTCAACTAGTCAAAGAACTAGGGGGCTGTGCTGCAGAATTTGGGTCCAGTCTGCTGTGGAGGACAGAGGTCTCAAGTGGGAGACAGCAGCAACGTGGCTCAAGGCCTTTCCTGGCCATCAGTGCCAAGCTGGGAGAGCTAGTGGCCATTAACTTCAGACAGCTACTGTTCATATAACTCAATATCTCCCCTCTAAGGAATGCCATCCCTTCCCAGCTATGCATGGACAAACCTGATGCGCTCTCCTATCTTACTGGAGTGGTGGCATTGCACTGCTCTGCCCGGAGCTCAGACAGTGGGGGGTGCTGACCAGTATGCAGGAGAAGGGGCAGGGTTAATAGAAATAATAGCTAGAAAGCCAAGCACAACACTCCTTTGTGCTTCCACTGTCCATCAAGCCTTAGAATTTGACCTGGCAAAGACTCGCCCACCTCCTAAGAGCCCCGCCAGGCTGTTCTCAACACAACCCTCTTTGGCACTTTGTCCTGTCTAGTTTTAAGATGTCCCAACTGATGGGGCTTGCAGCCCTTATGGTAACATATATCCCACTCACCACCACCACTTAGTTTAGCTGTACACAGTTTATCTTTCCACCAGTCCTGAGGGGACAATCCCTCCAACTCTCTTCATCACATGTGTGGCTGGGCTTTGAGCCCCCTCCAGTTTGTCAATATGGTTCTGGGAACATGCTGCTCACAAATGAAAGCAGAATTCCAAGGACAGCTGCTCCAGTGCCACATACACAACTTATCTAGCCTCCGCTGGGACCTGGGGTCTCTGAGCTGCACCGAGGTCTCCTTCCGCAGTCATTTCACCTTACACACTCAGCTCTGGTCTCCTGCAAAGATTTTCCCATTCTGCCTTAGGATGAAAGCAAAACTTTAGATGTGAGATTGCCCCCTAGTGCCCTCAGTGCAGTCCTGCATGAGTTTCCTCTCTCTGATCCCCAAATAAACTCCATGCAGGATTCTCCAGTCCAATCACAACAGCTCTCCTTAGGGTTTGATTTGCTAACAAAGTTCAAAACTAAACACAAGAGTTTTCTCTCCAGCCAGGTAGAGCCCAAACTCCCTGGGTCTGCTCAGAGTACTTCCTGCCCTAGCAGGCTACTCTCAGCTGTTCCCAAGAGCAGCAATTCCGCAGGGGCAGGGATAGGACTTCTTCAAGGGACTGCAGAGAAGGCGGCTGGGCTGCTGTGTGGTGGGAGGAGGAAGTGGATTCACATTGTAGGAACATAGGGTTTCATATCAATTCCTACAATGGAGTTAAGGTCTAACTTGCTTGAAGCATGAGGGTTTATATCCACTATGGTTTGCTCATGTCTAATGTAACTGAGGAGACCCTCATTATCCACCGTATATGAATCCTTTGTTAGAGAGACCAGGATTAGAGAGACTAGAACTACCAGGCAAGGTAGTTTATTTTATTGGACCAATAACAGATATTCCCTCATCCACCTTGTGTCTCTAATATCCTGGACTGACACAGCTACAACTACACTGCACAATCCTTTGTTGGGATTCAGCTACATCTGTGTCTTCCATGGCAGCTTGTGGCAGAGAGTTCCACATGTAATTATGAACTAAGGAAGAATATTCCTTTTTTTCCACTGTTAAACTTGTTGCCTATAAAAGTCATTGAATGATTCCTTGTTCCTCTATTATGAGAATGATAGATCCTGTTGCCCAATTTCCCTTCTCTATATTGTCTCTATCACATCCCTTCTTACACATTTCCTCTCTAAACAGTCCTAATCTTTCACACTCTCTTTATACGGCAGTATATTACTAAGTTTTCCTTGCCTATTTATGGATCTTCCTCCATCCCTTCTGCTTTATCCTTTTTGAGACAGGATGATCAGAAGCAAAAACAGCATTCTGGGTGAGAGCAGATCAATTTAAATAAGATACAATGTTCTTTCCAAGACCTGTGATTTCGCTCCCCTTTGAGCAGATGCTTTCACTGAGCTGTACACAGAAATGCTTCTGTCTTTCCCTTGAATGATTAGTTAGCTTGTAATACATCAATGTGTTGGAGAAACTCAAATTATTTTTATCCACAGTATCTTGTACCCATCCTCAGTGGCATTAATATGCCATCATGTACTCTGTCCACACTCCTGGCTTTATCATCAGAGGTCCCTCAGAAGTTCTCCACACACAGTTATTTAAGTTAGTGAAGACTACGATCTGAAAATATTGCCATTTTGCTGTCCCTTGTAGAACGGACTTTCGTGGTAACCCACTATTAACTTCTATCAATATTGAAAACTCCCCATTTATTCCTATTCTGTTTCCTGTGTCAGCCAGTTTCTGATCCATGAGAGTACTTTGCCTCTCAGCTCATGACTACTTGGTTTCCTTAATAGCTCTCTCAGGAAAGACTTGTCAAAGGCATTTTGAAAGCCCAAATAAGTATCAATGGGTTCTCCTTTACCTACCATTTTGCTGACATGAGTTCTGTTCTGGGGGCTGAAACAATTAAGGAGGCATATGATAAAAAATTGTCGAATCACAAAAGGGGTGGAGAAATTGAATAAAGAAAATTGTATTTACCCCGTCACAAAACACAAGAATCAGGTTCACCTTATGAAATTTGTTTGGGGGGAGGGATAGCTCAGTGGTTTGAGCATTGGCCTGCTAAACCCAGGGTTATGAGCTCAACCCTTGAGGGGGTGATTTAGGGATATGGGGCAAAAATAGAGATTGGTTCTAATTTGAGTAGGGGGTTGGACTAGATGATCTCCTGAGGTCCCTTCCAACTCTGAGATTCCATGAATTAATAGGCAAAAGGTTTAAAAACAAACACATGGAAGTACTTCTTCATACAGTGCACAGTCAACCTGTGGAACTATTTGCCAGGGATGTTGTGAAGGCCAAAATTACAATTGTGATAAAAAAAAACAACTAGATAAATTCACGTAGGATAGATCCATCAAGAGCTATTGGTCAAGGATGGAATCTCATGCTCTGGGTAAGCCTAAGAGTTTAAATGCCAGAAGTTGGGGCTTGATGACAGGAGGTGGATCACTTGATGATTGCTCCGTTCTCTTCATTCCCTCTAACTAACTTTAATGACGGCTTAGACCGATTTGCTTGATGCTGAAGCAATGTTCACGCAACTGATTTCCTGAGTCACCCACACACAGTACCTTTCTAAAAGCAAGGTAGGTTTGCTACTCTTGAGAAAATGAGCTGATTTTAATAAGTGACTGCGTATTACTGCTAGTGAGTAAGCCACATTGTGAGTTCCTTTAGAACTCCAGGATGTATCATCCAGGCCTGGTGACTTCTTGCAATTTAGTAAAAGACAGTTTACCTTTTGTAACTGGTGTTCTTCAGATATGTTGCTCATGTCTATTCCACAGTAGGTGTGCGTGCTCACCACATGCACCGGTGCCGGAAGATTTTCCCTTAGCAGTACCCATAGAGGGAGCGCCCCCACGTGACTCATGGAGTGGTGCCACCTTGGCATGCTAGAAGGGGTGCTGCACACGCCCCTATCCTCAGTTCTTTCTTGTCAGACCACTCCAACAGAGGGGAAGAAGGGCGGGATGTTGAATAGACATGAGCAACACATCTCGAAGAACACCAGGTATGAAAGATAACGGTCTTTTCTTCTTCGAGTGATTGCTCATGTGTATTCCACAATAGGTGATTCCAAGCTATATCTGTTGGAGATGGGTAGGAGTTCACAAGTTCCCAGGACGGAGTACTGCCCTGCCAAACTTGGCGTTATCCTTGGTTTGGGAGACAATCGTGTAGAGTGCAAGGTGAACGTGTGAACCGAAGACCATTTGGCTGCCCTACAAATGTCCTGGATAGGGACGTGGGCCAAGAAGGCTGCCAATGACCTGCACCCGAGTGCGCCTTCACAATTGGCGGTGTGGGGACACCAGCCAGGTCATAACAGCTACGGATGCACAAAGTGATCCAGTTGGAGAGTCACTGTGTGGAGATCGGTCGGCCTCTCATGAACTTGGCCAAGGCCACAAACAGCTGTGAGGACTTCCTGAATGGTTTGGTTCTCTCGAGGTAGAAAGTGAGAACCCTGCGCACGTCAAGGGTGTGGAGATGGCACTCCTCACTGGATGCTTATGGCTTGAGGCAGAGGACTGGCAGGAAAATGTCCTGGCCCATATGGAAGGCAGAGACCACCTTCGGGAGGAATGCAAGGTGTGGGCAGAGCTGGACCTTGTCCTTATGGAAAACTGTGTATGATGGCTAAGCTCTGAGACCCGCCTAGCAGATGTGATCGCCACTAGGAAGGCCACCTTTCATGAGAGGTGGGACCAGGAACACGTGGCTAGGGGCTCAAACAGGGGCCCTGTGAGGCTGGACATCAGGTTCGGGTCCCACTGCGGAACTGGGGGCCTAGCATATGGGAAAAGACGATCCCAGCCTTTGAGGAACCGGCCCATCAGGGCATGGGAAAACACCGTGTGGCCCTGCACCAGTGGGTGGAAGGCCGAGATGGCCATGAGGTACACCCTGATGGACCAGGGTGCCAGGCCCTGGGATCTAAGGTGCAGGAGATACTCCAGGATCAGCTGGATCGGGGCGGCCACTGAGGAAACCCCTTTCTCAGTTGCCCATGAGGAGAAATGTGCGCACGCTGCCGAGTATGCACAGCCTGTGGAGGGTTGTCTGCTCTCGAGGAGGACACGCTGGACCCCTTCCGAGCATGTCCTTTCCTCTCTATCTCACCATTGAGCAGCCATACCCTGAGGTGGAGGGCTGCTAGGTTGGGGTGGAGGCGACCCCGGTTCTGCGACAGCAGGTCTGGGCGAGGCGACAACGGCCGCGACTGGGCGATCGTCAGGGTTGTGAGGGTCCCGTACCAATGCTGTCTGGGCCACACTGGGGTGATCAGCAGGACCTGGGCCTTGTCCGTCTAGCTTTTCCAGCACCTTGCTGATCAGAGGAAATGGGAGAAAGCATAGAGAAACTGGCCTGACCATGACAGGAGGAAGATGGCACCCCTTCCCAGACCCCCTGGAGTAGAACTGGGGGCAACACTGGTTTGGCCAAGTCATGAACAGGTCCACCTGGGGAGTGCCCCACACTTGGAAGAGCTGGTGAACCACCACTGGGTGGAGAGACCACTCGTGCTGGGAGAAATCTCTGCTCAGGTGGTCTGCTCGCTCATTGCAAGTGCCCGGTAGGTGGAAGGCCTTTAGGGTGATGTCATGGGCTATACACAAGTCCCACAGTCTGAGGGCTTTGCGGCAGAGGACCGGGCCTCACCTTGCCTATCAACAGGGGTGGGCAAACTATGGTCCGTGGGCCACATCAGGCCCCCTGAGCTCCCAGGTGGCGAGGCTACCCCTGACCCCTCCTCTGCTGTCCCTCTTCCCCCGCCTTCCCCACTCTCCCAGACCTTCAAGCGCCCCACGTCCAGGAGCGGACCTGGACAGTGCTGCAGCAGCATGGCTGGGGGGGGGGTGTGATCCTGCCATGCAACCCGCCAGAGCTCCCAGTCCCGCCCCCTTATCCCATCAAGAGAGGGGATAATGGAGGCTAGGGAGACCATGCGGAACTTGAGCTTTACCATGAAGCAATTGAGACCCCGCAGATCCAGAATGGGTCTGAGTCCCCTGGCCTTCGGGATAAGGAAACAGCAGGAGTAGAACCCCTTGCCCTTCAATTCCTCAGGTACCACTTCCACCGCTTCCAGGCCCAGGAGCCGTCCCATCTCCTGCTCTAGTGGGGCTTTGTGCGAAGGGTTCCCCAGGCAGAACAGGGATGGAGGATAGTTTGGCGGGGAGGAAGTGAACTGGAGGGTGTACCCTCTGGAGATGGTGTTGAGGACCCACTGGTTTGAGGTCAGTCGTGATCACTCCTGTAGGAAAGCACACAACCGGTTGGAAAAGGGGAGCTTTATTAAGGATGAATCCTTGAGCGGAACTGGTAGGGTGCCCTCAGGCCTCCTGTCAAAACCACTTCTTCCCTGCCTGTCTGCCCTGAGAGGACCCAGGTTGCGGGCCGGTCACGACTGCTTGTGTGGCCACCTTTCATAGTCTCTCGACTTCTTACAGGCAGCCTCAAACTTTTGCTGGGCAGTCTGCACGGGGGCCTGCTGTGGCTTAAACTTGGGTTTAGCCGGAGGTGGAATATAGAGACAGAGTCTGGAGAGTTGTGCGGGAGTCCTTCATGCCGTGCTCCACAAACAGGGCCTTGCTGTCGAACAGGAGGTCCTGAATGGCGGCCTGGGCCTCTCTGGAGAGGCCAGACAGCAGGAGCCACAATGCCCTTCTCATGGAGACGGCGGAGGCCAGTCGCTGCATCCGAAGATGCCTGCAGGGTTGTCCTGGCAGCCGCTGTACCCCCCTCCACGAGCGCCCAGAACTCCTTTCTGTCATGTGCCTGGAGGGAAGTCTTGAACTTTGGCAGAGAGCCCCACAAGTTGAACTCATATCTGCCCAGCAGAGTTTGGTGGTTTGCCATCCGCAGCTGGAAACTCAAGGATGAATAAACCTTTTTGCCGAACGAGTTGTCTCCTTGAGTCTTTGTTCTTTGTTGCTCCCTATGATTGACTGACTCAACCATCAGGGAGTTGGGCGCTGGGTGGGTAGCTGGTACAAAGTACTTGCGCTCCACCCTCTTAGATATGGAAGCCAATGAGGCTGGTGTTTAACACAGGCATGCAAGATCCTTGCCACCCCGTCATGAAGGGGCAAGGCCACCCTGCCCAGGGTAGAAGAGGACAACACGTTAAACAGTGAATCTGAGGGCTCCTCTACCTCCTCAGCTTGGAGGTGAAGGTTTGAAGCCACCCTTTTAAGGTCCTGGTTGGCCCAAAAGTCCTCCTGTGGGACCGAGGGGATGGGGCCGCTATCGCCACTTCCTGGGTGGGCGAGGAGGCCGGCAATGAGCTCTGGGTGTCCGTAGGCACCGGAAGGTCCACCACTAGATCGGCACTGAAGACATGTATCTCATCAATGTCTTGCGTGGGGGCTGGGAGAGGGAAGCTGACGGTGCCTCCAAGGTCCCAGCTACCAAGCGCGGCCCCACCAGGGGCTACACCGGGAGCCATGGTGCCCACTGGTACCATTGTCCCGGCCACAAGGCCTAGTGCCACTGCACCTGCTGTGGCACCTAAGGTCCGGGCTGCTCTGCTTGGCTGACGAAGGGATGGCTCATACCCAAGGTCAGGCTGACTAAAGAATCACTGCTGCATCGAGACGAGGAGGAGCAGCGGTGCTGGGAATGATGTTGTCCATGGGGCCATGACCTGGAGCCGGAGGACCGGTACTGACGGTAACTACTGCTCCTGGACCGATTCCGACAGGCGGACCTGCGACGGTGCAGTGCTGGCGATCGACGTCCAGGACTATGGATGCGGTACAGTGGAAGAGTCTCTGAACGGGACTCCAAGCAGGAGCGGGGACGACATCTGTGTCGCAACCGGCTGTGGTAACCGGTTCTGAATGGGGACCTTGGGCTGTGCACTCCCCGACTCGGAGTGGTGCCTGGAGTCCCGGACCGATGGCACCCAGCTAGAGAGCCTGGCGGGCGTTGATGGCCATCCACATGGACTCTGCCCTGGACTGCCACTGGACAGTGAATGGCGTCAGGAACGTTCCCTCAACTGCAACCAGTACCGCTCTGGGGGCAACTGCAGAGAGCCCAGCGGTGGCTTGTCTCTGGAGCGTGTGACCGACGTCGGTGGCACTCCAGGTACCAGCAGGGACAAGACATCTCAGGCCGCTTGCAAGGTCTCCGTCGTGGAAGGCATCTGGAGAGGCCTGCGCCGATGCAGCTGGGCTGCTCCGCTCAACGCTGAGTCAGAGACCTGGAGGCCCCTGGTGCACCATGGCACCACTGCGTCAAGGGCGTGTTCTTGGCCCTCTTATGCCCCGAGGATGGAGAGCGGTGCTGACTGGGCAAAGGCGCCGGGGAATAGCTGTGGTGCCCAGTGCTGACTAGGAGCGGCGCACTGGAGCCAGGGTCACTGCTGACTCCATAAGGATGGCCCAGAGTCGAATGTCCCTTTCTCATTTCATCCAGGGCTTGAACAACCTGCAGATCTTGCAACGATCACTTTCACCCAAACAGCATAAGCAGTCTGCATGAGGATCACTCCTCGGCATAGAACACCTCCAAGAGTCACACGACTTAAAGCCCGGGACTAGGGGCATGCCCCGGCCTGGGCATTCTAACTAACTAATGTGACAAGGTGGCTCCTCGGCTCCCCTGACTCAAGTCCTTTTGGGGTCCTGGTGTGACACTGGCGCCCTGGCCAGGCTGCACCAGACCCGTTTTTTTCCGCTGCTCCTTAGCAGCCCACTCTCTTTCTCCCTCTCTCAGGGTCAGGCTCCTGCAGGCTAGGAAAGCTAGGTTCCCCCTGGGAGGGACCCTTTGTTCTCCTCCCCTGCTTGCCAGCAGCCTCTCTGTCCCTGCTTCCTCCAACTCACTCCTCAAACTCCCCTGCTTCCACCAAACTCACTCCTCAAACTCCCACACCCCTCTCTGGGGAGGAGTCTCTTTAAAGGGCTCTGACAGCCTCCTTAACTGGCCTCAGCTGGCCCTGCTTCTGGCTGTGGCAGCCTTGCTCAGCTGGACCCAATTTCCCTGTCGCAACCCTTCTACTTACAGGCCTTCTGGCAGCTGTCTGCCCTGGGTCTACCACATATTTCCCCCCCCCCCCCCCCGCGCAACACCATGGGGTTGGGCTACTTGGGTCGCGGAACAGTGTATCCTCGATAGACTGTCCGCATTCCCATGCAGGGGGCCGGATCGATGTTGTACGCGGAAGTGGAAGGGTTGTAGCGAGAGGAACCATCTTGTAACCCTCGCATTGCTGTCCTTGTTTTGATGCATCCACTTCAGCGGGGCATGGTCCGTAACTAGGGTAAACTGTCGACCGAGTAGATAATAGCGGAGGCTCTCTATGGCCCACTTCACCGCCAGGCACTCCTTTTCTACTACGACGTATCTCTGTTCTCTGGGCAGGAGCTTCCGGCTGAGGAATAGGACCGGGTGGTCTTCTCCATCCCTTATCTGGGAGAGTACCGCCCCTAGCCCTACCTCAGAGGCGTCTGTCTGTAAAACAAACTCTTCTTTCCAGTCTGGGGCTATCAACACCGGGTCGGTGCAGAGGGCGGTCCACAGGTCCCCAAACGCTGCCTCGGCGGCTTCCGGCCACTTCACAATGTCCGGGCCACGGGCTCTCGTCAGGTCGGTCAACGGGCAGGTCTGGGTGGCGAAATGGGGGATGAACCGTCGGTAGTACCCGACCAACCCTAGAAACGCTCTGACCTGTTTCTTTCGGATTGGTCGGGGCCACTTCTGGATCGCTTCCAACTTGTTAAGTTGGGGCTTCACTACGTTTCTCCCTACTATATATCCGAGGTATTTAGCCTCTGCTAGTCCGATCGAGCACTTGGGTGGATTTGCGGTCAGCCCCGCCTTCCTCAGGGTGTCTAAGACGGCCTCTACCTTCCACAAGTGCGTCTCCCAGTCTGGGCTATATATAATCACATTGTCCAGATAGGCGGCCGCGTACTGCCTATGAGGCCGCAACAGTTTGTCCATGAGCCGCTGGAAGGTGGCAGGGGCCCCATGTATCCCGAAGGGGAGGACCGTGTACTGGTACAATCCCTCCGGGGTGGCAAAGGCCGTCTTCTCCTTGTCTGCCTTGGCTAGGGGGATCTGCCAATATCCCTTGATCAGGTCCAGGGTCGACATAAACCGAGCCGAGCCTAACCGGTCAATCAGCTTGTCTATCCGGGGTAGTGGGTATGCGTCGAACCGTGAGATGTCATTCAACCTCCGGAAGTCGTTGCAGAACCTGACTGTGCTGTCTGGTTTAGGCACCAAGACCACGGGGCTAGACCACTGGCTATGGGATTCCTCGATGACCCCTAACCTTAGCATCTTCTAGACCTCTGCTCGGATTTCTCTCCTCTTTGCTTCTGGGACCCGGTAAGGGCTTGACGTGCACCTTTGCTCCTGGCTCGGTGAGGATGTGGTGGTGCACCTCAGTAGTCCGGCCCGGTGTCTCCGAGAACACATCCCGGTTACGCCGGATCATGCGGACCACTTCCGCGTGCTGGTTCGGGGTCAGGTCCGGGGATATCCCCACCCGGCCGGGTGGGTTGCCCTCCCGGGGTGGCGCCCCCAGCGTAACCACCAGAGCGTCTCTTTCCTGCCACGGCTTTAGTAGGTTGACGTGGTAGATCTGTTCCTGCTTCCGGCGTCCCGGCTGTCGGACTCTATAGTCCACGTCCCCCACGGCTTCTACTACTTCGTACGGCCCTTGCCACTGGGCCAACAACTTGCTCTCAGCCATGGGTACCAGCACCATCACCTGGTCTCCCACCTGGAAAACAGGGTTACTTACCTGTAACTGTTGTTCTTCGAGATGTGTTGCTCACATCCATTCCACTATAGGTCAGGCACGCGCTGCGGGCCTGGTTGCCGGGTAGATTTTTCCCCTAGCTGCAGACTGGGTGAGCAGGGAGCCCCCTGGAGTGGCGCCACTGAGGCACTCTATAAGTACCCCTGCGACACAGTCTGGCCCTCAGTTCCTTCTTTGCCGGCTAACCCGACAGTGGGGAAGGAGGGCGGGTTTGGAATGGATGTGAGCAACACATCTCGAAGAACAACAGTTACAGGTAAGTAACCCTGTTTTCTTCTTCGAGTGATTGCTCACATGCATTCCACTATAGGTGACTACAAGCAATACCTAGGAGGTGGGGTCGGGTTGACCCATTGCTGATCGTAAGACCGCTGACCCAAACGCCGCATCGTCCCTGGTCTGCTGGACTATGGCGTAGTGGGCGGCGAAGGTATGGACGGAGGACCAGGTAGCCGCCCTGCAGATGTCCATGATAGGGATTCCCTCCCGGAAGGCCGCAGAGGATGCCTGCGCTCTCGTGGAGTGAGCTGTTACTCTCTCAAGCGGCTTGCCCACGAGTTCATAACAGGTGTGAATGCACGAGGTGATCCAGGAGGAGAGCCTCTGGGCTGAAACTGGCTGGCCCTTCATTCTTTCTGCAACTGCCACGAAAAGTTGTGTTGTTTTCCTAAATTGCTTTGTTCTGTCTAAATAAAAAGCAAGAGCCCTCCTAACGTCCAACGTGTGTAATTGCTGTTCCCTTCCAGAGGTGTGAGGCCTAGGGTAAAAGACTGGCAGACAAATGTCTTGATTAACATGGAAGGGAGAGACCACCTTAGGCAGGAAGGCCGGGTGGGGACGTAGCTGCACCTTGTCATTGTGGAAGATAGTGTAAGGCAGCTCGGAGGTAAGTGTACGGATCTCTGACACTCTACGAGCCGAGGTGATAGCTACTAGAAATGCCACCTTCCAGGAGAGGTGCATTAAGGAACACGTGGCGAGGGGCTCGAACGGGGGCATCGCGAGGCGTGAGAGCACGAGGTTGAGGTCCCAAGGTGGGATGGGGCGCTTAACGTTCGGGTACAGCTTATCCAGGCCCCTGAGGAAACGGTATACCACAGGATCAGAAAAAACTGAGTGGTTTGACTGGCCCGGGTGGAAAGCCGATATGGCCGCGAGGTGGATGCGGATGGTGGAGGTAGAAAGGCCCTGATTTCTAAGGCCTAAGAGGTAGTCTAATATGCGTGGGATAGTCGCCTCACTTGGGACTACATCATGTTGTCTGCACCATGCAGAAAAGCGGGTCCACTTGGCTGTATAGGTACTTCTGGTGGATGGTTTCCTACTTCCCAGAAGGACATTCTGTACTTCGGATGAGCATAAGAGCTCAGGACCTCTCAGCCATGGAGTAGCCACGCTGTGAGGTGAAGGGACTGCAAGTCCGGGTGCAGGAGGCGACCGTGATCCTGCGAGATCAGGTCTGGCCACAGCGGGAGGCTGATGGGAGGGGTCCTGGACAGCCGGAGGAGGGACGCATACCAGCACTGCCTGGGCCAGGCCGGGGCTATGAGGATGACTTGTGCCCTGTCCCGTCTGATCTTCAGGATCACCTTGTGGAGAAGCGGGATCGGAGGGAACGCGTAGAACAGGTGTCCCGTCCAGGGTAGGAGAAAGGCATCTGTCAGAGACCCCGGGGAGCTGCCTCAGAAGGAGCAGAACTGGAGGCACTTCCTGTTCTGTCTGGAGGCGAAGAGATCGATGTGGGGAAACCCCCACCTCAGGAAGATCGGTCGGATGACATCCGGCCGAAGGGACCACTCGTGAGACATAAATGACCTGCTGAGGTGGTCCGCTAGGGTGTTCTGGATTCCGGGAAGGAAGGAGGCCACAGGGTGAATAGCGTGGGCTATGCAAAACTCCCATAGGAGAATCGCCTCTTGACACAGGGGGCTGGAGCGGGCCCCGCCTTGCTTGTTTATGTAGTACTGGGCTGTGGTGTTGTCTGTCAGCACCGCTACACAGTGACCCTGTAACGTGTCCCGGAACGCGTGGCACGCAAGTCGGACGGCCCTCAGCTCTCGGACATTGATGTGGAGGCCGAGGTCTGACTCCGACCAGCGGCCCTGGGTCCTGAGTTCCCCTAAGTGAGCTCCCCACCCTAGCGACGAGGCGTCCGTCACCAGGGACATGGACGGGCTGGGGGGGAGGAAGGGGACTCCTCGGCACACATTGTTGTGGTCTTCCCACCAGGCCAGAGTGGATAGGGTGGCTCTGGGGATGGAGAGGAGGGTGTCCATACTGTCCCTTCTTGGTCTGTAGGCCACTGCGAGCCACGACTGTAGTGGGCGTAGCCGTAGCCTGGCGTGCTGTATGACGAAGGTGCACGATGCCATGTGGCCTAACAGGCTGAGGAAGACCCTGACCGTAGTCATTGGACAGTTGCGGAGTTGTCTGATGGCCGACTGGATGGTGAGGAACCGAGGCTGGGGCAGGGATGCCCTTGCCACCTTGGAGTCTAGTAGGGCTCCTATGAACTCTATGCTCTGGGTAGGCTCCAGGGTGGACTTCTCCTTGTTGAGGAGGATTCCCAAGCGGTCGAACGTGCTGATCACGAGACGCACGTGTGCTGACACTTGGTCCCTGGAGGTGCCTCGGATCAGCCAGTCGTCGAGGTATGGGTATAATTGTACCCCGTGGCGTCGCAGGAACACCGCCACTACCGCCATACACTTCGTGAACACCCTGGGTGCGGTGGACAGGCCGAAGGGTAGGACGGCAAACTGATAGTGTTCTCCCGCTATCAGGAAGCGGAGGTAACGCCTGTGTGAGGGTTTGATGCTCACGTGGAAGTAAGCGTCCTTCATGTCGAGGGCAGCAAACCAATCTCCCGGATCCAGAGAGGGAATGATAGTGCCCAAGGTGACCATGCGGAACTTGAACTTGATCATGTAGGTGTTGAGCTCGCGCAGGTCCAGGATGGGCCGGAGGCCCCCTTTCGCCTTGGGGATTAGGAAGTAGCGGGAGTAGAACCCCTTTCCTCTGAACTCCTGTGGTACAGGTTCGATGGCTCCTAATGCAAGGAGCGACCTGACCTCCTGTACGAGCAGTTGCTCGTGAGAGGAGTCCCTGAAGAGGGACGAGGGAGGTGGGTGGGTGGGAGGAGTGGAGGAGAGCTGGAGGGAGTATCCTACCTCCACCGTGCGGAGGACCCACTGGTCTGATGTAATGTCCGACCATGCACGGTGGAAGTAGGACAGACGGTCTCCGAAGGGAGGATCCAGGACTGTGGTTAGTAAACTGCCCCCGGGCGCACCATCAAAAGTTGGGCTTAGGCCCCTGGGGAGGCTTAGAGCCTCGCTGTTTTCCGCCTTGCCTGGGCCCCTGCCGCTTGCGGTAGGGGCGGCTTCTCCTGTTGGAGGAGTCCTGGGGCGGGCGAGCAGGTGGGAAGAACCTCCTGCGTGGAGGGACGAAGGGGCGCCTTTGTGGGCCTGGGTGTGCATACCCAGGCCTTTGAGGGTCACCCCTCTGTCCTTGAGGGCCTGGAGCCGGGTGTCCGTGTCCTCCGAGAAAAGGGACTGTCCCTCAAAGGGGAGGTCCTGGATCTTATATTGCATGGCCGGGGCAAGGCTGGACGAGGAGAGCCACGCTGCCCGGCGGAGGGCTATGCCCGAGGCCATTGTTCGGGCCGCTGAGTCGGCCGAGTCCAGGGCCGCTTGCAGGGCATGCCTAGATATGTCTCTGCTTTGGAGTAGTAGGGCCCTGAACTCCTGTCTGCTCTCCTGGGGGAGAGCGGTCTCAAATTTGGTAAGGGCCTCCACCGTGTCGAAGTGGTGTCTACTTAGTAGTGCCTGATGGTTGGCGACTCTAAGTTGTAGGCCCCCGGAGGAATAAACCTTCCTGCCAAAGTGGTCCAGCCTTTTGGCTTCTTTGGCCTTAGGAACCTGCGCCTCCTGTCCATGGCGCTCTTTGTTATTCACTGACTCCACCACCAGGGAGGAGGGCGTGGGGTGAACGTATAAGTATTCATAGCCCTTGGCCGGAACAAAGTAACGTTTTTCTACCCCCTGGGCAGTGGGGGGGATGGAGGCGGGGGTCTTCCAGACCGACGCCGTGTGCGCCTTGATGGTGTTAATGAACGGCACTGCCACGCGTGCCGGGGTGCCCTTTGTTAACATGGTGGTGACCGGGTCATCCACCACCGGGACCTCCTCTAAGGGTAGATTCATGTTCTTTGCGACTGCCTGGAGGAGGTGTTGATAGTTAGAGAGCTCCAGGGCGGGCGGGCTAGTGGAAGAAGTGCCCGCCACTGCCTCTACCCCTACTGGGGAGGCATAAGGACCTGGCTCTCTAGGGCTCTGCACCGCCGAGGGCTGGCTGGCCGATGGTGGTCCCGCCAGCGCCTGCCGAGCACCCCCTGCGCACACTGGGAACCCGGGTTCAGATTGGGTTTCCCCAGGCTGTTCGTACTCCCATGCCACCTATTCTGGCCAAGCAGGGTTTTGGGTGGCTGGGGCTGGTCCCGCTAAGCGAGGGGACACTGAGGCAGAGGAGTGCCATGGGGCAGCTGCAGTGGCCGACTGCAGGGCCTTGGGCGGAGAGTCATGCCGGGTTCGCTTGCCGACAGACTCTCTACGCTCTCGGTGCCGAGGGCTTCTCGACCGGTGCCGGGAGAAGTGGTGGCCCTCTGAAGAGCGGCTACTGCAGGATTGGCTCCGCCTCTGGGATCCATGGAGCCGAGATGACGACCGGCGCCGGGAAGACCTTCGGTGCCGAGACGGGGTCAGGTGCCGAGGCGAGCGTCGGTGCCGTCGAGAGGTAGAGCGACGACCTCTGCGGTGCCGTGATGTCGATCGGTGCCGAGGCGACCGGTGCCGGGTCGAGTCGGACCGGTGCCGTGACGCCGAGCAGTGCCGGGATGACGATCGGCTTGGCGAGCGGCGTCTGGAGCGGTCCCTGCGGCAGCTAACGGACCGGTGCCGGGAGTGCGACCGGTGCTGAGAGTACGACCGGCACCTGGCTGTACATGGGTGCCGGGACTCCGATCGGCGCCAGGACTCGGACCGGCGGCCAGAGCGCGATCTGCACGAACGGCCATGAGGAGACCTGGAGCAGGGTCTCAACTCCGTGCGGCGCCGAGACTGCAACCGGTGCCAGGAAGCTGACCGGTACCGGGAGTTCGATCGGCGCCGCGAGATCGATCGGCGTCCATGCCCAGCCGGGCTTCGAGCCGCGATCTCGGTCTCGGTCACGGGCGGCTTGCCCCTAGACCGGACAAGTTGCTGAGGGGTATCCCCTGCAAGCAACCTCCTCGCAGCAGCAAACGCCTCCGGCGTGGAGGGAAGCTGCTGCGGAATCGGCACCCTGAGTGGCGAGACCACTGGCACCGGACTCGACGGGGCCTCTTGCGGCGCCGGAGTCATCGGTGCGGGTGCAGGCGGCTGGGCCTCAGGTTGGCTCCCGGGCGGCGACGGCGGACGCGGGGGCGGTGCCAGCAGCTGCACGCGGTCCGGTGCCGGAGCGGAGCGAGGTTGGGAGTCCTTCCTACGCTTAGCGCTGGGGGAGCACGACCGGTGCCGAGGCTTCGATTTGGCCGGCTTGGGTGCGGGGCCCGGTGCCGCACACGAGTCCGGAGTGAGGGCCGCCTCCATCAGGATCTGCCGCAAGCGGGATTCCCTGTCCTTGCAGGTCCTGGGTTTAAAAGCCTTGCAGATTTTGCAAGAATCTGCCAAGTGCGCTTCACCTAGGCACTTGAGGCACTTGGAGTGTGGGTCCCCCGCAGGCATGGGCTTCCCACACTCCGCACATTGCTTGAATCCCGGAGCCTTGGATGACATGGGCTCCGGTGGCAGGGAAACCCCTGCACTTAACTATTTACACTATAAAACTATGCAAACTAACTAACAACTACTTAACAAGAACGATAGAGATAACAATAGAATCAATAGCTAGGAGATAAGGAGAACGCTTAAGAGCAGGACTCCTGTTCCGCACGAGCGGTGAAGAAGGAACTGAGGGCCAGACTGTGTCGCAGGGGTACTTATAGAGTGCCTCAGTGGCGCCACTCCAGGGGGCTCCCTGCTCACCCAGTCTGCAGCTAGGGGAAAAATCTACCCGGCAACCAGGCCCGCAGCGCGTGCCTGACCTATAGTGGAATGCATGTGAGCAATCACTCGAAGAAGAACTTCCAGCTTCTCGCTCAGTGGTTGTAGTACGTCCGCTGGGCCTCTTGTGCCTTCTCCAGGTGTTCTCTCACTATGGGGGTGACTTGGGCTATCCTTTCTCTCATCCGCACTACATGTTCAATGACATTTCTCCCCAGGTTCGGCTGTTCTTCCCAACCCTCCTTGGCAATGTCAAGTATGCCCCGAGGGTGGCGTCCATACAACAGCTCGAACGGCGCGAATCCCGTGGAGGCCTGGGGCACCTCCCTTATGGCAAACAGGAGGTAGGGGAGCAGGGTGTCCCAATCCTTCCTGTCCCGACTCACTACCTTCCGCAGCATACTCTTTAACGTCCGGTTGAACCGTTCGACCAGGCCATCGGTCTGGGGGTGGTACACCGACGTCCTTATCATCCGCACACAGAGTAGGCAACATAGGTCCTTCATTAACATGGACATAAAGGGAGTCCCTTGGTCGGTCAGGATCTCCTTTGGTATCCCTACTCGGGCAAAGATCTGTAGCAACTCCCGAGCTATGGTTTTAGACAGCGTATTCCGTAAAGGCACGGCCTCGGGGTACCGGGTGGCGTAGTCCAACACAACCAGTATGTGCCGATGGCCCCGGGCAGATCTCTCCAGCGGGCCTACTATGTCCATGGCGATCCTCTCGAATGGGACCTCAATGATGGGGAGGAGCACTAAAGGGGCCCGCAAGTGGAGCCGGGGGGCGTGCAATTGACACTCCGGGCAGGAGGCGCAGTACCGCCGGACCGCCGCATGGACTCCTGGCCAGAATAACCTCTTCATGACCCGATCGAGGGTCTTCTCCACCCCCAGGTGGCCCCCGAAGAGATGGCTGTGAGCCAGGTTCAACACGCCTCTCTGATGCCTCCGTGGCACCAAAAGTTGTTCCACCGACATGTCAGGCATCGGGACTACCCTATACAGCAGGTCCCTCTTGATTATATAATACAGCCCTCGGCCCTTACTTTTCCCCTCTACCGGGGCCCCATTTACCTCCACCACTTCATTACGGATATTTTGGTAGGCTGGGTCGTTGGCCTGATCCTGCCCAAAATTCTCCGTGGCCAGACCAATTGGCCCCAGCTCCGGGGTATCTACCTCCGCCTCCCCTTCGGGGACCGCCTGTGGGGCACTAGGCCCGGCATCTGTCTCCCCCCCCCCCCACGCTCGCCTGGTCCTCCTTCCCCGGGGGCTCCCTCGTTCCTCCACTAGTGCAGCCCTCCGATATTGGGTCAGGATTCTCGTTCCTAACGCCTTGGCTGCCCTCCTTTCCCTCCGAGACTTCCGGGAGCCCCCGTCTACAGAGAATAATTCCGGGTCAAACTCCTGGAAAGCTGGTGCCCCGGGACCCCTTGGCGTCACTTCCAGGACCCCGGCACTAACTCTTTCTGTCGCCCGCCCGGGGAGCAGACTGTCAAAGTCGGGGAAGTCTCAACCAATGAGGACCGGGTAGGGGAGCCTCGGGACTACGCCCACCACTACTTTCGTGGGGTGTCCCATGACATCTAGGCTCACAGAGACGGTGGGGTAGTAGTTAATATCCCCATGCATGCAGGATACTGCCGAGCGCTTGGCCCGGGACAGCTGGTCCTGGCTGATCAACATCCCGGAGACCAGAGTAACCGTGCTCCCTGAGTCTACTAGCGCGGTGGTCTTAATGCCATTCATTTTAACGGGCCGGGTATATCTATGGGGAGCCATCGCGACCCCCACTTGGTTCACCAGGTCGCATGGATCCCCCATACCCCCCAGGTCGCATTCCATGGGGTCGGCCCAGTTTGGGCACTGGGCGCCTAGGTGTTCCCATTTCCCCACAAGCGTAGCAGCGTCTCCTGGCTCGGGACAGCCCCCCCAGTTTTCGGGCTGTTCGGCCCTACCCCCCGAGTCCCGTTCCCCCGGCCCCCAAGTCTGTCCAAGTTCTCAGGCTGTCCCCCAGCCTCCTCTTCTTCCTCCCTATAGCGGCTTGGGGTCTTGGCAATCCGGGGCTTTTGTCCGGAGGCTGGCCTTCTAGTTGACCGCAGCCCCTCCGTGGTAGTTCATGACAACTCCTGGGAGGCAAGGTGTCTCTCTACGAGGGCTACCAGCTCGTCGTAGGAGGGGGGATCATTCTTTCGGACCCACCCCCTTAGCTCTGATGGCAACCCCCGCATATACCTATCCAGTACCAGGATCTCTATCATCTTCTCCGGGCTGTGGGCCTCGAGTCGTAACCACTTCCGGACAAGGTGGATCAGGTCGAACAGCTGAGTCCTCGGGGTTTTGCCGACCTTGTACCTCCACTTGTGAAACCGCTGGGCCCGCAGGGCTGCCGTCACTCCCACTCTGGCCAGGATCTCGGCCTTCAGCTGGGGGTAGTCCGCAGCGGCCTCGGGTGCCAGGTCGAAATAGGCCTTCTGGGCCTCCCCGCAGAGAAAAGGGGCCAGGATGCTTGCCCACTGTCCTCGGGGCCAAGCCTCACGCAGGGCCGTCCTCTCGAAGGCGAGCAGGTAGGCCTCTGTGTCGTCGCCTGCCATCATCTTCTGCAGGAAATGGCTGGCCCATAGTGGCCGGTCGTCAGGCCCCCCACGGCCCATGGTCCTCAGGGCTTTCACCTGCCGCACCACCTCCTGCAAGGTGGCTTGGTCCTGGGCGGCCTGAGTTATCAGCAACTGGTTGGTCTCTTGCTGCACTCAGACAGCTTCCTGCTGGGCCGCAGTGGCCTGGACCAGGGCCTTCACCACCTCTTCCATCTTTCCTCTGAGTACGGGGGGAGGGGCTGGCCACCGAGTCTATTCACTTTCAATCCCACCTCTGACACCACGTGTGACAAGGTGGCTCCTCGGCTCCCCTGACTCAAGTCCTTTTGGGGTCCTGGTGTGACACTGGCGCCCTGGCCAGGCTGCACCAGACCCGTTTTTTTCCGCTGCTCCTTAGCAGCCCACTCTTTTTCTCCCTCTCTCAGGGTCAGGCTCCTGCAGGCTAGGAAAGCTAGGTTCCCCCTGGGATGGACCCTTTGTTCTCCTCCCCTGCTTGCCAGCAGCCTCTCTGTCCCTGCTTCCTCCAACTCACTCCTCAAACTCTCCTGCTTCCACCAAACTCACTCCTCAAACTCCCACACCCCTCTCTGGGGAGGAGTCTCTTTAAAGGGCTCTGACAGCCTCCTTAACTGGCCTCAGCTGGCCCTGCTTCTGGCTGTGGCAGCCTTGCTCAGCTGGACCCAATTTCCCTGTCGCAACCCTTCTACTTACAGGCCTTTCTGGCAGCTGTCTGCCATGGGTCTACCACACTAACTAACTTGAGAACTAAGCAACTACAGGTACTAAATAGAACGTTAAGGACGAGCTGCAGCGATGTTGGAGCTGTGAAGTTCCGATGCACTTTCACTGGTGGTAAGAAGGAACTGAGGGTAGGGGAGTGCGCAGTGCCCCTTATAGCGCACCATGGCAGCACCACTCCAGGGGTTGTGGGGGGGCACTTCCCCTATGGGTACTGCTAAGGGAAAAACTTCTGGCACCAGTGCACGTGGCGAGCATGCACACCTACTATGGAATACATATGAGCACTCAGTCGAAGAAAAACTAATGTACTTCAACATCTCTGACCCTTCAGTCTGACACTGGCTCTTGTCTATTAAACTAAAGAGTAGGTCTGGACTAGCTCTCTCCCCAACACCCTCTACAGTGACACTCAGGTAATGATATCCATGAAAATAGTCATTTAGCTTCTCTGAATTGCTTTTACTCCCCAGTAGTTCAGCAGACCCACCAGCTCTCTGCAAGCTTCTTGCTTCTGCAATATATATAGAGAGAATTCCTTCTTTCCTGTGTGTATATCCCTTCGGCTATCTGTTCCTCCAGAGCCCTCTTAGCCCTCCTAGCTTCCTTCTTACATGCCATGGTTCATACTCCATTCTATTGGCAAATCTTTATTTTATCTTGCCAGTTACCTACACTGTGCTATCCTGGCCAGTCTGCTCCCATGGGGCAACACAAGCCCTGTGTGACTCCATTATGGTGGTTTACATAACCATCCTGCAAAGTACTGTAGAGAGATTTCTGAACATTTCCTCCTTTTTGACTTCAGAGCCTTTTTTTAGCCGCTTCCCCTATTTTTCGATGCCCCTTCTCTATAGTTTATGTCACTGTGCTAGTTTTTGGTAGAATTCCTCCCCTCAGGACTTTGCATTCAATTATATTGTGCTCACTATTACTCGTGGGTCAAATAGTAATTATAGTTGAACCAACTCCTGTTTGTTCTTCGGACTAAGTCAAGAGCAGCCTCTGCTCGTATGTACTCTAGAAATAAGCTAATACCATTTTCTTGGCTTCTGTCCCTCAGCTTGGGACAGGCTGTCTGCTCATTCCCAATACTACGACAGGATTTAGCGAGATACAAGAGAAAAGAAGGCAAAGGCAATGATCTTCAAAATGAAAAGGTGGGATTTACATAAGGACCTAAGGTTGGTCAGCACCAAAATCCCATGACCTGAGCACCTAATTTCCTTAGGCTCCCGCAAGCATCCCATCTTAAGATCTGGCCAAACATTCTGTTAATGGATACAGTAGGTGAGCAACGTACACACCCAGAGTATCAGCACCTTGCCAGCAGGAACAGGATATCCTGCTGCAGTTCTCCTGGAGCCACCCTGTGTCCCTTCCTACCCAACCTAGGTTACCCATGTCAGCGCACTGATAGGGGCCAGCCAGAATAGGAGAGAAGTGGTGAACATCAAGATAGGCCCATTCCCCTGCTGTGTTGATATGGGTGGTAACACAAAGCAAACACCTTATCACCGAAGTGTACACACTATTCTAAACTGATAAGAGACTGTATTTCAAGGGAACTGGTGTGAGGGCTAGGCTAAGCGAGCTCCTCCTTGTTCAGATGAGCCTACTGCTTAATAAGGTTTTGTGCACACTGTGCCATGGACGGCTTCAAGGTTAGCTACCACTGTTACGATGCAGAACACTTTCTGAAGAGCCCCCTTCATCCAGATCAATGGTTCCCAAACTTTAACAACCTCTGAACCCCTTTCACTAAAATGTCAAGTCTCGCAAACCCCTTCCTAAAAATGAATATTTCCAGGGATTTTCTCCTTTACCTGAGTATAAATTATAAAAGCAGTGACCTTGGAAATATAACATTTGTTTTTATGACATGCTTATTACACACTTTATTAATTATTATAATTACAGTATTTTTATTACATTATGAAAACAGCAATACTCTTCCAAGATCTCATTTTTGTAGCTTGCATCACTTTGAATAAGCCTGTTATAAGACAAGTCTCCTATGTTTCATCAAGGAGTATCAGATGTGAAACAGTATGAAGCTATTTAAGAAGCCAGTTCAAAGAGTTTCTCCTACACAAGCATTCAGGTCTTGAGCCGTCCAGGCAAACAACACATGTTACAACAAAGCTTAAACTTGTTGTTCTTCATAATTTTAAAAACAATACTAACTGCCTATTTAATTTTAAAAACAGCAAAAACTATTCACCTCCCTTTCCATTTCTTATAAGGATTCTTGAAGTTTAAATCTCCTCAGTGTGATAGATATGCTTGCTGTGATCTGTTTAGTTCTTGGAAGTCCAGGGGCTCCGGGCTGCTGGCCCTTTGCTGCCCGGGGTTTCTAGGGACAGCTCTGTCCACCATTAGGGAATTTTTTCCCCAGACTCCCCCTGTAACATTTCGCGAAACCCCAGGGGTTCACAAACCCCAGTTTTGGGAACCACTGATCCAGATGGAACCCCACACACAAGCTCCTTTTTCACAGAAGTCAGGCATTAAAGCTGCAGGTTCCCTGCTGCACGAAAACCCTTTCACTTACCCGTGTTAATGTCTGTGCGGTTAGAAAAAACATGACATTTGAAAAGGAACATCACTAAAGGGTTTAGTGAGGATTAGTAGCAGAGCTCTCCTTACACAGAACAGCAGTTGGAAAGTTAATTTCAATTAGTGCCAACTTCACTACAAAAGGAGGCTAATTTTAAGAACCGTTTTTAAAGGTAAACAGATTAAATGTCATCCTAATACTGGACATAAGGCGCGCCCGTCTGATCTGAGCATGCTGTATATATTGTGCTGTTCTCTCCACACCATCAGAATAAAACTAGAGCTTCTGCACTAGCGATTTACAAAGGGGAGAAAACCAGGCAGGGATATTACCATCAAACAAACCCTGGCACACATTATGAGAGTCTCGAATATTTGTTTCTCCATCTACGCATTTGCACATTCATGCAACTACAGAAGATTTCTAAAATGTTAACACAACAAGGTTAGCATCCCCACCCCATCCCAGGGGAATGGTCTGCAGACCCAGAGTGACTACAGCCAAGGGGGTCAGTGAATCTACCACTAACATGCAACTGCTGGTAATCCAAGTAGAAAGATACATGTGGCCGTGCAGACAGAGAGAGAGCACTGTTAGAGAGGTGGAGCACTGAGAGGGAAGCAAAGGGGAGAGGCGCTGAGAGGAGGAAGCTGCTGCTAGGTGTAAATACCTTGGGATGAAATCTCTTTGAGCTCTCAGTCTCTTTTTCCTGTTAAAAATCCACAAAGAGGGTGTGTGAGTTGAGAAGTGGCGGATCCACATTGGGCCTTCGTCCACTTTGGTGCACGCAGGGAGTTTTCCGGGCTAGCGTCAGGATGTCTCAGCAGGCAACACATTCCTATTTCAGGGTGATGGAAGCTCAGCCAGGAGGCTCTCTCTGAATGAATGTCTGCCCCTCATTTCCACTTCAGCTCCACTCCCTAGAGCAGGGGTGGGCAAACTACAGCTCGCAGGACTGTCCTGTCTGGCCCCTGAGCTCCCGGCCGCCTTCCCCCCTCCTCCAGAGCCACGCCACCACATGGGCAGCACTCTGGCCCGCCGCAGTGGGCCACGCTGCAGCAGCATGGCTGGCTCCAGCGGGGCTGCGAGCTCCTGCCTCTCTGAGCGGCATGGTAAGGGGGCAGGGCTGTGAGCTTCTGCGGGGCAGCATGTCTGGCTCTGGTGGGCCACGCAGCCACCAGCCATGCTTCTCTGAGCGGCACAGTAAGGGGACGTGTAGTGGGGGGGTGGATAAGGGGCAAGGAGTCCCAGGGGACAGTCAGGGGACAGGGAGCAGTGGAGGTTAGTAGGGGGTAAGGTGCTGGGGGAGCAGTTGGGGTCAGGGGTCTCGGGAGTGGGAAGTCATAGGAACAAGGAGTGGGGGAAGGTTAAATGGGAGGGGGGTCTGATAGGAGGTGAGGTCCCAGGGGCAGTGGTTAGAAATGGGGGAGTTTATGAAGGGGGTGGTCGGGGGGGGTTGGATAGGGGGTGGGCCCCAGGGGGACTGGGGTCCTGTGGGAGGGGTGATTAGGGATGGGGGGGATTTATGAAGGGGACGGTCAGGGGAAAAGGAGCAGGGGGGGTTGGATGGGTTAGGGATTCTGAGCGGGGCAGTCAAGGGGTAGGAGGAAGGTGGGGGTCAGATAGGGGGCAGGCCCAGGCTTTTTGGGGAGGCACAGTCTTCCCTACCTGACCTTCCATAAAATTTTGCAACCCTGATGTGGCCCTCGGGTCAAAAAGTTTGTCCATGCCTGCCCTAAGAGATTTGCCTCTTCTGCTAAGCACTGCACAGGCCACCACCTCGGAGTGTGCACCCAGCCCATTGGGAGTAAAAGCACAGACCAGTTACACAGCTATTTAAACCTCACATGGTGTGTTCAGTGCAGGAGCAGCAAGTGCAGGTGGAAGGGGACAGGGATGGATCCAGGACTAAATATCAGCATTTCAGGGAGCGCTTAAATGGATTTACCAGGAGACAGCGGAGTAATGAACAGCACCCCACAGCATCTATCACTCCTCTGGGTGTAGACAAATAGTAACTCAGACTTAGGTTACATGCACATCCTGACAGGCAGGGCCCAAACAATATGTACCCAGTGAGAAGGTAGGTGCCACCACCACGAGAGAAAGGACAGACTACAGCCTACAGATCAGATGAACGGAAGCAGAATCATTAGGTTGCAGTTAATCTATTTGTTTAAAATGAAATGTGCCCACTATTTTCCCATATTCAGAGTTACCCAGCATGACTAACAGACCAGAGTCACAGCGAAGACCAACATACAGGGCCAGATTGTCAGGAACAAGAGGGGAACATGCTGTCCCCTACAAAACAGTGTTACCATCACAGATCACCAGCACGCGTATCCAACCTGGAGTCTGCACATCCACACATGCAAATACCTCATCTGCTGTTCACACATTTTTGAAGGGTGCATATGGACCATTACTTTGAAAATATCCTCAAGGAGCAATCACTAAGCCCTCCCACTGGAGCATGAGATATTGCATTCCACACTTGGGCGGGCAAGCACACTATTCAGCAAGCCTCAAACCTGCCATGTATTCCCATTATTGCCACAGTGGTCAGTTACGACAATGACATGCCAGAATAGCAGCTCTCCCAACCACTCAGTCTACTACCCATTCCAGTCACATTTGGGACCATTGGATTCTCTACTATAGATGTGACGGACAGCATAGGCACTGACCTGTGATAGCAACTAGCAAATGGGGCAGAAGGAGCAGCCTCAGGACACTTACAGGAGCTTTCGCAATCTTGGGTAACTGGTAAGGAGAGATTCCACCTCCACAAGTGGGCTGTGGTCTCCTTCCAGCGACAGAAGGCAGAGATGGGCAGCATGTCTCTTGAAGTGTGCAGGTGTGCAGCACGACTGCGTACCCCCTCGAGTACTCTGACACCATGATCAGAGCATCTCCCTCCTTCTTCAGTCTTGTGCACTTCACTGGCGTCGATCCCTGCCTGAAGTGTTCTCCAGGCATCTGGCCCCAAGCTCCTTAGCCCACCTTCAGCTGTGCGGGAGAATCGCAGCAAGCCCTCAGGCCCAGCAAGGCCACACTTCACAGAGTTCTCCCACCGCAGCGGGAACAGACAAGACTGCACTCAGGAAACGTGCTAAAAACAGACTGAGATCTCACAGGACATAAATGTTGGGTCTGTGCAGGGCAATGCCCAGGGACCTATCCAAAGGAGATACCTACACTTCCCATGCCTGATCCTTCCTCCAGAGAGACAAGCTATCTTCTAGAATGCAAGGAAGTTGCTAATGACTTAGAGAATTCCATGCTCCCCACCCTGCCAAGCTGCACTGCCTTCAGCTCCATCTGCAAGGGGAGAGGACACTTGCCCTAGGGTCCCTAAAATAATTTTACAGGCAGCTGATTTCTCTCCGATGGGGGAAAGCCCTGCCTTGCAGATTGGTTGCCTCTGAGATAGCTGGACATTTCCTGATAAAACAAGACCCTGTGCCTTGCCTGAAGAAGCAAATGCCACGTGCCCAGCGACTACAGCCGTGTGACCTTTCTAGTCAGCTACTACAATACTGTGCACTTGGTTTGCCTCCAGGCCACTCAGTGAAAGTTCCCATTTACTCACAGCTCAAGCCGCTGCTCAGCTGATACAGACCCCTCTCCCCATGCTGTTGGTAGGGATATAGAGGCAAGGCTGGGAATCGGACTCAGCTGTCAGGGTTACGGGCACTTTCTGGGACGACGTGTAATTGTGCCTGGGAGGGGAGGTGGCTATTTTTGTTCAGAAGGAAAATTCCTCTGCTAGGGAGAGGAACATGTCTCGTTCTAGCTCCTAGGCTGCTCAGCTCATGGAATCTTGCACCAATGTGGGTACCCCAGCCATTCCTTCTCGGGAGCTGCCAGGAGGGTTAAAGGAAACTGAAGGGTGCCAGGAATCATTTTAGAGGGTAGGTGGTGGTTCCCGAGAGGTCAGATTGCACCATAAATCCCAAGGGAAGGAAACACGCAGCAGGGAAGAGTCTGCACACATAAAAGCCAGGGACGCATCGCAGTGATGGTTGTTCTGATCCATTTTTTGGGCTCAGACCCAGAGCAAAGAGGAAATCCCTCTTCCTAGCTTCCTGTGGGAACCGACCTGTACATCCTGGCACAGCCTCTTCAGAGGTGGCGATTTGCTGCATATCCCATCGGACACCAGTTCCTCCTCCCGTCCCAAGTGCTTGACCACAATGCAGTTTTTCAGAGGGGAGCCTCTGCGAAGAAAAAGGCAGAGTCATTAGCCTGCTTCTGAACAGCCACCAGCCCGGGCAGTCACAGACCCGTTATACAGGCCGCTGCAGAGAGAACTAGGCTCTCACTGCACTGGCTGAGCACATTGAATCTGCATAGCTCTCTGAGGCCAACATGCTGATTGCATGAGATTAGTTACTGCTGAAATCAATCATTCCACCAGCAACAGCATGTGTTGTCACCCAGGCCAGCTTGCCCCACAGCCACTGTCTCAAGGAGCCAACTGGCAGAGCCGGGAGGGCACAGAGTCATATTGGATTCACCTCTGAGTACCTGAGCTTCCAGCCTCAACATCTATATGAAACATAACTGATAAGCAAGGCCACCACAGCAAACGGCTCAGCATTCACCATTACTCCACTTCTGGTGAGAGACCTGTACCTCCATCACTTCTCCCACCACCACTCATTTCCCTTCCCTGTGTCATTGCCAGGTCCCTGGGCTGTATTTCCTAGCAGCTCAGGGAAGGAGCTTTCCCAGGCAACTGGAAAGGAAAAACTTCAGTCAATTGTCTGAGTTTTTGTTGTTTTGTTTCGCTTTTTGCCAAACAAACACACAAAAATAGTCAGAGGGCACCAGGTGAGATCAGCTTCCATCAATGGCTACTGAGTATATGTTGCCAAATGGCCTACACACCCATAAGGTGCACAAGGTACAATATGCACATTTAGAACAGTAGCTCAAGGTAAAGAGGTGTCTTTGCAGTGTCTTATAAGTACATATCTGGGCACACATTAGAGCTCTCCAAGTGCTGGTCACTTATTTCCAGACCTTTTGGATTAATCACTCTCCAAATGGGTATTAGTAGGTTTAGGCCTATCTGAAAAAGGTATTTCAGCTGACCAAGATCCCCTCAGGAACTTACTTGTCTTTACATTTCTGCAGGGCCTCATCTGCGATCTGCTTCAGGTTAATCAGCTTATCACCTCTATAAAAGGCATCTACAAAACAGTAAATGAATCATTAAACTGGCTCGCTAGCCAGGACAGCCTACAAATACTTGAAGGTCATTGGTATTAAGAAGGGAAATGAATGGTTCCAGGAGAATGACTGGAAAAGACCAAACAAAATGGGAAAGAGAATATTTGCACAGATGTCAGGAAAGGTTTCCTAACCAGATCATTTGAACTACAGAAGACTCTTCCAAGGGAAGTGCTGAAATCCCCTCCTTGGGAGAGGTTCACATTTAGGCTGACCAAAACACCTGGAAATGTTCTGTAGGGAACAATCCTACACGGTCAGAACGCAGACTGCATGATCTAATAGGCCTTTCCCATTTCTCTTGTCAATTAATAGTATAAGAGAACACAGTTGGGCAAAAGGCAAGGGACTAACATGAAAATTTCACAGCACTCCAGAGGGATTGACATCTTGCTTTACATGTTAAGATGTGTAGCAACACATTACTAGGCTTCTTCTAAATCATTGGTTCTCAAAGTGGGGGTCGGGACTCCTTTGGGGTCGCGAGCCAGTTCTGTGGGGGTCACAAGACCCTGCTGCCAGCAGCTGGCCCCGAACAATGCCACTGCCACGGGCTGCTGGCATCCGGCCCCTGCTGCTGCAGGCGGCCTGTGCCCCCGCTGCGGCGGGCTGCTGGGACCCCTGTGAGCCTGGCCCCTGCTGCGGAGGGCTGCTGGCGCCCCCATAAGGCCAGTCCTGGCCCCGGCTCCTGCTGCAGCGGGCTTCCGGTGCCCCCGGGAGCCCAGCCCCTGATGCGGTGGACTGCTGGCGCCTCCATGGCACTGCTAGAACCTCCTCCCACTAGCCCTGGCCTCGGGGGGGTGCTGGAATCCCCCCCCCTCGATCCTGACCCCTGCCCTGGGGGGCTGCTGGAACCCCCCCTCTCCCAGCCCCTGCCCCAGCAGGCTACAGGCACCTCCTCTCGACCCCAGTCCCTGCCCCAGGAGGCTGTTAGACCCCCCCACCCAGCCCGGCCCCTGCCGCAGTGGGCTGCGGGCACGCCTCCCACCCCGCCTGACCCCTAGGGGGGGGGGTCACGCTTAGATGCCTGGTGTGGGAAAGGGGTCACCTCTACAATAAGTTTGAGAACCACTGTTCTAAATGCTGCAGTTTACTGGAGGAGTGGGAGGGCACCACATAAATGATGCATCTGGGAAGCTGCATCAAGGACCATCCAATGTATTTCAAAGAGAAAAGCTGACATGAAGCTAGTTTTTGAAAATACATTTGCTATGAAGAGTTGGCAGCTACACAAGCCATTGAACAAAGTGCACGGGCAGCTTTCAACTCTCCGCTGTTTATCAGGAAAGGGGAAACCATTACTAACGCACATTTGCCAGCAGAACATACCGCGGAACTGGCAATTCTATTCAGAAACAACTCCTTTCCCCACCACATCTGAACAGAAAACCCCATTTGCAGGAATGTATTTTTCCTTCATTAATAGTTAATCTAGTTTTAAAAGTAACATATTTCCACCGCTAACGCCAGGTTATGGACCTGCAAGGTGGAGGGGAATATTTTACCTGCTGTAATGAGGAGAGAACAATTGGAATCGAGAATCCTTTCACAAAGGGAGTCTGCTGAGAAACCTGCAAACTGACAAAAAAACACAATCATTCAACTCCGCAGCAAAGGATGCTGAAATGCCGGGAATTACAGGATTCAAAAAGGCAACAGAGAGCCCCTGAGCATGAACAGATACTGCCAGAGGGCCAGGAGGTGCACTGGGCTCCAATGGGCCAGCCAAATACCTGAGGCTACCTTTGGAAAAGGGCACGGTGATGGTCCCCTCCAGGCTGCTACACCAGTACAGCTCGCAGAGCAAAGCAAAAAGCTGCTCCACTTTTAAACTCAAGACTTTTAGCGAGGGCAAGTGAGTTAGGAAATGGCACCTTAGTTTTAGCCGCCATCCATCTCATAATCATTGCCCAGCTTACCAACTCTTCTCAGCCCTCTGTTGCTCTGCCAAAAGTGGCCCTGAATTTAGAATAATTCCCAGCTGTTGCTCCTACCACAATGGAGTGAAGCGCTCCAATCCTGGCACAGGCGAGCATGGCAACAACCAGCTCAATAATCATTGGCATGTAGATAGAAACGCTGTCTCCTTTCTTTATGCCTGTGAAAAAGAAACAGAAGATATTTTCTATGCTGGCAGGTTGGTGGAACATCTAAGATTTCAGTGGCACGGGGCTATCAGAGATCTGTGCACTGCTGCTGCTAGAGAAAGCATAGGAAACAACCACTACAGGAGACAGGAAATAGGATACAAAGCCACAAGCTAGCTGAATGTTAATCAACATCACTGCCACATGCAAAGAATCTCTCAATTTAAAGCTCAGCTAACAGGAGCCACTGGGTTGAATGTTTAACCCTATATGCATTACAGTAGACTCTTGATTATCCAGGATTGGGTTAAACAGGTTGTGGATTAACCAGGATGTCAAAAAAAAACACAACTCGCAGGGCCGGCTCTGGCTTTGTTGCCGCCCCAAACACACACACAAAAAAACCCCATCAAGACGCAGGGCAGCCAGTGAAAACACCACCCACTCCCGGTGAACCAACTCCCCTCCCGCCCCCATATATCCTATGGATGGTGATTATCCAGGATTTTATTAACCAGGATTACCGTATTTTTCGCCCTATAAGACGCACTTTTTCTTCCCCAAAACGGGGGGGGGGGAGTTGGTGCGTCTTATATGGTGAATATACTGCCTGCGACTCCCCCGCCCACGTAAAAAAGCCGGGCGGGGGAGTCGCAGGCAGTAAAAAAGCAGAGGGGAGGGGGGACCGGGGTGCTCCCGGCAGCCCCCCAGCACAGGGGAGGGGGGACCGGGGCGCTCCCGGCAGCCCGCCCGCGGTCACAAAAAAAAAAAAAAAAAAACCTGCGCGTGCGCCCCGGTTCCCCCCTCCCCGCCGCGGGCGGGCTGCCGGGGGCGCTCCCGGCAGCCTGCCCGTGGCGGGGAGGGGGGAACCAGGACGCTCCCGGCAGCCCGCCCGCGGCGGAGACGGGGGAGGGGCGGCGGCGCAGACGGCGGGGGGGGGGGGTAGGCGGACCCGGCAGCCTGCCTGCAGCGGCGGGGACGGGGACGGGGGGGGGGAGGTAGGTGGACCTGGCAGCGCGGCGGGGACCAGGGGGGGGGCAGGTGGATCCGGCAGCGCGGCGGGGACGGGGGGGGTGCAGCTGCGGGGACTAGGGCAGGGGTGCAGCCGGCGGGGGGGGGGGGGGGTTGGCGCTTTTAAAAAAATCTGCGGCTTTTCGGCGGAGGGGGTTCAGAATCTTTTTTTTCTAGATTTTGCTCCTTTAAAATTAGGTGATCTTATATGCCGGAGCGTCTTATATGGCGAAAAATACGGTAATTTTTTCCCTATCATCCTGGATAATCGAGAGTCTACTGTAATGTGTTTAATAAGGATGCAAGGCCCCACTGAAGATTTCCAGTGACATTAGCTTGGAGAGTAATGACTGACTGGCATTGTTATCATGATGTATAAAGCCAAAGCATCAAAAGTGCCTACAAAGTTTTATAGTGAAATGGCAACAATATGAATGTCAGCGATTTCCAAGCCAAGTATATGCAGATGCACATGTGCGCACGCACACACTTTTCTTTTGTTAATCACTGAAGTTCTTGGTAAGGCACCTGGAATGGTTACTGCACCAGAGTGCCACTATATGCAATGTCCTTTTAAAGAGGTACCAATGTAACCAGCTTCCAGTGCTATCATCAAGTGTAAGTGCCTAGCAAGGTGTCAGTTATAACCTAACTAAACACAGTAATGGATTTAATAACAATAATCTCTAGCTCTTGTATAGTGCTTATCAGTAGCTCTCAAAATACTTTATACAGAGGTCAGTATCTTTATCCCCATTTTACAGATATGGAAACAGGTGTGCAGAATACAGGCCTGTGGCAGAGCTGGGAACCCAGGTCTCCCAAGATCCAGTTTGGTGCCCTAGCCCCTAGGCAATACCACCTCCCACATCAGAGCAGCATAAAAGTGAGCTACGTCAGGTACCTTGTTCCCGGAGAACATTGGCAAATTGGCAGACCCTGTGCAACAACTCGCTGTATGAGATCTTCATGGAATCCCCGGGTTCATTCCCTTCCCTGCAAAAATAGAGATCAAGATTCATTCGGAGAGGATTACAAGGATAATCAGTAGCTGTGTAGCTTCAGCACAGCTCTCAGCACAGCCTATAGTCTCTAATGAGCTGTCCCCTTCTGAGCAGAAAGGGCCAAAGCCTACCCTTCTCATCTCAAGCCAAACTCGCAATAGCAGTAGGATTTAATCCAGAGTCACAGCCAAGCTTAAATCCTGCTCTGGGACAGGGCAGCATGGATGGAAGCAATCAGAATTCACTGAGCAGCACTGAATTTCCAGTCTCCGAGGGTGGGGAGGGTCACAAACAGTACAGGTAGCAAGAGCCAAAGGCACCCCTGCCACAAAGAAACTCAAGCAGTGCATCCCTTCATGAGCACACGCATTGGAGAACAAAGCCCAGATCTGCAACACTGCATGTTGCACAGACCCACCCCAGTGGGGCATGCACACATGGATTCCTGGAAACCCAGGCCAGTGTCATGACTAGTAACTTGGCCACAGACAAGATGGAAACCCCATGCTGCAACAGCTGCAAAATGAAGGGTGGAGTAGGACAGGGAAGGCTCCTGTCTTCCCAGTACCGTTTACCTGCCTGCTGGGGTAATGCGGAGAAGCACCCAAAGACTTAAAAGGCTCACCTACACTGCAGTGCCCTGTCTGTAGGCCCCACTGGGTCTTCACTGACTAATGGGAATGCTCCCTGCCGCAATGAGGCACACATTCAGGGGCTCAGAGTGTGTCATGATTGGCACCAGATGCAGGGATGGGATGAAAGCTGAGAGCTGTCACTCAGTGAGAGGGGAAGTGCAAAATGCAGCATCCCAGGGAAGTGCTTGCTGCCATACTGGGCAGGACAGCGACACACTAAGGGCTTTGTTTTTAATTTGATAACATACTGCATCCACCTCAGTCAAGTGCATAGGGCACGGCTCATGGTTAGTCATGGGGGATGCAAACAAGACTTCCCACCCTACTGACAGGAGTTAGTGCCAGTGGAAAGGAATATACAACGTGGGCCCCTTCCAGCGAGACAGCACCCAGCAGTTCTTACCAGATCCTGCCAGCACACAAGCTTCAGTCATCTTTCCAGAATCGTGAGTCTCCGGCTCCTTCTCACTGGCATCCAAGATGGACCCTACATGGCTCCAGACAGCACACTAAGTGCTGCTTCTGGGGAGAAAGCCAAACCATACCTGCTTGCTGCCCCTTGCTCAGAAAAGCAGAGCCCTCCCCAGATTTTCCAGTGGAGGGGATAGCTCAGTGTGGGGAGTACTGACCTGCTAAACCCAGGGTTGTGAGTTCAATTTTTGAGGGTGCCATTTAGGGATCTGAGGCAAAAATCTGTCAGGGACTTATTTGGTCCTGCTAGTAAAGGCAGGAATATCTCCATTTTAAAAAAAATAATTAAACTCTCTCATCTGACAGACATTGTGATTTGGGGCAATGCTTGCATGGTCGTGGTGCAAGGTTAGGTGACAGAAGTTTTAACCATGGCAGCAGATAGCAACTCACTTGCAGTAAAGCGTTCAACATTGCCCACACAGGTGCAGATGAACCAGACAATTTGAATGTGACCCTTGTGTAGACAGGATTTCAGGGTCAAGAGAGACTCAAGGAACTCTTCAGAGCTGGGGTAAAGCTGATGCAACTCAGCCGAGTTGAAGGAGTTGCACTGGCTTAGACCAGATAAGAACTTGGCCCCAGAATTCCATTCTTGGAGCTCCCAGGGAGTTTTTCAGGGTATGTCTATACTACCCACCAGATCGGCAAGTAGTGTTTGATGTATCAAGGACATCTCATCTAGATGAGATAAATCACTCCCCATAGACTCTGGAACTCCACCTCTGCAAGAGGAGGAAATGGAGTCAACGGGGGAGCAGCAGCGGTCAATTTGCTGCCGTGAGGACAGCTAGGTAAATCAACCTAAGATACGTCGACTTCAGCTAGGGGAGTGCTTCTTCCACCTACACTCAAGCAACAGGGCATGACTTGGTCCTAGACACTGCCCTCAGAAGATCATTAGCAGGTGAATCCCACATGGGGGCATGTTGCATGAGGAGGGAGCATGTCCAGACCACAGGTGCAGCATGCTAGCTGGGTGCTCAGACAGGCAGCACAGCATGCTCCAATGCCAGCAGAATTCTGTCCTGGCCAGCAGGGCAGGTTTGTTTTAGCCAAGGACATGGCGAGCAGTGTGTCTGCTCCTCTGTCCCAAGCTGTCTGGGGTAAAGTGTGCCACACACTGCCTTTCAGGAGTATGTACAACAGTCACCCCACAAGGGGCTGGGAGGCTCAGCAAGTGAGTAAAGCCCTAGGATCCTCCCTCAATCATTACTGAACTTCAGTGCTCACTGGAGTTGTTCCAGGATGGCTTGGCTTCCTGCCCCGAGTGTTTCGCGGCTGCATTTAATTCCTGTTCCATTAACACATTATTACGTCAGCAGCCCCCTCCACGGCAACAAACTCCAAAGGAGCCCATTTGTTTCAGACGAGGGGGGTGTCTGCTGGGGTAAGATGAGCCGATCACTACACCATGGTGCAGCAGCCAATGAGAACAGATCACACTTTCCGCCCTGCGCTCTGCAGAGGGTCAGAACAGTGCGCAGATTGCAATCCTGGCAGGCAGCTACAGGGCCGGAATTGGGAAACAGATCAAGAGATGCCAAGGCTAGAAGGGACCATTGGGAGATCACCTAGACTGACCTCTTCTGTACAACACACGCCAGAGACCTTCCCTACAATCATTCATAGAACAGATGTTAGAAAAACAGACCATCTTCATTTAAAAATTGACCATGATGGAGTATCCACAGCAACCCTTGTTCCAGGGATTAATTACCCTCACTGTTAAACTTTACACCCTATTCCTGCTTTGAATTTGTCTAGCTTCAACATTCAGCTACTGGATCCTGTTTCTAAAATAGGGTGACCAGATGACAAGAAAAAAATATCGGGACACATGGGGGAGGGGGGGAAGTGGGAGGGGGGGGGAGGGGGACTGGAGGGGGGGAATAGGGGGAGAGGGGAGGGTGCCACAGGCTCCCCCCCCTGGACCCATGGGGGCAAGGTCTGAGGAAGCCATGGGTCAGGGGTGCAGGGGCCCGTCTCCAGGTGCAGGGGTGCAGCCCCACCGTGGGTTGGGGATCCAGGGCCCCAGCTGCTTACCCCCAGGAACTGTTCTCAGCTGGGCTGGGGGGCAGCCGGCAGGTGGGTCAGGGGCTGGTTGGGGGGGGGGGCGGCTGGGCACTGTCTGTAGCCACCCTCCTCACTGCTCCTAGGCAAGCAGCCCCCTTCCCCCGCCCCTGCAGCATGTGTCCTGTCCTGTCCTGCCGCTGCCGCCTGCCTCTGACTCTTGGGGGGGGAGGGGGGCTGATGAGGGGCCGGACTCGGAGCCGGGTTGGGGGAGGCGGCGGCAGCCGGGGACTCTCTGCCCTTCCCCCTCTGCCGGTGCAGGCTGCAAGCAGCCTCCTTCCCCCTCCTTGCACCACGTGCGGCGGCAGAGAGCCTCTGCCTGGGGCAGTGAGACGTGCTGCCAGCTCCTGCCGGCAGGAGGGTGCTGCGGCCGCCCCGGAAGGAGCGGTTAGTGAGGCGCGAGTCTGGCGCCGGCCTCTGAAGGTCCCTATATCGGGACAAAGGGTGTCCCGACCAAAGGATGATCGGGACGCGGGACAAGTCCCCGAAAATCGGGACTGTCCCGATAAAATCGGGACATCTGGTCACCCTATTCTAAAATAATAATAAAAAAAAAGGAGATATGCCTATCTCATAGAACTGGAAGGACCTTGAAAGGTCATCGAGTCCAGTCCCCTGCCTTCACTAGCAGGACCAAGTACGGTCCCCTTACAGATTTTTTGACCCAGATCCTTTTAACCTTTTAAACCTTTTCTTTGTTAAGCTAGACTCAGCTCTAAATCTATCATTATATAATATGCTTTCTAATCCTTTACTCATTCTTGTGGCTCTTCTCTAAACCCTCTCCAATTTATCAACACCTTCTGGAAATGTGGACACTAGAATGGGACACAAGATTACAGCAGCAGTCACACAAGTGCCAAATGGAGGTAAAATAACTTCTCTGCTCCTACTCAAGATTCCCCTGTTTATGTAGCAAAGAATTGCATTAGCCGTTTCGGTCACAGCATCACACTGGATGTTCACGTTCAGCTATCATCCACCACAACCCCCAAATCATTTTGAGTTGTCTAAGTATGATCTACATTCTTTGTTCCTAGATGTACATATTTAGCCATTTTTAAAACACAGTTTGCTTAAACCCAGCTTATTAAGCGATCCAAATTGCTCTATCAGAGACAGGTTTACCACTCCCCAAATCTGCAAACTTTATCAGTAATCATTTTATGTTTTCTTCCACAGCACTAATAAAAATGTTAAATAGCAGAGGACCAAAGCCGATCCCTAAGGAAGCCTACTAGAAACACACCCATTCAATGATGATTTACAATTATAATTTGCAATTATATTTTGACAGCAACCACTTCACCAGCTTTTAATCCATTTAATGTGTGCCAGGTTAAGTTTATAGCTTTATAGTTTTTTTAATCAAAATGTCATGTGGTACCAATTCAAATACCTTGTATAAGTCTAAGTATTTTATTTAAGCACTAGCGAAAATACCCGGCGTTGCTCGGGTCCATCGGAGGTGGGGAGGGGGCAGAGAGCAAACCTGACACCCTCACCTCACCCCCCCCCGACCAAACCCGACACCCCCACCTCACTTACCCCTTGACCAACCCCGACTCACATTTTCACCCCCCACCCAAATCCAACAGCCCCACGTCACCCCCCTACCAACCCCAACGCCCCCTGACCAACACCCACACCTCACCCCCCGTAGACCAAACCTGACACACCCACCTCACTTTCCCCCCCAACCAAACCCGACACCCCTACCTACCACCACAAACAAACCCGACACCCACACCTCACTTACCCCTCGACCAACCCCGACCCCCCTCCTCACCCCCCCAACCAAACCCAACACCCCCACCTTACCCCCCCCACCAAACCCAACACCCCCTGACCAACCCCAACACCCACACCTCACCCCTAACCCACCCCGACACCTTCCCACCCCCCCAGACCAAACCCAACACCCCCGGCTCACTTACCCCCCCGACCAAACCCGACACCCCTACCTCATCCCCGGACCAAACCCGACACCCCCACCTCACTTACCCTCTGACCAAACCCAACTCAGGTCCGTCGGAGTGGGGAGGGGGCAGAGAGCTGAGCGAGTGCGGGATCCGTTGGAGGGGGGAGGGGGCAGAGAGCTGAGCGAGTGCGGAGTCCGTTGGAGGGGGTATTATGACATCATAACTATGTCACAGAGAACAGCAGCTGCCCAGCTGATGTGAATGGGCTTTAAAGAATTTCACCCCTAGGGGGCGTCAGAGGTGAGATTTCAAAAATTTTCGACTCTTACCCTGATTAGGACCCTAAGACCTCTAACTGTACCAAATTTCAAGTCTCTAGCTCAAACGGTGTGGAAGGAGTAAGCGCACATACATACATACATACATACATACATACATACATACATGCATACATACACCATTTGACTTTTATATATATAGACTAGTACCTTTAAATCTCTAGTCTTTTAAAAACTACTAACCTGTAATCTCATTTTTAAAAAGAGAGAGAGAGAGAGAGAGAGATGCTTTCCAGGGTGAATTACCCTCACCTTTGCCTCAGAATATCTTGCCTCGCTGCACATATTAGAGTCCTTCTAGAATGCATTCCCCACACAAAGCGACTGTAAGAAATGTACACGTTCCCTTTGCCATGGGCCCTGTATGTTACATTGTCACTCTTAATCCCACAGAAAATTCACCAGTCCCCCAGGAGCAGAGCAGCTAGTTCTCTGAGCACTGAGAAGCATTTTCCCAAGTGTGTGGATCACTTTGGCTTCCCAAGCCAGCACTCGGCCTTGTATTTTAAAAGTTTTTGTCTTCTTAATGAGCACATGATACAATAGGTGACTGGGCAGGATCAAAGCCTCAGCATGCACTTCTGCTTCTTTTGGTTTTGTTTTGTTTTTTAAATCCTTTGTTAAGAATTAGCTTAATCTGCTCAGTGTTTAATAGGGTTTCACTTGTCTTGAGAATGAGAACTTCAGGCCTTGTGATGAGGTTGAGGTGCAAAATTTAAACATCAAGAATACCTTCCCCTTAGTGTTATGGCTGCTGGTTTGGTATGGGTCCATCTCTACAGGAAAGGCTGCTCACACACAGTGTGGGAAAACCAGTCTGAAATCGGCTAGCTATTTTCATTACTCAGGCTGGATGCACTTCAAAAATAAGACTGTATAAATGACAAAAAGTAAATTTACAGAGTTCTTATAGTTCAATAGCCTCATGTGTTAGTAGCACAGGCAAGAAATTGCTGAAGTGTGATTTTTCCTAACAGCTCTTTCTTTAAAACTATGAGTCAAGAACCAATTTTCAAAATTGTTACAAAGGAGAAACAAAAGCTCCTTGAAATACTTTACTAAATTAAATACATCTATGAAATGCCATTTGGATCTGACACTTTTCCAATCCACAGCTCAATTTGAATCCTGGCTACTGTTACTTCATAACTTTATGACACCACATAGATCACAGCATGAACATTTAACACTTTCAAGCCCTTGAGAGAGAGTCATAACACAGGGCTTCCAATCCTATGGTTTAGGACAGGGGTGGGGAACCTTTTTTGTTCCAAGGGCCATTTGGACATTTATAATGTCCTTCGCGGGCCATTCCCCCCCCCCCCCCCCCCCCCCCGAGGAAGCCCAGGCTGGCAATGGGAGCTGAGACCCCAGCTGGCAAGGGGCCAGTGGGGGAACCCCAAAGCAGTGGCAGGCGGAGTGCTTAGCCCTGCACTGCTTTGGGGTTTCCCCCACTGACCCCTTGCCAACCGGGGGGGTCCTGCCACCTGCCCCAGTCAGCTCCTGCTATCAGCCTGGGTGTAGGGGTAATCTTGCTTTACCCCCGCCCAAGCCTCCCCCCAATCTAACTGCGTTCCCTCCCCCACCCCTGCCTGGCCCAGCCCATGCCACCAACCTAACCTCCTCCCCACCCATCCCCGTCCAGTCTGTCCCCCCCCTTCACCGGCCACTCCCCCACCCCATGCAGCCTAGTCCCCTGCCCAGCCTGCCCCCCCTTCACCGGCCGCTCCCCCACCCCATGCAGCCTAGTCTCCTGCCCCCCTGCCCAGCCTGCCCCCCCTTCACCGGCGGCTCCCCCAGGTGCTTCCCGGCCCCTTTGCTCAGCGCGGAGCAGCGCACGTACCTGGCCGGCGGAGCGGCGCTTCTTCTCCCCACCCCCGCTCACTTGCGGCGCGCAGGCCACCGCCCTCCCTCCGCCCGCAGCCTGCTGGCTCCCCGCGCCCGGCCTGCTGCGAGGGGGAAGGCGCCGCCGCCGCCGCCTTCCCCTCAGCTGCGCCTGCTGCCGCCGCCGCGCCCGGCCTGCTGCGAGGGGGGAGACGCTGCCACCTTCCCCTCAGCCGCGCCCGGCCTGCTGCGAGGGGGAAGGCAACGCCGCCGCTTTCCCCTCAGCCGCGCCCGCTGCCGCCGCCTGACCGCTTTGGAGACCCGCCTGCGGGCCGGACCAAAAGACTTGGCGGGCTGTATACGGCCCGGAGGCCGGAGGTTCCCCACCCCTGGTTTAGGAATTCCTATGCTGCATGTGCATTAGTAACCCAGGGGTGTGTTACAGGGCCCCCTGTACCTGATCCACAGAGGATACGAACCATTACAGCCCCTAGCTACAGAGGCACAGTTCTTTAGCTCAAGCTGTAACAGATCATGCTTTTAGTTCTCAAGGTCCCTGGTAGAGTCTGGGTGTGTTGGCCAAGAGGGCAGCGCTCTCTCTCTCTCTCTCTCTCTCTCTCTCTCTCTCTCTCTCTCTCACACACACACACACACACACACACACACACACACACTCACAAACACACCATCTGCCTACAGAGCCCCTGCAGAGTTAATTTTCAATGATTTATTGACTGTACACTAAAAAGTTAGTGACTGACCTAACTAGTATTGTTAGACTGGCACTTTGTAGCACTAAAACCCTCCAGGAGCGCTATAATTATCTAACCCTACACACTTTCAATTCACATTTTGCGCAATAACTCACCGTTTAAAGAGCAACTATAAAACCTCCTTTCCGAGGGTAATAAGGCTTGTTGCGCTAGCGCTATAGCGCAACGGTGCAAATGTGACCACCCATGAATCACTCATTCCACAATAAGGGATCTCTAGCACGCCTCCGAGCCATGCAAGGCAATCAACAAGCCATTTAAGGCAAATGACGTATAGGTGTTGTTTGGAAAACAGGAGGAAGAATGCGGAAGTACCTTTTCAGTTTGTCTGTTACAACTTACAGGAAATAACCGCTGGAAATGCTGACGGACCGAGCTGTGTGATTTCAATGCAGAGCCTGTCAGTTTCCTCTACGGTAAAGTCACTGACAGCCTAAACTTGTCTCCCTGCGTACACGTTCCCCATTCCCCCTCATCCCCCTCCTTTTCAAAGCACGTTGCACCCAGCTGAATGCTGGGATACCTGCCCTATCACACTACTGTCACTGCCACCAGAAGCGCTGCAAATGTGTGCATTCTTTAGCGCTACAGGGTTTAAATGTGCACAGGCTCTAGCGCGATACCTATTGCGCTAAATTGGGAAGCGCTACAAACAAACAAGCTATAATCTCTAGTCTAACCATACCCTCAGGCAGCCACCGGAGGGAGCAGATCAGCTTTGAACTATGCTCTGAACTCAGGTTTCCAAAAAGGAAAACGATTACCAGAATCAGGGGCCTTCCATTGAAGATCCCCATCGAGCAGCCCCCAGATACCCACTTCCAGGAACCATTAGCCAGAGCCCATCTTCAGGTGTCAAGTAACATATTGGTGCATTAGAAAGGAGACAAGTCTCAGGTACTGGATACCAAACTCCATAGGGCTCTTAGTGCCTTCACAGCACACTATGTTTTAGGCAAGGAGGGAGCTGGTGGGCTCTCCAGAGCATGCCTGCAATGTGCTCCCTACAGCTAATCCAGTTCAGCAAGCCAGCCACCAGGTTCTGAACAGTTGTAGCACAGCACTCCCAGAAGTATGCCATAAGTGGAGAGAAATAGAAGAGGAGTTAAAACAGGGGTGGGCAAACGTTTTGGCCCGAGGGATACATTGGGGGTTCAAAATTGTATGGAGGGCCAGGTAGGGAAGGCGGTGCCTCCCCAAACAGCCTGGCCCCTCCCCCACCCTCTCACTTCCTGCCCTGACTGCCCCCCTCAGAAGTCCCAACCCATCCACCCCCCTGTTCCTTGTCCCCAGACTATTCCCTCCAGAGACCCCCCTGCCCCTAATCACCCTCCAAGACTCCATCCCCTATCCAACCCCCTTGCTCCTTGTCCCCTGACTGCCCTGACCTCCTAGCCACATCCCCTGGAACTCTCACGCCCTATCCAACCCCACCTTCCCCGTCCCCTAATCGCCCCCCGAGACCTCCTGGCCCCGGCCCTCTTACCACGTTGCCCAGACACGCTGCCGCACAGATCCGACACAGCGTGCAGCGTATCTGGCCCAGAGCCAGACGCAGTCGTGCAGCACTTCCCCCCAGAGCGTTGCTCGCGCAACACGCTGAGGCAGCGGTGGGGGGTGGGGGGGAACAGCAGGGGAAGGAGCTAGCCTCCCCAGCCGGGAGCTTGGGGGGCTGGACAAAATTAGCTCGCGGGCCGGATGTGACCCGCAGTTTTCCCACTCCTGAGTTAAAGGCTGAGCTATCATTAAGCAGTATGGGACCACGCCGGTGGATGAAATGTGGCCAGCTGGGGAATTAGTATCAGAGTTAAAGGCTGAGGTATCAGTAAAACTGAGCTGTGTGCTAATTGGGCTGCATGTGGCCGGTGAGTTGAGAACCGCTGAGCTAGAGGCAGAGGCCCAGCCAATGCCAGCTCTGTGGCCTTCTGCCCACTCGCCTGTCCCCATCCTATATGAGGGACGCCCATATGTGAACTAATGAGACACCATTAAATTGGTGGCTGGGGACAAGGGAGAGATGGATTTCAGCAAAGTGTGGAGACGGAAGGGTGAGCTCCCAGGGGAGGACGGACCCCTTGGAAGGAGTGTTCTCTAGCTACCATGGAACGAGGGAGAGGGAAGTCCCATTCCCAGGTTGTGTGACAAGACCGGATATACACACAGTTTGTGTGGATGGAATTACAAATCCAATGTGCCAACAGGTGAACATTAATCTTGCCTGAATGCTCTGAACAGTCGCGGAGGCTGTTATTCTGGACAGCTGATAAACAAAGCTAGGCCATAAAATGACATCTTAGCCTTGAAGCCATGAGGTTTAGACACCACCCCTAAACTGAAATCTTGCTCCTCTGCCAACCCAGGGGATTTTACAATACAGGAAGATACGATTTGTAGCACATTTTTCACTTCCTTGCACTGAGTGACAGCACAAGAAAGTGACCAATTCTGCAGGGAAACAGCCATTCTGACCACATACCCAATGCTGTCAAATCCCCAGCATGAAGTAGCTGGGAAAACCGAGACAAACTCTCCTATAGAGGGGAAAAACCTTTTTTGACTGTGCTGACAGCGTTCCTTTAGCTGACTAGAAGAGCTCCCTAAGGCATGAGAGGGAAAACCTAACCCAGTTATGAATGCAAGAGGGAAGTACACAGCCTTTGGACAGGAAATGCTGAAAGAGGTCTGAGGTACACAACTGAACAACAGAAAGCTCACATGGGAAGCCAGAAAGCCAGCTCCTGTCCTGCGACATGACTCAGCAGCACAGATGAAGGAACCTTCAGGAAGGTTTGGTCCGCACCACAGAAATGTCATAATCAAAATGTGGTAACTGGAAAACCCTTCGTAGCCTAGGGACCAAGCCAGTACTGGGACCTGGGGGTGTACAAGCGGTCATCCCTCTGCTCTCCCATTAGCCCTTTCCCTGAGCACAGGCATAAGCAGAGGGGAGAAGCTGGAATCAACCACTCATCTGCTGGAGACCAAGTTGTAGCCCTTGTGGTATACCCCTAACCAGTCTATAATGCTCTGAGGAATAGTTAGGGTGACCAGACAGAAAATGTGAAAAATCAGGATGGTGTGAGGGTTAATAGGAGCCTATATAAGAAAAAGACTCAAAAATCGGGATGGTCCCTATAAAATCGGGACATCTGGTCACCCTATGGATAGTTATCCAACCAAGGGGGATCAGAGAGGCTTTTATCAACCCACTATACAGCGCTATAATTTAATAACTTGAAATACTAAATGAAGCGGCCTGAGACATGATTTCCCCAGCCAAGATTTATGAGAGATGCAGAAGCAGCAAATGTAATAATAATGCCAGAGTCGGAGAAAGACTTGTGCCTCTAATAGGCCCACATTCCTAATCATAATCTAAGAAGATAGGCTGAAACATTCAGCTAAAATCTTCTGCAAAATGCATTAACAGGGATCATTTAAGATTATGATGAAATGAACAGCCAGTAGATAAAGGAAGAAGGTTATTTTCCCTGGCAAGTGCAACAGAGAAACACTGGCCTATTGTTCAGTATTGATGGAGAAAGACAGACTTGTCTGTGGGTGGAGTGAGTCCTACAAAATTGTCCCACAGAAAATGGGGACTGGCACAAAACATTAAGCCTGGATGGAAGTCTTACAGGCCATGCAAAGAGTAACGAGAAACAGATCAGATTGAATTTGGTATTTAATACATGCCATGGGAGACAGCCTCTCCATTTGATGCAGAAGCTCTCTCATAGACAGCACAGAGGAATGGAACTTACTGTGGTTGATTACTGTCTGCTTCACCCAAGAACAGGTCTCAAATTAGTTAGGGACAAGATCTGAAAAGAGCCGTCTCCTAATGGGGAGATTCTCCCCCTTCCTCACATACTAATGCTGAAGTTCCACATCTCCTGCCTCTCCCCAACCCAATACACACCAGCTACTTAAGCAGGCACCTGGGGTGCTCTGGTTTTCTACATTGACAAATGAAGGAAGTACATTTCATTAGGAGTCTTGCCAAAAGGCCTGTTTCTGCCCACGCCCAACAGTCAGCCTGACATCTTATTCCTCTTGAAAATGAACTCAGAGGTTTCCATTTGGGGTAAGCAGAAGTTGAGTGGAACATCACAATTTCTAGGGGATCCCAGGAGGTTTGGCACAGAAGTAATTCCTAGAAGTTTTGACTAATTTGGCAATCCTTTTACTCTTCGAATATTAGTGCAAGCAGAGCAACAGAAAGCACCCCAGCCTGGGCTACACACAGAAATAGCACTGCTTTAACGACACTGGCTCTAAAGGGCTTGGCTACACTTGCACGTTATACCGCAATAAAGCTGCCCAGAGTGCTCTACCTTACTGACCGTCAACACTGGCAAGGCACGTAGAGTGCTCTGACACCCTGGTTAGAGCGCTCCTGGTACTCCACCTTGGCGAGAGGGATTATGTCTGTTGCGTATTGGCTGAGACACCCCAGCATCAATGTGAATGAGGAGTTGCGTTACTGTGCTCTGATTGACCTCTGGAAACATCCCATAATCCCCTTAAATCAAGTGGCCACTCTTGCCATTGTTGTGAAATTGGCTGCAGGAAGTGCCCTTTCAAAGCTCCATTTCAGAGAGCAGCTGCTTATCTGCTCTGAGAAAAACCAAACATTTACTGTTTGCTTTGAGTGAGTGATTGAGAGGCAGGGGGATCTGAATTTACAAGACAACATGCTGACACACTCTCAGCACCCCAAAAACCCACTCTCTCTCCCCCTACATACACACAACACACTCCGTCACACTCCACCCCACTCTGCCCCCATCTGAAAAGCATGTTACAGCCACTTGAATGCTGGGATAGCTGCCCATAATGCACCGCTCCCAATGCAGCTACAAATGCTGCAAATGTGGCCCTGCCAGTGCACTTGCAGCTGTCAGTGTGGACAGACTGTGGCACTTTCCCGAGTGAGCTCTCTGAAGACTGGTTTAATCCAAAGCTCTCTACATCTGCAAGTTAGCCAAGCCCCTTCAAGTCCATGCAATCCCCTTGTGTGGGCATTCAAACTAGCTGAAACTTTCCACACAAGGGAGGTGCATGGATTTCACTAAGTAGAGTCAGGCATTCTCTACACATAGACTTGCAGTAATTTAACTAAAAGTCAGTCTAAAACATTGTGTGAGTTAAACAGGGCAGGTCTGTGTGCACACCAGGCCTCAGAAGCCGGTTTATTTCAATCGGTGCAGTCTCACCGCATAGATCAGGCCTGGGAGACTACTTCCAAACTGAAGTACAGTAGACTCTCGATTATCCAGGATTGGATTAACCAGGATGTGGATTAACCAGGATGTCAAAAAAAATATGCGCAATTCACAGGGCCTGCTCTGGCTTTGCTGCCGCCCCAAGCGCACACACAAAAAAACCCCTACCAGGGTGCAGGGCAGCCAGTGAACCAACACACCCTCCCCCCGGCACAGGATGGCTGGTGAATCAACCCCCACTCCTCATATTTCCTATGGATGGTGATTATCCAGGATTTTATTAACCAGAATTATTTTTTCCCTATCATCCTGGATAATCGAGAGTCTACTGTAGTTGCACAAGAAACGTCTGTGTAGGCAGCAGCCTTGGCACAGCCAGCACATCGTTGAGAAATGATCTCCTGAGGCACCTAAGCATTCAGCCCCCTGGGAAGGGAGGGAATTGGCACTGGCAGCAGGGTGTTTTCAGCAAAGAGCCCTCAGCTTTGGATATGACTGTCCCCAGGTCCAGGACACTCCTTATATAGCATCTGGAAGAGCTACAACAGCCATCAATTTCCTAGAACATGGAGGTGATGGAGTACTTTATTTGGCTAATTGATTGGTTGGTGATGTGGGTGGGGAGTGACACTGGCTGGGCTGGCTCTTTTAGTCTTGACAGGCATTTGAATAGATCATATCATTTAGATTATATGCAAATGCCTGGAGAGCTGTATGGTATCTTAACCCTTGGCCTGCTGGTCCTGCTAGCTCAGCATTACTCAGACTGATACTCAGTCTCTGGGACGAGATTAGGAAAACTGTTTAGGCCCATAACATAGCATCCCATCGTAGTCTTGTTGGAAGAGGCCTTGGAAAATTTAGCCAAAACTCCCAAGGGGACTAAATTTACTAGCTAGAGGTGGAAACAACAGAGAAGGGAAATGCCACTAGTGAGTTCGGAGGCAGGAATCTAAGGAGACGTCCAGCTCAAAGTGCTGGGGTTCCTAGCGAGGAGCAATTCCCGGCCAACCAACATGGGCTGCACAGTAATACAGACAAAACCCCTTTACCTGTGGGTAAGAAGCGTGAAGAATATGGGAGCTCTATTATTTGGAGGGTTGTGTGAACCTCCATTTGTTTGATTCTGAGTGGGTGGGGGCTGTATGGAACACTAAGGGTTAACTCAGTCCTGGTGGGCTCCTGAGGGTTGCAGGAAGACAGACAGTTAACCCCAATATAGGTGTCGGCTCCTTTAACAGTAGCCCACACACACACACACACACTCCTGACCAAGGGTCTGGCTGGCCCCACCGGTGAGCTGCAGTTTGACCAGGTTCCAGTATTGCAGGGCAGACTTTGAATTGGACAGAAGATTGTCTGTGAGCTGAGATACACAAAGACCAGGGGCCAGGATGACAGAGGCAGAACTGTTCAGTTAGACCCTCTTGCCCAGTTCCAGTGTTGGGGACAGGGGAGGGGGATGCCTAGGTCAAGTGGGACCTACTTCCCCGGCAACAAAAGGCTACCTTTAGCTCAGAAATGTCTGAAGCTGTCCTGAGTCACTGAGATTTCATATCCATCACAAACTCCCAAAGAGATGCCTATTAGTAGCTGCGGTGATACAGCTGGTAACCAGGGGGGGCTGTCTCTTGGTCAATCCAGTCCAGAAGTGGGGTGAAGCACAGGACTGCACTCATAAAAGGAAAGCAAAAGTTCCTGCAGAGAAAGAAAGGGAAAAGGTCCAGCTCACCCTGAACTGTAACAAGTTCAGACCCTCACATGGCATTGCAGCTTCTGTGCACCTGCTGTTGCAGAAGAAGCACAAACTGACCCAGCAAACATTGCTCTGCCTGGGTGCTGCTGCCACTGTTGATGCTGTGCATCAACAAAGTGTGAAACAAACCAGTTGGTGCTGTTTCACTCCCTGTTTCTAATGGTTCTGGTGGCAAGAATCCAGAGTTACCAACACAGGGCAGGAAAATGGTATTTCCACATTTATATGAAGTTATTACAGAGGATAAGAGACACCAATATGAACACACTACTCTTACGCAGTGCATCTCATCCGTAGATCTCAAAGTGCTTTACAAAGAAGGTCCATATCATTAGGCCCAGTTTACTGATGGGGAAACTGAGACAGAGGTGAATAATTTGACCAAGGTCACCCAGAAGGACAGTAGCAGAGCTGAGACTAGAACTGGATCTCCAGAGTCCCAGTCCAGTGGTTTATCCACTAGACCCCACTGCCTCCCACTCCCAGTGCCCATTCCATTCTGCCCAGCAAGCTAAACATCTGAAGGAGAAGAACAGAGCTTCACAGCCCAAACCTCACAATGCATCTGAAAACTAAGTGCAATTCTAATGGGACTTCAGGTGTCCCTGCTGCTGGCCACAACCACCTTGCTGGATGAGTTATCTGTGGATACTGTTAAATGACAAAAGCCCATTTGATTTTTAAAATTTCAGCCTCAACTCTGCACTAGGACCTGCACAGATTCACGCTCAAACCCATGCAGAACCCCATGGGATTAATCCAGGTAAGGATTATTTTTTTTTAATGTCTTGGTCATGTACCTTTAAGCCTAAAAGAATTTCTATCACCTGCAAAGGTCCTTGGCACTGCCTTTACGAGTAACATTTTACTAATGTTAAAATGCAACCTACAGTCATAAGCAGCAAACAGAACCTGTCCACGCACAGAAAAACCAAGCAGGCAGCTCCCACCCTCCTATATTAGATTCAGCCCTCCATTAATATGAAGCCTTTTGGCCATTCAATCTAATTAAAGCAGGGTAGAAAATTCTGAGCTATTTACATTACTTACAATCTTTCAAAATCTGAGAAACTGCCAGGAGCTTTTAAGCAAATTACACTTCTTTCCAGTTCAAACACTGCTCACTGCTCTGCACTCTGTGCTGCTCCTATAGCCCAGAATTCACCCAGCTGAACATGGATGCTGCTCCAGAATGCATAGATGTGTCTAGTGAATATCTAAATTGGCAGGATTATTTGATCTTGTTTGGGGAGCTATGCAATAAAATTCACTACAAGTATCAGATTTCACTGGACTGTAGACTGCCTGGACACATTCATGAAGTCACTACAGAAATTCTCTCCCCAGTGGATTAGGTTCAATTACTTTTAGATAACTACACATTCATTCAACACACACCTCTGTAGCTAGCAGCCAGCATACACACATTAGTGAAGCAGAGTAGACAAGTGTTTTGTATGGCCTTAGTTTCAAACCAGAAAGTAGGGAGGCTCAGTTAATCCTACCTTCTCTAAGGAGAGGATACCCATTAACGGAAATGCTTCCAGTTATATCTTTGTCAAATTATATGCCAGTTATGCCGCTTACCCCATCTTCCATAGAGCAGAGGGAACACAGGGAGTGAGGCTTGCAGCTATAATTAACAATGTACTTTTGACCTCACTCTTCAGACTTAAAAGGAGAAGAAGAGTGTGAGCCTTGAGGGCTCAGCAAATTGCTAGTTCATTTACAGTGGTTCTCAAACTTTTGTATTGGCAATCCCTTTCAAATAGCAAGCCTCTGAGTGTGACCCCCCTTATAAGTTAAAAACACTTAATATATTTAAAACCATTATAAATTCTGGATGCAAAGCAGGCTTTGGGGTGGAGGCTGACCGCTTGTGACCCCCCCCCCCCCCGATGTAATAACCTCATGACCCCTTGGGGTCCTGAACCCCTGATTTAGCAGTAAGGCATTCCCTGAGAAATATCCCACCCTCTGACTCCTTCACCTCAACCAAGCTTCACAATCATCATCACTGTGTACCAGTATTAAAAACTTGTGTGTGTGTGTGTGTGGTTTTTTTATTTATTATATTATATTTATTGTATTATATTATAATTGTAGACCTGCCCTGAAAACAAGCTTTTGGGAATGAAATACATTGTTTAAAAAAGGCTTAGCATTAAGGTGTTTTCTCTGAACGGCCCTTACTGGGTATCAACTAATAGAAATAACACGTGTTCTCTAGGCCAGATGTAGTTACTAGTTAGGCTAGCAGAGTCATGTAATCCAAAGTTATGGATGGGGGAGACAGAAACTTCCCCCGGTCTATATTTATATAACTGTCAATGCAAAATAACTGCTTATACAATTACCCAACAGTTTGCAAGTGTTTGTGTTTGATTTAAACCTGAAACTTTGTTTTTTGCTTTGTGAAATACAGGAACTCCTCACTTACGTTGTAGTTATGTTCCTGAAAAATGCAACTTTAAGTTAAATGAATCCAATTTCCCCATAAGAATTAATGTAAATGGAGGGGAGGAGGGTTAGGGTCCAGGGAAATTTTTTTCACCGGATATATATATATAAAAAAATTTCCCTGGACCCTAACCCTCCTCCCCTCCATTTACATTAATTCTTATGGGGAAATTGGATTCATTTAACATCGTTTCACTTAAAGTTGCATTTTTCAGGAACATAACTACAACGTAAGTGAGGAGTTCCTGTATTTCACAAAGCAAAAAACAAAGTTTCAGGTTTAAATCAAACACAAACACTTGCAAACTGTTGGGTAATTGTATAAGCAGTTATTTTGCATTGACAGTTATATAAATATAGACCGGGGGAAGTTTCTGTCTCCCCCATCCATAACTTTGGATTACATGACTCTGCTAGCCTAACTAGTAACTACATCTGGCCTAGAGAACACGTGTTATTTCTATTAGTTGATACCCAGTAAGGGCCGTTCAGAGAAAACACCTTAATGCTAAGCCTTTTTTAAACAATGTATTTCATTCCCAAAAGCTTGTTTTCAGGGCAGGTCTACAATTGTGACACTTCCTCAGGGCCGCCAGAACTATAGGTGACCTTGTTACCTCTCTGCCTTAGCAAAAGAGATTTGTTGGCATTAAACTGATGACAGTTCCCGTGCATATAAAGCGGATATCTGCACATTTGCAGTGCTCTACCTGTAACACCAGTTTCTAAGCCAGCCAGTCAAACGCCCTAAGATTCTGCCAGCCCTTCTAGCCTCGCGGGAGACACTGGATACACCCAAGACCCCAAACCCTTTGGAAGAATGCTCCTGTGCATTATACAGCTCATCACTGGACACTCAAAAACAATACCAGCTCCGCTATCTCCCATGCGTTGATTTCACAATGCTTAATTTACATTAAATTCGCTCCTGTCTGGAAGAAAACCTGTTTCTCACTTTGGTTACAAAATTGAAAGCTTATCAGTAAGTATTCATAGTTCTTCATATAGCGTTAATATACACGTTTTCACAATGATATTAACTACCAGTGTGTTACCAGCTTTAATTTGATACCTTACAAGATACTTGAAAGAAAAATGCTCCTTGGATTAGTCAAAATCCACCGATTAAGGTACACTATTTGAATTAGGCTTGTTACAAATGTACAAGAAAAGAAATAGTAACAGTATGTTTAATTGATTTAAGGATATTTACTTTGTATATTTGACAGGCGACTCTGACCATTTGTGTATTAACAGTTTATAAAGCTTTAACCTTCTGAACCCCAATGTGTACTGTCCTTGAATAACTGCCTGACCCCACAGTGAACGTTTAAAATAGATAAAAATCTATAAAAAATGCTTAAAAATAAACCTTGATATTATCTACCACAATTATAAAACCTGAAAAACACATTCTGCCAAGCCTACATGTAACTGTAGTTATAGATAGCAGCCGCACAGTGTTTCTATTGGACATGATTTTAACCCTAGTGGCTCCCTTGCTGGTTCGAGAGCACAGATCCTGACATTCTCCAGCACAATCTGTAGATCCAAAACTTGCACATACAATATTTATACTTTTCTCCATCTGGAAGCCAGGGGGTCAAGTTCTAACCTGCAGAGTTCATTATAAATCAGTGACACAGAAACATAGGAACAGATAGCCTGGATCAGACTTGAGGGCTACAGCTCAGTGCCCCGTTTCTGAGCATAGCCAGCACCAGATGCTTTAGAGCAGTGATACTCAGTCCAAGACTCCTGAGCTGCCAGTGGCTCTTTTATTGTGGCTCTTGGCAGCACAGGATATTAAAACACACTGTGACTGAATACAGAGCATGACAGCAAATGAACCAATGAATTCACACTGCTGTCTCTCTTTTGGGTAATGTTAATGGCTAATTTGGCTCCTGAACCACTGAGGTCTGAAATATTGCTCAGGCATGCAGGAGTGAAATCAGGAAGGACAAATCACACTTGGAGTTGCAGCTCGCAAGAGATGTTAAGGGTAACAAGAAGGGTTTCTTCAGGTATGTTAGCAACAAGAAGAAAGTCAAGGAAAGTGTGGGCCCCTTACTCAATGAGGGAGGCAATCTAGAGGCAGAGGATGTGGAAAAAGCAAATGTACTCAATGCTTTTTTTGCCTATGTCTTCACAAACAAGGTCAGCTCCCGGACTACTGCATTGGGCAGCACAGCATGGGGAGGAGGTGACCAGCCCTCTGTGGAAAAAGAAGTGGTTCAGAACCATTTATAAAAGCTGGATGAGCACAAGTCCATGGGGCCGGATGCGCTGCATCCAAGGGTGCTAAAGGAGTTGGCGGATGTGATTGCAGAGCCATTGGCCATTATCTTTGAAAAATCATGGCGACCGGGGGAGGCCCCGGATGACTAGAAAAAGGCTAATGTAGTGCCCATCTTTAAAAAAGGAAAGGAGGAGGATCCGGTGAACTACAGGCCAGTCAGCCTCACCTCAGTCCCTGGAAAATCATGAAGCAGGACCTCAAGGAATCAATTCTGAATCACTTAGAGGAGAGGAAGGTGATCAGTAGCAGTCAGCATGGATTCACCAAGGGCAAGTCATGCCTGACTAATCTAATTGCCCTCTATGATGAGATAACTGGCTCTGTGGATGAGGGGAAAGCAGTGGATGTTTTATTCGCTTACTTTAGCAAAGCTTTTGATATGGTCTCCCACAGTATTCTTGCCAGCAAGTTAAAGAAGTATGGGCTCAATGAATGGACCATAAGGTGGATAGAAAGCTGGCTGGATTGTCGGGCTTAGCGGGTAGTGATCAATGGCTCCATGTCTACTTGGCAGCTGGTATCATGCGGAGTGCACCAAGGGTTGGTCCTGGGGCCAGTTTTGTTATATCTTTATCAGTGATTTGGAAGATGTTGTGGACTGCACCCCAAGCAAGTTTGCAGATGACACTAAACTGGGAGGAGTGGTAGATACGTTGGACGGTAGGGATAGGATACAGAGGGACCTACACAAATTAGAGGATTGGGCCAAAAGAAATCTGATGAGGTTCAACAAGGACAAGGGCAGAGTTCTGCACTCACGACGGAAGAATCCCATGCACTGCTACAGACTAGGGACTGAATGCCTAGGCAGCAGTTCTGAAGAAAAGGACCTAGGGGTTACAGTGCACGAAAAGCTGGAAATGAGTCAACAATGTGCTCTTGTTTCCAAGAAGGCTAATGGCATTTTGGGCTATATAAGTAGGGGCATTGCCAGCAGATTGAGGGACGTGTTCATTCCCCTCTTCAACATTGGTGAGGCCTCATCTGGAGTACTGTGTCCAGTTTTGGGGACCACACAACAAGAAAGATGTGGAAAAATTGGAAAGAGTCCATAGAAGGGCAACAAAAATGGTTAGGGGCCTGAAGCACATGACTTTTGAGGAGAGGCTGAAGGAACTGGGATTGTTTAGTCTACAGAAGAGAAGAATGAGGGGAGATTTGATACCTGCTTTCAACTATCTGGAAGGGGGTTCCAAAGAGGATGGATCTAGACTGTTCTCAGTGGTACCAGATGACAGAACAAGGAGTAATGGTCTCAAGTTGCAGTGGGGGAGGTTTAGGTTGGATATTAGGAAAAACCTTTTAACTACGAGGGTGGTGAAGCACTGGAATGGGTTATCTAGGGAGGTGGTGGAACCTCCTTCCTTAGAGGTTTTTAAGGTCAGGCTTGACAAAGCCCTGGCTGGGATGATTTAGTTGGGATTGGTCCTGCTTTCAGCAGGGGGCTAGACTAGATGACCTCCAGAGGTCCCTTCCAACCCTGATATTCTATGATTCTTTAATTCTAAGTGTTATTTACCCCTATGGTAAATATGATTGCTTTAGAGGAAGGTGTAAATACCCTGCCATAGCAGATGTGGGATAAGTCTGCCCGCCATTTAAGTCTGATGCTGATCTTTCAGAGACTGGCTTCATGAGGCATGAGGTTTAGTATCTCTGCCAATATTTGTCAGCAATACAAGTTTTAACTTCTTATTCATATTATCTTGTTAGATTCAGCAGATGACAAACTAGTTTACCAGCTGTGCCCCCAAAAAGCTAAAGAGCAGGCAATGTATCTGCAAGAGTGTACTTAACTAGGCATGAGCCTCACATTAAACCTTGAATATCAGCTGATCTGTGCATCATCCATGCACTTTCCTTGTCTTGCAGCAGGTAAGTGTAGACAGTGACTCTCCGGAAGGCTGACAGATTAGCAATCCCATTAGAATAGAGGTCAGTGAACCTGAAAAGCTTGCTGTAGCAATGCTAAGCAGTTATAAAACTGTGATTAAGGGTTTTTTCTTTCCAAGCTTACAAAAAGTTCTACTGGACAAGAGAGACATTCCTTGGAAAAGGAAAAAGGGATGTGTATCACAGAGAGCCCAATGGACAGAAGATACTTGGGAAGACACCAAAAGAAAAAAAAACAGGAAGAAATTCTTGCACTAGTTATCTGTATAAGACATTTTAACTGATGAGTTTGAGTACATGATTGTCCCAAATCAGCACTGCTTGGAAACAATATGGCACAGAAAAGCCAGTGCTTTCATACAGGAGTGAAATTTAAAAGTTTGATTTATCAGTGTCTGTAATTTTTCCTCAAATCCTGGGAATCTGTGCAATAAGTACCAGGTGCAGCTTAGCATATGTTCCAGAAGACTGTGTAACTCAAGGCTCTCTCTTTAGTACTGCGTACTACACGAATGATGGCTTCTCTGGTATTTGTACTTTTTCTGTACAATGGCCCATCTAAATAGCTTTATGTAAACAAATGACAAGTGTTGAGAATCTCCTAAAGAGGATTTTATTTCTGTCCTCTTCATGCTTTGGAGCCATTTACCTGTAGGATTTAAAAACCTTTTGCCCAGAACACGTAGGAAGCTTCCCCCAGGCAAGTGCCAACCCTTTAAAATAAAAGCTTAGATTCTGGACAAAAGTTTCTAGCCTTTATGGTTACAAAGATGAACCAAAGGTTAAACCAATGAAATGTTCAGTCTGCAGACAGACTGCTCCAGTGCCACTGCTGCTGCCCAGAGCTTCCACAAGCTGCACGAGCAAAAACTAGCCAGTCTTGTCAGTTTAACAATGCTGCTTTTCAGATCCAGGTGGACAGGCATGAAGTTGACTTGCAGCAGGTCAGTTTCATTCTTCAGCAACCTACAAATATTCCTAACTCCAGAGGCAGGTGTGGGACCTCTTCTCAGGGGAAGGGAACTCAAAAATGAAGCCCAAAATGTGGACTTGCAGCCACAGGAGGCTGGGGGAGGTGTGAGATAGCAAAAATTTAGCACCCACACAGAAGCCAGGATGTTGGAGGAAAGAAGAAGGGCAAGGTGTTGGGAAGGACAGAGGAAAATAACTTGATGTTTATCAAATACCAACACCTAAATAACTTAAGAGGCGTCCCCACAGCCGGGTCCAGAGACAGCACCCTCGGAAGATCCCAACATGCTGTCCTTTCTCAACAGGCAGAGGGGTCAGGAGCTGCCATCTCACCAATGCACTGTTCCCGATGGTGAGGTGCCCATACCTCTGTGGCTAATAGGTTTAGTCCTCTCGCTATTGCATGTTTGGTGAAGTTTCCAAGATCTGTGGGGTACCTGAACGGGGGAGGCTGGAAAGGTCTGGTGTTAGAACAGAAATAAAATAAACAGAAAGATTTAGGGGGCGGGGGAAGACAAAATATGCAACAAATGGTAGTAAAAAGGAAAAAAGCAGAGGGTGAAGACAACTCAGGAAGAGATGTATTGTATTCTGTGAAAGGCAAAAACCTGGGAAGCGGAAAGAAGGAAGGAAAAAAAGAAAAGGTCTGACAACTCCAAGGGATGAAGTATTGTGGGTTAGTGGAGTAGATTCAAATATACTACTGGATGGATTTGACTAATATTTTGTGGCATTTCACCAGGCCCGTAATCAGTCAAATACTATTCAGTAACTAGAGTAGCACAGTATTGCTGAAATTAGCCAATGAAATTTTATTTTCTGCTATTTGACCAGCCCTGGAATAAGTTATAGTCAGAAAACCATCCCCTACACAGAACTGACAATATGCTACACACAGATGCAGCAAGAACTGTTTAAATGTCAGAAACACGATGGCTCAAGCAATTTTTTGCCCAGGGTAGCAAGCTTATTCCTAGGACGAGGAGGGGATAATGTGCATTTTCCTAGCCCTGTCCATCAGTGACTGTGTTGACTATTTGCACCTGGATTAAAGTCTTAGTATGCAAACACAGACGACTTGAACAAGTTTGAAGAGTTAATGTTTATTCTGAAAGCCTTGTGTTGTACACTTTCACTCTCTTTCCAAGCTCCAGCCCCTCCACATACTCTCCTCTCTACTTCCCCAGGTCCATCTTCCCCATGCTTTGTTTGTCCATGCCCAGCAAAGGATGAGGGTCGTTAGAACAGCTTTATCTTTTGCATAACGGGGCAAGAAATTGATGTGTATTATAATATGAAACCATTTTCATTCTATTGGTGCTAGCAAAGTGCTACTGCCATCAGCAACTATAAGATTCTCCCATTGAGACATCCAAAACACAGGAAGAGAAGCATTTGGGGGAAAGCTAAGCAAAAATCCTGATGTAGCCATTAGTCTGTGTCACTGAGGATTTACTGAGGATATTTTCTTTTCCTCCAACACACCTCAAAAACCTGTTGCACTAAAATGCACTCCTCATTTTGCAAGCATATCTATGACATTAGCAAGTATTTAAGTAGATTACATTGCAGTAGCTACGGTGGTACATACGCCATTCCGATCTTAGTAAGTATCTTACTTGTGGCTCTTGTCTGCCCAGAATAATTTCATCTCGGAGATCTGTATCTGTTTTCTTTCCAAGGTTAATTTCATAATGAGGACAAATAGTAATTTAGACAAGCTTTCAGCCAGTCATAGAAATTGAGTTTAATCACTTAAAGCCTGGCACAAAGCCATGCTAACAGAAAATGAGAGATTCATATCTATTTATCTTGCCATGGAAAAATACCATCGTAGCAGGAGAAAAAGTTACCCACATCTACATGTGTCTTCAAGGTGAAGATTGGTTCATTCTGTATCTCAAACTGTACTTAATATTTTCTTCTTTCGAACGCTCACCCAACTTTTAAAAGAATCTTCCGTGAACAATTTAATCTACTCCAGTGTTATTCACTACAGCCAACCAGCAAAGTTACAGGTGAAAGCAACAGTGAGTCATATACAGAAATAACACGTACACACACTACCACCTCCAAAAGGAGAGTCATGCAGAGAGCAGGAATTCCTTCATAAGGGTTTCCAGTTCTCAAACAAATTAGACGTATTTGGCTTGCCCTCTGGCCAGGGTTGTCCTCACTTGGTGCTCTAAGAAAGATGGCAACAGAGGTAGGAGTTAGCCTAATCAATTTAGTTGTAATGTCTGCTTTCCCTGAGCTACTAGCTGCACCAGCAACACACTTGGAAGCTGAGCCCTTCCCAGTGACTGGGTACACCAATATAGCCGTTAATGGACACTCTGGCTGCTACAGTACGGTAAGCCCAGAAAACCAGAACTAGGTCGCCCAGAGATATGTGCCTATTCCTAGTGATTACACAGACTTCTACAGATGGATTGTTTCTGTAGTTTCCACAGGAATTCTGCATACCTGGCTTTCCATCAGCTCTGCCCAAGGGGGCTGTAACTTGAGGACTGAGCTCATTGGTGGGTAGGCCAGGAAACTCATTCACCTCTTTCTTTCTGAGTTTTTAACTTTCTCCTTTGAGTAATGTGACAGGGTGCTAGCAGGAGAACTGCTTAGCAAACCCTCTGTCACCCCAGCTACAGTTAAGAAAAGTAAATTAGAGCTGGGGAGGCCACCTAGCCCTGATTGACAAAGCAGAACAGCAGCTGCCTTTTCAGGCTGGGGCTGGATAAAAGCTTCAGAGGAGCCAGCTACTTTGGTTCCATTGGTAGCCTCACTGAAATGGCTACCAATGGAACCAAAGTAGCTGGCAGACAAGCTGCAGTACCCCAGGAGATGCTTCTTTTAGTAATGACCTGTCATAAGTATGAAATACCTTAGAGTTACTGTTTTACCTGTGAAGAGTTAACCTGAAACAGGAGAGAGGATGACTTATCGAAGCTGATAATACCTGTAAGACAAAGGGGTTACTTTTGTTCAGATCAGCTCCTGTCTGCATCCTGTAACACTTGCCCATACCGATATTGCCCTGGCCTCTTCTTTTGTCATTCAGTTTCGCATGCACTCTATAACAATGTGCATTTCCTCACCTTTGGGGGCGAAGCCAGACTTTGAGGCACCTGCTCCCCTACTTGGTGTAAACTTTGCTTGTGCCAATCAGAAGCAAACACAAACAAGTTTTGGGCCTGGGCCCATATGACACTTTTGTGATGTCATAGTTGGTATTTATGTTTCTGCCTGCCATGTGCAGACAGAGAGAGGAAAACGAATCCCGTGTATCCGTGTATCCCGTGTACCCCACGTAACCGAGCCTGATCAACTCGAAGCCTCTCTCTCAGCTCACGTGTTTTCAAATAGAGCTTCTACGTTTACCGGTCGTGTTATGCATTGGTTTGTATTTGTAAGTATCAATTATTACTAAATGCTGCATCTTTCTTTGTAAATATTGTTAGTAGGTATTTTAAGTTTCATTAACTCTATTAGTTAATCAAAAAACTGCTCCCTTACCCCTTGTAATTATCCCCAGTAAAACTTTAACTTGATTAATTTTAGTTGTGTGTGTGTGTGTGTGTGTGTGTGTGTATCTGCAGCTCACGTCCTGACCCACACTCCCCTTGCATCTCTTACCTATATAGTCTGTTGCCACGTGCGGCCTGGTAAATAACAGGCCTGCAATTTTTTTTTCCTTGCCCCTGCGAGTCCGTGGCAATCCACATGGCGTCACGAACAGGATGCAAGGGAGTTGGGCCATGTCTGTGGCACGCTGCAGATCGCGCAGGTGATGAAACTGAACAGTTCCAACATTTGCAGTTTCACCCTTTAAGTAGCCAAAATTTGACTGATCTAAAATTAGATTGCTCTCTACAGTCTCAGTGCACGGAGACTGGAGAGAGCATGAGTCTGGCACACAAATTATTGTGCCAAATGATAGTAGAATTGGATTCAATTAAGAAAACCAAAAAATTGAGGCCTGATGAATGTAAATCTGAGGATGTTTCCACCATCCTGTTTAGCATGTTAAGCAAAGCCCTCGATCTGTGCTCTGTCCTCCACGGGGGCACAATGTTTGCAGCTAAGCAAGCAGCCCCAAGCTCCCCTAAGGAGGGGGGAAATAGCTGTTTGTCTGTAGAGGGTTTCTCCAAGTGTTTGTCTGTGCAAGAAAGCCATTTGCCTGTGAATAAAGTTCCTGAATGTCTGCCTAATGTCTCAGAAGTGAGTCTGGAATTAGATACAGTGCAGGAGGAACTCATTGATCAGGAAAGGGTTTCTCTGAAGCAGGTTAAAGTGAATGAGCAGGTGGAAGTACTAACTGAGGAAGGAAAGTGAAATAATTTTGGCTGGTACAGCTTGTAAAAGTGAACCTGAAAAAAGCAGCAGTGTATCTGTTGGGAGTGTGCCTTTGTCTGTCAGGGGTATTGACTTGCCTACGGAGGAAGCTACCTCAGTCTCCAAGCAGTTGTCTGTGTGCTGGGACAAGGGAAGTGAGATCCCAGGCTATGTGTCTAGTGAAGGAGAATGTGTCTCTGAATCTTCTTTGTCTGTGGAGCAGACCAAAGGTGCTTTTCAGCCTATGAGGGTTGAGAATAGTGTAGTGTCAGAGTTAGTGTTGGATTCAGCTAAAGCTCAGAAAGGGAATAGTTCTGAGTTTGTATCTGCTGGGGAGGAAAGCTCTAATCTGGTTAATGTTTTAGCAAGATCCCAGAGACCAGATGATTCTAGTACTTGTATTTTGCCTGCTGCTAGTGTAGTGCAGCAGAAGGGTGATTTGGGTGTGTTACCTACCACCAGCTTGACAACAGGGAGCAAGGAGAAAAAAATTCCTGAACTGGTATCTGGCAAAGGGGAGAAGAATGACTCTAACCTCTTGTTCAGTGAGTCTGTGAGTTTGCCTGAAAGGGGATTTTGTAGAAACCCCCCTGATGGGCCAAGGATGCAGGGGATGAGAGATATAATCTCATCTCTAGACACTTTGAATGTGACTTGTAGTCTTTTGGGGAACCTAACATCTGATCCCCTGTGGAAGCAGAAGTGGGTAAAGAAAGGACAATGGAACTCTGAAACTAGCTTGTTAATGATAGCCTGGAAGCTTGTTTCTGCCTATGGAGATGCAAATTACTTGGCTGAATGTGGGGTGCTCCACATCAGCCAGGAAATTCTGTTAAGCAAGAGAAGAGGGTTTGTCCCTTCAGGGCAAGGAGGGAAGAGAATTTGATTTTGTAAAGGAAAAACTGCAAAGTGACCCTAGAAAGCTGAAATTCTAATGGTATTGACCCTAAGGCATAGCTTGACTAACCTAATGGTAATTTGTGTAACTACTGCGTTATTACCAGAAACTGTGAAATTGTACAATGGTCCTAATCTTTTAAAAAATCCTTTGACCATGTTAAAAGGAATACATGGGAACACACTTGATGTTAAAAGGCCTGGTTCTACTAATGTGTCACAGTTAAGGCCTGTAAACAGTGGTGAGACTTTCCAAAAGGGAAAAGACATTCCACACCTGATGTGCAGTATAACAAGGAAAACTGAGGCACACTACCATATTGTTTCCATGGCTAAATGCCAAGATTTCTGTGCTATTGACAATGTTAATATCTATACTGATTTGATGTTACTTGCGTTCCAAACATTTGCCAGAGCTTGTATAGGTAAAGTAGCTGTTTTCTTTAGCTCTTGGCAAGATCACATAAGACAAACCCATGAATGGGGGGAAGTTTCCCTTCACATTCATACTAAATATCATCCTCAAAGCAATGGTGTTGTGGAGTGAAAAATCAGCAGTCCTTAAGACCATGCTGCGAGCAGCAAACCCCAACCCTGATTTTAAAAACTGGCTCAGCAAATGTAGTTCTTAACAAGCAAACTAATGCCCCCGAGTAGGGCTCGTATTATTCTGTTTTACAGGTTATGCTGCCCTCCCTCACAACATCTTTGTCCATGGACCCCTGGGAGAAGGTGAACTGCAAACCTGGTTCGCCGCCTACTGGGTGCAGGAAGTCAGCAGAAACCAGTCCCCATCAGCGCTGAGTCCAGAAGATTGTCTTGTTTGCTCCACTCAATTCTCACCTAAATATCCATTACCCTTTCAATTTGTACCAATAGTTTATAATTTTTCTTCATTTAATACTTCTAGGGTGAATTGTTCTATGTGCAGTTTTTCTTATGCTAATACCTCCCTAACTGAACCCACTTTTAATATTACCGATCCCCCTCTCATTAATTGTTCTTATCGTCTTAATTATAATTTTTTTGGAAACTTCTATACTTCCTCTGTTGTTAGCTTTAACCCTGTTAGTTATATGATGTTACGTGATAAAGTGCTGTTTCTATCCCTTGCTATTGAAATGCTTGTTAATACTACGGCCAACGGCCTCTCCTTAATTAATCAGCAGTTACATTCCCTTGTTCAGTATAGTATTCAAAATAGATTAATGATTCAATATTTGTTATTATCTTCTTCATTTTGTACTAAATTTGCTGAAGTATATCCCGAATTTGCTGATAAATGCTGTGTTTCTTTGCCTTCTATTTCTCCTAATTTGTCCTCAATTGTTAAGACCTGCAAACGTTAAGCTCTAATGTCCGAGAGTCACGAGAGTCCTTCCAGTTTTGATCATGGCTCAATTGGCTTGGCCTTGCGGCCTACAAATCTTATTTCCAATCCCTGTTTTGTGTCCCTTCTAGTTGGGCTCGCGCTTCTCTGTCTTGGATGTGCCTTCATTAAAGCCTGCATTCACAAGTTTGTTGCCTCGGCCTACATCGCTTCCACCCCAGAAGCGCATCCCCTCATAGGTGGGTATGAGGAGTCGGACTCGGAAGTTTAGGTATTCGGCCAAACTATTTTGGCCAGGGCACGGGGGCATGTTCAGATCAGTTCCTGTCTGCATCCTGTAACACTTGCCCATACCTCATTGCCCTGGCCTCTTCTTTTATCATTCAGTTTCGCATGCACTCTATAACAATGTGCATTTCCTCACCTTTGGGGGCGAAGCCAGACTTTGAGGCACCTGCTCCCCTACTTGGTGTAAACTTTGCTTGTGCCAATCAGAAGCAAACACAAACAAGTTTTGGGCCTGGGCCCATATGACACTTTTGTGATGTCATAGTTGGTATTTATGTTTCTGCCTGCCATGTGCAGACAGAGAGAGGAAAACGAATCCCGTGTATCCGTGTATCCCGTGTACCCCACGTAACCGAGCCTGATCAACTCGAAGCCTCTCTCTCAGCTCACGTGTTTTCAAATAGAGCTTATACGTTTACCGGTCGTGTTATGCGTTGGTTTGTATTTGTAAGTATCAATTATTACTAAATGCTGCATCTTTCTTTGTAAATATTGTTAGTAGGTATTTTAGTCATTGTGTGTTTTAAGTTTCATTAACTCTATTAGTTAATCAAAAAACTGCTCCCTTACCCCTTGTAATTATCCCCAGTAAAACTTTAACTTGATTAATTTTAGTTGTGTGTGTGTGTGTGTGTGTGTATCTGCAGCTCACGTCCTGACCCACACTCCCCTTGCATCTCTTACCTATATAGTCTGTTGCCACGTGCGGCCTGGTAAATAACAGGCCTGCAATTTTTTTTTCCTCGCCCCTGCGAGTCCGTGGCAATCCACAACTTTTACTTTTGTTCCCGGGCTTTTTCTTGCTCTCTCTCTCCGCGGTCTCAGAGTCTGTCTGCATTCCCTGGCTATGGGGAGGAATCACATCTATGTTTCTATTCATCATCTCTATAATATTCTAAGAAAGCCAAAAGCCTAGCAGTAAGTGTATTCTTGAATTGTATCACTGGGAAATTGATCCACAGTGTCCTTAGACTGTTAAGTTTAGCAGAGGGAGAAATTTCAAGGGAGGGGGCTCCATGAGGGCTGGGTAATGCTAGGGGGCTTAGTATCTATGGATTTCTGTGTAAGGAGTTTGCGCTTTTCTCTTTTTCTTTTATTAAAATCTTTCTTATAAGAACTGTCTGTTTATTTCCATTGGAGTGATCCTAGTTTGGATCAGGCTCATTTCACAGCTAGTGAGGGTTGTGATCGTTTTTCTCAAATCTCTCCCAGGTAAAAAAGGGGTGTGTGTTACTATTGGGGTTCCAATTTGCCCCACCCCATGGTTTTGGGGACTCAGATTGGTGGTGGCAGCGGTTTCCAAGCCCCAACTGGAGAAGTTTGGGTTTTGGGGGAAAAGATTTAACCTAAGCTGGTAAAATAAGCTTGGGGATGATTTGTCTTTCATGCGGGGTCCCCACATCTTTACACTAGAGTTCAGAGTGGGGGAATAGAACCTTGCACTGTTTGCATCTGCAGCTCTGTCTTCCTGCAGAAAACAGCAGCACTGAAATGGCTACCAATGGAACCAAAGCAGCTGGCAGACAAGCTGCAGTATCCCAGGAGATGCTTCTTTTAGTAATGACCCCTTCAGTTTCAAGAACCTATCTGGATTTAAGCACTCAGCCAGCCTTCCCATTCATTATGAGTACACTTATACGCTTACCTACAATTAGTAGCATGTTTCTCTACAAATGGTGCCACTGAATTCAGCGGGACTATTTCTGGAGATAGGTACTAAACCTGAGGATCTCACAATCTGTCTTCATGTTCCCTGGGACCTGACTGTAAGAAGTGACTCAGCTATTTCACCTCATTTCAAATCTCTCTCTCACACATATTCTCCCAAACCAGAGTCAGCTCTCAAGCAAAACTTACTACACAGATGGAACAAGCAAAGGTTGAACTCCTTAAGCAAAGCCGACTCCTTACCAAAAAAAGCACTTGGGTTTTGACAAGTTGCAAAGGTACAAACCAGCTTGTTTTGTAAACTCCAGAATATTTCCACTGTTTGTTGCCTCACTCAGTTGCTATCGTGACATGTCTTATGAACAAGAAAGTTAACTGGTACCAGTTATAGTAGGGGTTTTGAGGATACCTGTCTACCGAAAACCAAAGCCACTAATCTATTTCCCCGATGGGCCAATTATAACAGCATAGAAATTTTAAGTCTGGGAGGGTTTACTAAAGCAAGAAAACATACCCGCCATGCACCTTTAGATGGGTAATGTGATTTTTCATAGATTCATAGATTCCAAGGCCAGAAGGGACCACTGTGATCATCTAGTCTGCACAGTATAACACAGGCCAGAGAGCTGCCCCAAAATAATTTCTAGCGCAGATCTTTCATAAAAACATCCAATCTTCATCAGGGTGGACTTGATTTAAATCACTAGTCAGGAATCATGATTTAAATCACTAGTCAGGAAGACTTGATTTAATCATGGATTTCTACATAAAAGTGCATTCTTGTTGGTTGATATAACCTTAATACATATTTTTCACAACTCAGATGTAGGTTTCATTTTTAGAAGGTACACACTATATATTTTTAAGTGATTTATTTTTAAAACTTTTCAGATTCATTTTACAGCTATATCAGAAAATGAATGATTGATTGTTTGATTATTTCATTTACCAAAGGTAATTGAAGCAGATATTTATGAAGTCATTGGGAGTTAAACTATCTCCAATTCAACAGGTTAATCATTAGTATTTGAAGTGTTTTCTTGACATGCTGTATTGGGAGGAGAACATCACTAGACAGACATTTAAATTGTTTTATTTAACTGAAACAACAACAACATTATGTATTCTGGATTTTTTTCTTCAACAGCAAATATAATATTTTAACAAAACAAGAATATGAATTTTTTAATTTAGTTAAACATTCAAGTTTTTTTAAATCAGGTGTTCTTGTTAAAATTGTTTTTAACTAAAATAGTTAAATGAAATATTAAAAAAACACAAAAACAAAAAGTAAATCAACTATGTCAGCCAGGTCAACATGAGAAACTTAAAATATTGGCTTTTGCAGCTAACTCAGTCTTCTTCACCTTCATTTTCCTGTTTGTTCATAATCTGGAAAAGAAAAACAAGCTTTCCTGCTTTTTCAGGTCCCAAACAATTTCTCAATTTGGAATGAATTAGTCCGAAGGAAGAAAATATTCTTTCTACAATGGCAGAAGAAGCTACTCCTGTTAAAAGTGAGATTATCACTTCAACAGTCTCTTAATCCAAGTGCTTAAGGCAGAGCTTTCCAAACTTTTCATGTTGGTGACACACTTTTTAGACATGCATCATTTCGCGACACAGTAATTCAGTTTTACTAGCAAACCGGAGGTTAAACTAACCTGTTATAAGAGATACGGACACATACATAAATTGTAATAATGAAATGTATGGGGACACAACATATCTCATGAAAACCTTTCATTTATATTTTTAAAAATATATGATTTGTAAGATAACAACATACATTGTTGTCATTTATGAGTAACAGTATGTAAATATGTGCAGAATTTAAAAAAGTTGAATAACACCAATAACTACTTACCATTTTAATGGGATGTATGAGGTTGATGGGATGAACACAGCTTTTCAATATTTGGTGGAATAAGAGGATTGGGGTGTGGGGGGATAAGCTCTTGCTGGGGTGTGGGCTCTGGGGTAGGGCAGGCTGGGGATGAGTTTGGGATGGGTGTAGGCAGGTTGCTCTGGGACTGAAGCCAGAGAGGAGGACTCCCCCCAGCCCTTTCCCTGCCAGCAGCAGCAAGCTCTGGGTCAGCTTCCTCCTTTCCTGCCCCCACCCCTCAGCAGCAGCATACTCACTCACCCCCAACACAGGCAGCAGAAGCAGGAGGGCGCTAGGACCCTGCAGCAACGGAGGCAGCATATTGCTGCACAGAACTGAAGAGAAGGGACGCTCTGCTCCTGGGGAGAAGGAATAAGGGGGCAGCAAAGGGAGGCTGGGGGACCCTTGGAGGGGGGCAGAGCCAGGTTGCGGGGCGGGGGGAGGCTCTCTGGGCTCTTCCCCTCCTTCCCCCTCCCGGCACCTGCATGCAAGGCCCACAGAGTCTCCTGTCGCGGCCACGGTGCAATCCTCCTTCCTCCGACTGTCTCTGTGGGGGGAGGGAGGGAGTGGGCTTTCTGCCCCCTCCCGCCCCCCTTCTGCTGGCCGGCACTGGCCAAGCCTGCAGCAGCAGCTTGCTTTCCAGCAGTTTTGACCAGGGAAGTGCTTTTAGTTCCCGCGACACACCTGCACACTGCTGCCGACACACTAATGTGTCGCGGCACACAGTTTGGAAAGCTCTGGCTTAAGGGCTTGGCTACACTTGCAAGTTAGATTGACTAAAGCCACCCAGTGCACTCTAACTCACTCCCTGTCCACATTGGCAAGGCACATAGAGCACTCTCACTCCACGGCTAGAGCGCTCCTGGTACTCCTCCTCGGCGAGAGGAATAACGTTTGATGCGTCTTGGCTGAGATGCCCCTGCATCAGTGTGAATGAGGTGTTGCATTACTGCGCTCTGATTGACCTGCAGAAATGTCCCATAATCCCATTAAGTCAAGTGACCACTCTGGCCATTGTTTTGGAATCGGCTGTAGGAATACAGATATGCCTTTTCAAAACTCTGTTTCTGCTTATCTGCTCCGAGACAAAGCGAACATTATTAAGGAATGCTGCTTGCTTTGAGTGAGTGACAGAGAGGTGGGGGGAGGGGGGAGGAAGGGGGTCTGAACTTACAAAACAGCATGCTGACACACTCTCAGCACCCCAAAAACCCACTCTCTCCCCCCACCCACATACACACAACACACTCCCTAGCACACTCCACCCCTCGCATTTGAAAAGCACGTGGCCGCCACTCGAATGCTGGAATAGCTGCCCATAATGCACCACTCCCAATGCCACTGCAAGTGTCACAAATGTGGCCACGCCAGTGTGGTTGCAGCTATCAGTGTGGACAGACTGCAACACTTTCCCTACTGCGCTCTCCGAAGGCTGGTTTAACTCAAAGCACTCTACATCTGCAAGTGTAGCCAAGCCCTAAGTGACTTCCACCAGTTCACTAGTGTGACTTCTTTAAAACATCATCAGCAAACATATATTTTTTGAATGGTTCTCATTCCCAAACTGGGTCTCTTTTACAGCCTCTGCCATTATAGGTTTTCCCTTCTAGTTAGAGAATGGTATTGTAGATCTCAAATTAATGAAGGCTACACAAAGAAAGACCTCAAGACTTCTGGAATATGCTGCTCAAACAGTTTCACTTTTGTTTCTACTGCCTGTCCCTCGCTTCTCACATTTATCTCCAGACTTATCCTTCCAGATCTATTCCACCCCCACCAATCTTCTATTCATTTAACTTTTTGAAGCTTTGCTCTTTAGAGAGAGGTAATGGATTCACCCTGTGTACACAAATTTACAGAGGGACAATAGGGTTGAGGTAGGGTGACCAGACAGCAAATGTGAAAAATTGGGATGGGGGTGGGAGGTAATAAAAAAAAAGGACCCAAAAATCGAGACTGTCCCTATAATCAGGACATCTGGTCACCCTAAATTGAGGTCTGTTATTTCACATCTCTATATATTATTTATTTATTTAAAACATTTTTGCTGTTAACAAGCATGTTATCTCTGGAGACACAATGGATTTGTGTTTGAGAACTGCAAAACTAAGCATCTCTGATGGTATCTTCTGGACTGAACACTGAGTCCCATTGGATAGATAGAAAGATTAACCTAAATAATCTATACAGAAGCCCCTGGAACCTCATAAGGTTGAGTCTCTAATCCATGAACTATTGGAACTCATTTACAAAACTTTTCTTGAAGATTACATGAATATATAGTCTCATTCTCTTAGAATTTATAATCCCTATTCCATGATGTCTGAGTTTATAATCTTTAGATAGATTTTTTCCTCAAAAAGCATTTTATCAAAAAATCTGATTTAAATTTTAAAAATCCAATTTTTTTATATTTAAAAAGATAAATCATTGATTTTTATCCACCCCGATCTTAATTTAAAATCGGCCAACGATGCAGAATTCACCACAACCCTTGGTAAATTGTTCCATTGGATAATTACTCTCATGGTTAAATATATACCTTTTTTGCACAGATGAGTTAAGTAGTACCTGTCCTCCTGAGTAAGACAGATATTTACTTCAGCAACTTCAAACAAGTTCTTCAGCAACAAGAGCTAGAGGACATTATACCTCTATGCAGCTGCATTTAAGTTCACTTCAGTGCCTCTATACAGGAAAATGTGTTAAGAAAGTGTTGCAGAACAGGATCTGGCTATTACGCACATCCCAGTTTTTCAGATCCTTGGTCTTTACATTTACCAGGGTCTCCAGACATGGTTGTCAGGTTGACTGCACTCCAAACCCACTCTTGCACAAAAATGCCCTCGCAAATACAAAACAACAAGTAAGAGAACCATCAGCAACCTAATCATTCACACTCAGCCCCCCTTTCACAATTACTACTCATTGGAAGGGGAAGCTTCTGGCATTTTTTAAAGTGACAAATCTGAGGAACTGTCCAAGATCCACATGTCAGTAGAGGAGGTTTTGGAACATACTAATAAACAGTAATAAGTCACCTGTACCACACTGTATTCACCCAAGAGTTCTGAAGGAATGACTAATTGGTATGTAACCTATTGTTTCAATCAGCCGCTGTACCTGGAAGATAGAAAAGAGTAGCTGATGCAACGTGGATTTATTACAAAAGGCTCCAGAGGCGATTTGGGCAATTACAGACTGGAACCCTAATTTCAGTACCAGGCAGACTGGTTAAAACTAGTAAAGAACCAAATTATCACACACACACACAGACAAACACAGTATGTTGGAGAAGAGTCAACATGGCTTTTGTAAAAAGGAAAATAATGCCTCACCAATCTATTAGGATTCTTTGAGGGAGTCAAACATGTGGACAAGGGTGAGCCAGTGGATATAGTGTACTTGGACTTCCAGAAAGTCTTTGACAAAGTTCCTCACCAAAGGCTGAGCAAAGTAAAAAGCAAAGTAAAGCAGTCATAGGATAAGAGGGAAGGTCCTTCTATGGATCAGTAACTGGTTAAAAGACAGGAAACAAAGAGTAGGAATAAATGGTCAGTTTTCATATGGAGAGAGACAAATAGCAGGGTCCCCCAACAATCTGTACTAAAACCTGTCCTGTCCAACATATTAATAAATGATCTAGATTTAAAAAAAAGGGAGAACAGTGAGGTGGCAAAATTTTCAGCTACAAAATGACTCAAGATGGTTAAATCCAAAGCCAACTGCGAAGAGTTACAAAGGGATCTCACAAAACTGGGTGACAAACTATAAGATGAAATTCAATGTTGTTAAGTGTAAAGTATTCCCAACTATACAAACAAAATGATGGGGTCTAAATTATCTGTTACCACTCGAGGAAGACATCTTGAAGTCATTGTGGACAGTTCTCTGAAAACATCCACTCAATGTGCAGCAGCAGTTAAAAAAGCGAACATTATTAGAAACTATAATATTAGGAAAGGGTTAGATGATAAACAGAAAAATATAATGCTGCTATATAAATCCATGGTATGCCCATACCTTGAATACTGTGGCAGTTCTGGTCATCCCACTTTCGAAAAGAGATATTAGAATTGCAAAAGATCCACAGAGAAGGGAAACGAAAATGATTAGGTGTCTGGAACAGCTTCCATACAAGGAAAAATTAAAAACACTTGGACTTTTTGGCTTAGAAAAGAAACAACTAAGGGGGCACATGACACAGATCTATAAAATCATAAAAAGGTATGGAGCAAGTGAGTATGGAAGACAAAAAAAGAGGATTGGGCCAAAAGAAATCTGATGAGGTTTAACAAGGACAATTGCAGAATCCTGAACTTAGGACAGAAGAATCCCATTCACTGCTACAGACTAGGCAGCAGTTCTGTAGAAGAGGACCTCGGGGTTACAGTGGACGAGAAGCTGGATATGAGTCAACAGTGGGCCCGTTTTGTTGCCAAGAAAGCGAACGGCATTTTGGGTTGCATTGCCAGCAGATCAAGGGACGTAATCATTCCCCTCTATTCGACATTGATGAGGCCTTATCTGGAGTACTGTGTTTCGGGGCCCACACTCCAAGAAAGATGTGGAAACATTGGGAAGAGTCCAGGGGAGGGCAACAAAAATGATTACGGGCCTGGAGCAAATCAGTTACGAAGAGAGGCTGAAAGAACTGGGATTGTTTAGTCTACAGAAGAGAAGACTGAGGGGAGATTTGATAGCTGCTTTCAACTACCTGAAAGGGGGTTCCAAAGAGGATGGATCTAGACTGTTCTCAGTGGTACCAGATGACAGAACAAGGAGTAATAGTCTCAAATTGCAGTGTGGAAGGTTTAGGTTGGATATTAGGAAAAGCTTTTTCACTAGAAGGGTGGTGAAGCACTGGAATGGGTTACCTGGGGGGGGGAGGGTTGGGGGGGGGAATCTCCTCTCTTAGAGGTTTTTAGGATCAGGCTTGACAAAACTCTGGTGGGGCTGATTTAGTTGGGGTTGGTCCTGCTTTGAGCAGGGGTTGGACTAGATAACCTCCAGAGGTCCCTTCCAACCCTGATAGTCTACGATTCTATGAAAGTGCTGGCCATACAAACATGCACAGCCATAGTTGTGAGGTAGGAAAGCTGCCATGCAAGTACAACTCAACTATGTGTGTTGCAACCAGATCAGATGAGAAAGTCACTAACTGGCTACAAAGACACTGTTAGACTCTGTCCACATTACAAGAGTCAGTCACTGATCCCAAGGCGTAAGAGAATGTGACACTTTGTCTGATCTTCATAACCATAAGACAGAAATCCCCTCCGCACCACACAGCTAAATCTCACCGATACACATTTTTTTATACCTCCAACTGCAGTTTCTGGATTTGGGTAGACATTCAGCAAAACAAAAGAGCTAGTTTTATTTCCACATAAATGTCTGTAATGTCAAATTCTGGCAATTATTTAAAGGTCTCTCCTAACAGAAATGTTTTTCCTCATCTAAGCTGCCATTAATTAAGCTGGACCACCAAATTTGATCACCGTATTGGTAATCTATTTTTCAGATTGTATTGTGTTAAGTAGTCTGGCTTCTTACTCAGTTACTGTCTCCAGAGATACATCATTGCTAATGCATTTCAATTTCAAGAAAGAAATCTTGCAAGAGAAATAAATTGTACACACCCAACCAGGACAGAGAGAGTGAGAACGAATGCCAAACAAGATGCATAAGAAAAATTAGAGAGGTGGCCATGTTAGTCTGGAATTGCAGAAGTGACAATGAGTCCTGTGGCACTGCATGCATCCGATGAAGTGGGTATTAGCCCATAAAAGCTTATGCTTCAACACTTTAGTCTTTAATATGCCACAGAACTCTTTGTCGTACAGTCGGACCCCACAATACCGTGACGATCGGGATCCAAAAATACCCGATCGCAGTAAACGCGGGGTCGCGCCACATCAAAGTGCTGCGCGCTGCCATCGGGAGCCCCGCACGGCCCACGCTATAAGCGGATTCGCGCTATTGCGGGGCACGGTACTGCAGGGTTCCACTGTATAAGAAAAATTGTAGATGATAGTTATACTTAAGAAATAGGAACTGCCACAGCAGCTCAAACTAATGCCCCTTTGCATCCTGGAACTGAATCTCTACCAGTGACAACAATGCGATGAAAAAGGACTCTGAAGAATCACCTCTGGAATAATCCAAACTGAAAGCTCGTTCCCTAACTCAGTTAATTAGCTGAGCTCTTGTCTTACGTCTTATCTTGTGCAAGGGAGTTTCCACATGAACAGTATTGCAAGTGAACATGGGTGAATATTATCTTAGGGGTCCTTTGCTAAAAGGAGATTGTTAGGTGAGGACACAGCTCTGTTCTTCCACTGTGAGCCTCTGGGGTTTGTCTCTTCATGGAGCTGTTCAGGGAATAGCTCTAGGCATGGACATGCTTACTCTGGAAGAAGTGTTTTGTTCCTGTGTAACTTTAGTGGGGGTATGGTTAGACTGGGGCTATTTTAGCGCTAAAACCCTTCTTTAGCGCTACAATAGCACTGCCAGAACACACTTTCAAGGCACTTTTTGCACTTTTACTGACATTTTAAAATGGTACTGGTAAACCTCAAAACGAGAGGAATAAAGCTTTTAGCGCTGCCGTTTTAGCGCAAGGGATGCAATGTGCACACCCCTTGCATTATAGTGAGCCTCCGGCATCCTGGCCCAGAATTCCAAATTACATCCTCTCTGGCCACCATTTAAAACTCTTCTGTCCATCCTCAGGTGACCCCACATCAGACCCTCCCCCACAGTCCTTTTGAAATTTAAAAAACCGGCCCGCTACTGCGGGCGGCAGGGCTGCCGGGTCCCCTGCCGCTACTGGCGGCAGGGATGCCGGGTCCCCGCCGCTGTCCCGGGTCCCTGCTGCTGTGGGCAGGGCTGCGGGCGGGCTCTATTGTCCCCGCCGGTGGCGGCAGGGCTACTGGTTCCCCACCACGGCGGGCGGCTGCCCTGCCGCGCTCCCAGCCCGTGCCCCGGTCCCCACCGCTGAAACCCCCCCAAATAAATAGTTAGGGAAAGGGAGGTGTTTGTGCAGAGCCTGTCAGTTTCGGAAAAGAAACTGACAGCCAGAAGTTCCGGTTCCCAGTCCCCCCTCACCCCACTCCTTTGCAAAGCAAGTTGCACCCAGCTGAATGCTGGGATACCTGCCCTATCCCGCAACTGCTACTGCCGCCAAAAGCGGGACAAAAGTCTACATTCTTTGGCACTAGAGGGATTTAATGTGTACAGCCTCTAGCGCAACACCTGTAGTGCTAAATAGGGAAGCGCTATAAACAATAGCGTTACACCCTGTAGTCTAATCATACCCTGGTGGGGTTAAATTACACAGGAACAAAACACTTATTCCAGAATAAGTGCATCCACACATGGAGTTATTCAGGAATGGCTGTTCCTGAATAGCTCCATGTGTAAACAAGTCCTTAGTTAAAGGCAACATGCACCAGAAAAAGAGACGGTGTCCTATGAGAGGGAGTGGAACCTTGATTTGTTCTGCACGGAAGTCTTCTTGCACTGGCTTCCCTGCTGTGACAGCTCAGGTCTGTTTTGGCCCTGTTTTGGCTCTGGATCTGTGGACTCTGTCCTTGCCTGGATTAAAGTTTCAACTACTGTTCAACAATCAAGAGAAGACTTTTAAAAGGGGAAAACTAAAGGATGTTTTGCCCAGTTGTTGAGACTCACTGGTTTAAACTGTACATTTGTCTCTCCGGGTTTTATAAGTTTAAGGAATTCCCTGCCCTTCACCTGCCAAGTGCCAGGCTCTGGATTTCGATGGCTACAGTTGGTGGCCCCACTAAAGTTTCAAAGCAGCATAAGAATTCTTTGCACCATTCTAGACGTTTGAGACACTGTTTGCAGAAGAAAAAGTCCCAGCCTCAAGTCTTGGCAGGTGATAAGCTCTGCAGGTCTCCAATGCTGATGTCAGTTCAGTGACCAGGTTACACACAGGACTTGTGAACAAGGAAGGTTCACTACTTTGTAAAAAGGCTGGAGTTAGTTTTATGGACAGGCGTTCTGGTCAGGAGTTAGCTTCTACACGGAGATGCCTTGAGTGACATTTCAGCCCACCCCATGCCTCTACTTACTTTAGCCTTCTGTTAAAGCAAGAAGCTCGCTGTCCTGTCGCCAGCCTATTCTCTTCATATATTCCTCAGTGTCATAGCCAGGAACATTTCAATCTGACAGATACACAAGTCACTGTAACAAGCACTGAGGTAGCCAATGAGCAAGTTCAGCATGCTCATCCATCCATGCTACGAACACAACAGAAGCAGTTCCCGGCATTTCTCTATGCCCTAGCAGCCTACACCTTCCCTGCAGACTTCAAGCTTTGCTTCTTGCTCACCTTTCAGAAGTGAAACAACGATTCCAAATGACCAAAGAACCTGTAGGTTACCTTTTGGATATGAATGTCTGGCATTGAACAGGGGGTTGAACTAGATGACCTCCTGAGGTCCCTTCCAACCCTGATATTCTATGATTCATTGTTGGGAAAGTGAGCCAATGCTTCAAGCACAGATTTATAGGTTTTAGGAAGTAGTCTGTTATGTGAGAATCATAACAAATCACCCCTATCTCTAGGCTGATACAGACGGCGCTAAACCAACAATGGGATTTTAATGCTCTGATATGTTTATGCATTGTCACAAATGTCTCCTCTGTGACTACTGCATTTCTGATGTTTCAGACATTGGCAACACTGTTTTCTGGGCCTAGCCACCATTCCTCTTAGACCAAGCCAACTGGATTGGGAAACATTAACTCAGTCCAGCTTCTGACTTTAGTTACACACTACACATTTTCCACTACTACCTTACTTTAAGGATATTGATGGTTGCCCCTAGAGTCAGGCAGCTTGTGGGCTTCCTTCGCTGGCAATTTGTATTAGGGCACCTGGAAAGTCTGGCTGCCAGGAAAGTTCTCAGTTCTGGGAAGTTTCCTGCACTGAGGGCTTCCACTTCAGTATACAGGCATGTCGCGTCTTACGCAAGGGTTCTGTTCCGCGTAAAGCGGAAACCGCGTATTGCTGAAACCCCATTGACTTCAATGGTGGGTGAAATCGCCCGCCTTAAAGAAAGTTTTTATATTTTTAGTCCCCCCCCCCTTTTTTGTCGACAGCATAAAGCAGAAATCGCGCATGTTAAATGCGCCTAAGACGCGACATGCCTGTAGTGCAGAAACAATCTGCAGTAAGAACACCCAGGAATTGGCCTTTTGACAAATGAGCTATGGAAGCCTATTGGGCAATGAATATGTCCATCCCAATACCCCACACTAGTAGAGTTGGGGCTGGAGATATGTTGTGAGACTCCCCAGGGTTGTGCCCATTCTCAGTAGATGTTCTCTCATGCCCTGTTTACTCTGTCTGGACATTTGCTTGGACAGAGCCTATTTAGTCATTTTTCAAGGTTTTCTTCCAGGATTCCTTAATAGACTGAAAATTTTGAAGGGTTTTTCTTATTTCCTGTTCTGTGCATCTTCAAAAGACAGCCAATTATTAAGAGTCATTGGGAGAAACCATCCCCATTCAGATGCTGAGTAAATTTGATCCACAACATAAAGGCTTCTCTCTGCTTCATGTTTTAATATTAAGTTCTGTATTGGTGCTTCTCAGGCTCCCCTCAATGAAGCATCCAGCAGTTCGCACACACTTAATGCAGGGGTGGGCAAACTATGGCCTGCGAGTCACATCCACCTTTGTACTAATGGGTTTACCCTCCACAGCTCTGTGAAGCAGGGAAGTATTATTGCAAAATTCAAGGAATGTCACTCTTGCACTGAAAAATCTGGCACTACTGCTACACTGAGTTTCATAGCAATCCCCTGGAATCTGGAACACTCAGATTGCACCACTAGGCTACAACACATTTTAGTTGGTGGAAACATAAGCAGTACTTTTAGCCTCATTTTTAAGAGCAGCAAATGTCTGGGTTATTCAAATATATTTGATATATTTTACTGTTTACAGCTTTATTCCAGCCACTCGGTGTGTGCATTAGCTGGTTATTTCTGGCAGGATGAAGAGCACAGAAATGACTGACAGGGCTGGACTGTAAGGGGCTACCAACAGCATGATATGTGAAACAGCAGCGTTATACACAATGGTTTGGGACTGGCCAGTCAGCCAAAGCAGCTGAGCTCATTAGAACATCATAGGCGGTAAAATATGTGGGCTGAAAGATACGTCATTTATTTCAACAGAGCTCTTACATTATCCTCTTAAATTCCCAAGTGACACTATTTCTCTTAAAGAGCATCAGGTCAGCTGGGCTGTGCCTGCACCAAGACAACCATATTTAGAGAGGCCAAGCAGTCGGGCACAAGATAAATCAATCAGGAAGTTATTAAACTGAAGGGTGAGCAGAGGAGCCTGCATTCATCACCTGCCCAAAATGAGACAGAGTGGGACTTTCAAAGGGGCCCAGCAATGGCCTAACTCTGCCCCACTGAAGACAATGGGAGCATTACAACAGCTTGCAGTGAAAGCAGAGCTAGGACAATGTGGAGTGCTTCTGAAAATCCACCTTCAATGTTACAGCAACACTGGCCCAATGCTTGCCTTGGGCTAGCAGTAGAGAGACTGCTACTATAATTGGGGTTCAAAGTTAATACACAAATGACACTGACGGGTGAGGTGTGTGCTGATGTGTGAAGCTGCTCAGAAGCAAAGGCAAAAAAGCTCCTCAGCCATTTATAGTGTGAAGGCATTTGGAAGCCTTATAGGTCAGAAACTGTAAAGAGTAAATAAGATGAGGAATACTTGTGGCACCTTAGAGACTAACCAGTTTATTTCAGCATAACCTGGAATTAATTTGCAAATTGGACACTATCAACCAAGGGTTAAACAGGGACTATGAGTGGCTTTGTCATTACACTAATTGAATGCATTTCCCTGTTAAATTCCCTTAAAAGATTTTTAACACCTGTCAGACACAGTGTGACGAAGTGGGAGTACTGTGGGTGTGTGCCTCAGTTTCCCCTATGCATTTCTTGGGCGTCTATGTAAAGGGAAAGGAATGTGTAGCTAATGCAGAGCAAAGCCAAGGTGAAGCTGTAACCTGACCCCAGGTGGGGGAGGGAGGCCAGCTGATACCTGTTGGAGGGAGGTCAGGTGATGCCTCCTAGCCCAGGAAAGGAACAAAGGAGAGGGGAGTGGCTAGAAGGAGTGTCTGAGGCTCGGTCTAGCTGGAAAGAGTGAGAGAGGCCAACTCGCTCTCTAGCCCAAGATGGATCCAGCGGAGGGCTCACGCTCGATGGCTGCATGGTCTGTGTTGGACCAGATAGAAGTCATCGAATAAACCTGGGGAAGAAGCAGGAGCCCAGAATCTGTGTCTCACCTCCTGGCATCCCCTGGAAAGGCCTGACTGAGGGACCCTGTTGAGACTGAGAAGCTGTGAGTTAGAAGGTGTTCCTGACATCTCAAATAAACCGTCTATTCTGCTGGCTGGCTGAGAGTCACGTTTGACTGTGGATTTGGGGTGCAGAACCCATGGGCTCCCCCAGGACCCCGCCCAGGCGGGCTTGCTGGGGGAAGCACACGGAGGGACAGAAGGTGCTGAATGTTCCAAGGTCAGACCCAGGAAGGTGGAAGTGGGGACCTCTGAAGCTCCTGGCCTGGGAAACAGGCTGTGTACGGAGAAGGGGCCCTCCACCCGGAGTCCAGTCTGGCTTCCTAGGGAGCAGTTCCAGACCATCGCCCGGGCGCTCCGTGACACACAGATCCACTACAAAAGGTTTTTAACTTCTGCTGATACTGGCCCACCCAAATTAAACAGCCTCTTAGAATTGGTATGGTAATGTACAACTGTTTGTTTGTTTGTTTTTGCTTTCTGTGTATATAAATACATCTTACTTCTGTTCAGTTCTATGCATTCAATGAAGTGGGCTATAGCCCACGAAAGCTTATGTTGAAATAAACTGGTTAGTCTCTAAGGTGTCACAAGTATTCCTCGTCTTATTTACAGATACAGACTAACCCAGCTGCTAATCTTAAACCTGTAAAGAGTAAGGCATGGTGAAAAAACAACCTTCGGTTGCCATCACATTCGTATAGAGATGTAGCCTACGGAGACTGCATGCAGCTCTCCATCCTAAGCTGTGCACTAGGCTGATCATATGGAGATGGCCCTCAGCTGGGCAAAATGCTTGGTTTAAATTCAAGTTTAGATTCTGGAGAGCTTTATAATGTGCAGAAACCCTCAAGTCCTCCCATCATGTATATGTCCAAATCTACAGTTCCACATTGGTAGGCTGTGTTAAAAAACTAATCTTCCCAGTCTCCTTGTCCCTATTAACAACAATTAGCAGCAATCAGGGAACATTGTCTGGTTTTTCCAGCACTGCATTTCTAAATCCACTTAGTTTTCTTCCTTTCAGAGAGATTTATTTGAAGAATTTTGGAATAAATGCCCAAACACTCTGGTTATCAGCTAAAGCAGTAGCGACTCTACCAGATACTGTCCCCTCTACAATTCAACCTAATATTTGCTCCTTTGTAACACAGCATTTTATGCTTACCCCAAATTCAGACTGGGTGAGCCCATTAGTTGCAATATCCTCTTTTTCTTTTTTCTTTTTTTTTTTAAACAGAGTTGCAGTAAAACTGCCAGACTGTGTTACTGTCTCTGCTTCCCCCTTTTAAAAATGATTATTCATATTTAGTGCTCAAGAAACCAAGATACCAAGATGCTCTTAAAATGATCAGAGCCAGCATGCACCGTAGAACTCTCTCAGAGATATGCCACTGTCCCACCTGACCAGCAGCATGCCAATATTACGCCAATCCTAGGCACACCTCACTGCTCTGCCAGCACCCCTTGGTCCTCATGTGCAGCAACCCCTAGTGCTCCAATCCCACCTCTCCCTGAATACATCCCCAGGTCCCTAAATCCCAAATGGCTGTCACTGCAACTGTACAATGGACACGCTGTCTAACTCTAAGAGGCCAAGTTACCTGCCACAGGTTCTCCTACACAGGCCGAGGTTTTAAAAACACCCAGTTACTTACCTACACTGTAACTGTTATTCTTTGAGATGTGTTCATAGAATCTTAGGGTTGGAAGGAATCTCAGGAAGTCATCTAGTCCAACCCCCTACTCAAAGCAGGACCAATCCCCAACTAAATCATCCCAGCCAGAGCTTTGTCAAGCCTGACCTTAAAAACCTCTATGATTCTATGCTGTGGCAGCAACACCAATCACAGGAAGAGGAATCACAAGTGGCAGGGGACAGGAAATAAAAGTACTTCCAAATGTTCCCAGGCAGAAGGAGATGCCCAGGAACGATCTGCAAAGGGAAGAAACTGAAAATATCTTGCATTTGCTCAGTGGCTGCTGCCTCTATTCCTGCTGGAGCTCTGTTATCGACAAAGAGAGTCCTGTTAAAGGAAATAAAAGTGCACCATCCATGTAGAGGCAAGAGATCAGAGAGATAACTGCTGCCCTTTGTGCCAAAAAGCAACCTCATGCGGGGAACAGTTACACTGCTGCCAGCGGTTGTGACCCTGACCTACCACCAAGCCTGCAACTTTGCTCTGGCTTTCAATTTCCACCCCCAGTAGCTCTGGCCACTTTACAATAGTCTTCTAACACAAATTTCAACATTAGTCAATTGCATACGGTCCCTCTGGGAGGTCTGGTGGCAATTAACAGAGCTACGTCACCCAACCAGCAACCTCTGACTAACGAAAAACGGGGCATGATTCTCCTCTCTTTCACGCTGGTGTAAACTGGGAGTAATGCCACTACATCCAAAGCATAATGTCACACTCAGCTGTGGGAAGGGAATCAGGCCCAAGACCTGGTGTTCCCTTCCCAGGTGTTTATTACCAGACCCTACATTTCACACCCTCTTTGAAATCGCTCCGCTCAGGAAAGGACAAAAACCACATAGTATATTTATCTGCACCACATTCAGGAGCTAGTCATTCTCCCATAATTGGTGACCTATATTCCATCATAATCTTGAATTCTCCCCCACCTAACTTTGCCAAAATTTAACCTCCTACCTGCAAATTAGCCTGACAAGAGCCCTCCCAAGACAAGAATCAGAGAGGTAGCCGTGTTAGTCTGGAATAGCAGAAGTTTCATAAGTGAAGCTTATGCTTCAATACTTTAGTTAGTCTTTAAGGTGCCACAGGATTCTCTATCACTCCCAAGACAGGAGATTGATGGCAAATTTGACAGAAATTAGTCAAGGTATTTCCCATCTAGGGATTCTCTAGAACATGGGTTCCCAGAATTTTTTTCCTGAGGCCCACCTATGCGGCTGCAATAGGCACCGCAACCCACTACTGACATGCATCCATCAGGGAGAGGGGCACCCTGGGGCATGCATGGCCCTTCATCTCAGCAGGGGCTGGGGCCAGCGAGAGGATGAAAGAGGCAGGCAGGTGCCAGAGGCAGTTCCTGCCACCACCGTCCACTTGAACAGCTTGCTGAAAGCCTTGAAGCTGGTCACCTGGTAGCCCTTCCTCAGTCACCCACCCAGCACCCTGGCATGCCTCAGATGCACCCCCTGCCTATGAACAAGGGAAGGGTGGGGAGGCCACCAGTGCTGAGCAGAGGCAGGCACTCGGGTTGGGCTCAGCTGTTACCTTGATGGACCCAATCATCCACCATCAGTCCTCGATCTCTGGGGGGGGGGGACCATGGGACTGATACTCACGGGGGCCGGCAGCCACATATTGCAGGGCGTGACCGCTCAGGAACAGGGCTGGCCATGAACCCTCCAGCCTCCTTCAGTTGTCATAGGAAAGAACAGTTACTTACCTCGTAACGTTGGTTCTTCGAGATGTGTTGCTCATGTCCATTCCAAGATGTGTGTGTGCGTTCCGCGCATGCACGGTCCGGAAAGCTTTTCCCCAGCGGTACCCGTAGGGTCGGCAGGGGCGACCCCTGGAGTGGTGCCCTTATGGCCATGCATGTATGCCCCTGCCGACCCTCCCCCGCTCAGTTCCTTCTTGCCGGTACTCCGACAGAGGGGAGGCGGGTGGGATTCGGAATGGACATGAGCAACACATCTCGAAGAACCAACGTTACGAGGTAAGTAACTGTTCTTTCTTCTTCGAGTGCTTGCTCATGTCCATTCCAAGATGTGACTTACGAGCAGTCATCTCGGAGGAGGGTGAGGAGTACTCTGAGTACCTGTTAACAGGACCGCTTGTCCCACAGCTGCGTCCTCCATCGACTGCTGCACCATGGCATAGTGCGAAGTGAAGGTGTGCACCGAAGACCACGTCGCTGCTCTACAGATGTCGACGATCGGAATGTGCGCCAGGAACGCCGTGGATGCGGCCTGAGCTCTGGTCGAATGCGCTGTCAGTGCTGGTGGAGTAGCATTCGAAAGGTTATAAGACAATTTGATACAAGATGTAATCCAGGCCGAGAGGCGCTGAGTAGAAATTGGTAACCCCTTCATCCTTTCCGCCACTGAAATAAAGAGTTGCGGAGATTTACGAAAAGACTTGGTTCTTTCTATGTAAAAGGCTAAGGCTCTCTTTACATCTAACGAGTGAAGCATTCTTTCCCTGTTATCCGCATGGGGTTTGGGAAAAAACACAGGTAGGAACACATCTTGGTTCAAATGAAAGGGCGAGACTACTTTGGGCAGGAAGGCCGGGTGTGGGCGTAACTGGACCTTATCCTTATGAAAGATTGTATAGGGCGGTTCGGAAGTGAACGCCCTAATCTCAGAGACTCTGCGTGCGGAAGTGATTGCCACTAAAAACGCGGTCTTCCAAGAGAGGTAAGAAAGGGGGCAGGAGGATATGGGTTCGAACGGAGGTTTCATTAGGGCCTTTAGAACCAGGTTGAGGTCCCATGGGGAGGCCGGTTGACGTATTTGAGGATACAACCTCTCCAAACCTTTAAGGAATCTGCCAACCAGGGGGTCACTAAAGACTGAGTTACCCCCAACACCCGGATGGAACGCCGAAATGGCGGCCAGGTGTACCCGAATGGTGGAGAGCGCTAATCCTTGCTGTTTCAGTTCAAGGAGGTAATCCAGAATAGTGGAGATCGAAGAAGACAGGGGATCCACCCCCTTGTTCTGAGACCACAGTGAGAAGCGCTTCCATTTGGCAGTGTAGGTTCCCCTCGTGGACGGTTTCCTGCTACCCAGGAGGACATTCCTGACTGAATCCGAGCACTGAAGCTCTGCTGGGTTCAGCCACGGATATACCACGCCGTGAGGTGGAGAGACTGTAGGTTGGGATGTAACATCCTCCCGTGGTCTTGGGAAATCAGTGTTGGTGACAGGGGAAGTGTTACCGGCGTCGTCACACAGAGGGACAACAGGGTCGTGTACCAGTGTTGTCGAGGCCAAGCTGGTGCTATCAATATGACAGAAGCCTTGTCCTGACGGACCTTCATCAGTACTTTGTGCACAAGGGGAAACGGGGGAAATGCATAAAGCAGACCCCCCGTCCATAGAACGTGAAACGCATCCCCCTCTGAACCTGGGCTGAGGTTGAGGAGGGAGCAAAACCTGTGGCACTTCCTGTTGGCCTTTGTGGCGAACAGGTCGAGGCGGGGAAACCCCCACCTTTGGAAAATCGAATGGGCAACATCGGGCCTGAGGGACCATTCGTGACCCCGGAATGAGCGGCTCAGGGAGTCCGCCAGAACGTTCTGAACCCCCGGAAGGTAGGCCGCCGTGAGGGAGATCCCTCTGGGGATGCAGAACTCCCAGAGGGCGAGGGCTTCCTTGCACAGGCGAGAGGAGCGAGCACCACCCTGTTTGTTTATATAAAACATCGAGGCTGTGTTGTCTGTTAGGACTGACACGCTCTTGTCCCTCAAGAGTGACTGGAACGTCTGGCATGCCAGGCGAACTGCTCTGAGCTCCCGGACATTTATGTGGAGGGACAGCTCCTCCTGGGACCAGAGGCCCTGAGTCGTGGTCTTCCCCAGGTGAGCTCCCCAGCCTAGAGCAGAAGCGTCTGTCACCAGCGTAATGGACGGTTGAGGTTTGTGAAAGGGCACCCCGCTTCCCAGAGATCTGGGCTGGAGCCACCAGAGAAGGGACTGTCTTACCTTTAATGGTAGAGTCACTACGAGGTCGAGGGGATCTCTGCGCTGGTTGCAGACCTTTGCGAACCAGGCTTGCAGAGGACGCAGGCGGAGCCTTGCGAACGGCACCACGTAAGTGCACGCCGCCATATGTCCCATCAGGACCATACAGTTTCTTGCTGTAGTCATGGGAAACCGGAGAAGTGGTTGAATAATGTCCGCCATGGCCTTGGCCCGAGAGGGAGGTAGGAAGGCCCTTGCACGGCGAGAGTCTAGTATCACCCCGATAAACTCGATCCTCTGGGTAGGAATGAGGGTTGACTTTGGTACATTCAGAATGAGGCCCAGTTTTAGGAAGGTGGCTCTGATGAACGTTATTTGCATCAGAAGCAGCTCCCTTGACTTTGCTCTGATGAGCCAATCGTCCAGGTAAGGGTAAACATGGATGCCGTTCCGTCTGAGAAATGCTGCGACCACCGCCATGCATTTCGTGAATACCCTTGGAGCTGAGGAGAGGCCGAACGGAAGGACGGTAAACTGGTAATGTCGAGATCCTACCACGAACCTCAGGAATCGTCTGTGACTCGGGATGATGGAAATATGGAAATATGCGTCTTTTAAGTCGAGGGCGGCGAACCAATCTCCAAGATCCATAGCGGGAATTATGACAGCTAAGGAGAGCATGCGAAACTTCAGCTTCTTTATGTAGGAGTTGAGGCCTCGCAAGTCCAGGATGGGGCGAAGACCTCCTTTGGCCTTCGGGATAAGGAAATAAAGGGAGTAGTACCCCTTGCCCCGAAATTCTTGAGGAACCTCCTCTATGGCACCCAAAGACAAGAGGGTATGGACCTCCTGATCTAGGAGTTGCTCGTGAGATGGGTCCCTGAACAGGGACGGGCATGGGGGGTGGGTGGGAGGGAGAACAGAGAATTGGATAGAATATCCCATTTCTACCAGGCTGAGAACCCACTTGTCCGAGGTGATAAAGGACCATGCCTGGTAGAAATGGGATAGACGGTTCACAAAAGGGGAGGAAGCTAAACGACTGGAGGTTGGCTCGGCGTCCCCGGGCGCAACTTCAAAAGTTCGGCCTGGGTCCAGGAGGATGGTTATTCCCTGGGCCCTGGGACTGACGGGACGAGGAGCGCTGTCGCCCCCTGCCAGCCCCCCGTCCGCCTCTTCTAGGTTGGTCTCTCCTATAAGGAGGAACCTGATATGGTCTAGTTGGAGGTGGTGGTGGGGGAGGCCTGAAGGGTCTCCTTTGCCCTTGTGGAGTATGGAGCCCCAGCAAGCGCAGCATCGCTCTCGAGTCCTTCATCGATTGTAACTTTTTATCCGTGTCTTCCGCAAACAACCCTCGTCTGTCGAAGGGCAGGTCTTGGATGGTCGCCTGCACTGGTGGTGGGATGCCTGATACGTGAAGCCATGCCCCCCGTCGCATGGCTACTGCCGTACCCAACTGCCGGGATGCCGAGTCCGCGGCATCTAGAGCATCTTGCAGAGCAGCCCTGGAGACCAACTTGCCCTCCTGAACGACCGCTCTGAACTCTTGCACTGACTCTTTAGACAGGGTCCCCTCAAACTTGGCCATTGTAGACCATGTATTATACGAATATCGCCCTAGGGCGGCCTGCTGGTTAGCAATACGAAGTTGCAGGGCCGCAGACGAATAAACCTTCCTCCCCCACAAGTCTAACTTCTTCGAGTCGTGGGACTTCGGGGTAGGCCCCGTCTGTCCCTGACGCTCGCGATGGTTCACAGCGTCCGCTACTAAGGAACCAGGCGGGGGGTGGGTAAACAGGTATTCGTACCCTTGCCTGGGTGCGAAGTATCGTCGTTCTACCCCCCTTGCTGTCGGGGGAAGAGAGGAAGGGGTCTGCCATAGCGTTTCCAAGGTGGATTTGATCTTTTTCATGAAGGGCAGGGCGATTTGCGGTGGGGAGTCCGAGGAGAGGATATCCATGTTAGGGTCCTCTTCCTCCTCCTTTACTTCCTCCGTTTGTAAATTAAGACTGTGGGCCACTCTCTTTAGTAAGTCCTGGTGGCCTCTGAGGTCCATAGGGGGCAAGCTATAGGATGTCCCCGCTACCGCATCGTCCGGGGATGAGGAAGAGGAGGCCGGCTGCTGGTTCTCCACCGGGAGGTCCTCCTGAAAGGGCTGCTGGTCTGCCTCCATCTCCTGCTGGTCGTGCCCCTGGGACGTGGTCACGGAGGGCCCGGGTAGCTGATCCTCTCCCAATTCTGATTGGGGCCTAGTCACCGTGGCGCACACTGGACCTCTCGGCACCGAGGGCCATGAGGTTACCGAGGGGGGGCCTTGTGCCTGGTGATATGCAAAAGGTGTCCAAAATGGCCATTGAGTGGTACCTTGCGCATCCGCCACATAATGTTGTCGGTGCCGGCGGTGCGAGGAATGGCGGTGCCGGGAGTGGTGCCGTCGGGGTGAACGATGACTATGACGGAACCTAGTACGAGAAGAGGAAGCATCGGACTCTGAAGAATATTCCGATTGGGACCAGGGCGGTGCTGCGCCGTCCGGTGCCATGATCCTGCCATAAGCATCCAGCTTCCCAGGGAATACAGGAGGACGCGGTGCCGGATAAGTCGGTGCCGGAGCCAACGGTGCCGCGGACATAGCTGGAGCCGCTATGGTCGACACTTGCGGTGCCGTAGTCACTGGCGGTGATATTACAGGGGCCCCAACACGAGGGACCGGTGCCGGGGCGACGAATTCCGGTGCCGGGCCCGAAGTCAGCCCAATAAGGTCCGCAGCGGCAACGAACGCCTCCGGGGTAGATGGGAGTTCGAGCCCGGGCGTTTCGTTCTCAAGAGGGAGTCCCGCGTCAGGGGAAACCGCTCTTGGCTCCAGTGCCGCCGGTGCCGGTGCGAGCTCTACACGGGGCCGCCTCGTGCGCTCCGGAGCTACCAGCACCCCTGAGGGATCACCCGTGGACTTACGCACCGGGGAGCGCCCTCTCGCCTTCTTAGAAGGCACCGGAGATTGAGAACGGTGCCTTCTAGATGGTCCTGTGCCGTGCCGAGGAGACCGGTGCCGAGAGCTCCTCGCGGCCTTTGGTGCCGCGGTACCGCGGACCGATGCCGGTGTGCTGCATGAGGTCGACGGCTCCGAGTGAGGTTGCAGGGCAGACTCCATGAGTAACAGCTTCAACCTCGAGTCTCGCTCCTTTTTGGTGCGGGGTTTGAAGCCCTTGCAAATAGTGCACCGGTCCGTTTGGTGACCCTCCCCGAGGCACTTCAAGCAGCGGGAGTGAGGGTCGCTAATGGGCATGGGCTTCCCGCAGGTCTTACACGGTTTAAACCCTGACGCCCCAGGCATAACCTGACGTCAGGGAACAACGAACTAACTAACTACACTATCTATAAACACTACTACTCTAAAGAACTATGCAACGAACTATAAACACTAAATACCTAACTAACTAGATCAAAGATACCGCTAAGTAGCTGAGAAGAGCGCTGTTCCAGCGACCGCCAAGGACGGAAAGAAGGAACTGAGCGGGGGAGGGTCGGCAGGGGCATATATGCATGGCCATAAGGGCGCCACTCCAGGGGTCGCCCCTGCCGACCCTACGGGTACCGCTGGGGAAAAGCTTTCCGGACCGTGCATGCGCGGAACGCACACACACATCTTGGAATGGACATGAGCAAGCACTCGAAGAAGAACCACCAATTCTCGGGGCTGGCTGAAACAGAGCAAGGCACACGGAGCTGCTGGGGGGAGTCACATAGACAGGTTCAGAAGAGCTAGTGAGGGAGGACATACTGGGGTGGGGGCTGAACGGGAGTGGAGTTGCAGAGTCACATGGGGACAGGAGTGGACGGAGGGGCGGTGGGATATATGGGAACTGGGGCAGATGTGCCAAACTAAATGGGAGAGGCTAGGGGTCAGCTGGGGGAAGCTCCCCAACTACCTAACAATGTCCCTCCTCCCCCCCAAAACCTTGTTCCATACTTCTCCCACTCACACCCAACAACCTTCTGGGTTCACTTCCAGACTTCTTCCCAGCTTCCCTCTCCCTCAGCTTCTCCATTACCCCTGACTCCCCCAACTCTTTTATACTGCCTCTATGGAGTGAAGGAAATACATTTCTGTATTGTAGTTTAAATGAATTATTACTCAGAGTTCTGTATTAGTATTCTTAGTGAAGAATCTACCGTATTTTTCGCCCTATAAGACGCACTTTTTCTTCCCCAAAACGGGGGGGAAAAAGTTGGTGCGTCTTATAGGGCGAATGCAAAAAAAAAAAAAAAAAAAAAAAAAAAAGCCTCGCTCTCCCGTCCCCGCCGCGCGGGCGGGCTGCCGAGGTTCCCCCCTCCCCGCCGCGGGCGGGCTGCCGGGGTTTCCCCCTCCCCGCCGGACGGAAAAAAAAAAAGCTCCTCGCTCTCCCGTCCCCGCCGCGGACGGGCTGCCGGGAGCGTCCCAGTTCCCCCCTCCCCGCCGCGGGCGCGCTCCCGGCAGCCCGCCCGCGGTGGGGAGGGGGGAACCGGGACGCTCCCGGCAGCCCGCCCGCGCGGCGGGGACGGAAGAGCGAGGCGCTTTTTTTTTTTTTTTTCCGTCCGGCGGGGAGGGGGGAACCCCGGCAGCCCGCCCGCGCGGCGGGGACGGGAGAGCGAGGCGCTTTTTTTTTTTTTTCCGGATTTTTTATTTAAAAATGAGGGGGCGTCTTATAGGACGGAGCGTCCTATAAGACGAAAAATACGGTATTTGTCAAAAACCATTTATTGAAACTTTTTTCTGATCTATATTGTCACAGACATATTTGCTGACAAGTATTTTGAAAGAAATTACCAAAATAATTGAAGCCGGTATGATAATATTGTGTTATTTTGACAAATAAAATATGAAGAATTTTAAAATATTGTGTGCAGAATTTTTAACTTTTTGGTGCAGAATCCCCCCAGGAGTAACCGCTGCATGCACATCTGATAGCTATAGACATTCTAACACCAGCTTCAGAACAAGCAGGTCATACTGGCTTTAGAATGTTCATAAGCAAGTCGAAGATTTCTCCACCAATATTTTAATTTATGACCTTGTAGCAGGGCCGGGTAGGCTCTGAGAGGGGGACACTCGGGCTGGGGGCCGCCCCACGGGGCACACGGAGCCGCCTGCAGGTTCTGCAGGGCGGCCATCCCACAGTACCGCAGCCGGGGCTAGGCAAAGCCACCCGAGCCGCCCAGGGGCTGCAACAGGGCCACCAGGAGCAGCAGCAGCACCAGGGCCATAGACGGCGGGGTGCTGCCATCTGGGGCCCGCATCCCACTCTCCGGAACTCCGCTCCCTCTGGGGCTTCCCTGCCTCCTCAGGCCCCTGCCTGGGTGGTCCCCCTGGCTCTGCCCTCCTGGTTCCCGGCTGGTCCTGGAGATGGGAGCCACGGCTGGAGGGACCCTAGGCTGGGGTGCAGCCCCGCTGCTTACTCTAACCCCGCCAGCACTGGACGGGCTGGAGGCGAGAGGAGAGCGGGTGGAGTCAGCACATGCTCAGGGTTCAGCTGATCACCATATTTGGGGTCAGGAAGGAATTTTCTTCCAGGGCAGATTGGCAGAGGTCCTGGAGGTTTTCACCTTCCTCTGCAGCAGGCGGCATGGGTCACTTGCTGGAAGATTCTCTGTACCTTGAAGTCCCTGAAATCTTGGTTTGAGGACTTCAAAAGCTCAGATATAGGTGAGAAGTATATTGCAGGAATGGGTGGGTAAAATTCTGTGGTCTGTGTTGCGCAGGAGGTCAGACTAGATGATCATAATGGTCCCTTCTGACCTTAAAGTCTATGAGTCTATGGTAGGGGGGAGCCCAGGGCTGGGGCGGCAGGGGGTGCGGGTGGGAGAGGGCACTGGTGGAAAGGGTGAGAGCCCAGGGCTGAGGTGAGGGAAAGCCAAAAATTGTTTTGCTTGGGGCGGCAAAAAACCTAGAGCTGCCCCTGCTACCATGATGTCCCAATTGCCACATCCCATGCATTGAGGGAAATCTGTGTCCATGTCCTCATCACTATCATCATCACACTGTCGTCACCTCTCCAAGTTCTGCAAATACTGCAGGATAATGCACAAGGTGTTTACAATGCTCACAACTGTAGCGGTGATCTGAACGGGCTCCATGCTTGCAATGCTATGGTGTCTGCGCGAGTAATCCATGAAAAAAAAAAAAAGCGCTTAACAATTGTTTGCTGTTGCTTTCACAGAGGAAGGGAGAGAGGAAGGGTAGACTGACCACATGTACCCCCAAACCCCGCAACAATGTTTTTGGCCCATCAGGCACTGGGAGCTTAACCCAGAATTAGAATGGGCAGCGGAAACTGCAAGGACTGTGGGATAGCTACGCACAGTGCACCGCTTGGAGAGTCGATGCTAGCCATGGTACTGTGGACGCACTCCACCGACTTAACGCACTTAGTGGGGAAACACACAATCAACTGTATAAAATTGCTTCTGAAAAATGGACTTCTATAAAATCGACCTAATTTCATAGTGTAGACATACCATTACTCATCTAGCACACAAGGCCTCTAGCAATGCACCATCTTCTCAGCATAGCTTTTACATTATTTATACAATCTGCATCCGCTGACTGAAAGCCACCTAGCATACATGCTCAATTTTAGGCCAGGCCATTTTGGAATTCTGACAAGCCAGCAAAGGTTAAAACATGTAGTAGGGGATCTCGCCACTTCATGTTTTTGCATGTACACACCCTGGAGCTTTGAAGAAGTTAGAGAAGGTTTCACAGCCAGCTTCTAATGAGAAGCTCTCTCTAATTGTAACTATGGAAAAAGCAGCGTCTCCCAATCATTTACCTCTCAAGTCACTATGTTTTAAACACATACCTTCACAGAAATCAGTATCAGTTATAAGCTTTACTCTAGGACAGTGGTTCCCAAACTGGAGTTCGTGAACTCCTGGGGTTTGTGAAATGTTACAGAGGGTTCTGGTGGAAAAAATTCCCTAGTAGCAGTCAGAGCTGTCCCTAGAAACCCCAGACAGCATGGAGCCAGTAGCCCAGAGCCCTTGGACTTCCAAGACCTAAGCAGATCAAAGCAAGCATATCTATCACACTGAGGAGATTTAAACTTCAAGACTCCTTATAAGAAATGGAAAGGGAGGTGAATAGTTTTTGTTGTTTTTAAAATTAAATAGGCAGTTAGTATTGTTTTTAAAATTATGAAGAACAACAAGTTTAAGCTTTGTTGTAACATTGAGAGGGTTGTGGAAAGCAAATGTTGATAAATGTTGATGCAGATATGTAAAGATCAAAATATAAGATCTCCATTAAGGAAAATAATAGATAGTTATTATTAATTGTTTAATGTTAATGTTTATTTCGATAAGGCTATGGAAAAAGTTTTTGAATAATCATGAGTGATAGAACTGGTTTTTGCACATTTATACAATCACTACCTCATTAAAGTAATATGCTGCTATTGCACGTTCTGTGCACAAGCAATGACCCTGCAAAAAGGGCGCGAATTCTGTCCAATCACGCTGTTCCTACCACGTGCCTGCTCCACGTGAGTAGTCTAAATCTGCCTAGCAATATAGGATAGCCAATCATGTAACACATATACAAACTGCGTAGTTAACCAAGACTATAAAAACTGTAAGTTAGGCGTGGTTGGTGTGGCAGTTTCTTCACGCTTTTGGGCGACTGCCACCTCGGCCGAATAAACACGTTTTGTTTTGAGCCTCATTGGTCTCCTTGAACTTTATTACTGGTCTCCCTCTATAGCCTAGCGAACGTCCCGCTACATCTTCTGGGGGCTCGTCCGGGATGTCGAGGGACGATCAGGGGCAGGTTCAGGGATAAGTCCGTTGGGGACTTGCAGGGGTAAGTCTGTTTCGGGAGCCGGCACAGGAGCGGTGCATCGAGAGGGGCCCCGTTTTGACCGGTGGCCGCTCGTGGGTTGGTTCGCCGTCCAGATTGCCCTTTTGCACCAACTTTGAAAACAACCGTGGGGAAAGGGAGGGAAACTCCAGCCAGTCTACGAAGAGGCAAGTATAAGAGGGTCTCTGGGAGGGATCTTCTTGTTGGAGTGACTGATTGTGTGTGTGACTGAGTGAATGGCCATTACGGTTCCTGTTGTCAGCCGTTGGAACGTCCGGTGACTCAGGCTAGTGGCGATTGAGAGTTAACCTCAACCCTCCCACCAACCGACTCCCCCATCCTCTATAGTCGGTTGGGAACCCGTCTTCCCTATTGTGTCTGTTTTATCTGTCCTATCTGGGTGGAGAAGTAAATAAGAAAAGTAAAGACAGCTGTAAAGTCAGGCTAGTGAGGGTGCCCCAAGACCTAGTCTGCAAAATGGGAGGAAGCGGATCCAAGGAGGACCGCAAAACACCTCTAACTTGCATGTTAGAGCATTTTGGAGAATTCAAAAAGCACATTCCCACCGGTAGTCGTAAGGCCGGATTATTAAGAAAGTTTTGTGAGAGAGACTGGCCGGCATTTCCAATCCAGCCCTCGTGGCCGGCCATAGGAACTTTGGACATGGATATTATTAGAGATGTCCTCAATTTCGCGGGACACCAACACCCCGATCAGTACCCTTATATATCTGCATGGTTTGATATAGTAAAGGAGAATCCATCTTGGTTACAGAAATACACCAAATGCCTAGTTCTTCGTACGCGTCCACAGAGAGGGCCCAGGGGAACCAAGGAGGAATCGAAACCTATATATACAAGCCTCCCAGACGATGAGCCACAAGCCCCACCCCCTTATATGCCGCTACCCGTAGTCCCGGCCGCCCCGCTCGAGCCTATACCTATACTACAAGCACCAATAGCCCCGCCGCCAAGCATATCCGGCATGTCCGTCTCAAATTCACCAACTGACTCCGGTCGGTCAGGCTTACAGCAACTTGAAGAAAGTGTGGCAAAACTTCAACAACTCCTAACCCCTGAGAGAAAACCCGAGGATCATGATTCTAATCAGGATGAGAAAAGAAACACTACAAGGGAACATTCCTATGCCCTTCGGAGTAGGGACCGCGATACCTCTCCGGTTCGTCAGTTCCCTCTCCGGGTAGTTAATCAATTAATTCCCCCTCCAGCAGACAACCCCACAGGACAGTACCGGGTCCAGGGAGTGTATCAACATGTTCCTTTCACTAGTAGTGATCTTCTTAATTGGAAAGCTTCAAAGGCACCATGGACAAACGATCCCACAGCTATTGCCACTCTAGTCGAAGGAATTATTGGGACTCACTATCCTTCTTGGATGGACATCAGCCAACTTCTCCAAATGTTGCTTAGCCCAGAAGAACGAACCCTAGTTTTAAGCCGAGGGAGGGAAGAAGCCCGTATAGAGTATGGAACAAGAGACCCTAATGGCCTCTTAGATTTTATGGACAGTACATTTCCCACAATTAGAGATCCGGGATGGGACCCTAACACACCAGATAGCAAAACTGCCTTTGATTTATACCACCGGTTACTTGTTCGGGCTCTCAAAAGGGGACCACCTAGAGTTGTAAACCTCCGGAAAATTCACGATTTGCTACAAGACAGAGAAGAAACACCTTGGGCATTCTTAGAAAGATTGAGAGAAGGATATCGTAAATGGTCCCCATACGATATGGACAATGAATCAGAAGACAGTCCAGGGTCCCAAGCTTTGAAGAACAGTTTTATCAGCCAGTGTGCACCAGACATCAGGCGCAAGCTTCAGAAGGATCAGGGATTGGTCCACATGAATATGGGGCGCATTCTTGAAGTAGCTGCTCGAGTGTATGCCGCCCGAGAAGGTGAAGAGGAAAGGAAAGCGGAAGAAAAGGTGAAAAAGAGAGCCCAGTTGGTTGCCGCAGTCTTCCAAGACAACTACAATGGAAAAGGAAGAGGAAATGCCCAGCGCGGCGGAGGAAGAGGGCGAGGCAGAGGTCGACTGGGATTCACCCAGTGTGCCCATTGCTTCCAGGCTGGCCACTGGAAAAATGAGTGCCCTAACAAAGAAAGTGAAAGTACCTTAGAAAGTGAAAAAGGAAGAGGAGAGAGCGGTCCCAGAGGAGGGCCACATAATAGAGGAAATAGAAAGGAATATGGGGCACCTTTTTGGCCAAAAGCAGCAACTACTCAAGCGCTTGATGGAGATACCTTTGGTATGGCAGTGATAGAAGACTGGACAAGAAACCAAGATTAGGCCAGACCGGTTCCTCGGATCCCGACAGAAGTGTTTACAACTGGCCCCGGGGAGCCGATGGTCTGTATGAATGTGGGAGGCCAGTTCATAGACTTTCTAATTGATACAGGAGCTACCAGGTCTGTGGTCAATACTAAAGTGGCCCCCGAGAGCCAACAACAGACCACTATTGTTGGAGCAACAGGACAAATAAAACCCTGTCCCTACCTACAAGAGAGAGCATGTAAATTAGGAAGCCACGTTGTTACCCATAAACTTCTCTATATACCTGAATGTCCCATTCCCCTCCTTGGAAGAGATATGTTATCAAAACTCAGAGCCACTCTTACCTTTGATAATGATGGAATCATGAAAATGCAATTAGGGGAAAAACCATCCCCAACTCAATGTCTTATGCTAGCACTCCCCGTAGAAGAAGAATGGCGACTTTTTACCTCCATGGAAAACAGACAAGATTGGCAAGCTTTTAATGTCCCGGGTGTATGGGCAGAAGATAATCCACCTGGACTGGCAATTGACATCCCTCCTATAGTCATTGATCTAAAACCCATGGCAACTCCTGTCTCCATTCCCCAATATCCTCTACCTCGAAAAGCAGTAATTGGCATACACGAACACTTACAAAAATTATCAGACGCTGGTATCATCATCAAATGCCAGTCAGCCTGGAATACTCCCTTGTTACCTGTGGAGAAGCCTGATAAAAGTTTCCGACCTGTACATGACTTGCGGGCCGTGAATAAAAGAGTGATCCCATTACACCCAGTAGTACCAAATCCCTACACTCTCCTCAGTCTGGTACCGGCTAGTGCCAAATGGTTCTCAGTGTTAGATCTTAAAGACGCCTTCTTCTGTCTCCGGCTTGCACCCATCAGTCAACCTATTTTCGCTTTTCAATGGGAACATCCTGATACTGGTCAAAAGACTCATATGACATGGGCACGTCTCCCACAGGGATTCTGTAACTCACCCTCCTTATTCGGACAAGCCCTAGCTCAAGACTTGGTGCCTCTCACACAAGGAGGCAACCGCTGGAACATCCTCCAATATGCTGATGACCTCCTAGTAGCTACTCGTACCTACACTGAATGCATAGAGGCCACTGCTAATCTCTTAAAACATCTCTATCTCAAAGGTTATAAGGTTTCCAAGAAAAAGGCTCAGCTAGTACAAAAGGAAGTAAAATATCTAGGATTTAAACTCACAAAAGGAATCCGCATGCTGGACATTGAGAGAAAAGAGGCAGTCTGTGCCATTCCTACCCCTACAAACAGACGCCAAGTGCGCGAGTTTTTAGGAGCTGCTGGCTTCTGCCGTCTTTGGATCCCTAACTATGCTACACTAGCTAAACCCCTTCATGAGGCCACGAAAGGCGGGGCCGCAGATCCCTTTATTTGGACAGAAACACAACAAAAAGGGTTTGAAGATATCAAGTCTGCCCTGATGACAGCCCCTGCGTTAGGCCTCCCCGATTTGGAAAAACCTTTCACACTGTATGTAGGAGAAAGAAAAGGTATTGCAGTTGGTGTCTTAACCCAGACCATCGGTAGCTGGCCGCGACCAGTAGCATACTTCTCTAAGCAACTAGACACTGTAATACAAGGATGACCACCCTGTCTACGTGCTGTAGCTGCAGCTGCCCTTCTTGCTGAAGAGGCAAGTAAACTCACCCTAGGACAACCAATCTCCTTAAAGTGCCCACATGCTGTGGTCACCCTAATGGAACATAGGGGCCATCATTGGATGACAAACACAAAACTCCTCAAGTACGAAAGTATACTAGTAGACAATCCTTCTGTTATCATCTCTGTCTGTTCCACCCTTAATCCTGCAACTTTACTGCCTGTAGAAGAAAATCCTACTGAGAAACATGACTGCCTTCAGGTCATGGAAGAAGTTTATTCTAGCCGACCTGACTTACTGGATACACCTTTAGCCACACCTGACTCTGTCCTTTTTACCGATGGTAGTAGTTTCATTGATCAGGGTCAACGTCTGGCTGGATATGCCATAGTCAATGATCAAGGCACTGTCTGTGAAGCAAAGGCACTTCCTCCTGGCACCTCTGCCCAGAAGGCTGAACTGGTCGCCCTCCGTCGAGCACTTGAGCTAGCAACAGGACAAAAAGTCAATGTTTACACTGACTCAAAATATGCCTTCCTAACACTTCATGCCCATGGTGCCATATACAGGGAAAGAGGACTTCTAACTTCAAACGGACAGAAAATAAAACATGCAGATGAAATTCTGGCCCTTCTTGATGCTGTTTGGATGCCCAAACAAGTTGCTGTGATGCACTGCAAAGGACACCAACATGGTGAGGATCCTGTCGCAAAAGGAAACCGACAGGCAGATGAAGAAGCAAGAAATGCAGCGCGTCAACAATCCCCAGCTATTCATATCCAGCATCTCAACGTGGCTGAAATGATTCCTGCTGAAGTCCACTACACTGCACAAGAACAACTTTGGGCTGAACAGGAAAAAGGAGTAAAGCAATCAGGTTTATATGTCTTGCCAAATAATAAAATCTTCCTGCCCGCAGCGGTAGCTTGGGAATTGATCCAGGAATTACATCAACAGACCCATTTAGGTAGTACTAGCCTAACTGAACTCCTAGACCGTGAACTATACATAAATGGTCTGCATTCACTCACCAGACGTGCTGCCCTACGCTGTCAAATTTGTGCAAAGCATAATCCCCGTGTAGGGCCTCTTCGGCCACCTGGAATCCAGTATATAGGATATAGTCCAATGGAATCACTAGTTGTGGACTTCACCGAAATGCCAAAGTCTGGAAAATTCAAGTACCTGCTTGTAGCGGTTTGCACATATTCCGGCTGGGTTGAGGCATGGCCCACCACTAATGAAAAGGCTGAGCAAGTTACTAAGGCCCTGCTTCGAGATGTAATCCCCCGATTTGGACTCCCATTACACATTGGTAGTGACAATGGTCCCGCTTTCGTTCACAGAGTCATCCGCTCTTTGTCAATACTCCTAGGCATCACCTGGAAACTCCATTGTGCATATCATCCACAGGCGTCAGGAAAGGTCGAAAGGATGAATAGGACTCTAAAAGATGCCCTAGGTAAAATTTGTCAGGAGACCGGCCTATCATGGACTGTAGCCTTGCCCATGGTATTGCTCAGAGTTCGATGCACTCCCACACGATCCTTAAAGCTCTCACCCTATGAGCTGGTGTTCGGCCGACCACCGCTAGGGGTCCGCCACTTGAAAGGGGATACTTACCTTCTGGGAAAACAAGATCTTATCAGAGAAGTTCAGCTCCTGAGCAATGTGTTGAATCAATTATCCACCTACGTTAGTGAGCTCAAGTTCCCATTTCCTGTCACTGCTCTGCACCCTTTTTCCCCAGGAGATTCTGTATGGCTCAAAGATTGGAAAACTAACCCCTTGGGACCTAAGTGGAAGGGCCCCTATACTGTCCTCCTCACCACTCCCACTGCTGTTAAATTAGCCGGTGTTAAGCCATGGATTCATTATACCCGTGTCAAATCTGATCACACATTGCCTCCACCCGACTGGCAGGTCTCCGTGAAAAGCTCCAACCCTCTGCAAATCGTCTTCCGCAAACCAGCCCAACCACCCATCCAGCAAGATATTCAACCTATCTCTTGTGAGTCAGGTGACCAAGCACCACTCTGAAAACCTGCTCTACTGTATGAACATTTGTTATAATGTATTCCTTAAAGAATCTCATTCACCTGTTGTTAATATTTTAAATGCCCCAAAGGTTACTGTAATATTTCTCAGGGAAAGGGGCAGGGGTGGGTTTGTTTAATGTGTGCAAGGTACACTATCTCTGATATCTTTGTTTATAATAAGTTCTCCTGTTCAGTCTTATCATGATGTTTTATATATATTCTGTATGTCCGGATAGTAGTTTAGATCCTGTAATCTGTTTTGATCCAAAAGTTCCAAAATTACCAACAACTGGTAAAAATAATGCCTAGAGCAGGGGTCGGGAACCTTTTTGGCTCAGAGAGCCATATAGTAGCCCCCCCCTGCCCCGGCCGAGCCATATAGTAGCCCCCCCCCGCCGCCGCGCTCTCCTTCCCCCCCCCCCGCCACCGCCGCCGCGCTCTCCTTCCCCCCCCCCCCGCCACCGCCGCCGCGCTCTCCTTCCCCCCCCCGCCACCGCCGCCGCGCTCTCCTTCCCCCCCCCCGCCACCGCCGCCGCGCTCTCCTTCCCCCCCCCGCCACCGCCGCCGCGCTCTCCTTCCCCCCTCCCCCCACCGCCGCCGCGCTCTCCTTCCCCCCCCCCACCGCCGCCGCGCTCTCCTTCCCCCCCCCCGCCGCCGCGCTCTCCTTCCCCCCCCGCCACCGCCGCCGCGCTCTCCTTCCCCCCCCCGCCACCGCGCTCTCCTTCCCCCCCCCGCCACCGCGCTCTCCTTCCCCCCCCGTCACCGCCGCCGCGCTCTCCTTCCCCCCCCCGCCACCGCCGCCGCGCTCTCCTTCCCCCCCCCGCCACCGCCGCCGCGCTCTCCTTCCCCCCCCGCCACCGCCGCCGCGCTCTCCTTCCCCCCCCGCCACCGCCGCCGCGCTCTCCTTCCCCCCCCCCGCCACCGCCGCCGCGCTCTCCTTCCCCCCCCCCGCCACCGCCGCCGCGCTCTCCTTCCCCCCCCGCCACCGCCGCCGCGCTCTCCTTCCCCCCCCCGCCACCGCCGCCGCGCTCTCCTTCCCCCCCCGCCACCGCCGCCGCGCTCTCCTTCCCCCCCCGCCACCGCCGCCGCGCTCTCCTTCCCCCCCCGCCACCGCCGCCGCGCTCTCCTTCCCCCCCCGCCACCGCCGCCGCGCTCTCCTTCCCCCCCGCCACCGCGCTCTCCTTCCCCCCCCGCCACCGCCGCCGCGCTCTCCTTCCCCCCCCGCCACCGCCGCCGCGCTCTCCTTCCCCCCCCCACCACCGCCGCCGCGCTCTCCTTCCCCCCCCCCGCCGGCACCGCCGCGCTCTCCTTCCCCCCCCCGCCGCCGCCGCCGCGCTCTCCTTCCCCCCGCCGCCGCCACCGCCACGCTCTCCTTCCCCCCGCCGCCGCCACCGCCGCGCTCTCCTTCCCCCCGCCGCCGCCACCGCCGCGCTCTCCTTCCCCCCGCCGCCGCCACCGCCGCGCTCTCCTTCCCCCCGCCGCCGCCACCGCCGCGCTCTCCTTCCCCCCCCGCCGCCACGCTCTCCTTCCCCCCCCCGCCGCCTCCGCCGCCGCGCTCTCCTTCCCCCCCCCGCCGCCGCCGCCGCGCTCTCCTTCCCGCCCCCCCAACTGACCCACCCAGCCCGGCCTGCCCCCAACGCCCGCCGGCAAACGGCTCCCAGCCCAGCCTCCCCCCAACGCCCGCCGGCAAACGGCTCCCAGCCCAGCCTCCCCCCAACGCCCGCCGGCAAACGGCTCCCAGCCCAGCCTCCCCCCAACGCCCGCCGGCAAACGGCTCCCAGCCCAGCCTCCCCCCAACGCCCGCCGGCAAACGGCTCCCAGCCCAGCCTCCCCCCAACGCCCGCCGGCAAACGGCTCCCAGCCCAGCCTCCCCCCAACGCCCCTTTGCTAACGGCTCCCAGCCCAGCCTCCCCCCAACGCCCGCCGGCAAACGGCTCCCAGCCCAGCCTCCCCCCAACGCCCCTTTGCTAACGGCTCCCCCCCGTGCTTACTTGTTCGCTGGGTCACGCTGCTGTGACCCAACTCCAGCGAGGGAAGGAGAGGAGCGACACGCCCCCCAGCCTCGCTTTCAGAGCCGCGCCACACCGCCCCGCCCCCCAGCCTCGCTTTCAGAGCCGCGCCACACCGCCTCCCCCGCCTTGCTTTCAGAGCCGCGCCACACCGCCTCCCCCGCCTTGCTTTCAGAGCCGCGCCACACCGCCTCCCCCGCCCCCCAGCCGTCACAGCAGCGCCGCGAGCCAGATGACAGGCTCAAAAGAGCCACATCTGGCTCGCGAGCCATGGGTTCCCGACCCCTGGCCTAGAGTGTTGCTAGTTTGCAGTAACTAGCAACAAGAAAAAGGAGGGAATGAGAGGGTTGTGGAAAGCAAATGTTGATAAATGTTGATGCAGATATGTAAAGATCAAAATATAAGATCTCCATTAAGGAAAATAATAGATAGTTATTATTAATTGTTTAATGTTAATGTTTATTTCGATAAGGCTATGGAAAAAGTTTTTGAATAATCATGAGTGATAGAACTGGTTTTTGCACATTTATACAATCACTACCTCATTAAAGTAATATGCTGCTATTGCACGTTCTGTGCACAAGCAATGACCCTGCAAAAAGGGCGCGAATTCTGTCCAATCACGCTGTTCCTACCACGTGCCTGCTCCACGTGAGTAGTCTAAATCTGCCTAGCAATATAGGATAGCCAATCATGTAACACATATACAAACTGCGTAGTTAACCAAGACTATAAAAACTGTAAGTTAGGCGTGGTTGGTGTGGCAGTTTCTTCACGCTTTTGGGCGACTGCCACCTCGCCGAATAAACACGTTTTGTTTTGAGCCTCATTGGTCTCCTTGAACTTTATTACTGGTCTCCCTCTATAGCCTAGCGAACGTCCCGCTACAACATATGTTGTTTGCCGGGACAACTCAAGACCTGAATGCTTTTATAGGAGGAACTCTTTGAGTTGGCTTCTTAAATACCTTCATGCTGTTTCACATCTGATACTCCTTGATGAAACATAGGAGCCTTGTCTTATAACAGGCTTATTCAAAGTGATACAAGCTACGAAAGAAAGATCTTGGAAGAGTGTTGCTGTTTTCATAATGTAATAAAAATACTGTAATTATAATAATTAATAAAGCGTGTAATAAGCATGTCATTAAAACAAATTTTATATTTCCAAGATCACTGGTTTTATAATTTATACTCAGGTAAACAAGAAAATCCCTGGAAATATTCATTTTTAGGAAGGGGTTTGCGAGACTTGACATTTTAATGAAAGGGGTTCAGAGGTTGTTAAAGTTTGGGCACCACTGTTCTAAGACCATTGTTTTCAACCTTTTTTCATTTGCAGACTCCTAAACATTTTCAAATGGAGGGGCAGACCCCTTTGGAAATTCAACCTGTGGTCTGCAGACCCCTACCATATATGTCTTACTTAGACTGAAAACTGACTGAACAGAATGCAACTATACATGTTGCACGTGCTCGGCACAGCATTTGATGCACCATGAGAAAGGGCGCTAAACTGTGGGCTTCTACAGTAATGACAACACTTCTGGGGTTTAGGTGGGGGCATTCACATACTTTGGACTGGTTAGAAAAAATGGAATGCCTTTTCTGGGATCTGAAACTATTTTCATAGTCACCTTTCGCAGACCCCTTACACAGTCTGCAGACGCCCAGAGGTCCACGGACCACAGGTGAGAACCAGTGCTTCAGGATTACATAAAGATACTTTCTACATTATAATAAAAGCAGAACATTACCAGTAAAAAGCAATTTTGTCCCCAAGTTTCTTTTTGTTGACATTTCTATCCAACAGGTTGTAGCAGATGTTGGTTGTAGCCCCTTTCATCCATTCAATAAAGATTTTCCCTTTTGTCACATCAAAGTTGTATTTCAGAAAGGGTCCAGAGTGTTGGCTCCTCCAGTAAAATTCCTTAGCAATGTCATCCCAAAATTCTGCAAAATTAACACAGTCAAACCTTAAGTGACAAAAATGGATAAAGATGCATTAAACATCTGAAGAAAACATTCAATGGTCCTTCCTAGGAAACAGAATAGGGTGAAGTTCAGCAGAGGCTGCAAGCCTGCTACACTTCATGCAATGAAAGTTCGCATGAGCTAAGGCTTCTTTTAAAAGCAGTCTTTATCACCCTCATCAAGTCCCCCTCTAATATGCACTCTCATGCAAAATTGGTTCAACTGAGATTACAGCTGTCACCAAGCTATTCTTCAAGTACGTGAAAGGATTATACCTTCTGCCAAAATTTAGAGATAATATGTTACATTTCAATCTTGCAGTTTCTTCTAATGTTCAAGAGATCTGTCTCCAGATGTGTCCTCACACCCTGCAGATTGTGTAACACGCCCACTCTTTCCAAAACAAAAAATCCCACCCCTTTTTCAAGGAGCAGATTTTTCCTCTATCCCACTCTGAGCTTCAAATGCTTTGAGTCATGTAGAGTAATTCCTGGAAACATCACAATTTCCTATGGTTTTAGCAAGCTAACTCTATGTTCATAGTGACAAAGAATCCTATGGCACCTTAAAGACTAACTAAAGTATTGAAGCACAAGCTTTCGTGGGCTAATACCCACTTCGTTGGATGCATGCAGTGGAAGTATCCAGGGGCAGGTATAAATAAGTAGGCAAGAACCAGATTAGAGATAATAAGGTTAGTTCAATCAGGCTGAACCAGCTTGTTATCTCTAATCAGGGAGGATGAGGTATTCTTTAGCAGCTGAACTGGAGGTGTGAACACGGAGAGAAGAGAAACTGCTTTTGTAATTACCAAGCCACTAATAGTCCCTGTTCAATCCTTGATTGATGGTATCAAATTTGCAAATGAATTGCAACTCTGCAGTTTCTCTTTGCAGTCTGGTCTTGAAGATTTTTGCTGCAAGATGGTGACCTTTAAATCTGTAATTGTGTGTCCAGGGAGACTGAAGTGTTCTCCTACAGGTTTTTGTATATTGCCATTCCTGATATCTGATTTGTGTCCATTTATCCTTTTCCATAGGGACTGTCCAGTTTGGCCGATGTACATAGTAGAGGGACATTGCTGGCACATAATGGCATATATTACATTGGTAGATGTGCAGGTGAATGAACCAGTGATGGTGTGGCTGATCTGGTTAGGTCCTGTGATGCTGTTGCAGATAAGTGGGCAGCGTTGGCATCGAGGTTTGTTGCATGGATTGGTTCCCAAATTAGAGTTATTATGGTGCGTGGTGAGTCTAGGAAGTAGACCTCCCGTATAGTCTGGTCCAGGCTGGGGTGGAAGCTGTTGAAATCGTGGTGGAATTCTTCCAGAGTTTTTTTCCCATGGGTCCAGATGATGAAGGTACCTCCAGAACAGTGGCACTGCTATGGGCACTCGCATGGCCCCATAGTATGCCAACATCTTTATGGCTGACCCGGAACAACATACTGCTCTCTTAGGCCTGGTCTACAGTACGCGATTATATCAGAATTAGCCACGTTACAGCGAATTAAAACTAAAACCGTCCACGCAACCTACCCAGTTTTGTCAACTTAAAGGGCTCTTAAATCTGATTTCTGTACTCCACCTCGGCAAGGGGAGCAGCACTAAAAATCAACACTGCTGTTCCAGATTTGGACCCAATTCAACGGTATTGGACTGGGTGCTATCCCAGAATGCTCCATTGTGACCGCTCTGGACAACACTTTCAACTCAAATCCACTAGCCAAGTAGGCAGGAAAACCCTCCGAAAATTGGAATTTCATTCCCTGTTTGGCCAGCGTGGCAAGCTCATCAGTATAGATGACTGTGCAGAGTCCACCAGCGCAGGTGACCATGCAGATTCGCAAACGAGCTCCAGGTTGGACCGAATGGGAGGTACTGGATCTCACCGCTCTAGGAGGAGAAGAATCTGTTCAGGCAGAACTCCGTTCAAAAAAAGGAACACAAAAATATACGCCAAAATCTCCCAAAAGAGGCTTCTCCAGGGACACACAGCAGTGCTGTGTGAAAATCAAGAAGCTCAGGCAAGCCTATCAAAAAACTAAGGAGGCAAGTAGGCGCTCTGGGTCACAGCCTCATACATGCCGCTTCTACGATGAGCTGCATGCAATTATGGTGTGTGGGGGGGGGAAACGCCACCACTACCCCACCACTGTCCATGGACACCTGCAAGGGAGGAGTCACACAGAGCTGGGAGGATGATTTTTTGGAGGATGGAGAGGAGGAGGAGGAGGAGGACAAGGACAGTGCACAGATGGCAAGTGGTGAATCTGTTCTCCCCGGCAGCCAGGAACTGTTCATCAACCGCACTCCCTCCTCCCTAAGTTCCATATTCTCCTCACCCAAACGCCTAAGAACACGGGGGGAGGGGGGGGCTCCAGGAACCCACCCACTCTACTCCAGAGGATTGTCCTAGCAGCAGAAGGCTAGCATACCTGAAATTTTGATTTGCATTATGGACTTCTCCTTCCCTCCTCCCCAACCCCCCAACCGTTCCTAACCTCCCAACCTACCCTCCAGAATCGGCATTCCATGACATGAACCTGGCCCAACGCCACCATGATGTCCCAATCGCCACATGCCGTGCTTCTAGGAACATCTGTATCCACGTCCTCATCACTATTGTAATCACGCTGTCATTGCTTCCTCACCCAGTTTTGCAGGATCTGCAGACTGGTTAATGCACATGGTATTTACAAAGGTCACAACTGCAGCTGTGAGCTGCATGGGCTCCATGGTTGCCATGCTATGGCACCTGCACGGGTAATCCAGGAAAAAAGGTGTGAAATGAAGTAGAGCAGAGTTACAGCAGAAGCGATGGAGCTGTATGCCATTTACAAGGACAGCTAGCAGTCCTACTGCACCATCTGCTGCAAGAGAGAGCAGGAGAGTGGAGTGGCAGTGGAAGAAGTAGTGTACGGTTCACGATGGCTTTCAGGCCTCTTGTACGAGTTGCAGGACAGCAGAGTTTTGCAGACCTACTGCACTGTCTGCTACAGGAAAGCAGGACAGCAGAGTGGCAGCAGAAGCAGTAGGGTACGGTTGACGATGGCAGAAAAAAGGCACAAAATAATTGTCTGCCATAGCTTGCACGGAGGGAGGGGCGACTGACGACATCCACCCAGAAACACCCGTGAGAATGTTTTTGCCCCATCATGCACTGGGAGCTTAACCCAGAATTCCAATGGGGGATGGAGACTACGGGACCTGTGGGATTGCTACCCACAGGGCACGCTCCAAGAGTCGATGCTAGCCACCGCCGACTTCACATGCTTAGCGGGGACACACACGATCGACTGTGTAACACAGGGGTGGGCAAACGTTTTGGCCCAAGGGCCACACGAGAGTTCAAAATGTTGTGGAGGGCCAGGTAGAGAAGGCTGTGCTTCCCTAAACAGCCTGGCCCCGCCCCCCACCCACTTCCCACCCCAACTCCTCCCTCAGAGCCCCGACCCATCCAACGCCCCCTCCTTGTCCCATGATTGCCCCCTCCGGAGACCCCCCCAGTCTAACTGCCCCCTCAAGGCCCCATCCCCTATCTAACCCCCCTGCTCTTTGTTCCCTTACTGGCCCCTCCCAAAACCCACACACCCTAACCACCACCCCCAGGGATCCCACCTCCTATCTAAGCCCCCTGCACTTTGTCCCGAATGCCCCCCCCGAGACCCCCAGCCCACTCTAACCACAACCCAATCCGCCCCCCACCCTTCTTGCTTACCTTGCTCAGCCGGGCGCGGGGCCCTGCGCCTGGCTGCTCTGGGCCTGGCCCCCGGCTGGGGAGGTGTCACGGTACTGAAATAATTTGGTACCGTATAGATCACTGGGGTACGAAATATTATGTGAAGTGGGTCATAACAGGTGTCTATGACCATATGTGTGTATCTATTTTGGAACTGAAGTTATGGATATTGGATATAGGGTGCCTGTACTTCAAACTTAGGCTTGGCTCCTGGGTGAAATCTCAGACAAGCTGGTGCGAACTTGAATGGCCTGCCTGATGGCCCATTAAAGAGCCATCAACTGCACAATGAACTCTGTCCACACCCAAGGAATTTCCCCAGGGATGGAACATGCCTGGGCAGAAACTGAATCCTGGAGAGTCTGGTGATTGGACCATGTATCCTGGAGAGTCTGGTGATTGGACCATGTGGCTAGGAACCTCCATTTGGCAACTAGACTCTAGGAGGAAGTCTATAAAGTCTGGGAGAGATGTCTCCATTTTGTCTTCTACCTCCAGCCTGCAGCCTGTCTTGCTTCCAGCTCTGAATGGACTTTGCTACACAGGTGAACTCTGGACTAAGGTGCTGACCCATCCCTAAATGGGATGCTTTCTAAAGACTTTGATTTAAACCTGCAGTTATTCTACCTTTGCTGTAAGCCGAAACCAAGAGATGTGCCATTACTGCATGTAATTGATTTATTTTAACCATTCCTAACCCTCACCTATACCTTTTTCCTTTTATAATAAACCTTTAGATTTTAGATTCTAAAGGATTGGCAACAGCGTGATTTGTGGGAAGATCGGATTTGTATATTGACCTGGGTCTGGGGCCTGATTCCTTGGAATTGGGGAGAACCGTTTTGTTTATTTGGGGTATTGGTTTTCATAACCATTGGTCCCCAGGACAGGTGGCTGCTGGTGGTGATACTGGGAATCTGGAGTGTCTTAAGGGGATTGCTTGTGTGACTTGTGGTTAGCCAGTGGGGCGAAACCAGAGTCTTTTCTGTTTAGCTGGTTTGGTTTGCCTTAGTGTGGAAAAACCCCAGCTTTGGGCTGTAGTTGCCCCTTTGGAAGCAATCTGTCCTGATCTGACACTCACAGTTGGATCCCACCAGGAACAGCACCGTCACAGGGGGAGAGAAAGAAAGGGCGCGGGGGGGGGGAGAGAAAGAAAGGGCGCGGGGGGGGGGAGAGAAAGAAAGGGCGCGGGGGGGGGAGAGAAAGAAAGGGCGCGGGGGGGGGAGAGAAAGAAAGGGCGCGGGGGGGGAGAGAAAGAAAGGGCACGGGGGGGGGAAGGGCGGTTCACGCTGCTCCTGGGCTTATGCTGCTGCCAGCCGCTGTCAGCTGGGGGGGGGAGCGCCAGCTGGGCTGGGGGACCCCCGGCTGGGCTTCTCCCCCCAGCCGCTGTCAGCTGGGGGGGGCCCGGATGGGCTGGGGGGCCCCCCAAACGATCAGAGTAGGGGGCCCCCAAATTTCTGTCGCCGGCCCTGAGCGTGGGGCTCGCAGGTCCTACGGCTTCGCCCGCCACCCATGCGCGGGGGGGCCCGCGGCTCCCACGGTTCGGCCTGCCACCCGGGGTGGGGAGCGTGGAGCGCCGTGGCTCCCTGCAGCTCAGCCCGGCACCCCAGGCTGGAGCGCAAGGCCCTGACTCCTCGCTTGCCCGGCCCCTGGGTGGGAAGGAGGGGGCCATTGGCACTGCTCCCCCTGCTCAGCTTGTGGGCCGGATAAAAATGGCCGGCGGGCCACATTTGCCCACCCCTGGTATAACACCTCTTCCAGAAAATCAACTTTTACAAATACAATTTCGTGCTGTAGACGTACCCTTACACACAATGCAACTCCCCCACCCTTTCTGCCCTGCCTGATCAGTTTATATCCATCCATGACAGTACTCCAGTCATGTGAGTTATCCCACCAAGTCTCTGTTATTCCAATCACACACGGAGCCAGGACTTCCAGTTCTCCCTGCTTGTTTCCCAAGCTTCTTGCATTTGTACATAGGCATTTAAGATAATTTGCTGATCATCCTGGTCCTGCTTTCTCAGTATGAGGCAAGATCTTTCCCATCTTGCGCTCTCCTGCTCGTGATTCCTCCCGATATCCCACTTCCCCACTTACCTCAGAGCTTTGATATCCTTCCCCTGGTGAACCTAGTTTAAAGCCCTCCTCACTAGGTTAGCCAGCTTTCTTGAGAAGATGCTCTTCCCTCTCTTCATTAGGTGGAGCCCATCTCTACCTAGCAATCCTCCTTCTTGGAATACTATCCCATGGTCAAAGAATCCAAAGCCTTCTCTCCGATACCACCTGCGTAGCCATTCGTTGACTTCCACGATTCAATGATCTCTACCCAGGCCTTTTCCTTCCACAGGGAGGATGGACGAGAACACCACTTGTGCCTCAAACTCCTTTATCCTTCTTCCCAGAGCCACGTAGTCTGCAGTCATATATGCTCAAGGTCATTCTTGGCAGTATCATTGATCCCCACATGGAGAAGCAGGAAGGGGTAGCAATCTGAGGACTTGATGAGTCTCGGCAGTCTCTCAGTCACATCATGAATCCTAGATACATCAGGGGGACTGTGTTGGTGAGTATCTGAGTGTCTGTTTAAGTGAATCTGAAGCACTTAAAGGAGAGGAAAGTGATCAGTAGCAGTCAGCATGGATTCACCAAGTGCAAGTCATGCCTGACTAACTTAATTACCTTCTATGGCAAAATAACTAGCTCTGTGGATGAGGGGAAAGCAGTGGACATGTTATTCCTGGACTTTAGCAAAGCTTTCGATACTGTCTCCCAGAATATTCTTGCTAGCAAGCTAAAGAAGTATTGGCTGGATGAATGGACTATGAGGTGAATAAAAGCTGGCTAAATTGTCAGGATCAACGGGTAGCGATCAATGACTCCATGTCTAGTTGGCAGCCGGTATCAAGTGGAGTGCCATAAGAGTCGGTCCTGGGGCCAGTTTTGTTCAATATCTTCATTAATGATCTGGAGGATTGCACCCTCAGCAAGTTTGCAGATGACACTGAACTGGGAGGAGTAGTAGATATGCTGGAGGGTAGGGATAGGATACAGAGGGACCTAGACAAATTAGAGGATTGGGCCAAAAGAAATCTGATGAGGTTCAACAAGGACAAGTACAGAGTTCTGCACTCAGGACGGAAGAATCCCATGCACTGCTACAAACTAGGGACCGAATGGCTAGGCAGCAGTTCTGCAGAAAAGGACTTAGGGGTTACAGCGGATGAGACGCTGGATATGAGTCAACAGTATGCCCTTATTGCCAAGAAGGCTAACGACATTTTGGGTTATATAAGTAGGGGCATTGCCAGCAGATTGAGGGACGTGATCATTCCTCTCTATTCGGCATTGGTGAGGCCTCATCTGGAGTACTGTGGCCAGTTTGGGGCCCCACACTACAAGACGGATGTGGAAAATCTGGAAAAAGTCCAGCGGAGGGCAAAAAAAATTATTAGGGGGCTGGAGCACATGACTTATGAGGAGAGGCTGAGAGAACTGAAATTATTTAGTCTGCAGAAGAGAAGAATGAGGGGGGGATTTGATAGCTACTTTCAACTGAAAGGGGGTTCTAAAGAGGATGGATCTAGACTGTTCTCAGTGGTGCCAGATGAAAAAATAAGGAGTAATGGTCTCAATTTGCAGTGGGGGAGGTTTAGGTTGGATATTAGGAAAAGCTTTTTCACTGGGAGGGTGGTGAAGCACTGGAATGGGTTACCTGGGGTGGGGGGTTGGAATCTCCTTCCTTAAAGGTTTTTAAGGTCAGGCTTGAGAAAGCCCTGGCTGGGATGACTTAGTTTTGGATTGGTCCTGTTTTGAACAGGGGGTTGGACTAGATGACCTCCAGAGGTCCCTTCCACCTCTGATATTCTATGATTCTATGAAAACCCGTATTTGTCCCTCCTGATTGCCAAACCATACAAAATACTGCTGTAAGACAATCCCCCCTCCCCCCCCATGATCAGTTTCCACCATAATAATCCCCTGCCACCATCTTTCAGTCCCTACAGTGGCTCTCCTCCTCCTTCAGTATATCCACGTCGAGTTTGTTACCACCTTCAGAGCCCTGTATAACTCTGCCCCCTCTATACAGCCACCCATGCCTCATTCCCTGTCCTCCCGGGACTTTCCACCTCACTTCCTGTTTGTCAGTATCTGACACAAATGTCTGTGCTTTCCTCCACACTGTGTATAACATCCAGAAAATCCTTCCTGAGCTTATGTTAACCCTTTCCTCATGTTCTCTGTGTATATATATCTTCTTACTACATGAATCTGATGAAGTGGGTTTAAACTTATGCTCAAATAAATTTGTTATTCTTGAAGGTGCCACAAGTACTCATTCTTTTTGCTTATACAGACTAACACGGCTACCACTCTGAAAATTGTCACTCCTGAGTGACGTGGGGTATGTCTACACTACCCGCCCGAGTGGCAGATAGCGTTTGATGTATCAGGGATCGATTAATCGAGTCTCATTTAGATACGATAAATCAGTACCCAAAGACGCTCTCCATCAACTCTGGAACTCCATCTCCATAAGAGGAGTCGGTGGGGGAGCAGCAGTGGTCGACTCACCGCCATGAGGATGCTAAGTTGACCTAAGATACTTCGACCTAAGATACTACAACTATTCACGCAGCTGAAGTTGTGTATCTTAGGTCGACCCACCCCCTCAGTGCAGCCCAACTCTTAGGCATTTAAATATATTTGTGGACATAAATGTATATTAGTTGCTCCATAAATCTGCCCAGACGGTGAACTCCTTGGACTAGGAATTGTACCTTCCTGTTTGAAAAAGATCTAGTGCACAGTAGGCACTGCAGAAATACTAAGATTATTATATTTTTCCCACCCACAAAGAGAAGGCTCATTTTACAGAGGTAGAAAAGCAGGGTAGGGGGTGACAGAGGTCACCAGCATTCTGGCATATTCTCCTTTCCAACCAGTCACAGAAAGATCACTCTCAAGTAGTTTGCTTCCTCACACTGCAGACTGCCTTTGGGCAGCACAACAGAGCAGTGGCTTAGGCATGGGACTGCATCCACTGACCTACGTTCCCTTCCCAGTGGCATTGCTAGCAACGTGCCTGCTGCCAGGGAAGTAAGTAAACCTCTGTACCTCAGATCCTCCTTCTTTAACGGCGGTAACAGTGCTCACCCGCCTGGGTAAAGCCCAGACCTATAGCTGAAAAGCATTACAGACACTGTTGTAAGAGTTTCCTTCCTCCCTCCCCACGCTGGCAGTGCCCAGCTGTATGAAGCCCAGAGGAAAACGATTTGAGGTAATGAACGGGTTTCAGTTTTAGAAAACACAGCCTGGCTTTACAGCAAGTGTTCCCCTAGGTAAACACAAGGCGGAAGGCCCCGACACAGGAAGCCCTGCTCTGAGGGACAACGGTGCACAAATAGCACATGAAGACCAGTCCTTGATTTGTGCCAGGGCAGAGCCGCAGCACCCCCGAGCTTGGCTTTCACTTGTTAAAGTAAAAACACTGCAGGAACCCCGCACCGCTTTCGCTCCAGAGGAAACGCTTGTTAAGCCTAACAGAGGCTCTGTTCTGGTTGAGGCAGCACAGCCCGACGGGCACCCTCTGCATCCCGGGGGAGCCCCACGCTCGGGTCGCCGGGCGGGAGGGTCCGGCGGAACTACCCGCACTTGTCTCGGTGAAGACCCCCGCGGAATGCTGGGTTTTGCACCGCGCTTACAGGCCCGGGGAGCCGGAGACGCGGCTCCAGCTCAGCTCTGCCCCGCGGGTCCCTGGCACACCAGGGCTGCACCCGGCTCCTGCCCCGCACGGCCCAACCTCGGGCCCCACGGCCCGGGCCCCGGGCTCCCGCCCAGCGCGCCGCGCCCCCGGAGGCCCGTTAGGGCAGCGAGATCTCGCCCCAGCCCGCGGAGCGGCCGGGCACAGCGGGGCCAGGGCCCCGTGCCCAGGCAGGCCTGGCCCCGCCCCGGCACTCACCGTGCGGCTCCTCCACCGAGCGACGGTAGCGCTCCCGGTAGGCGGCCAGGCTGGGCACGTGGGCCTCCAGCACCAGACTCTGCGGCGCTCGGAACAGCCCGTCACGCTCGGCCGGTAGCGCCATCCTCCTGCCAGGCAGCGGGCAGGGCACTGAGCGGGTAGCGCACCCCGCCGGAGAGTGAGGCGGACGGGCGGGCCTGACCGACAGGGACCGCCCCCGGAGCCGCCCCCTGGGCCCCGCGCGCCAGGGGAGGGAAGGAAATTCGGACCGTGAAGCCTCCGCCCGGGGCGTTTTGCCCCCCTCCGCTCGAGCCAATGCCGCGGCAGAAGTCATCCCCTCGGGGCGCTGCACAGAGTACACCGCTCCCCAGTGTTCCTGCCCCAGGTACCCTGCCCCACAATGTCCCTGCCCAGGGTACTTGCCCCCAGGTACCTCCAGCCCTCCAAAGTCACCACCCAGGGTAACCCCCAGTCCCCAGTGTCACTGACTTCTGTACCCCCAGCCTCCCCTCCCCGTCACTGCACAGGGTTATTTATGCGTCTCCCAGAAAAGCTTATGCTGAAATAAACTGGTTAGTGTCTAAGGTGCTACAAAGTCTTCCTCCTTTTATTTAGGGATACAGACCAATAGGGCTATGTGGCGGGGTGACCACCCGCCCCCTACCAGAAGGGGCTTGGGAAAGCCCCTTAAGGGGTTTGAAAAGCCCAGGAAGGGGGTTTGAAGCTGGGAGCCAGCAGGTTTTTCAGGCGTGATTGAGCATTAGGCCCAGCTGGGTGGCCACGCCCCAAACACAGGCTTGTATAAAGGCTGGGAGGCAGGGGCCTAGAGGGAGCAGTCTCCTCTGCATTCAGAGGGAGACAGGCCTGACTGCAGGAGCTGAAGCCAGGTACCTGGGTTAGGGCAGAGCTAGGGCAGAGGCACACTCTGAGGCAAGGTGGGGATAGGGGGTAGAGGGTTCCCCCGGGGAGGGGAGACCCTCACACCAAAGCGGGTACTGCAGGGGTGCAGCACCCACAGTTGGAGGGCACCGGGGTCCGGGAGGGACACGGGGCCAGTGAAGGAATGGGGCATCAACCTGCGGAGGGCACTCTGGATGCTGAAGGAGCTGATTCCCCAGACAACCAGCGGGAGGCGCCGCAGGGGTGAGTGGTGACCCCGTTACAGGCTGCTAATCTTAAATCTTACTCCTGCAACATTATCTGACCAGGATTCACTCTTCCTTCAGAACTAAATACCATTGCCCTTGAGCATTTAAGATTAGCAGATGTGTTAGTCTGTATCGGTAAAGAAAACGAGGAATACTTGTGGCATAGATTGTATGCATCTGATGAAGTGGGCTATAGCCCATGAAAAGCTTATGCTGAAATAAACTGGTTAGTCTCTAAGATGCCACAAGCATTCCTCCTTTTCCTTGAGCACTTAGCTCATCATTGTCCAGGAGCAAGATTTACAGCGGAGCAAAGCAGGAGAGGCCATTCTCCCTCTGCAATTAGCAAAGAGGGAGAGCTGTGTCTGTGCTTCCCCCTCCTCCCCAGTGCAACCTCTGCTGAGCACAGTGACCTACAGCAGGACCCCATTGCTATCACTTCCACTATTAATGACACCCCACATTGATCAGGGACTGTCTGCACAATCCTTATAGTGCTGTCAGACTAACAACTGAGCCCCAAAGCCCTTCCAATAAGACCAACTTCACGATCCCCATTGCACAGACAGGGAGCAGAGGTACAGATGGGGGAGCTGAAGTGACATGCCCAGGGACTCAGAAAGTCAGTGGTGGAGATGGGCTCGGAGGGGAAGTGCTCTAGATCCAAGCTCCCTCCACAGTATTCCTCTGCCTGTCTAGAGAGAGAGAACTACTTGGGTAAAGTCCATTTTCTTTGCATTACTATACTCCTAGTTGATACTGCCCTCACCGGCTCTGGGTGGGCTTGACACCCCCCATCTTCAACAATCTCCTTGGCTAAAATCCGATAAACAAAACAGGTGACTTTAATTTCTAAAACTGGAGGTCTCATCCCCAACCAAGCTACTGCACAGGAGTTAACAGAGTTGTCCTAAGTTATGTAGAAACTGTTATGCTGATACCCTTTCATGACTTCAAAATTTGAAATGTAGGTGCTCTTCTGTTATCAGTAGCCTGCAATGTGTGTAGCATATATGAAGACTGACTTAAAGGAAACTTGGAAATGAATGTGATCAATCTTTCATTCAATCTATTATATATCTTATATTGTATCATAAACATATAACATGGTAATAAATCTGAAACCCAAAAAATAATAATAGAAGGGAAATTCTTTTGGTTTCTCAGAGACATTGGAACCAGGTTCTTTTACTCATTCATTGGAATTTGAGATGAATTTTCCTGACACTTAATATTTTCCCCATAATGATTAAGATGATTGAAACACCTTTGAGCATATAAAAGGCTGGGATGCTACCTTAAATACCCAGGGAGTCTTTTTACAAGGTAGGAGTAAGCCATGTGGTCTTCACGGTTCTTGTGTGATGCAGACAGTAATTCCAGGCCCCAGGGTGTGCGGGGCCAAGGGCAGAAGTGACCAATCCGGTGATGGTGGGGAGGTAAATTACGTAGTTCTTAGTGCACTGCGATGAAGGGGGTGAGGGAGGACGCAGCACTGAATCATTTCTGGGGAGCATTGCGTGACTGGTGAGCTTGCTCCTGGGCTGTAGTTGTTTAACTGAAGGCATTTTTCTGACAAGTCTGGGGCTATGTCACTATGGAAATCACACTGGAACTGCCCCCTAGGGTAGACACAGTGTGCGCTGCCAGACAGGGATTTCCCCTGGTCTGGGAGCACACCTCCCTGAACGATACTTGCTGTGCTGTGACAGTGCTGGGCAATAGCAGCTATACCAGCACTCTGATCACTCATCCCCAATGAAATCACCGGTAGCAAACCTGAGGAGCAGAGCTGTGCCTAGCTGACAGATTAGAATGGTCTGGGATGAGTTAGAACACTAATTAGTTCAGGGAGCCAAAGACATGGGAAGGAAATGGAAAGGGGGAGAGAGAGCTTGAGCAAATGGAGGCCAAGAGAGAGTTCCTCCCTCTCTTCTCCATGGTCTAAGAGGCTGTGGAATCATATGTATTATAGATAACGTGCTGCCCAATGCTGTGAAGATGACGGGGATAGGGCCAGCCCTACCTTTTCTGCTGCCCCAAGCAGGGGGGGCGGCACTCCAGGCACTGACAGGTCAGCCGGCCGGACCTACGGCTTCAGTGGCATGCCTGAAGCAGGTTCGGCGGTCCTGCAGCTTCAGCGGACCTGCTGCAGTCATGCTGCCGAATCCGTGGGAGGGGCTGCCCTGTGAGTGCCCGGAATGCTGCCCCCTGTCATTGGCTGCCTCAGGCACGTGCTTAGTGTGTGGGTGCCTGGAGCTGGCCCTAGATGGGGGAATGCTGTAACTGAACCACACATGGAGTTCACAAGCAAAGTCTCCTAGCGATATGTGTGGGCCAAAGGGAGCCCTTGTACACATGCTGGCAGAAACTCTCTTCTGTCAGCTTAGCCGTGTCCACACATGAGGTGTGTCAGCAGAGCGGCATCATTAGGGGATGTGGTTTTTCACACCTTTGATTGACATAGGTAAGCCAGTATAAGCTTTAAGTGTAGACCAGGCCTAAGTTTACAGGACATCAGCAGCAGAGCATCTCAGGGCTTGACAGAGGAGGCCAACAGAACCAGAAAAAGACAGCACATGAGGCCTCAATCTTGCAAACATTAAATCTGATGGGACGTCCAGAACATAAGGGTTTGCATCTTTGGGAGAATTATGGTATGTGTTGACAGGTTTCAGAGTAGTAGCTGTCTTAGTCTGTATCCGCAAAAAGAATGAGGATTACTTGTGGCATCTTCGAGACTAACCAATTGATTTTGGCATAAGCTTTCGTGGGCTAGGACCCACTTCATCAGATGCACAGAGTGGAACATACAGTAAGAAGATATATCTATATATATCTTCTTGCTGTGTGTGTATATATATATAGAGATAGAGATATATATATTCTTATTGTATGTTCCACTCTGTGCATCTGATGAAGTGGGTCCTAGTCCACGAAAGCTTATACCAAAATCAATTGGTTAATCTCTAAGGTGCCATAAATACTCCTGTTTCTTTATGTTGTGTGTTTCCATAAGAGAGACTCTCCCACCTGCAAACTGTCCCAGCAGGAGTTCCTGAACTGAGCCTGGTCACTGAGTATAGTGAGGTTACAGGGGGTCAGGCCTTTGATTTAGCCCTTTGCATGTTTTTATGGTTGCGGTCATGTTCAGGGGGGAACATTTTGGACTGTGGACGTGGCCTTTGATGAGCATCTCTCCAAAGCAAATGCTTATAGGGATTGAACTGACATACCAGAGGCACCTGCTTGGCTTTATTAATACAATCTCAGAGAAAGATGGAGAGATTTTTTTTCTTGAATTGGAGACTACAAGAGAATCAGGAAATAGAACACAATAGAGATGAGGAATAAAAGAACAAGGGAACTGGAAGAAACTCCGAATGACAAAAGCAAATGCTTCAGTCAACTCCTTGCCAGGAAGCTATGGGAAAAGTGATCTGAGTCCCTGAGAGATGGTATCAATTTACCGCTTGGACAGTACAGCTGAAAAGACACTGTCAAGGTTAGTTAAGTTTGAAGGCACTTGCATTGCCAATGTCCCTTTGGCAGGTTTCCCTCTCTGATGCCTGCTACCCTGTTTCCCCGAAAATAAGACAGTGTCTTATATTAATTTTTGCTCCCAAAGATGCGCTATGTCTTATTTTCAGGGGATGTCTTATTTTTCCATGAAGAAGAATACAGTACACATTTATTGTTGAACAAAAAAAAAGGAAGTTTACTACCTGTATACGGTACGGTAGTAGTTGTCATCACAAACCAGCATAACCAGACAAACATAACCAGCATAATCAGATAAACCAGCATAACCAGACAAACTAGGGTGACCAGATGACAAGAAAAAAATATCGGGACACATGGGGGGAAGGGGGAATGGGGGAGGGGGGACTGGAGGGGGGGGAAGTAGAGGGGATGGGGAGGGGAAGTAGAGGCTCCCCCCCCCACTGGACCCATGGGGGCAGGGTCTGAGGAAGCAATGGGTCAGGGGTGCAGGGGCCCGGCTCCAGGTGCAGGGGTGCAGCCCCACCGTGGGTTGGGGATCCAGGGCCCCAGCTGCTTACCCCCGGGAACTGTTCTGAGCTGGGCCGGGGGGCAGCCAGCAGGTGGGTCAGGGGCTGGTTGGGGGGGGGGGCTGGGCGCTGTCTGTAGCCACCCTCCTCACTGCTCCTAGGCAAGCAGCCCCCTTCCCCCGCCCCTGCAGCATGTGAGGCAGCGGCAGAGAGCTGTCCTGCCGCTGCCCCTGACTCTTGATGAGGGGGGAGGGGGCTGATGAGGGTCCGACTCAGAGCCGGGTTGGGGGAGGCGGTGGCCAGGGGCTCTCTGCCCCTCCCCCTCTGCCGGTGCAGGCTGCAAGCAACCTCCTTCCCCCTCCTTGCACCACGTGCAGCGGCAGAGAGCCTCTGCCTGGGGCAGTGAGACTTGCTGCCTGCTCCTGCAGGCAGGAGGGTGCTGCGGCCCCCCGGAAGGAGCGGTTAGTGAGGTTAGTGTTCCAAGATGGGGGGGGGGGGGGAGGGGGGGCGCGGGCGGCAGGAGACTGGGGGAGGGGGCCCCGTACGATCTGCCGTACGGGGCCCCAAAATTCCTGTCGCCGGCCCTGCGTGAGTCTGTGAGTCAGCCAGACTCCGTCAGGGCAGAGCGAGCAGCAGGCGGCAGCTTGTCCTGGCGACGGCGCGGGCTCTCTGATTTAAAGAACAGCTCCGGCTGCGCTGCAGCCAATCAGTGAGCTGCGCAGCTGCGCCCGCCTCTACGGTGACTCCTTACGGCACCGGTAGCTTCGGGGGGGGGGACGCCTTATTTTCGGGGGGATGCCTTATATTAATGCGGGAGGCAAAACTGGAGGTATGTCTTATTTTTGGGGTATGTCTTATTTTCGGGGAAACACGGTATATCAGTGGGACTGTCAGGAAGAGAGTGGATCTCACCACTTGTGGAGACATACTGTATTTTATCTGAGAACCAGCTCAGAATGTAGTGTGTGGCTTCTGATTTATTCTGCATGTGGCTCATGTTGGAGTTAAGTCAATTCTACCGACAAGAAGCATGGGCTTGTCTATATGGGGAAATTGATCAGCATAGCTGTTCTGGAATAATTCATCTGCAATAGATATTCCAGAATAGTTCCCAGTGTGGACCCTTTGTTCTGTGCTAAAGTCCCCAAGATTCTGGAATAATTACTCCTTTGTTGAGTATCACTTTTATTCTAGAATAGTGTGTCCACACAGGAGTTATTCCAGAATAGCTAAATTATACAAGAGTAGTTATTCCCATGTAGACAAAGCCCAAGTAAACTTCCCCTCTGCAGTGTATTTGACCCTCCTAGATACCCTGGTGACAACAATTCACTAAGGGGCAGAAAAAGAAAAGAGATGCAAGGAAAACAAACTAGGCAGGAGCATTGACAGAGCTGTAGGCCCAGTTGTGCCTCTTTGTCATTCCCTCACCCCCAGCTCCATTGCTCCATCTCATTCTTCTTCCTGTGGGTCTCAGGCTGGCAGCAGCACTCCTGCCTCGGGGAGGCATGGCAGAGTGAGAGTCCTGTTTGGTCTCCACACTCCCAGGTCTCCATGCTCTCTTCAGTAATAATGATAGATCCCAAATGGTCCAAGTGAATAGCTTCAGTGTAGCTCATTCAGCTCACCTGACTATCATGTTTCACAGCCACAGCTACTGTAGAGGAGAAATTGCCAAAGTCATTAAGCTCAGAGACAGACCATCGCAGAGATCAGAAATAAATGTGGGTGCCAAAGGAAAGTCAGAGTCAGAGAGAAGCAATTCTGCACAGTGTAGGTTCCAGAAATGTTCACTTGCTACAAAATGTCCTGGTCCAGCAAGGGAGATGGCAAAGAGTAATGCTGCTGGTCTGATGGAGACACCTGTAAAACGAGGACAATGCTGTTAGAAACTAGCTAGTCTGTGCCTGTGTGTGCGCACACGCACACGTGCAGGCATACATGCACCCAAGTGCACAACAAACAGTTCCCTCTACTGGATGGAATCAGCATTGCTCAGCCGTGCCCTTGTCTTCACTCCACAATTAACTCAGGCATTGCCCTTAAAAACCAACTACTGTCCAAACAGAAACCTTCTGCCAGAGATGTTGTGGTCCTTTATACGCAGGCTGCCTGGCTTGTCTGAGGCTACAGGTTAAAACATGAGTGCTGCTTAGTAACTCAGGTCACTAACCCACCCACTTTATAGGAAGGATGCAGACTGGAGTTCTGATAGTCCCCAAATGTCTTCCCACAGTTCCCTCCATCATCTGCCTAGAAGGGCAGACAAGTTCTCCCACAACTCCCTGGAAAGAATTAGAGCAGCTCAGTTTACTGTGGCACAAAGAATGATGGGATATGCTCCCAGCAGTCCAAGCAACTCTCAGAGTGAGAGCAGTACCTATGGATGCAGTCAAATGTGGCCACTCAGACCCTGGCTCAGTTAATACTGCAGTGCAGACATACCCTGTGAGTCATAGGCCCTATTCTGTTACAGATAAAGAAGAGTTGCCATGGTTGAGTGGCAGGGACCTGTTTTTTTGAAACAGGAGGGTCATAGCCTGACAGAGTTTAAGGCCAGAAGAGACCATTAAATTATGTATCCTGACTTCCTGTATATCATCTTGATGGATCGGTCCTTCAGCCCTCATATAGATTGCACTGATCACAGCACATCTTCCATTCTTCTCATATCCTGACCTTCCTTCTCCATGTGCAACCATGTCTTTCACAATAAAATCTTCCCATCTCTTTGGAGCTTCGCCAAGTGGTCATTTCAGTTCCCGTGGGTACCATTTGGTGACAACTGCAGTCCATCAATTGTCAGTGAGCCTCGCTCTCAACAACAACGTCCCACACTCCACTCTGCTGTCTGATCACTTCATTGGGGACTCGGTCTGCAGATTGAAATTCCTAAAATTCTTCTTTCCATCGCTCTCTCCGTGACAGACAGTTGCTGCTCCTCTGTCTTCGTCAGCACCCATGTTTCTCTGCTGTACAACATTGCTGGCAGTACTGCTGAGTTGCAGAGGGTGGCGCATGTTACCTTCTTGATTTTTCCTTGGAGGACATCCGAGATAGAACTGAACATGCACCAACCTGCTTGCTTTCTTTTCCTGATCGTGGTGCATGTTAATTTCTTGGCCCAAATAGACATATTGCTTGACTTCTTCTACTGGCTCTCCCTTGATTGTAGCAGTTAATTTTCAGGCCATTAATTTTCACCCAGTTACCCGATATAGAACTCCAAGACTTTAGTTACAATAAAACAGGTAAGCTCTCAGGAGACTGTGTGCCACAGGCAGAGAACAAGAGAGACTTAGAGCTGCCAATGCCTGAGGCCCCTGCAACTGCAGGGCACTGATTAGGTAGGATATACCCCGATGATCTCAGCAATTGTCTGCTGACAACTTCCTGTCCCAAATGTGTGGCTCAATACCATTTGAAATACACCAGCCAGCCATCTAGAAAGAAGATTCTCCTCACCGCCTCTGTGCACTGGCTCCAGCGGGGGCCAACCCTGGAAGCTTCAGAGGAAACCTCACAGGATGAAAGGCCTTTTCATTCCTGCTGACAGTTATTTTACTCCTTTGTTTGCAAACATAACTGCTCTACACCAATGCCGCTCTGAGATGCATCATATATGACCCTGCTATCTGTTGCTTCTCCTTTAAATGGCTCATTCCAGCTCTTTACCCAACCCAGCCATGTTTCACAGAGTTTCCAGTCTCATAAGAAATAATAAAATAAATGAAAGTGAGAGAACGAACAGCAGAAGTGTGATAAAGGAACTCAGACACTTCAGAACTTGGGGGGGACTTTACAACCACATTGTCCCATCCTGGGTTTTGCCGTTGTCAGTAGGAAGAACAATGAACTTAGCTCTGATTCATGAGTCAATGAAAATGGTAATGAGGCAATTTATCCCTCTGCACAGGAAAAACAGTATGTTCATAATTGTTTAACATCCAGGTGTGATAGTAAAGGAGTCACTGATAAACCTACAATCTAGGAGGCAAATTACCAGTTTGATGGAACATATTAAATATGAGCCAGACAAAGAACAATCTTTTCCCTGGATTGGGACAATTAACCTTATAAAAACATACTGATTTCCCAGAACTGGTGGATTGTCACTAGCTGTTCTGATAGCTGTTCATATTCAGATGGAGATTTTTAGTAAAAGACGTGGATAGGTCACCAACAATGAACAAAAATTCACCAAAGCTGTGACCTGTCCCTGACTTTTACTTAAAACATCGCTGAGAAAATAGGGAGGGAGGAGGGTCCAGCACCCTGCCCTTCCACATGTGGCCCCTGCCCAGTGGCTGGGAGGGACCCTTGACTGAGGGGCTAAGAGCTGGGGGAGGGAATCCCCTGCTGATCTGCAGAGCTGGGAATGGGGAGGATCCCCCTTGCTCTGAGGGCTGGGAGTTGTGAGGGGGGAGGGAGCCACTGCCTACGGCTGCTGGGTATCCCCCACTGCCCAAGTGGCTGGGCTGCTGTGGGAGGGTCCCCTTGCTGCCAGCAGTGGCTGGGCTGCTGCAGGGTCCCAGTGTCACAGAGGTCACAAAAGTTATGAAATCCGTGACTTCCATGACCTCTGTGACATACTTGTAGCCTTAATCATGAGCATCCAGAATCAACCCTCTGCTGAGCTGAATCGGGGTGATCACTCCTCTCAGTTCTAGTGTGTCTATCTGCAGAGGCAGGATGAAAGCCGCAGATCAGTTTAGGTTTGTTTGGGAACTTTCCTTCACAAATGTATGATCTAGAACAGCGGTCGCCAACCACTGGTGGTCCGCGAGAAAATTTTGGTGGTCCCTGGAGAAATTTGGACATTATTTGCAATTTTTAGGAAGATAAGTCCCTAGTAAAGGCTTCTTATTTGATAGCACTTCAAATCGCGAAAAGTAGAAAGCCGTATACGATTGGAGAAGAATTAATTAAGCCTTGCTTGTTACAAGCCTGTGAAGAGGTTTTGGGGAAACAGGCTGTCCAGAAACTGAAAGTAATTCCTATGTCCGCTAATAATGTGAAGCGCAGAATTGAAGACATGGCTGAAGATATTGAAAATCAAGTGATTGAAATGGTGAAAAATTCAACGTTTTATTCAATTCAACTCGACGAATCAACAGACATAACTAACAAGGCAGTTCTCCTTTGTTCTGTGAGGTTTGAGTGTCAAGGAGAGCTCAAGGAAGAACTCCTCTGTTTGCTCAACTTGCTGGGTAGAACAACCAGCTCTGAGATTTTCGATGCACTTAATGGTTATTTCCTGAGACACGGTATTGAATGGAAGAAATATGTTGGGATATGCATGACCGGGCATCGTTTAGGAGTTGTTACAGAAGTGAAAGATGTTGGACACCCAGACATCTTGTTTACTCATTGTATTATACATCGTGAGCAACTTGCGGCGAAAAGAATGTCTCCAGAACTGCACGAAGTACTCTCTGATGTAATTAAAATTGTAAATAAAATTTGGCACAAAGCACTCAATTCTCGAATATTTGAGGCACTTTGTGAAGAAATGGGCTCTCAATATACTCATCTTCTTCTTCATGCTGAGGTGAGATGGCTGTCGAGGGGCAAAATACTAACCCGATTGTTCGACCTGCGCCAAGAAGTCAAGTTATTCTTCCAGCAGCAAAATAATTCGAAATTCCAAGATCTCTTGTCCAACGATGATTGGCTAGCCAAGCTTGCATACCTGGCAGATATTTTTTTCACTGTTAAACGAGCTAAACACGTCCTTGCAAGGACAGCTTATGGACGTGTTCACACTGCGAGGTAAAATGGATGCATTTCAAAAGAAAATATTGCTGTGGCAAATGCGGTTGGCTGAAGATCTGCAAATGTTCCCGAATCTTGATGAGTATATGAAAGAGGAGGATGTCAACCGACAGGTAATAACCATTGTTCGACAGCACTTATGGTCGCTCACAGAATCTTTTGGCCGTTATTACCCAAAGGAAGAGGACCCCAGACTTGGCAATATGTGGGTAATGGATCCATTTTCGGCGAAAATTGAAGATAACAATTTGAGCATGAAAGAAAAAGAGAGCCTAATCGATCTATCATCCGAAGACAGTCTCAAAGCTAAATTCCACTCGTCCTCATCAAGACATCATTTTTGGCCCTCCATAAAAAGTGAGTACCCAGTGCTGAGTGAAAAAGCCATCAAAATTTTGATTCCATTTGCAACAACCTAGCTGTGTGAAAAGACATTCTCCTCTGTTACGGCAATCAAAAACAAGTACCGCTGTTGGCTTGAAATACAAACGGCTCTCCATGTTGCAGTGACATCATTGGAGCCAAGAATCCATAAACTTATTTCAAACAAGCAGCAACAAATATCACACTAATAATTTTGTTATAATTAAACAAGCTTTAATAATTTTGTTATAATTAAACAAGTGCATTTCATATTAATGAAATGGAACTTTATGATCACTATTTTATAGATGTTTGTACCTTTTTTAAAAAATTCATGTTAGTGGTCCGCGGGATTCAAAATTGTGAGTTTAGTGGTCAGTGAGATCCGAAAGGTTGGCGACCCCTGATCTAGAAGCTCCGTTTTTTAAAAGTGAAAGCTGACATCGTGCAGGAAGAGCTGGATGAAAAATGAAGTGCTGGCGTGGGATCTCCCATCTGAAGGCAAAACTGATCAAACTAAATAAGTAAAACAGAAAAACCAAGAGGCTTTCAGTGAGGGGCTACCCTGCTGATGGAGTCCCTGTTTCTGGGCCTACACCAATAACCTCTCTGTAGAAAGGATCTGATATCACCTTCTGCAGGGTCTTGTTATTCAAACAATAGATTTTTCTTCTCCAGTATTGCAAGGCCTGTTAAACCAGGCCCCATGGGATTGAGTTAATTGACAGATAGCAGTAACAGAAAACAAGTTATTCTCATGGAGCGCATTGTGCAAACATCTGTACATACACCATTGTCTGCCAGCCTGCGTTGTGTGACTGGAGCATGACTTGGTGTCTGGAGGTGTGAAGGGTTGTTCACCCCAGCCACAGCCTGAACACATAAAATAGGCCAATTAACCTCTAGGCTGCACCTGGAGGGGAGTCACAGCCTGATAAGCCCAATGGCTGATGATGCCCAGCTGTGGGAGAATCCAAGTAAGACTTATAAAACCAGTGAGCAAGTTACTCCCTAGAATGAGGAGGGGAATTAACTAGGTACCCAGAGGAGTTCTAGGGAGACAGTAAGCCCTGGGGTCCTCACAAGCATTTGGTGTAGGCAATCTCCAAGTCAGATCACCTGTCCACTCCTGGAGCATCTAATGCCATGGGCCCTGGCTCGGCAGCTGCTCCCCTTCAGCAGAAAAATTGGAGACTTCTTCCCTCTGCTGGTAAACGTCTGACATTGCAGGAATATACCAGCTCCTCACACTGACCGCATGTGCTGGCAGACCCTTCCATCACCATTCCCCAAGGCGTCAGCCAGCCCCCATCACAGTCAGCTCTATTGCTAGGATCTGTGCCCTGCTACACTCACAAAAACTCCATACAGCAAACTCCAGGGCACCTGCCTCAGGGGGCTCACCCAGGGCTGCTTCCCATTTGTCTCTCTCTAAATTATAGTAATGGTGATTTATTGTTATAAATGGCCCAGCTTGTGTGATGCTCTCCAGAATGGACCATCTGCCCCTAAAGCCAGAATATTCAAAAGAGCTCCGTGCCCACGTGTGGATAGCTCAGCACATCGAAGTGCATAATGGGAGCTGAGCTCATCTCAAAATCTGGCCATGCTTGTGGGTGTTGGGCCTTTGAAATCTGTCCCCATTTTATATAAACAATCACAGGTGCTGGAACATGGGTGTGTATGTGTGTGGAGGGGTGCTGCTGCACTCTCTGGCTTGCGGCTATGCATCTGATGAAGTGGGCTTATGCTGAAATAAACTAGTTAGTCTCTAAGGTGCTACAAGTATTCCTCTCTTTCTTTACGGATACAGACTAACACGGCTGCTATTCTTGAACCTTTATTTAAAAACTGTCCTAAAGGGGTGAAAAATGCAAAGTCTATTTCTCTAGCAGGCAAAGCCCAGAGGCAGGGATAAGCTGCATGTATGGGGCCTGCCCAGGCTGAAGAGTGAGCACTGCCTGGGAGTACAGCTGGCTAGCTATATGTTTCCACCCCCGTTTAAGGTGCAGTTTTAAAAAATCCTTCAAGGACTATTTAGAGCCTCAAACCTACCCAATCCTCACAGCCGCTTGCTGCCCTCTCCTCCCCATTTTGGGGGGGATTTTCCCCATCCACACTTAGGGGGAGAAACGTAAATACCAAATATTCAGGGATAAGTTGTCAAGATGCCCCCTAACTTATACCTGCAAATTCTTACACTAAATTAGTCATCATCTCATCAGAGTGTATGCAGATATTTCAGGTAGTACTGGATCGTCATTACAGTGGCAGGGGAGCTGGAGGAGCAAGTCCCACCTCAGAAACCCATTCCCCAGGCAGCTATCTTTTAATACAGGATAGTGAGTTCATAAGTTCTTCTGGCTCCCTGGGCCTTGCTGATCCCCTCCTGTAGCATTTGTACATTTCACTGACATGGGTCGCGCACTGAGGAGCAGGATCTGTCCCCACAAAAGAAGCACAAACCCTGACTGGTAACTGCTCAGCTCATGAAACCCAAATCAACAGATATCTCCCTGAGAAATGAGCACCGTCCCCTTCCAGAAGCTAATCTTCCCATTGGAGGAGTTCGAGACAGGGACAGTTCAGGGACATTTCCCAAATGAGAAAGGGGCAACCATGTTCCACATAAATCTTCAGTACAAAGGAGTCACCCAGTTCTATTCAAGGCACTAGACCAAACCGTAGGAAGTCAGCTGCCGGCACAATAGGAAAAACAGAGCAACCCTCTCCCACCTGTACCTCGAGGGACCACCCTGCATCCCCATGTTCATCCTTATAATATAATTGTGTGGCATCCAATGCAAAATTTGTCATGTCCAGTGTCTTCGGAAGGCTCATGATGCACTGAGCATTGTTGTTATAATAATGTTATAGGTTGTAATTTCATGTATATAGTTATGAGGCTGACAATGTAACCTCATGGCTTAAAACAAGCCCAGGCAAAACTCTCCAGGAGCAGAGGGGCAGTTCACTCCTCATCAGGGTACGTATGGGACAAACCCAGTCCAGCCTCACAGGAACAAAGGACACTGGCCTAGGCAGTAACAAAGGATCTGCTGGACTCTCAAGCGAGTCACCCCTGTTCCCTTGGTCAGTTTGGCACTACAATGAGGTAATACTCACCTGACCCTGAAGGGGAGGAGGCAAAGCCACGAGGGAAGAAAGAACATGATAGAAGGGAGAGACATTTGCCATGCTCTTCCTCTCTCTTCCACCTCCATCTACAGACATCACCACCAAGCAACTAAAGGGGAGAGCCTGGCTGAAGAGCAACCAGCCTGCCTGTGGTGAGAAGTATCAGTTTGTAAGGGCACTGAAAGTGTTAAGATGAGCTTAGAATGCATTTTGCTTTTATTTCATTTGACCAAGTCTGATTTGTTGTGCTTTGACTTATAATCACTTAAAATCTTTCTTTGTAGTTAATAAATGTTTGTTTATTCTACCTGAAGCAGTGTGTTTGGTTTGAAGCATGTCAGAGATTCCCCTTGGATAACAAGCCTGGTACATATCAATTTCATTGTTAAATTGACAAACTCATATAAGCTTGCAGTGTCTGGCCGGCATAACTGGACACTGCAAGATGCAGATTCCTAGGGTTGTGTCTGGGACCAGAGATATTGTCTAGTGTCATTCAGTTGCACAATCAAAGCAGTGGCTGGCCAAAAGTGCTCACTCACCTAGCTGGGAGCAGCTTAGATCCTAGAGGCTGTGTGTGAATAGCCCGGGAGTGGGGGTTCTCACAGCAGAGCAGGGTAAGACTGGCTCTCAGAGTCGAGGATTTGAATGACCTAGGAGATCACCAGTCCAGATAACACCAGAAACAGATAACACCAGGGAAACATCACCTCCCAACCCAAGCTGGTTTTCTAAATAGCCCTGAGCAGAAACGTTCCCCAGTAGAACCCTCCCTGCAGTGATAGATTCAAAACTCACGCAAACCCTCCCAACTACACAGTCAGTAAGTACAAACTAGACCAAGAGCAAGAACCACTATGGAAACCATGTGTCAGAGGAGATCCTGCACTGGAAGGCATTTTCAGCTCCATTGTTCAAGCCACAGGAAAGACACTTCTCCAAATATGGGAAATGACAAGAAATCTCCCATTAAGCAGCCTGGGAAAAATGAGTCAGAAAGAAATTAAAGAGATGGGGAAGCAACCTGCCAGCCAATCCCTGACAATAAATGGTCACAGTAACACTCAGCTGTGAAGCACCCTCCTAGAGAGCTGAGAATGAGCCTGAGATAAGAGTGGAGACCTACCCTAAGAGCCAGGAGTTCTCACTCCTCAAAACTTCCACATGGAACAGCCCTGTAGTGTTGCTAACCCAAGCATTCAAAAATCATGAGACTGGCTTAAAGAGAATACATTTGAGGTCTTTTTATTTGCCTGCTGGATTCTGATCCTTTTAGAGGTCACATTTTCATGAGGGCTAGAAAGTTCCTCTTTTTTACATTGAATGATGCAAGTAGCATGTGATCACCTGGCAAGGAGCTAGGGCTTTAAGATAAACACCAAAGAGCATGAGTTTCACAATAAACGTGCAACAGTTGCCAACAAGCACCCACCTAGCCAAGTGGGGTTCTTGGTTTGTATTTTTCTGGCTTGCTTGGGCCCTGCAGGGCTGCAAACTGGGCTGTGACTGGCTGGTTGGAAGGTGGCATTTTTCCTGCGTTCCTTTGATAGCGTGGGTTGGGCAGGTGGCTCAATCAGAGAAAGCTGGACATGTTGCAGAGAAGGGAATTGTCAGGAGTGCTGGGCCCCAGGGATATGGACCAAAGCACTGCAGACAAGGGAGTGTGGAAACCTGTACCAAACAAAGGATTGGCTTAGCTCAGCCAGAGCTAAGAGGATGGCTTAGCTAAAAGGCAGAGGTAGCAAGTTGTATGGGCCCATGGTGCCCAGGCTCCAGCATATTCAAGACCTGGGGGGACCCAGTTCCACCAATTTTGGGGGCCAGGTCTCTTCCCCCAGCCCCTCTAGTCACCCCTGCACACCTCCCCTGGAGCGTCCCCCAGCCCCACTTGCCGCCCCGTGTGCCTCCCCTGAGCGTCCCTGCCTGCCCTGGGTAGTGGGCGGCTGCCCCCTGCAGCTGTATGTTGTGCTCCCTCCCTGGGCACTGCTTGCTACAAGGGAGCGGTTTGGGCTGAGGCAGCTGCTATGCTGAAGGAGGGGAGGAGGCAAATGGCAGTCATCATCTCCCTTCCCTCCCCCGGCAGGTGACCTCAAGGCCTCTCCAAGGGGGTGGGAGGGCTATCCTAGCTGGACCTCCTGAACAGGAGCCTGGAGGAGCTTGGGTGAATGTTGGGCTGGGAGGGTCCCCCCTCCCCTGGAGCTCACTGCTGGCAGGGAGAGGGCTGGGGGGAGTCCTCTCTGGTCCACCACCCCCAGCCCCGGGGAAGCCTACCTGATGCACCCCAAACTCCTCATTCCTGGCCCAGCACCCAAACCTCTTCCCATACCCAGCACCCCAAACTCCCTCCTGGTCCCAGCCCACACCCAGAACCCCAAACCCTTCCACACCTCCTCCTGCACCCCAATCCCCTGTCCCAGCACAGAGCCCACACCTCCCCTGCTCCCAAACTCCAGCCCAGAGCCCACCTCCCTCCCACACCCAAACTCTATGATTCTATGATTCCTCCCAGAGCCTTAGGCAGGGGCGGTGGGGATGAAGACTTGGACCTGTTCTGGGCACCACCAAAATTATACAAACCTGCCACCCCTGCTAAAAGGGTGAATGGAAGAGCTAGGTCCTATTGCAGCTGTGTGCAATCAGACAGGCCACTGACCCAACCCAAGGCCTGCATTTCACTGCAGTCTGGTTCCTTCTGTGAGGAGATTCCTGCATTCAGCATTCAACTACTGAATGAAGCAGCAACTGCTGTCTCTTCCAAATATGTTGAATCATCCTTGGGTGACAGAGAGCTAATGGCATATTTACCATCTTATCAACTAAATCCAAGTCCCCCATCTAATTGCTGCCTGCTCAACCAACCAATCTCACTTTGAAGGTTGATTACATACAACTGGACACCAGAGGGCAGTGTGTTATTACTGATCTGCTTAACATAGGTAGATTGGTGCCTTAGAGGTGTGTGGTCAATGATTTGAGACTGGTAGTCAAGACTTCTTGGTTCTTTTCTGGACTCTCATGCTAACTCACTTAGGCAAGGTCCAAATCTTTGAAACACACACCAGCCTTTGCACGGGGTTGGCTGGTGCATATAGAGCATTGCTGGTGGGTGTACAAGTCAAGCATGCAGGTGTGCAAACCCCAGATCTACACGTGAGACTCGGGTATAGCCTATGTGCAAGTTGGGGACCTGCAGACATGCCCGTGTTGTGCTGAAAATGTAAACCTTAACTTCTTTGCACCTCAGTATTCGTCACCAGTAAAACTGAGATAAAGAGACTTCCTACTCACCTGCGATGTGGGCTGCGGGGCTCAAGTCTGTCCGTCCCTCCCTGTAAGATCTCCAAAGGGAAGCAGCTAAGAGGGGGGAGGGGTAATGATTTCTCCTGTTCCAAAGAGGCATGTGTGATGGATGGCAGGAGAGAGATCACTTGATCATTACCTGTTAGGTTCACTCACACCGGGGCAACTGGTATTGGCCACTACCGGTAGACAGGATACTGAGCTGAATGGACCTTTGGTCTGACCCAGTTCTTATGGACTTCTGGGGTGACACGCTGGTTTCCCACAGAGGACTTTGCACCTGGGATTTCAGAAATCCCTGTTAAAGGACATGAATAATAGAATAATAGAATATCAGTGTTGGAAGGGAACTCAAGAGGACATCTAGTCCAACCCCCTGCTCAAAGTAGGACTAATCCCCAACTAAATCATCCCAGCAGAGCTTTGTCAAGCCTGACCTTAAAAACCTCCAAGGAAGGAGATTCCACCACCTCGTTAGGTAACCCATTCCAGTGCTTCACCACCCCCCTAGTGAAAAAGGTTTTCTTAATATCCAACCTCCCCCACTGCAACTTGAGACCATTACTCCTTGTTCTGTCATCTGGTACCACTGAGAACAGTCTAGATCCATCCTCTTTGGAACCCCCTTTCAGGTAGTTGAAAGCAGCTAATAAATCCCCCCTCATCCTTCTCTTCTGCAGACTAAATAATCCCAGTTCTCTCAGCCTCTCATAAATCATGCACTCCAGCCCCATAATCATTTTTGTTGCTGCTGGATTCTTTCCAATTTTTCCACATCTTTCTTGTAGTGTGGGGCCCCAAACTGTACACTATACTCCAGATGAGGCCTCATCAATGCTGAATAGAGGGGAATGATCACGTCCCTCGATCTGCTGGCAATGCCCCTACTTATACTGCCCAAAATGCCATTTGCCTTCTTGGCAACAAGTGCACACTGTTGACTTATATCCAGCTTTTTGTCCACTGTAACCCAGCCCGTGGTCTGTTTCTCCAGAACTGCTGCCTAGCCATTCAATCCCTAGTCCATAGCAGTGCATGGGATTCTTCCGTTCTACATGCAGGATTCTACACTAGTACTTGTTCAACCTCATCAGATTTCTTTTGGCCCAATCCTCTAATTTGTCTAAGTCCCTCTGTATCCTATGCCTACCCTTCAGTGTATCTACCACCCCTCCCAGTTTAGTGTCATCTGCAAACTTGCTGAGGGTGCAGTCCATGCCATCTTCCAGATCATTGATAAAGATATTGAATAAAACCGGCCCCAGGACCGACCCTTGGGCACTCCACTTGATACCGGCTGCCAACTAGATATGGAATCATTGATCACTACCCATTGAGCCTGATGGTCTATCCACTTTATTCATCCAGCCCATTCTTCTTTAACTTGCTGGCAATAACAGTATGGGAGACCATACCAAAAGCTTTCCTAAAGTCAAGGAATAACACATCCACTGCTTTCCTCATCCACAGAGCCAGTTATCTCATCATAGAAGGCAATTAGGTTAGTCAGGCATGACTTGCACTTGGTGAATCCATGCTGACTTCTACTGATCATTTTCCTCTCCTATAAGTGCTTCAGAATTGATTCCTTGAGGACCTGCTCCATGACTTTTCCAGGGGCTGAGGTAAGGCCCACTGGCCTGTAGTTCCCTGGATCCTCCTCCTTCCCTTTTTTAAAGATGGGCACTACATTAGCCTTTTTTCCAGTCATCCAGGACCTCCCCCGATTGCCATGAGTTTTCAAAGATATTGGCAATGAATGGCTCTGCAATCACATCTTCCAACTCCTTTAGCACCCTTGGATGCAGCACATCCGGCCCCGTGGACTTGTGCTCGTCCAGCTTTTCTAAATAGTCCTGAACCACTTCTTTCCCCACAGAGGGCTGGTCACCTCCTTCCCATACTTTGCTGCACAATGCAGTAGTCTGGGAGCTGACCTTGTTCGTGAAGACAGAGGCAAAAAAAGCATTGAGTACATTAGCTTTTTCCACATCCTATGCCTCTAGATTGCTTCCCTTATTCAGTAAGGGACCCACACTTTCCTTGACTTTCTTCTTGTTGCTAACATACCTGAAGAAACCCTTCTTGGTACTCTTAACATCTCTTGCTAGCTGCAACTCCAACTGTGATTTGTCCTTCCTGATTTCACTCCTGCATGCCTGAGCAATATTTTTATACTCCTCCCTGGTCATTGGTCCAATCTTCCACTTCTTGTAAACTTCTTTTTTGTGTTTACGATCAGCAAGGATTTAATTGTTAAGCCAAGCTGGTTGCCTGTCATATTTACTATTCTTTTTCCACATCAGGATGGTTTGTTCCTGCAATCTTAATAAGGATTCTTTAAAACAGTGTTGGCAAACCACGCCACAGCTGAGACCAGGCCCCGACCCTGGGAGCTAGGTGCCACGCTGTGGCTGAGACCTGGCCACGGGAGCCAGGAGCCGGACATCGCAGCTGCAGGAGCCGGGTGCGTCGGAGATCAATCCTAGGAGCCGGGCACTGTGGCTGCAGCTCCCATGGCTGTAGCCCCGGCTGTAAGAGCTGGGCGCAGCGGGACCGGCCCCATGGGGGCAGTTAGGGGGCAAGGAGGGGGAGTTCTGCGGGGAGCAGTCAGGTGCGAAGTGGATGGGGTTGGGGCTAGGGCAGGGCTTCCCCTGTGGTGGTGCCTGATCAAAAAAAATTTTCTACCAGGGGTGCATGGCCTAAACATTTGGAGACCCCTGCTTTAAAATACAGCCAGCTCTCCTGGACTCCTCTCCCCTCATGTTATTCTCCCAGGGGACCTAGCCCATCAGTTCCCTGAGAGAGTCAAAGTCTGCTTTTCTGAAGTTCACGGTCTGTATTCTGCTGCTCTCCTTTCTTCCTTGTGTCAGGATCCTGAACTCAACCTATCATGGTCACTGCCTCCCAGGTTCCCATCCACTTTTGCTTTCCCTACTATTTCTTCCCTGTTTGTGAGCAGCAGGTCAAGGAGGCATGCTAGCCCGCCTATGACTGCAGGCCCCCGCCCCTGTGACTGGCAGTGATCTACCGGTAGCAAATGGATACAGGTGCCAGCTGCAGAAAGGGTGTGGCTTTGGGCAGAGCTGGAGGGGCTGTAAACTGGCCCATATTTTGACCACTGTGTTTGGAGCCGACATTTCCTCTCAGACCCTCACTCAGCTTAAGCTGCAGGTAAGCATCTCTGCTCAGCTGTGCCCTGATTGCATTTTCCTCCTACTGCTTGTTTACTGCCTCAGTCCCTTTACCTGGGGCAAGTCCACACTGCTCTAAAGGCCAAGGCTCTCTGCCATCGCCATGGAAACAGAGCCTGTAGCTCCTATGGAAATGGGAGCAGCTAAGAGAGGCTGTTGGCCCCTGTGGAATTAGGGCTCTGGAAAGGCTGCCGCAAGCCGGACACTCAGTTGCCCAAACAAGCCCAATGATGGAGGGGGGCAGGGGTTTGCCCTCTCCTACCTCCTACAGCCCAGCCTCGGCCATTCCTGAGGTTCCCCTGGTGATGGCCACCTCTTCCTGACACGGCCCACCTGGTGGTGCCTGGCTGCAGTCTGACTCAGCGGCAAGCTGGGGATGGGTCTCTGTCTCCTTCCTCCTTTGTAACTTCTGTCTCCTTCCAGGCAGGGCTGGGTGACCTGTGCAGGGTAAATGAGCCAGACCAAGCCTTTCCTCCAGATGGGAACCAAACCCGCTATGATGTTCAGAACCGGGCAGTGAATCACTCCCAAGCGCTGTGCCTTCCCTGCAGCAGTAGGGCCGACTCGGTGCTGCCAGGCAGCTGTTCCCCCTCCAGTGATGGGGCAGCTCAGTAGGGAGGCTGTCCAGGATCCAGAAGACAAGCCAGAGTCTCACAGGCATTTCTAGTTTGACTCTTACCAGTCATGCTCAGCCCAAAGGCCCTGTGGAGTTGAGGCCTCAGACAGGCCTGCACTGTGGGGAAATTCCTGAGCTCTCCCTCCTCACTCCCATGAGATGTGCTTCCTTGGGGAACAATGCAGGGTTCCCCACAATGTCCTTCATTTAACCCCTTAGGGATCACCCGATCAGCGGCAATTTGGCACTGATTGATGCTTACTGACTCAGGATAAGTTAGCTAGTTGCTTTCAGCATAGGAGAGAGAAGAAGAATTGCAGAGGACGTTTCGTGCATAAGGGGATGGGTCCTGGGGGCTATGGATGGGGGGAGCGCAGGCAGGGAGGGGATGGCAGGCATTAGCTTTGGCATGCTAAGGAAATGTGTGAGAGCACCAACAGGGCAAGAGGCAGGGTTTGTTTAGGCCCACTGGGTGTGGTTCTGCACATCTGCTCAGGGAGGGGATGCCTGGAGTCCCAGTGATATTGCTGATGGGCAGGGCACATGACAGTGCAATAACAGCCTGACATGCAGGAGAACAAGCTTTGCTCCCTGGCTTCAGGCTGCATTAGCATGAAGATGCTTTGTGCCCTCTGCCCCTTCCGGCCTGTTGCTGTTTAGGGAAGTGCTCGCTGTTTGGTTTTACGTTAGGAAATCAGGTCTTCTGCAGCCTGTTCAACTCTGTGGACAACTGGAAAAGCTGGACTAAAATTCAGTTAATTTGTGCTTGAAACTAGCCAGTGGTTTATCCCATTAGGATTCCTGGTGATTCTTAAGATTGGCTGGTTTTAGACTCACGTTAGCCAGAATTTCATAATGAAGACATAGTGCAGAATGGGATGCCTTTGCGTCCTGCCTCGTGCATCCCAATACCAGGTGGTTTGTACCACAGTAACCCAGAGGACATGGGCAGATTTTAGTTATGGGACAGGGTTAGAGCCCATGGTTTGGGACAACTTTTGGGGGTTAGGGGTGGGATGGAGTCACGTGCCCCCCCAGATTGGCTTGCCAGGAGCAAGGAGGGAGAGGGGCTCTGTCCTTCTTTCTCTGCGGCTCCCCCATGCTGCCACCACCACAGCACAATTGCCACTCTCCCTGGCAGCTGCATGGGGAGTAGGACAGAACCGTGTCTACCTACGAGAGCCTAGCTATGAGGCAGCATGCTGGGGGAAGGAGAGGAAGGTCCGGCTCGCTTGGCTCCTGTCCCCAGGAGCTAAGCCCAGGCAGGGCCGGCGACAGGGGGGTACTACGGGTACAGCTGTACCGGGCCCCCCAACTTTAGGGGGGCCCGGGTACACAGCTGTACCCGTTGTCATCCGCCCTTGTCGCCGGACCTGGAGAGCGGGGAAGGGGCGGGGAGGCGGCACGGCTCTCCTCCGGACGAACGCGCCTGGCCCCGGCAGGAGCAGTGAGCCCGGCCGGCGGCAGCGGCGCAGTCCAGGGGAGAAAGGGCGGCGGGGGGGGGGGGAACAGCAAGGGCGGCTCACGCCGCTCCCGGGCTCTCGCTCCCGCTGCCACCAGCTGTCAGCTGGGGGGGGAGTGCCGGCTGGGCTGGGGGGGCGGGAGCGCCGGCTGGGCTTCCTCCTCCAGCCGCTGTCAGCTGGGGGGGGGGAGCGCCGGCTGGGCTGGGGGTCCCCCAGCCGCTGTCGGCTGGGCTGGGGGGGCGGCTGGGCTGGGGGGGGCCCAGCCGCTGTCGGCTGGGCTGGGGGGGGGGCCCGGCTGGGCTGGGGGGGGGCCCAGCCGCTGTCAGCTAGGCTGGGGGGTGGGCGGCTGGGGGGGGAGGCCCGGCTGGGCTGGGGGCCCCCAAACTATCAGAGTAGGGGGCCCCCAAATTTCTGTCACCGGCCCTGAGCCCAGGCCACCTCTGCCTCCCAGGCCACCTCTGCCTCCCAGCCAGGCTCTCTCAGGCAGAAGCGGTTCTGTCCTGCTCCCCATGTAGCTGTCAGGGAGAGCGGCTGAAGGTGCTGGGGGAAGGAACAGGGAAAGAAGGACAGAGCTTCCCCCTCACCCTCACAGGTAAAATGGGATGGGGAGAGCACAGTGGCCCTGGGCATGTGTATCACTGGACAGGGAAGACACATCTGGAAGTCATATGTCCTCCCACCCCTCCCAGCATGGGAAGGCACAAGTTGTCTATGGTTAGAGCCCACATTTTCTGATTGGACAGGATGAGAATATCGGGTTGGGGAATCAGAAGTGGTTTACGGGCTGCTTTTTGAGATGTGATGGGGTAAGAGCCCATTGTTTGGGACTGGACTGGGTTAGAGCCCCCAGTTTGGGATGGGATGGCATTAGATCCGGCATTGTGGGATGGGATGAGGCAGAGGCCACAGTTTGGGATGGGAGAGAGATGGGACTTAAAACCCAGGTTTTGGAATGGAATGAAGTTAGAGCCTTATTTTAAGACAGGATAGGGTAAGAGCCCCCAGTTTGGGATGGGCTGGGATTACAGCCCATGCTGTGCAATGGGACAGGCATTAAACCTGTTGCATTGAAATGGGACATAGCCCAAACACACGTTTGAGATGGAACTGGGTAAGAGCCTACAATATGCTAATGATCTGGAGTGAGATCAGAGGCCACATGTTGTTCTGGGCTGGACTTACAAACCACAGTTTAAAGCGGAGACAGGTTAGTGTCCTCATTTGGGGTGGGCAGTGTTAGGGTTCCTGGTCTGGGCTGTGCTTAGACCTCACATTTCGGGATGGAACCGTGGTGAGAGCCCCTGTTTTGGCCATCAGCTGGGTGCAGTGCTGTAATCTTTTCCCCCAACTCCTGGTGCCCCCTGTAAATGGCTGACCTCACTAGGCAAGCCTCCAACAGCTCAGCTCTCTGGCTAAGTCACACAGTCAAAAATGGATGAACCCCTTTCAGGGTAGCAAAGGGTTCAATCAACTACCTGATCTCCCAGGGACCTCATCCCTGTCTCTGAGCCCTTTAAATCCCACCATTTGCTTGAGCTTCTGAACATGCCTGGTCCCCTTCTTAGGGTTAGGACACTCAGACAGTGGGGGAGCCCAGCCTGCCACTTCTCTGGGCTGCAGTCCAGGGACCTTACAAACAGCAGTTACATGCTGCTCCATGCAATCCTCTGCTGCTGCTGCTGCTTCCAGTTGCAATCTCACTCCCTCTCACTCCCAGGGCCAGTAACCACAGTCCCTGAAGTGCCTTTGGCCAGACACAAACCCCAGGCTGTGGCTGGGGTGGTCTTAGCAGGGCATGTGTTGCCTGTGCTCAGAGCAGGACTGCATCTTGTCCCAGCCAGCCCTGGTAGAGCATCTCCACCCATCTGCTCATCTGAGCTGCAAAGTTCTCCCCAGCCAATGGTGCATTGGGCTGAGCTGGTTACGGCAAGTCAGTTTCACAGACAGTGGTACACAAGGGAACAATGTACCATGTCCGCCTCCCTTTGGCTGCCCCAACCAATGGATCGGTCACCCATGCTGCAGCTGGCTGTCCCCCATTTAAACCTCCCCTCCCCCATTTATTCTGCTGCTCAGACAACTGATGGGGAGATGGGGGGGGGGGGGGATTAAGTGTCCTTTGCCCCAGCCCACAGACCATACCTAGCACAAGGCCAAGCATTCCCTTCCCACTGGAGTCTAGCTCTTTGCCCAGGATCTTGGAGTGAAAGTTAGTGCTAGACTGGGAGCCCTGGAGTTTGAAGGCCTCTCTCCATGCCTGGCAAGGACAGCATCAGGGCAAGCTTCCCTGCACCCTGCCTCCCAGTGTGCTGCAGCATTGCAGTCCCCAGACAGGTAGCCTGAGGCAGGCCCGCCAATGTCATGAGACTGATTTAAAAATCAAGAGGATCAATTTCAGCTCTGCCCTCTTTGCGATTCACTGTATTTGCTGGATATTTCTGCTGAACTGATCCATAGTGAAATAGCTAACAGTACTGGGTCATTGTTAGACATCCTAATTAAGACACCAGTGAGATGATTGGGATTGTTCATACCTCACAAAGGTATTTTTCAGGCTCTCAGCAAACTCAGGCAGACAGGACATTTTTTAAAAGTTTATTTCACACCCAGGGGGTTGTTGGAAAAAATGAAAAATTAAACCCTGCAGATGGTGGCTTTTATGGCAGCCAGCGGACTGCAGGACAGGAAGCACTGCCCATTGTGTTGCCCTCGGGAACCATGCGTTTGTTAGAGGTTCTGCTTTGCTCTGACACCATGTTAAGAAGATGATGAGAAGACAGAGATTTTAAAGAGATTTTTAATGGCTCTTTTACCAGATTTATTTAGATTTTTCTTTTCTACAATAACTCAGTGTAAAAAGTCCCACTTCCATATACAACAGTTTGAACATTTGGAATAAGAAATCCAGCTTAGGGAGACTGTGTGACACCTAGAATCAGATTATTTTCTTACAACACAGATAGAGGAAACCCCCTAGAAACTAACCAGAAGGAGAACATTTCAACTGGAATGCTTTATAAATGGCAAGAAAAACCCCTGGCCAAAGCCTGGCAGCCCCCAAGTAAATATTTACAGAGGGATCATCTCTTTGGACATATCCCCATGGCAGGGAAAGGGGACCAGACAGCTGCAGCTGTCACATACTCGGTTTCTCTTTTCCTCAATGGATCCAGCGCTGGAGTTGTTTTCATAAATTTGGGGTTAAACAACCCTTCCGTCCTCAAATAGGAAACTTCTAGCAGCCCCCAGGTATGAGTTATGAAGCAGCCCCAGGGCAAGAGGAAGTTTCCCCCTAGGAAAGTGGTTTTACCTCCCTCCAGGTGTGCCTTTCTGCAGGTGATGAGCCAGGCTCTATGTGCATGAAGATGCTCTTGGCACAAGCCTGGGTTCCTGGGATGGCCTCAGTCAGCATTTGCTCAGTGTGGGTTTCCTAGGAAGAACAGGAAGTGTATCCTTCCCCTACAATAAGGAGCAGTTGGTGTTTGGCCTAATATGAGTGTGTTACCAGTTCTGATGCAGTCCACAGAGAATACTGAAACTGGTGTGAATGACCCTAGGGCTGAGTCTGAATGAAAATGAAGTTCTAAGGGCTCGTCTTCACTCCTGCGGTGCGGGATCGATCTTCTGGTGATCGATTTATCGCGTCTGGTTAAGACGCGATAAATCGATCGCCTGCGGCTCCCCCGTCAACTCCGGAACTCCAGCTTGCCAGAAGGCGCAAGATGGAGTCGACGGGGCAGTGCGCCGCTGACTGCCGCCGCCGTGGGGATGGCAGGTAAGTCGGCAGCAGATACGCAAACTTCAGCTACGTGATTTACATAGCTGAAGTTGCGTATCTGCCGTCGATCCCCCACCCCCATTGAGGACAAGCCCTTAGTAGAAGCGACATAGTTTGGGGCAGTTTCTCTGCTAGGTGCAGCAGAGCAGGCCAGGAAGCTCCCTGACCCTCTCCTGGCTCTGGCTGCAGGTTAGAGTACCCTGGGTGCTGCTCCAATGTGTGCCAGCAGACAGCTGTCCCCAAGGATCTGAGCACCAGCTGAGCACAGCTGGAGTGCAAGGGACGCCACCCACTTGCCCTTTATTCCTCCCTGTACTCAGGTAGGAGCTACTACCTGCTAGGGACTGCCCTCATTTCGTTAACCAGCAAGAAGTGTCTCCACATTTGGAGATATTTCTCCAGGTGAGATTTTTATGCAGACAAATTGCCGAAGGGCAGAAGGTTGAGGGCCCCCCAGCAATCAGGATTGGAGGGGGTGGATGCTGAGCTCTCATACTGCTTTGGAAGAGTCGCCTATTGCTTTTAAAGTCATGTCCCCTTGGTAGGATGTGTCTTGCTTGCTGTGCTGTGTTGCTTTGGCTGAGGGTTGTTTTCATGGAACAAAATTTCTCATTGACCAACCAGACCCGGAGGGATACTGGAAATGCAACATGTGCCTGAGGCTAAATCAGGGTGAGAAACCCCTTCCTCCACACTTGCTCCCTATGAAGGGTGCAGCTCATATCCATCTCTCAACCTGAGCTCCAGGAACTGTGGAAGGGGCTGGAGCTTGTGCTTTAGGGTATCAGAGCATGGGGAGGCATGGCAGGCTCAGAGGCCTAGGAAAAACACTAAGGCATCAGGGGAGCACCAGTGTGGGAAGCAGCAGGGGGAAGTCACAGCATCGTGGAGAAAAGGGATGTTTGGGAAGCTGGGAGCAAAAGGAATGTGATATCAATCTTCAAGCAAGGGGAAGGAGAGAGATCCTGACAATTACTGTGCTGGAAGGGTAATTTTTAATGGAATAGCCAAAGCCAGAAGGAAGAAGATGACACTGAGTGTAAGTAACAAAGAGTACTGTGGCACCTTAAAGACTAACTAAAGTATTGAAGCATAAGCTTTCGTGGGCTAATACCCACTTCGTCGGACGCTGAGTGGGAGATTACAGGGAGGTGCTGCTGAGACTACCACAAGGAGAGGCAGCATGCTCACTCTCCAGGCAGGAGCAGAGGGCTTCCAGCAGGCAATGCAGAGCCCTTCCTCTCCCTACTGCAGCACCTCAGCACCAAAGGAGTTATTCAGCCTACACTGGATGCAAGCTCTGGCCTAGAATTTGGGCTCTGGCCTCTGAGGGCAAATGGAAGAAGAATTAACAGAAGGGCAGAGGCAAGTAGAGAGATGGTTGGAGAGGAGGAAACAAGGGGATCAGGTGGAGAGAGGAGGATGCACAAGAGTAGGTCACAAGACTGACAGAGTTAGTTGGGGAAGCACGAAGTGGTGGGTGAGGAGAAGGGTCATGAAGCAAGACAGATGCATGAGTGGGGTGGGAGTCTTGGAGGCATGCAACAAGGAAATATGGAGGCGGCATACGAAGCAGTGATGGAGAGAAATGGGGAAGTACAAAGGTGATTTAATGAGATGGGTAAGCATGAGGGAGGGTTGGAGGGAGTGATGGTGGAACCATTAGGGGTGCTGTTGGGAAGTGATTGTAATGGTGGACAGATGGTCAGGAAGAAACATGGGGGTAGGTGGGAAATGAGGAATGTCGAGGGGACAACGATAGAGGGTATGAGAGACACCTGAAGTGGCGAACTCAGTGGGGAATGACAGTGGGTTAAAAGGAAACCTGGTGGACAAGCCAAGGGATAGCAATGGTGGAAGCTGAGGAAGCATGGAGGTGTTGTCTTGTGAGGAGCAATTTGAAAGATGAGGAAGCATTGGGACAGCTGGGAGGCAAGGAAACACAGGGGAATGAATAAAGGGGAGAGTTGGTGGCAGCTGAAGAAGCATGAGAGGATGTTGGGGGAGGGGGGCAGCATGGGGAGAGGTGGGAGATGAAGAAGCACAATGGAATGAAGAAAGGGGAGAGTTGGTGATGGATGAAGCAGCATGTTGGAGTATCGTGGGAAAGATGGCAGGAGATGATAAACATGGGGAAGTCAGAGTGGAGAGACAGTGAGAAATGAGGAAGCCAGGTGGGGTCAGGTGGGAGAGATGGCAGGAAATTAAGTATGAGAGACACCATGAGGGAGAGATGGCAGGGAAAGAGGAAAAAAAGACAGTGTGGGAAGAGCTGGTGTCAGACAAGGAAGCATGAGGGGGTGCAAGGATGACAGAAGATAATGAACCATGGGGAGGGGCTTAGTGGGGAAGGAAGATGGGAAATGCAGGCACATGGAGATTGTCAATAGAGATCAATGGCAGTATATGAGGAGGCACAGGGGTATAAGTAAAAGCAGAATGATTGGAGGAGTGAAGAAGCACAAAGTAGAATCAAGGGGGATAGGACATGAGGAAACACAGAGAGGGCAGGGTGGAGAGATGGGATCATGAGGAAGCATGAGGGGGTGTCAAGTGGGAACTATGGGATGCATGAGGGTGGTAGATAGGGAGAAGAGATGGTAAGAAATAAGGAAGCATGGGGAGGTCAGAATGGAGAGAAAGCAGGAAAAGAGGAAACACGGGCTTGGGAGCTGAGGACGCATGAGGGGTTCGGTGGAGCATAATGCTTGTAGATGATGTATGAAGAGGAGTCAAGGGGGAATGATGGTGGGAGTCAGGCGAGAGAGATGGCACCACATGAGAAATATGGGGGCAAATCAGTGGGAGAGATGGCAGAAGATGAGAAAACATGGGGTGGTTGAATGTGAATGATGGAGTGAGATGGGGAAGCAGGAGGTGGGGGTCAAGGTGAGGCCACTTGGGGACATGGAGAAGTCGAATGGGACTTGAGGAGGAGCGATGGAGAAAGATGGGGAAGCCTGAGGAGGAATTGGAGGCAATAATGGGTAATGTGGAAGCAAGAGGAGGGAATGTGGGTGATGGTGGGAGAGGGGGAAACACAAGGAGGGAACGTGGTGATGGAGGGAGATGGGGAAGCAGGAGGGAACAGAAGAAATGGTGGGAGATGGGGAAGCATGAGCAGAGAGTAAGGGTGAAGGTGGGAGACGTGGAAGCACATAGAGGGAATGGGGTGAGGGTGGGAGATGGGGAAGTACATTGAGGAGGTGAGGGGAAGGATGGGAGATGGGAAAGCATGAGGTGGAAATGGGGGTGGGGGTGGGAAATGGAGAAAAACAAGGTGGGAGTGGGGGCAAGGGTGGGAGATGGAGCAACAGGAGGAGGGAATAGGGGTGAGGATAGGAAATGGGGAAGCACTAGGAGGGAATGGGGGCAAGGGTGGGAGATGGGGAAGCAGGAGGAGGGAATGGGAGGATGGTGGGAGACGGGAAAGCATGAAGCAGGAGTTGGGGATATGGTGGAGGATGACACATGAGTGGGGATCGAGGGTTAGCGAGAGAGGGGAAAATGTGAGAGGTGGGGGTTGGAGGAGCAAAGGATGGAGATGGGGAAACATGATGGAGGATTTAGTAGGTAACTTGTAGGGGGAAGAGGAAGCTCAAGGGCTTCCATGGGAGCATTGCAGGGAAATGGGGAAGCCTGAGTGTTTGGGGGAGTGATGCAGGGAGATGGGGTCATGATATGGACTGAGGGGGCTAAGGGTTCAGGATATGGACTTCGGGTGCTGAGGAAATACAAAGGGGACTTAAGGGGAGCAATGCAAAGAGACCGGGTGGCAGGGGTGTGTTGAGATGTAATTGGAGAGAGATGGGGCACACAGGAAGGGAGACTGCAGGGAGCAATAGAGGGAAACAGAAATACAGTGAGTTGGCAGGGCAGAGCTACAAAGGGAGATGAGAATGGTGGTGATTCGGATAGGGAGATGAAGCAGCATGAGACAGAGTCAAGTGGGAGAGGTGGCAGAAAATGAAGAAGCACAAGGGACAGTTTGGGGTACAGATACTGGCAGATGAGGGAACATGGCGGGAGCCGGAGGGAAAGGGGAGTGATGGTGGGAGACGAGGGAAGATGAGGGTGAGTGAAAGGGATGCAATGGTAAGAGATAAGGGAACACGGGAAGAGTGTGAGGGGAGTGTGGTGGGAGATAAGGGAACGTGGGAGTGGTCATTTCAGAATTATTGAGAGAGGATAATGAAGTACAGTGAGGAAGAGATAGCTGCAAATGAAGACACATGAAAGGGAGTCAGAGAGAGATGGTGGGAAATTACAAAATAGAGGTCTTGAGGGTGAGTGACGGAGCAAGACGGCAGCACAACATGGAGGAGTCGCGGTAATGCCATGTGAGGAGATGGGAAAAGACAGGGTAATTGAGGGGGAGCCATTAAAGATGGGGAAGCCTGGGGAGGGACTGGGGGTGATGGTGGAAGATGGGAAAGCACAAAACAGTTCAGTGGGAAACTTTGGAAGATGAAATATAAATGGGGATCGAGACTGAGCTGCATGAGACAGGAGAACAAGAGGTGGAGGTTGGGGTAGTACAAAGGGGGTTGTAAGGAATGACAGTGGGAGATGGGGTAGCAGGAGGGGGCTATTGGATATGATGGTGGGAGATGAGGTAGCAGGATGGAGGAAGTAGGGAGTGATGTTGGGAAAAGGGGTAGCAGGGGTTGGCTGTAGGGTGTGATAGTGGGAGATGGGGTAGCAGGAGGGGGTTGTAGGGAGTGATGGTGGGAGTTGGGATGGCAGGAGTGGGGCTGTAGGAAGTGATAATGAGAGATGGGGTAACAGGAGGAGACTGTAGGAGGTGATGGTTGGAGATGGGGTAGCAGGAGTGGGGCTGTAGGGAGTGATGGTGGGAGATGGGGTAGCAGGAGGGAGCTGTAGAGTGTGATGGGAGTTGGGATGGTGGGAGTGGAGCTAGAGGAAGTGATAGTGAGAGATGGGGTAGCTGGAGGGGCCTTTAGGGGGTGATGGTGGGAGTTGGGATGGCAGGAGTGGGGCTGTAGGGTGTGATGGTGGGAGATGGGGTAACAGGAGGGGGCTGTATGGTGTGATGGTTGGAGATGGGGTAGCAGGAGAGGCCTGTAGGGTGTGATGGTGGGAGATGGGGTAGCAGGAGGCGGCTGTAGGGTGTGATGGTGGGAGATGGGGTAGCAGGAGGGGGCTGTATGGTGTGACTGTGGGAGATGGGGTAGCGGGAAGGAGCTATAGGGTGTGATGGTGGGAGATGGGGTAGTGGGAGGGGCCTGTAGGGTGTGATGGTGGGAGATGGGATAGCAGGTGTGGGCTGTAGGAAGTGATGGAAGGAGATGGGGTAGCAGTAGTCGTCTGCAGGGAGTGATGATGGGAGATGGGGTAAAAGGACAGGGGCTGTAGGGAGTGATGGCCGGATATGGGATAGCAGAAGGGGCCTGTGGGTATGATAATGGGAGATGGGGTAGCAGCTGGAGGCTATAGTATGATGGTGGGAGATGGGGTAGCAAGTGTGGGATGTAGGGGGTGATGGTGGGAGTTGGGATGGCAGGAGTGGGGCTGTGGAAGTGATGATGGGAGATGGGATAGCAGGAGTGGGGCTGTAGGATGTGATGGTGAGAGATGGGGTAACAGGTGGTGGCTGTAGGGAATGATGTTGGGAGATGGGGTAGCAGGAGGGAGCTGTAGAGTGTGATGGTGGGAGTTGGGATGGTGGGAGTGGAGCTAGAGGAAGTGATGGTGAGAGATGGGGTAGCCAGAGGGGCCTGTAGGGGGTGTTGGTGGGAGTTGGGATGGCAGGAGTGGGGCTGTAGGTTGTGATGGTGGGAGATGGGGTAACAGGAGGGGACTGTAGGGGGTGATGGCTGGAGATGGGGTAGTGGGAGGGAGCTGTAGGGTGTGATGGTGGGAGATGGGGTAGCGAGAGGGGGCTGTAGGCTTTGATATGGGGTAGCGGGAGGGGGCTGTATGGTGTGACTGTGGGAGATGGGGTAGCGGGAGGGAGCTATAGGGTGTGACTGTGGGAGATGGGGTAGTGGGAGGGGGCTGTAGGGAGTGATGGTGGGAGTTGGGATGGCAGGAGTAGGGCTGTAGGGTGTGATGGTGGGAGATGGGGTAACAGGAGGGGACTGTAGGGAGTGATGGTAGGAGATGGGGTAGTGGGAGGGAGCTGTAGGGTGTGATGGTGGGAGATGGGGTAGCGAGAGGGGACTGTAGGCTTTGATATGGGGTAGCGGGAGGGGGCTGTATGGTGTGACTGTGGGAGATGGGGTAGCGGGAGGGAGCTATAGGGTGTGACTGTGGGAGATGGGGTAGTGGGAGGGGGCTGTAGGGAGTGATGGTGGGAGTTGGGATGGCAGGAGTAGGGCTGTAGGGTGTGATGGTGGGAGATGGGGTAACAGGAGGGCACTGTAGGGGGTGATGGCTGGAGATGGGGTAACAGGAGGGGACTGTAGGGAGTGATGGTGGGAGATGGGGTAGTGGGAGGGAGCTGTAGGGTGTGATGGTGGGAGATGGGGTAGTGAGAGGGGGCTGTAGGCTTTGATATGGGGTAGCGGGAGGGGGCTGCATGGTGTGACTGTGGGAGATGGGATAGCGGGAGGGAGCTATAGGGTGTGACTGTGGGAGATGGGGTAGTGGGAGGGGGCTGTAGGGAGTGATGGTGGGAGTTGGGATGGCAGGAGTAGGGCTGTAGGATGTGATGGTGGGAGATGGGGTAACAGGAGGGGACTGTAGGGAGTGATGGTGGGAGATGGGGTAGTGGGAGGGAGCTGTAGGGTGTGATGGTGGGAGATGGGGTAGCGAGAGGGGGCTGTAGGCTTTGATATGGGGTAGCGGGAGGGGGCTGTATGGTGTGACTGTGGGAGATGGGGTAGCGGGAGGGAGCTATAGGGTGTGACTGTGGGAGATGGGGTAGTGGGAGGGGGCTGTAGGGAGTGATGGTGGGAGTTGGGATGGCAGGAGTAGGGCTGTAGGGTGTGATGGTGGGAGATGGGGTAACAGGAGGGGACTGTAGGGGGTGATGGCTGGAGATGGGGTAGCAGGAGGGGCCTATAGGGAGTGATGGTGGGAGATGGTGTAGCAGGAGTGGGGGTGTAGAAAGTGATGATGGAATATGGAGAAGTACATGGGGATAATGGAAGAGAGGGAAGCACCAGGGGGCACCAAAGGGAACGATGGAGGGTGCAGTCAGGTATAGAGGGGTGAATCAGTATGACAGGGTCACCTGGGACAGCAGAAGTTCAAGGGATGGACTGGGGCAGAAATGGAGGTAGATTGAGTCCTAGTGCAAGTGTTTGGTGGATGCTAGGGGCAATGGAAAGGAATGAGTGGTCTGGGGAAGTGTATGGTGGCCTGTCAGAGTCCCATGGAAAGAGGCACATGGCTGAGCTGGAGTGGGAGCACTGAGAAGGGGAAGGAATATGGGGGATGGAGGGTGAATTGAAGGGTGGGGGAAGCCCGAGGGAAGGGCCAGGGAGCACTGGAGGAGCATGGAAGTCTGAGGGAGGGGTCTATTGAGCAATGGGGGAGGTGGGGAAGTCATTGGGCGACTTGGGGAAGGTCCGAGGAAGCAGCATGGAGGACTCTGTTCCTGGTTCAGAGCAGGCATGGTGGTAAATCTCCACACTGCTGGGTCTGGTTGCTCTGTGGACTCTGGACTAGGCTGAGCTGGGCTTGGTGGTCCAGTAGGCACAGAGCCCACTAGCTATGCAGGGTTGGGATGTGCGGTGCCTTCCCAGCACATGGCAGGTTCAGGTGCATTCTGGGAGCAATGGGTCAACCCCTGGCAGATATTTGGACTCCCAGCATCTGTGGATTTCAAAGGAGTTCCGGGGGAGCTGTCAGTGACAAAACCCGTTAGAGGCCCTGGTGCTGTGGGGTCTCTGGTGAGCACGTGGGGCAGAATGCACATATGGAGTGCGTGCAGGTTGGGTGGGGCCCACATTTGCACTGGGCTCTGTGGTAAAGCTCTACCTGTACATACATGATTTACTATTCTGCACTCAGGGCTAGGACCCTCCATGTCACTCCTGTAACATCTACCCCACCCCCAGAGGTGAGCTGTTCTGGGGGTGGGGAGCGGGAAGAGCACCAAACAAACACCTGCCTTGCCACAGAAGTAACCCTGGTGGGTGCATATTGCCTGCCCCCCAATCTGGGGTCATGGGAACGCTCTACATGGGGGTTTCCTTGGGGGACATGGTCCCTTGGTCCCAGTAGCCCAGCCCCTAGATCAGAGGTGGGCAAACTTTTTGGCCTGAGGGCCACATCTGGGTATGGAAATTGTATGGCAGACCATGAATGTTCACAACATTGGGGTTAGGGTGCAGGAGGGGTGAAGGCTCTGACTGGGGGTACAGGCTCTGGGGCGGAGCCAGAAATGATTTCAGGCTGTGTTAGGGGGTTCCAGGTTGGGGGCGTGAAGGCTTCAACTGGGGGTGTAGGCTCTAGGTTGGAGCTGGGGATGAGGGGTCTGGGGTGCAGGAAGGTGCTCCAGGCTGGGACTGAGCAGTTCAGAGGGCAGGAGGGGAATCGGGAATAGGGCAGGGGGTTGAGAGGAGGTCAAGGACACAGGCTCTGGGCAGTGCTTACCTCAAGTGGCTTCCAGAAGCAGCAGCATGTCCCCCCTCCAGCTCCTACATGGAGGCGTGGCAGGTGGCTCTGTGCACTGCCCCTGCAGTTCCCAGCGGTCGTGGTTCTCAGCCAATGAGAGCTGTGTCAGTGCCTGCAGACAGCTCCCAGCATAGGAGCTGGAGATGGGACAGGCCGCTGCTCCCGGGAACTGTGGGGAGCCACAGCATGCCTGGAGCAGGGCAAGCCCCAGCCTCGCACCCCCAGCAGAATCTTGAGGGCTGGATTAAAACGTCTGATGGGCAGCCCATAGTTTGCCCACTCCTGTCCCAGATGTAGGAATGCCCCATGACATGGGACTGGCCAAGGAGAAGTGGCTGGAGAGGATGCAGGTCAGGGCTGCTCCAGCCAGGAGCACTCATCAAACGTGTGTGTGTGTGTGTAATTTCGTGCCTGTTTGACTATGTGTGTGTAGCAGGAAGAATCCTTAGACTGGGACTGGTTCAGCATCTGTGACCCAAGCTGAGGGTGGCTCAGGCACATGTTTGGGGAAGTGGCTGCTGGAAGCAGGTGAGAGGGAACAGCACCAGGGCTTTCCTGATCCTCTCAAACCTTGCTCCTACATGGTGGTGTGGCCAGGTCAGGTGTGCTGCAGGCCTGAGGCTGACTGCCCCAGCTGGGCAGAGTTGCTGGGGGCAGATGGAGGGGCAGGGGTAGTGAGAGCCAGAGCTGTGGATGCTGTTAGGGTGAGTGTTGGACACAGGGCTGTCAAGAGAGCCCTGCATGCCACCCAGCGATGGTGTGCAGCTTCTGGCAGTTGGACGATAGCCATGCTGGTGAGGGACCGACTCTGTGATCTCAGCTGCAAGCAGCTCAATTTCCAGGGTAGTAGCCAGGAAGCCCCACAGCAGGAAAGACTGATTGGAGTGGAGGATCAACATGGCTTCCCTAGCAGAGGGAGGCCTTTCCCCACAGCACAGCCTGAGCAGCTGCTCCTGTGGCCAGTGACAATTTGCAGCCCACAGCTTTAGAGATTTGCTGTCATGGCTGCTGAAGGTTGCCAACCCTTGAGGATTTTCCTGGAGTCTTGAGGAATTAAAGATTAATCTTTAAAAATTGTGGTATGTGATGAAACCTCCAGGAATACATCCAGCCAAACCTGGAAGTCATATGGCTGCTCCAGGTTCAGGGACAAGGGGAGGTGAGGCTTTGTCCTCCTGCCCAATAAGCCAGCACCTGCAGCACCCTGGGCAGGCCGTCGGCTCCTGCCTCAGGACCAGCAGGGAAGCTTGGCATAGGTGCCATGCACAGCAGAGGGGCTGCAGTGCGTCCAGCCCCACTGCAGGGCCACACAGCAGCAGAGTCCAGCTTGGTGCCCGTACAGAAGGAAAGGGCTGAATAGATTTTAGCAGCAAGCTCTGGCTCCCTTGGTCTGGGATCGGTTGGGGAGGAATGGGCACCCAGGTGCCCCTCAGCTCCCCTGATCAGTGTGAAGTGGGGCCTCCTGCTCCATCACCGGAGTCTCCTCCTGGGAAGAAGGTGCGTTCCTTCCAAGGCCTGGCCAGGCAGCTGATGCTACTCCCAAATCAACCAGCAGGGGGCTTGTACCTCTCTTCTGCTGGCTATTTATGCCCAACTTCCAACAGCTTCAAGGTCACCTAAAGGTCACGAGAGCACCAGCTGGAGGCCAAACAGCTTCCCCCAGCTCCTCCTCCTGTATCTTCTGGGAACAGTCTGTCAGCTCAGCAACAGAAGCACCCCTGACCTAGTCTCTGAGAGCTGCTCAGGGCAGGATGGAGCCAAGAGCAGGATTTTGCCTTTCCCTTGGACTGAGAGACTTGGGCAGCTACGCTGGGGGCTGGGCCATCGACCCACGGGTCTGCCAGTCACCCTGCACACATGGACACAGAAGATAGCTCTGAGGGTTTCATTTCAGAGCTTGCAGGCACTTTATTTTCTATCACACAACTGTATAGACAAAGGATGGAGTGATTGGGGAAGCACCGTCATCAATGGCAATGAAACTGCCCTTTGTGTGAGTGTGGGGCCATACAAAAGAAAGGGGCGAGCACATGGACCCCAAACCCAGGCACCTGAGGCTGCTAGAGAAACAGCAACAGAGGCTGAGAAAACAGTGGGTAACAGCACACCCCTCCCCCCCCCTCCTTCCATGAACTTTGCAGCAGGACAGGCCTTTGGAAAGAGCTCAGCTGGCTTTCAAACCCCTATGCTGCAGCGAGGAAGAGCAGGGAAAGGCTGCAATGGTGCAGGTGACATGGATAAAGCTCTGCTCGGGAATAGTTTACTGGTCATGTGGCAGGGCCAACAGTCCCCAAACGGCACCTCTCCTTTCCCACACCCCACAGGGAGAAACCCTAACCCTGTGAGATTCATGGAAACAACATGACATCAGCACCTCCCTGTACACAGACCCTTCCCTGCAGGAAACGCTGGGAAACAGGACATGGCTGACTGAACCAAATGGTTGGGTGGGAGTTTAAGCAGCCAAATTGTCTCTTTAATTTCAAGTACACTATTTTCAGAATGGCCAGCACCCCAGGCTGTAGCTAATCAAGGCTCAGCTCATGCTGAAATTCTGCTCTTTCAAATTCCAAGCAGGGAGATGACAAAGTGTCAAGTTAAAAGGCTGCGTATTACACACACCAGGACTCAGGGCTGCTCTCTCTGCTACCTCCCTGCATCCTTCAATTGACTTTGCTGAAGCAAAGTCCAGCTTCTTTGCATGCTTGTTGGGGTGGGTCATCAGGTGACTAAGACAGGGCTCTAGGCACATGTCCAGTGCCACCCCTTCCAGCCATGGGGCTGCGATGTCATACATGGCCTATCACCTCCACCTATAGCAGAAATGCCCAGCGCTGCTATTTACAGGACAGACATAACGAGTATCACAAATAATTAAAAAGGCATTTTAAAAAATGAGAAACCACATTCCAAAGAGTAGATTCTTTAAAAACACCCTAGTTACCAATGAAAAGGCAAAACCCACCTCAAAGGAAGTATTTACAGTGGGTGTGATCAACCACTCCCCTAGCCCCCTCCCGGGACAGACCCCCATGCCTGCCAAATGCACACAAGCACTAGCAAGAGCTGCACTAACCACCAGGCTCCCACAGCTCATTGTCTGCTGGACAATAAGCTGCCTGCTCTGCCTCCTGCTCCTCTTGGGTCAGGACATGCCCAGACCCTCTCTGGCTCTGTCACTGGAGGGACACAACAAGACCCACCCATAGTTGTCAGTATGGTGACTTGTGCAGAACCAGCTGGGCCACCGCGCTCCCCTCATGTACCAGAGGTGCATAGAATGTAGCTCTTGGCTGCCGACAGAGAACAAGTCTTGGCTGTGGTACTAGCGTACACCCTGCCAGAGAGCAGAGCACAGCCTCACAGGAACAGCAGCTTCATTTGCAAAGTCCCTCTGTTTAAGGGATAAATTAGGGTTTCTCCTAATCTCCAGGGTGGATTCATCCCAGGCTGCGTGGCTGGGTGGCTACTTTGTCTCTCTTGAATCCTCCCCATGGGTTTGGCTGTCATCTCACACACCTACCCCCCTTAATGTTCTGCAAGCCCCCAGGTGCTCTCCGCACTAACTCTCATAATCCTCTATGGGGAAGATGTTTTTACTCTCTCCCAAAGCAGTGCAAAGAGCAGCAGGCCTGTAATTAGACTTCATTAGCACCTAATGCAATGGACATTTATTTTTAGCTACAGAAATCTGCTGGCATTGAGGTTCTTGGCTTCACAATAAAGTGCTGATGCCTTCCAAGGCTCCAAGCTGATAAACACTGGCTCTTTATTAACTGGATGGCTTGTTTGTGCTTCTTCCCCTCCCCCAAATGAGACTCCATTCCCAGCCAAACAGCAGTTCTGTTTGTGGGTAGGATTGCAGAGCCAGCACCTCACAACCTGCAAGTCCATAATCCAATTGGTATTTTTAACTCATCTGCTACCCTCCCAATTTAGCTAATTTCATTATTTAAAAAAATTCCTTCACCTCTAAAGTTTTTGCTGATTTAAACTGACCCTGGCTTGTGCTCCACCCAGGCCTGCAGCACATCCGAACAGGTCAAACCAAAAAGAGGGGACCTTGGCAAGACACTTGTAATGAGCAAATAATGAAAACAGCCCCCCAAGGAGCTAGGGTGTCCCAGCTGAGTCTGTGAAACCAAGGAATGGATTCAGCAGGTGCTTTTAATGACAGGGACACGGCTCCCCGGACAACCCCATATCGGCTCAGAGATACACCAGGGTTTAGGGGTGCCTCTGGGGCCTGTATTGTGTTTTTAAATATAGAAGCAAAATGCTGTCACACACAGCTCTCTGGTACAAGCAGTGGGCAGGGCGGTGGGTTGAAGAAATTATTTCCCAGTTGCAAGCTGAATTAAATCCCCCCCTCCCCCCCCCCAATATTCTTAGAGACTCTAGGGAGGGAAGTCAATCAAAATGCACCAGGAGCCATGATGATTAAATGGGCCAGAAACGGAGTTTGCAGTGAGCACAGGGCTGCAGGAAAGGCTGATGCATAGCAAGGGGTTGGAGGATGGGGGACTCTGCCAAGCATAGAGAGGAGCAATTGGAATCCATGTCTGATGAGGTCACTGTTTCTCATACCACTTCCAGCACAGCTGGACTTGGGGAGGGCTGGAAACCCAGCCAGGAAAAGGGTCTCTCCCCTCCAGTCCAGTCTGAATATGAGGAGCCAGGGGTGAAAGTAAAATACAACTCTTACTGGTAAACGCCCTCCAGGGCCTCATGCGGAAGGGCCGGTGTGGAGGTAAGTTACATTTCCTACCCATACGGTGCAAATGCAAGCAACCCACCTCTCCTATGTACTTCATATACCACATTTTTCTCCTTGATACATCATAGATCCCTCCCATTGCATGACTTAGATACAGAAAATAAAACTACTACCAGTACTGTCTGTAATAAAACTTTACCATTGGAATAAGCCTGAAAAAGTGAAAACTCAGTGCCGCATTTTTCTCCTTCATCTCCCTCCTCCTCCAGCCAGGCTGCCAGCACAGCTAGCCTCCGTCTTCCCCAGACCCCCGTTCTCAGCCAGGGCTGCAGGGGCTCCCCTCTAGCTTGTAGCAGGGAGCAGGGGGACTGGCTGAGGAAGAAGCCTCCCCAGTTAGCCTGCTGCCTGTATAAGAACAGTTTAAATTCAGCTGTTTACTCTGTGGTCTGAACCACGGGATTGGGATTAGGGGCTATTTCTGGTATCCTGGAAGCCTCCCCAGGTAGCCTGCTGCCTGCATAGGAGCAGTTTCAACTCCTTTAAACTGTTTAAACCATTTCTGGCATCAAAGAGGATCTGCAAGCAGTTTGGACATCACAACCATGATCCTCTGTTGGGGAGGAAATGGGATAGATTTGAACTTGGTTGGAAGTGGTTCCTGATTTTGATTGTATTTTTTGTGTATTATACTATTGGAGATCACCTCACCCGCCCCACCAACTGAGAGTGAAATTAACAAGGATGCCAGAAATGGCCCCTAATCCCATAGGCTGAACCACCGAGTGAACAGCTGAGTTTAAACTGTTCCTATGCAGTCAGCAGGTTACCTGAGGAGGCTTCTTCCTCAGTCAGTCCCCCTGCTTCCTGCTAGAGGGAAGCTGTTTCACCCCCTGCTTAGTGCCAGGTAAGGGGGATGGGAAGCAGGGAGCCTAGCCCTGTGGGCAGCCTGACTGGAGGAGAGAAACCGATGTGACAGTGAGTTTTCCCCTTCCACTGGCTTTTTTTAGCTCTGGATTTAAACTGTGCAGTCAAATGTCTATTGTATTCTGCCCCTGCCTTGGTCTCACCCGCCCCCCACCAACAACTGTGAGTGAAATTAACAAGGATGCCAGAAATGGCCCTGAATCCCAGTCTGAACCACGGAGGGAGCAGTGAGTTTGGACTGTTCCTATGCCGACAGCAGGCCACCTGGGGAGGCTTCTCCCTCAGTCAGTCCCCCTGAAAGCTAGAGGGAAGCCGCTGCAGCCCCTGCTGAGTGTGGGGGTTGGAGGAACAAAAGGAGCCTAGCTGTGTGGGCAGCCTGGCTGGAGAAGGAGAGGAAGAGAAACAACAAACAAATGTGAATGAGTTTCCCCTTTCCAAGCTTTTATTAGCTTTGAGTTTAAACTGTTTGTTATGCAGCCAAAAGAGGTGAAAGTAAGCCAGTACTGAACGCTCCACTTATTTGCCGGTACGCTGCTCCACCTTTTTTTACTGGTACTCTGAACGGGCCAGTAATGGCTTACTTTCACCTCTGAGAGGAGCCCCCAGTGGGAAATTCTAACTCAGTCTGTCTAACTCAGGGGTCGGGAACCTATGGCTCGCGAGCCAGGTGTGGCTCTTTTGAGCCTGTCATCTGGCTCGCGGCGCCCGCGAGGCTGGGGAGCGGGGGAGGCGGTGTGGCGCGGCACGGCGCTGCGCTGACCACAAGGCTGGGGGGCGGGGGAGGCGGTGTGGCGCGGCGCTGCACTGACCACGAGGCTGGGGGGCGGGGGAGGCGGTGTGGCGCGGCGCTGCGCTGACCACGAGGCTGGGGGGCGGGGGAGGCGGTGTGGCGCGGCGCTGCTCTGGCTGGGGGCGTGTCGCTCTTCTTCCCTCGGCTGGAGTCGGGTCACAGCAGTGTGACCCAGCGAACAAGTAAGCACGGGGGGGGGGAGAAGCCGTTTGCAAGGGGGCGTTGGGGGGAGGCTGGGCTGGGAGCGGGGGGGAGGCTGGGCTGGGAGCGGGGGGGAGGCTGGGCTGGGACGGGGGTAAGCGGTGTGGGGGAGAGATCGGTGGGGGGAAAGGAGAGCGCGGCAGCAGCGGTGGCGGGGGGGGGAAAGGAGAGCGTGGCGGCAGCAGCGGTGGCGGGGGGGAAAGGAGAGCGCGGCGGCAGCGGGGGGGGGGAAGGAGAGCGCGGCGGCAGCGGGGGGGGAAGGAGAGCGCGGCGGCAGCGGGGGGGGAGAGGAGAGCGCGGCGGCAGCGGGGGGGGGAGAGGAGAGCGCGGCGGCAGCGGGGGGGGGGAGAGGAGAGCGCGGCGGCAGCGGGGGGGGGAGAGGAGAGCGCGGCGGCGGCGGCGGGGGGGGGGGGGCTATTATATGGCTCTCTGAGCCAAAAAGGTTCCCGACCCCTGGTCTAACTGCTAGGAGAGCTGAGCGGAGCACAGTCTGCGGCTTGCTGAAGCGTAACTAACATCCCTGGGAAGAAGGGACCAGGCCATTTGTGCTGGCTGTAAACACCCTCACTCACCCCTAAATTTGGGAAGTGGTTTCCAAGCACCAGGAACAAGCTCCTTGGCTTTGCTGTGGCAGGTCACCTGTCCCAGAGCACCCAAGGGCAAGCCCTCCCTATCTCATTGAGGATTCCCTGCCCTAATGCACCCCGGACACACTCTGCGGAAAACTATGGCCCACGGCCCACATCCTGCCCGTGGGACTGTCCTGTCTGACCCGCCTGAGCTCCCGGCTGAGGCGGCTCTCCTGGCCTCTCCCCCGCCTTCTCCCAGAGCCTCAGCACGCCACGCTGCTGGCACCAGCACTCTGGACCGCTCCTGGGCAGCGCTGCAGCTCCTGCCGCTTTGAGCGGCATGGTAAGGAGGTGGGGCTGCGAGCTCCAGCAGGCCGCATGGCCTCCATACATGCTACCCTGAGCAGCATGGTAATGGGGCAGGGCCAGGGTTGGATAAGGGGCAGGGAGCTGTTGGATGGGGTGGAGGTTTGAGGGGGAGCAGTCAGGGGACGAGGAATGGGGGTGGGGTGGGGTTGTGTGGGTATTCCAGGGGTCTGTCAGGAGATGGAGGGTTGATAGGGATCAGGGCAGTCAGGGGACAGAGAGCAGGGCAAGTTGGGTAGGGGGTGGGGTCCTGGGCTGGCAGAGTGGGGGGTCTCGGGAGGGGTGGTCAGGGGACAAGGAGCGGGGGGGGGTATGGGTTGCAGGTTCTGAGGGGGGCAGTTGGGGGCAGGAAGTGGGTGGAGGTCGGATAGGGGGAGGGGCCAGGCACAGCCTTCCCTATCTGGCCCCCCATACAATTTTGCACCTCCGATGTGGCCCTCAGGCCAAAAAGTTTGCCCACCCTGTCTACACTGACCTAACTACATAGACCTAAGTGCTCTACCTCTCCCGGAGGTGGAGTCATTGTCAGCATAGTGGGCAAGTTACATTGGTGGGAGCTACATTCTAGGGTATATGCTTACAGAGTTAGGTCACTGTAAACTGACTCTGTTGGGTAAACCATGATTTAAAGGCCCGGGAATGGATTTAATTGCAGTATTAAATGCAGCACAAGAAGGTGGGTTACAGACCTTCGATCGCTTTGCCTTGCTCACTCACTGACAGAACCTGCTGCAAAGCTGGTGAAAGCCACAGCAACCTTGCCTTTGATGCTAAGTAAGCCTGGGCCTGGCCCAGCACCTGCTGCTACAGCCTCTCAGCACAGCTTGGTCTGAAAGATCTCCAGTCCAGTCTGGTGCCATCTAAAGCTGTCTGGAATAGGAGCTCAGAGGCTATTTCTGCACCTTTAATAGAAGAATTTAAAAAAATTATTAAATAACGGACTTTCGGTTTTAACGGACACCCCCTCGCCCGAATTAGTCCGTTATATCGAGGTTTCACTGTACTGCCGAAATGCCGCCACGGAAAGCGTAAGCTTCCGCTTTCTGCAGCGGCATTTTGGCAGACATACCCTCCAGGGGCCGCGTGACTTTGCAGAGGAAAAAGTTTGAAGACTGCTGCTCTACACCAGGGATCACCCTGGAGCATATATTTGTACCACGCCTGTTACTGCAATGTCTAACCAGTGCTAAGGCACAAATGCTTGGGTGTGGAAGCAGCAGTGTGTGTGTGTGTGGAGAAAACCCCATCCCCTTGGAAGACACGAGCCAGAATGCAGCACCCACACAGGACGGGAGCAGAAAGGGCTAGGAAGAAGTGAGTGCAGGGCTCCTTGAGGGGATAGCATGAGCTAGAAGCAGGGGCCCTAGAGCTGTTTGGCCACTGAGTCAGAGCCAGACTCCTGGTAATGGTCAGGAAAGGTCAGATTGAATTCCAGCTGTGGCCCCACTGCCCTGCCCTCTGCCTCCTCAAACACACAGACCACACACACACACACACACACACACACACACACACCCCTCCGACCAATGCCACCCTATTTGATCTTCCACACCTGCCTTGTTCAGACATAACTGTAGCAAGCTCCAGGCTACCAGGCCAAACACACATATAAATGACCCGGTGTGGATCTCTGCGAATTGCATCATAAACCATGCACAAATAGCTTACATAGTGAGAACCAGGAGACCCAGACGACCCTCCTCGTCCAACCAGACCTGCCAGACACTGGGTGGGACGCAACCTAGGGAAATGCTGCCACCTTGTCTTGAGCTGCCGTTAGACTCACTGTAACTGGAACCTTGCTCAGACCCGGCTGCAGGGGAACACAGGACTGCACTAACCGAGGGGCAGGGGAAGGGCAACCAAGGTGTGGTTGGCTCATCTTGTCCCCAGGGTTTCAGTGTTCTTGGCCCAATGCTCCAGCGAGGGGGGGGGAGAACACACAAACGTTCACACTCAATTTCATTCTCTCACACACGCACTCCTCCCACACAGCTGGGAGAACACATGCGAGTTCCTCCTGCCCTATGCTCTCCGAGACTGCTAGGTCCCCTCTCTACTGCAGTCTACACCCCCTCCGCACTGCATTTGCTCCTGTTCCCATCTGACAAAGGGAGCTGCTGCAGTCACTTGGCCGGCACTCTAGCTCGGGGAGAATTCCAGAGAGGGCAGCTTGCTGCAGCCTCCTGCACTGGCCAGTCTGGTGCTGGGGTGGGGAATTAAACATTGTTTTGGTGAAGAGAAGGGCCTAAATGTGCCCTGTTCCTGGCTCCATGATCCTCCCCTCAGCATCCTACCAGCACAGGAGGCAGGCACTGCAGTGGCTGATGCAACAGTGCAGCAATCCTCTCCGGGCTGGATTTGCACAAAGCCCCAGGGCGGGAGGGAGGGGAGGCCATGTCAGTGAGGGGCGTGCCAGTGCCACTCGAAAGACATGGCAAGGGAGACAACACAGTGAAGAGCCTCACACACATCAATCAGCTTTATACAGCACACCCCTCCCCGCCAGAGCACAGCGCCCCACCCCACAGCTCACCTACCCCACCCCCACTCCCACCCCCAGCTCTGTCTGTGAAGTGCAGTGACAGTATGCCTGAGGCATTTCCTCTGAGAGCTGACCCAGCTCTCTCTCTGCGTTCCTGCTGCTGATTCCTCTCTAGGGTGCCTGTCAGCAGCGTGGCCACAGGGAGTCCCAGGCTCAGGGCTTGGCTTTGCTGGCTTCCCAGAGGCTGGTGCAGGGCAGTGGTTCCCAGTTCCCACATCCCAGGGCAGGCAGAGCCCATGTCTTCATTCCCCCCCACCCTGCTAGCTGCCTGGGAACGGTCCGTCTCCCTGAAGTGCAGGTCTCTGAGGAGACTGAAGGGCTATGGAAATGGCCCAGAGGTCCCAACCCCAGGCTCTGGGGACACCCTCCTCTCTCCTGGAATCATCCTTCCGTTGCAGGAGGAGTGAGGCTGGTAGGCCACTTCCTGGGGCTCAGGAGACACCCACCCAAAGTAACTTCCCCTCTGTCCCTTGAACCAGGTCGAGGCATAATGCCAGAAGCCTCCATTCCCGACTATCCTGCAGCATCTGCTTCTTAAGCGCCCCCATCAGTTGGGGAACAGTTAGGAGACAGATGTACATGCACCTGTGTCTCTGCGAGAGCGAGAGGCCCACTGGGACCCCAGCACAGCTCTCTCGGGGCTGGTGGGTCCCGCAGGCTGCAGCAGAGCTGGCAGAGGCGGGAAGCGTGCTCTTTCGTCAGGGCCGCAGAAAGCAGACGCGGCTTAGCCCAGGCCCCGCTCCTCACTCACTCACTCAGAGGCCCTGCCTTCTCCTCCGCCCAGCTGGGGTCAGTGAGATGCAGCTTGCACTTGGAAGGGGAGTGCCGGAGAGCTGAGCGGGAGGGCCGGGCGAAGCAGGAGGTGAGGGACTGGGAGCTGCAGTCGCATGCTGTGTCCTGTAAAGAGAAAGAGGAAGGGGGATTAGAGGTATGGAGGGCTCGGGGGAGCCGCAGCTGGGACCAGTCTGGTGTCCATTCGAGGGCAGATCTCCTTGGGCTAGGCTCAGTGCTAGCCGAGGGGACTGCTCGTATCAGCCGTATTGCAGCAACACCCAGCTGGGACCGGGCCTCCTGGGGCTGGCACTGGGTGAGCCCAGAGGCAGAGTGCCTGCCCGAGAGACAGGTCTTTAGTGCATGAAGCCCTGGCGTGAGTGTAGGCTGAGCTTCCCTGGGCCTTGTCTTGACTGAGAGTGTGTGTTGAGAGCATGTACACCCCCACCCCCACCCAGCGTGTGTTGAGAGCGTGTACACACATACACACACACACACCCCAAGGGCTGAGCCAGCGGGGCCCATCCAGGCTGCAGTATAAGCCTGGGCTGCTGCTGGCTGAGCATGTTTGGCAGTCAGATGCAGACAGTGCTACAGCCAACCCACCTACTGCTGCAGGAATAGGTCTGTTCCTCTCACCCCTCCTGCCCCCCCGGGGGTGGAGAGACGCTGCATTACACTTCAGGCTGGGGAGGAAGCTATCTCCTCTGGTGGGTGCAGAAGCTAAACAGATGTTTGCTTTGTCAGTCAGCTCTGCCCTGAAGTCTGTATCATTTGCTATGGTAAAAACAAAGATGCCAGGGGATGCTGGGAAGGCCAAAAGTATAACTGGGCTCAAAAAAGAATGAGACAAGTTTATGGAGCTACGTCCATCTATGGCTATTAGCCAGGATGGGCAAGGATGTAAGCCCATGCTCTGGGTGTCCCTAAACCTGTGACTGCCAGAAGCTGGGCCTGAATGACTGGGGATGGATCACTTAATAAACTACCCTGTTCTGTTCATTCCCTCTGAAGCATCTGGCACCAGCCACTGGCACAGACAGGATACTGAGCTAGATGGACCATTGGTCTGACCCAGTCTGGCCATTCTTATGTTCTTACCTCATTGGCTATCACAGATGTGATGTCCAGATCCCTTGGGGCCCCATCTTTGCTCCACTGGCTTGGGGAAGATGCCTTGAGCTCCTCGCTACTACTTGGCTTTGGGAGTTTCTTGTTTAAGCTCCGGGAGACGTTTTCAGATGGATGGCAGATGGCCGGCTGGGAGTGATCCTTTTTGGTGCCATCATCTCCCAGTGATTCTTTCTTCTCTGGGGCAGAAGTGGGGCTCTGAGCCCTCCCGCACACATTCCTGAAGAACTCTTGCACGATGCCATATTTTGGGGCTTCTGGCTTGACTTTGCTCTCTGGACAGCTTGGTTTCCAGATGGACTCTGTACTCCCAGAATGCTCTACAACATTGAACAAGCTGGACAGACCATCATTGATGTTACTGAGGACCGGGCTGTCTCTAGTTGTGGTCGATCTAGCCCAGGCTGACCCATTTTGCTTACTCTGATGAAGGTTCCATAGGCTTCTGTCCTTCGAATTGTCGAGCTTGGAGGAAGACCGTCTCTGGAGCTTCGGGGAGCCATACTTGGGAGAACAACAGGGCCGTTCAATCCTGGAGTGGACTTTGTCCAAAGATGAAGAAATCTGTTTGCTACGCACAGACATCAGGGAGGAGCTGCGTGGGGACCAGCTCTTGCTGTGGAGGTTTCCCCGGGGCGTGTCTGTCTGCAGACCAACGTTCACCATCTGTATGGTCTGGGTCCCGATGCTCGTCAGCCCCGTGGTTTGACTGGAGGTGCTCTTCACCTTCCTCTCCAGCGAGCTGGAGCGGATGGCCTGCCGCACGCAGTTGGTGATCTCTTTCATGTCATCGCTCATGTTGCCAGAAATCTCAAAATCATGCAGGGAGGCTGGGAACTGGGGGTCAGAGGGCCCAGCCTTGTCAGCACTGTGGCTGTCCAGCAGCTCGCGGTGCTGCTTGGAGAAGTTGCACAGCCACCTGCTGTATGTGTTCTCGGAGCTGTCAGATTTCTCCAGCTCTGTTGGCTTGGCCATTGTGAACAGGAAGCCCGGCTCAGTCATGATCTTCCCCTCCTTGTTGTGGATTAGTGGCGCCTCCAGTCTTCGCACCACCGGAGGGCTGTAATAGATGCGGATCCCGGTCTTGTCTGGTGCCGTGTAGCTTCTCTGCATTTGCTTCTGGGCCGGATCCTGTCCAGAGAGATTGTTTGCCTGTGAATAATCCCATGAGGAAATGCCCAGCTTGTCTTTTGCCAGGCTCTCAGGGGCAGGTTGCTCTGTAGTCACATATGTGCAGTTTTTGGGGTGGACTCCTGCACGGTCTGTTATGCCATTAGGCAGCAGCTGTGTGGCTGGGGACCCCTTGCCTCGTGCATGGTCAGGGATCACAGGACTGGTCTTGCCTGGAAGGTAGGGAGAACAATCGAGCAAGCTTTCGAATTCGGACATCGAGGAAACGGACTTCGTCCTAAGTGGAGAGAAGAGGGGAGTGGTCAAAACATGTGGGAAAGGCGGGTAAGAACTCACGTAATGGCATCTCTTTGAGATGTTGTGGATCCCATTGTAATTACACATGCGCCCCAGCCACAAGACCAGAGTGTTTGGAATAGCAGTTTCTGTTGGGCCAGTGCTTGCTCCCCCCTCCTGCTCATGCTCCAATAGAAGGGCCCAAAGCACACGCTGCTGCGAGCCTCCCGCAGTACCCTTGTGATTCAAAGCCCATGTTCCTGAGGACTCTGAAAAGTGAGGGTGGGTCAGGGAACCATGCTGACTATGACCTCTCCAAGAATTGCAGTTACTTCTTCTTTCTTCGACTGTGCATCAGTGGATCCCGCGGTAGGTGACTGGCTTCCTCCTCACTGGACTGTGGGGGTGAGGAGTTTCAGCTTCAAGTTTGAGTTTCACTCAAACAGGGATTGAATCAGAGACTTGCAGCAAGGTAGGGCTGGCAGGGACCTCACGGGGTCATCTAACCCAGCCCCCCCACACTGAGGCAGGACCAAGCAAAACCCAGACCATCCCTGGCAGGTGCTTGTCCAATTTATTCTTACAGATCCTCGATGTGGGCATTCCACAGCCTCCCTTGGAAGCTTGTTCCAGCTCTTAGCTACCCTTACAGTGCTGATTACTTCTTGTCCTACCTTCTGTGGACATGGAGAACAATTGATCAGACCTCTCTATAACAGCCCTGAACATATCTGAAGACTGTCTTACTCTTTTTTCAAGACTAAATATGGCCAGTTCTTTTAACCCTTCCACATAGGGCAGGTTTTTCTAATCCTTTAGTTTGTTTGCCCTCCTCTAGACTCTCTCCAATTTGTCCACATCATTCTTAAAGTGTGTTTCCCAAAACTGGACACAGTATTGCAGCTGAGGACTCACCAGTACTGAGTAGACATCTCCCATGACTTACATCTCCCCTTAATACACCCCAGAATTATATTAGCCTTTTTTTGCAACTGCATCATGTCCTCCAATATTCAACTGATGATTCATTATAACCCCAGATCCGTTAGTATTACTGCTGAGCCAGTTATTCCTCATTTTATATTTGTGCATCTGATTTTTCGTACTTTGCACTTATCTTATTGAATTTCATCTTTTTTATTTCAGACCAATTGTCCAATTTATCATGGTCATTGTGAAGTCTAATTCTGTACTCCAAAGAGCTTGCAACCCCTCCCAGCTTGGTGTCATCTGCAAATTTTATAAGCATACTCTCCACTCCATTAGCCAAGTCACTAATGAAAAATTTTACTACCACCAGAACAAGACAGGTCCCCACTAGATAAGCTATCTCAGTTGGACAGCAAACCCTGGAAAACATCTCTGAGTATTGTTTTTCAACCACTCGCTTTACGGTAATTTCCTTTAGACTACACTTTCCTAGTTTGCTTATGAGAACATCTCGTGGGATTGTGTCAGAAGTCTTACTAAGGTCAAAATATATCACATCTACTGTTCCCCCCTTCCCCTCCCCCATCCCATCCACTAGGCCAGTGACCCTATCAAAGAACATCTCTTCCAAACTCGTGATCTGCCTTGGCTGCTATGTCAAGGACGTAATGTTTCTCAAAAGTCAGTGAGTTGCTCCAGGTTTATGCCTTGCCGATGTCAGAGAAGGCATATTCCTGGAGCAGGCGGAAGAGAATGCTTGTGCTTTGGTGGAGTGTGTGGTGACGTATGGAGGGGGAAGCTCACCACCCACCCACCAGTAGATGAAAATGCACAGTGGGATGTACTTAGAGATTCTCTGTGGCAAAATGGCATGATGAGTACAGAAAGGCCTGGCGTCTGATGGGTGTGGTCCTGGTAAGATAGACACGGCCAAGGCTTCCCTTCCCTCAGGGTTGAGTGGGGTTTGGAAAGGACACTGACAAGGCAAGTGACGGGTAGGTGGAATTCTGAGGCTGCCTTGGGGATGACAGGGGGTGCGGGCAAAGGACCATCGGGTCCATAGAGAAAGATGCATAAGGTAGCCTGCCCATGAAGGCTTGCACATGGATCCGCAAAGGGACTTGAGCACTTCTTCAGATGCATGGAGTGAAAATCCAAATGCAGGCATAAGTATGTATTGGAACATGAAGAGAAGGGAGTTCTGAAGAAGTTGGTTTTTTACCCACAAAAGCTTATGCCCAAATAAATCGGTTAGTCTTTAAGGTGCCACTGGACTCCTTGTTTTTGTCGATACAGACCAACCCCCCTGATATTTGGGAGAAGTGTTCACCCACAGGTGACAGGGCGGTTTTGTCTTTTATCATTTTCCACCCTTGTCTCTAATACCCTGGAACCAATGTGGCTACACTACACTGCGTACAATATCCTGCGATGTCCTCAACAAATTTTATGGAATTAGGCTCAACCTTTTTGAAATAAGGGCATCACCAGGGAAGCAGACTAGTGAACACTAACCATATACAATAAGAAACTAGACAATTGGCGAGGTTGTGAGGATACAACCACACAGAACTCTGACTCCATCCACGGGTGGGGAGAAGGAACTGGGGGGGGGGGGAGGGGCGGTGCTACCTCAAATAGCCTGGGATGGGGCCAAGGCTACGGGCACTGCCCCTGTTAGGACCGGAAGACATTGTGACGGGCAACCACTAGAAGGTGTAGTTACGCTTCTAAGTCAACTCCAGGAGAGTGTATAGTGATGCTATGAGATTGACCTTGCTGTTATCTGTGTGTTTGGGAACAGTTCCCAGACTGTTCCCAGCTGTGTGAGTGTTTACCCCATCTGTGTGAGAATGAATGCGTGGGAAACCAAATGGGGAAACTGAGGCAGGACAGCGTGTAACCAATCAGCTTGTTGCTTGCAAATGAGATATGAGTATGTATGAGATGCAGATGTGTGAGTGTATTTAAGCCCACTCCCGTATTTGCTCGTGGGCTCTTCCGACCTGGCAACGGCTCCGAAGTGCTAGGTAACCCTTTCTGCGGTCGCGCTGATTAGAATCGGGCCCCTCAGCGCCTATTTGAGGGACCGAGGCCTTCCAATAAACTCATCTACTTTCTACAACCACGTGTGTGTGCCTTGTCTCGCAAAATCCAAAGTACCTCACTACAGCCCCTCTATGGGTACTGTTAGGCAAAATCTCCGGCTCTGGCGGGCTGGGCACACACACGCCTAGCTGCAATGGATAGCTGCACCTACTTGAAGAACCACCTTATGGAATCCTGTTTAATACCTCCCCATTATATTGAAAATGCAAATGCTTGTGTTCTATTAAGGGGTTGAATAGACTGAGACAGGCAGGATTAATGAAATCTCAGGGAGATACCAGGAACTTCAAAGGCCTTTTGGGGACAATACATGTGAAGTGGATTTCCTAGGGAAATACTTGTAGGCCAGGGGAAGGCAGAGGCCCTCACCTTGAATCCAGGCTTCTAAAGCTGCCCTTTGAGCAGAGATGCATTGTTTTGCTGGTGACCTGCTCTGGGTCTCAGAGAGCATAACTGGATAAACGAGCAAGCGGCGTGCTCAGGTTCGAGCAAAGAGGGTGAGGACCTTAAAGCCACAGGAAAACTTATGGAGTGGTGGAAAGACTGCTCCTGCCACAGCCATTTGGCAGCTGGGTGACCTCTGGTAGGCCTGTCTACATGTAGGTTTTCTCGTTGTTAGTAAGCTCTTTTCTCTGTAATGCTTCTACCCTACCAATGAAATGTGCTCGCTTAGAAGGAGCTCGGTAGTAACTAATACATGAGGCAATCACACACTGCACTGCCTTGGGACAGACGCGCTGCAGGCCTGCCCAGGGGATAACACTACACAGGCAGGGGGGCATTCAGCCTAAAACACCCTGCTCAGAAGGGAGAGATAGGTGCAGGTCACCAGCCAAGTGAGGCCCCGGCTAGGGAGCAGGGAACCTAGAGGGGCTGCCCTTGCTGGACTGTGGAGAAGGATCCAGGCACAGTTGCCCTGAATTGTGACAAACAACCGTCTTCAACAAACTAGATGGGAGGTGGTTGCTCTCAGGCCTGTTTGCCTGGCTCTGCCAGCCAAGGCTTTGTAACTCACCGAATGAGAGCGCAAACGTAGAGGAACGTCTAAAGCAGGCACACACTGTCACTGGCGCAGCCCCAACAGTGAAGGCGCTGGAGTGGGGAAAACCCAGAAGCAGCAGAGAGAGCCTGACAGATGGGAGCTGAGGAGGTGCCAGGAATTACAAATGCTGTAAGAAGCCTACAGCCAAGAGGAGTCGAGGAAGTTGAGAACGCAAATGACCTGCAGCTGGGGTCATGCCCGTCACCACAGTCGGGCATAAGTAAGTAAGTAAGTGGGGTCATGCCAAGGAATCATTCCAATGAGCGCTGAGTCCCCTCTGAATGCAGCTGCTCTAGGCATGTTTCCTGCATGGCTAAGAGGCTCTAGGTGGGCTGGATTACCCAGCTGTGATCTCGAGGAGCACGCCCGGTTTTTATTGCTGCCCACTGTCACGGAGTGCCCGGGTGATGGTTTGGAACTTGCTCCCTATGAAGCCAGTTGGGACTCCGAGGGAAAACGTCCTCTCTCCATACACAGCCTGTCTTCAAGGCTAGAAGCTTAGAGGTACCCGTTTACATCTTCCTGGGTCTGACCTCGAAGCATTCAGCACCTTCTGTCACTCCTTGCGCTTCACACAGCGAGCCCGGCTGGGCGGGGTCCTGAGGGAGCCCGTGGATTCTGTACCCCAATTCCAGAGTCAGATGTGATTCTCAGCCAGCCATTAAACAGAGGTTTATTCGATGACCACTATCTGGTCTAACCCAGACCATACAGCGAGCGTGAGCCCTCAGCTGGATCCATTTTGGGGGTCAGAGAGCGAGATAGCTCCTCTGCCCTTCCCTGCCTCACTCCAGTTAGCTTCAGACTCCAAACTGAAACTCACTCTCTCCAGCCCTTCCTCCGCCCTGGCTCAGCCAGGTCAGGTGACCACCCTCCCCCTACTTAGGGTCAGATTACAGCTTCAGGTATGGACACCTGCAGAGAAGCTCTGCTTTGCATCAGCTACACACCCTTATCCCTTCACATAGATGCTCAAGAAATGCATAGGGGAAACTGAGGCACACACACACAGTATTCCTACTCCATCACAGATCTCCCCTCTTCGAGAACGAACTGAGCTAGGTCACTTTAGCCAGTGACCTGGGGAAGTTCGACCTCACCAATGTTTTCCTGGGTGCCCCATTATCTCTCCCACTCCTGGGTAGGAGTTACACCAGGCCCTGGATTAGAGTCTCCTTCAGTTCAGAGAGCCCTCTGGTACTGCTTGTTCCCAGACCACCTTGTCTGGCTCACTCCTCTTCCCTAGCTCCGAAATTGGGGGAGCTAGGTAGCTAACCTGGGGTACAACCGGCTGGTGGTACCCCGCTATCTTGAGAGAGGCCTGGAGACCAGCCAATCTCTGATTCTCTCCACCTTGGCCGGCTCTGGGTACACTAGCTGATACTTTTGGGCACCAGCTGCTGCCTCCTGAACCCCCATGGTTCCACCTCCCCTTGGGGAGCCCATTCCTGGTACAGGACTCCCTTCTCCCCCAGGAATCTGTCCCTGCCTGTCCCACTGGAGTCATTCTGTGAGCTCTCTTTCCGGTGTGCAGAGGGGAGGGGAACATCGCCGTCCCACCCCTCTCTGTTGGGGAACTGCAATTACAAGCAGGCAGGAATTCTGCTCCTACCTGCCAGTTAGGTCAGTTGCATTTCAAAGACCATCTTCCCCTCAGCCAATTGGTTCCCCGGATTCAAATTCAAACCCTCAGCCACTACAGGAGCAGGGTTTGCATCCTGCCCCACAGAGACACAGTCACCCCCCCGAACAGGATCTCCCAGCCGATATCCTGGAGACCCCCAACAACCTGCCAGCCTGACCCCTCCTGTGTCTGCACAGGGGTCTGGGCTCTAGGCAGGTCTGGGCTCAAAGCAGGGCGAATATCTTCCTCCTTCAACCTCCCTGGACACACAATTACAGATTTAAAAGTCACCATACTGCAGCAAAAAAACTTCAAGTCCAGACTGCAAAGGGAAACTGCAGAGCTACAATTCATTTGCAAATTCAACACAAACAATCTCGGATTGAACAAAGACCTACAGTGGCTTGCTAATTACAGAAATAGTTTCTCCTCTCTCCATGTTCACACCCCCCATTCAAATGCTAGAAGAATAACCCACCCTCCCTGATCGGAGATAACAAGCTGGTTCAGCCTAACTGGACTAACCTTTTTACCTCCCACCTGGTTTTTGCCTACTTTTCTATACCTGCCTCTGGACACTTCCACTGCTTGCATCCGACGAAGTGGGTATTAGCCCACGAAAGCTTATGCTTCAAAACTTTATAGTTAGTCTTTAAGGTGCCACAGGACTTTGTTACATCTTCCTCCTTGTTACCCTCACCCACATCACACAGTCCCCCAGCATCTGGTGACACTGCACCACCCGGGGCCCAACACTTCTCTCTGTCTCAGGGTCTTGCCACCCCAGGACTGTCTCCCCCTTCACCACCACCTTCCGCTCCCTCTGGGTGTCCACACGACTTGAACCCAGGGGACTTCACACAGGTCGGGGAAAGGGGTGGGAGTTTGTCCACCAGCCCACCCATCTGCTGATGGCGTCGATAGCCTTGGGACCCAGCAAGGGAGCTAGATGCCGGGGGTTTTCCGCAGGGTTCCCCTGGTTCGAATTGCCAGCCTGCTCAACAGCAGTGAGGTGGACATTCCCATCCCTCCATCCCTTAACCAGGGACCCCAATTGAGTATTGAGGCTCCCTGCGGAACTGGCATCCAGGGGTCTATCCCCACTCACCCCTTGGAAGTCCCTTGGCTTCACCATTTCCAGTTCACACTGCTGCTTCTCCTGCAGCGTTTTTCCAGGCTCTTGCCACCTTTCACAGTCCAATTCATCTCTTGGACTCTGCTCCACTTCCCTCCGTCTCCGGATGGGGAACCCAATCGTGAAGACCCCCGTCTGGTTGGGGACAAGAGTCTTGGGGATGCGAAGTGACCACTCCAGATGCTCCCAGATTCTCCTGCAACCCCGTCTGGATCAGGAATCTTGCATCTGTCTCCGAGCGCCCATCATCCTCCAGCTTCTGCTGCGCTGCACGATTAACTTGTGATTTGCAATGCACAACCCCCTGTATTTGCCCAGGGTTACAAAGTCCTTCATCACTCCGCTGGTCCCAACTTGTTCTGGACTCACAGGCCTGTGTGCTCTCAGTGCCCCACGGTCTCCAGGACGAACCCTTCGTGTGCCAGACTTTCTCGAGGTCACCGCCTCTTTGCCAGGGTTGAGCTGTCAGCTCCTTCGCCCCTGGGACCGCTCACTGCAAACCCCAGGGGAACCCTGATACTGCAAAAGTCCTTCTCCCTCCTAGGGCCAAGCCACACGCTTCTCCGCCCCTGACTGCTGGTGTCACACTCTCAGGGGTTAAGCTGCAGCTTTTCCACCCCCTGTAATGGGCCTTCTCTGGGCCTTCAGCATGCCTGGTCCCCGGCGATCCCCTTCCATTTTACTGCTCCCCAGTCACTTACTGCTGGATGCGCTGTCCACAGGGTGCCGTACAGCCCACCTCTACCACCAGTTGTCACGGAGTGCCCAGGCGATGGTCTGGCACTTGCTCCCTATGAAGCCAGTTGGGACTCCGAGGAAAAACGTCCTCTCTCCGTACACAGCCTGTCTTCAAGGCTAGGAGCTTAGAGGTCCTCGTTTACACCTTCCTGGGTCTGACCTCTGAGCATTCAGCACCTTCTGCCCCTCCGTGCACTTCCCCCAACGAGCCCGCCCGGGCGGGGTCCTGAGGGAGCTCGTGGATTCTGTACCCCAATTCCAGTCAGATGTGATTCTCAGCCAGCCAGTAAAACAGAAGTTTATTCGATGACCACTATCTGGTCTAACCCAGACCATATAGCGAGCGTGAGCCCTCAGCTGGATCCGTTTTGGGGGGCAGAAAGCAAGATAGCTCCTCTGCCCTTCCCTGCCTCACTCCAGCTAGCTTCAGACTCCAAACTAAACTCACTCTCTCCAGCCCCTCCTCCGCCCTGGCTCAGCCAGGTCAGGTGACCTCCCCTCCCCCACTTAGGGTCAGATTACAGCTTCAGGTATGGACACCTGCAGAGAAGCTCTGCTTTGCATCAGCTACACACCCTTATCCCTTCACATAGATGCTCAAGAAATGCATAGGGGAAACTGAGGCACACACACACAGTATTCCTACTCCGTCACACCCACTTTGCTGGGCCTTTGTATATTGTGGTGATATGCTGGGTGAGCTAACAAGCTGCAAGGAAGGGTTGTACACCAACCCAAGCTTCTTGTCCTCAGGCAGGATTTATGGTTACAAGCCAGCACAGCAGTGCATGCAGTGTGGGGAGGCCTACCAGGTGTTGGGTGCCCCCTGCTGCAGGCCCCACCACCTTGGCACACCCCACCCAAAGCAGGTATCCTTGGGGGGACGGGGAGCTTCAGGAGCTGCCCAGAGAGGCCACCCAAGATCAGGTGCTGGTGCGACCAATAAGATTTGGTCCTCCAGTGGCTAGAAGAACCAGGAATGTGCAGAAGCCTATCAGGGTCCAACAGTGGAGATGAAAGGGCTGGCTGCCTCCTCCAAATGTGCAGTTCTGGGTGAAGCTGGGATCTGTCTTAACCTGAAAGCCTGGCCTGGCCCGGCCCAGCCCCTCACTTTGCCAGCATTGTTCAGCCTGAGTCAGCAAAGAGACTGTTCTGATTATGCCAGGTACAGATTACCTGGCCATTCCGCTTTGAATATCATTTGGTTGAACAAATTTCAGGAGCTTGCTTTGAGAGATGTTCCCCTGGTTCAGGTGAACCCCCTGGGAGAACGTGCTCTGGGCTGGTAGCATGGAGCAATGGCATGTTTGGGGGAGTGCTGGTTGAACGCGGACTGGAAGCAGGGCAGAGCAGGGTTCAGGGGGTCAGAAGCAAAATCCTACAAGTCTGTTTGCAAAGGCTGGACGCACCCACCCGATGCATTCACCTTTGGGTTCAAACCTGAGCATCTGTCCCAAATGCACTCAAACCCTTCCCCTGGCAGTCTTGCCCCGCTCACAAACCTCTGCAGGCTCTGGGAGCACCCAGGGAGCAGAACATGCACCTCTCCTCTGCACAGCAGATGAATCCCACCCTGCAGCCAGGTCCGTGTGTGAACAGGGCACCCCCTCGCACAGTAACAAGGTTACACCCTGGAGTGCCCTAGCAGCAAAGGATTCTGTGGCATCCCCCAGCCTCTGCTCAATAATGGGTGCTTATGCTCATGTTCCCTGTGGAGGAGGGGCCAAGTTCACCTCTCTATCCACCAATATTCCCTCTAAGGTGTGCTGCTGCCCAAACATCTGGTGGAGTGTGTTCAGGTACCTCTCCCCCTGCTGCTCTGCAGCAGCGTTGCTCCTGCCCTCTGAATTGGAGCCCCTGGCCAGCTGCTCCTGGGACCCTCCTGCTTGCTATGCAGAGCGGAGGGGAAAGGGTGGGTGCTGATGTCAGGGTGTCCCCCCTGCCCTGTACCCTGCCTCCACAGTGATGGGGTAGGAGGACAGGGCTCAGGAGCAGGATGGAGCTGCTGCGGTCTGAGTGCTGGTGAGTGGTTCTGGTGAGCGGTCCGAGTTCTGCTTAAAGGGACAATGCACGCTCTCTCATACACTTCCCCAGCAGCTAGTGCACGCACACACACACACACACAGTCTGTCTTCCCCAGCAGCTAGTGCACGCACACACACACACACACACACAGTCTGTCTGTCTGTCTGTCTGTCTGTCTGTCTCTCTCTCTCTCTCACACACACACACACACACACACAGACTCTGACTAGGATCCTACCAAATTCAGGGTTCATTTTAGTCAATTACACGATCATAGGATTTTAAAAATCATAAATTTCATTACTTCAGCTATTTAAATCAGAAATTTCATGGTGTTGAAATTATAGGGGTCCTGACCCAAAAAGGAGTTATGTGTGTATTAGTGTGTGTGTGTGGGGGGGGAAGTTTGCAAGGTTATTGTAGGGGGGACTGTGGAATTGCTACCCTTACTTGTGCACTGCTGTGGCGCTGCCTTTAGAACTGAGCACCCGATCATCAGCGGCTGCTCTCTGGCCACCCAGCTCTGAAGGCAGTGCAAGAGTAAGGGTAGCAATACCACGATGCCCCTGAAATAACCTTGTGACCCCCCTGCAACTCCCTTTTGGGTCAGGACCTCCAATTTAAGAAACACTGGTCTCTCCCTGTGAAATCTAGTCTTTTATGTGCTTTTACCCTATACTGTACAGATTTCATGAGGGGGAGACCAAATTTCATGGTCCATGATGCGTTTTTCATGGCCATGAATTTGGTAGGGCCCTATCTTTCACACAACACAGTCTCTGTCTCTCTCTCTCTCACACACACTCTGTCTCTTTCACACTCACCTCCCAACACATACTTGTGTTGTTATTGTTGTTACTTATTGGTACTTCCTGCAATGCACATATATCCTCTGTATTTTATTCTTTCAAAATATGTTATTTTAGTTTTTTAACTGGTCTGTGCATTTCATAATTTCATTTCTCTTATGCTTAAATTTAATTCTTTGAATAGTGAATTCTAAAATCCTTAACCTGTCCTGGCTGGAGTAATTATTCCTATGATAACTTTAAAAAAAAATATTATAGCTAGGTTTTTTGTTTCTACCGGTTGCGCATACCCACCCACTACCTTAATATTGGTGCACATACCAAAGTTGATTCCGCACACAGATGGAAAAAATTGGAGGGAACATTGCAAGGCACCATTCTAGGGGTTGGAATAGCAGACTCACCCAAAGAGTCTGTAGGGGGAAGCAAGTCCCCAGCACAAGAGATAGATGTGAAGGCCATCATATACTGAGGAGGTCCTGGCAGCAGAACACCTGTAAGGAGGGCTGTGAGCCCAACAGTCCACGTTCACCAACCAGTCACAGCCCTGGGCTGAGGGTCCTGCACTCACTCCCCACCTGTCAGCCTCTTCCCACCCCCCAGGAGGAGTGAGCAGTGCCAGGGTTCCTGTACCAAGTGTGTGTGTGTGTCTGTCTCACCTTTTTAAACTGGCTCCCTTGGGGTCTGTTTCAGAAATGGTCTCTTTGTCGGTGATCTTTTCGTTGAGTGTCTAGAACAACAGAGGGGGAAGCGCTGATGTTAGCTGGCACACGATCTGGACTTGGGAATGGTACATCAGGCCTGGGGACGCCAAACCAAGGAGCTGCACTGACAACTTCCCAGGAGCGAAGGAGCTGCTCCTCACCCGTACCCAAGTGACAGGTGGTCAGACTGAGTGCTCTGGGGCAGGGCCTGGCATGTTGGTGTCTGGTACAGAAGGGCCCCGCCATGGCTGTGTGCCGGGCATGACTAACAAAGGTGATGAGTCCCAGCATGCAGAGCTCCACCCAATCCAAGGGAAGGGGGAGAAACAGCTGCTCCACCTTCCCAAGGATCCAGTCCCATGCCCAGCTCACTCCCTGGGAAGCTGCTGGCAATGCCCCCTATCCCTACAGTCACAGCACAGCCACTTTCCTGCTCACCTCTTTCCAGTTGCCCTGCTTCTCCACGGCCCACCGGTCAGCTCCCTTCTGCAGCTGGGAATCGCACAGAAAAGGAGCCAGTCACTCAACACGGGAGTGGGGGAGAGGCCTCCTTAGAGCAGCTTCTGGCCTGAAGGCAGGAATTGCCCAAAGCCCATTCCTGCAGGCAGCGATGGCTGAACTGGGGTTCAGGAGCACAATGGTTTTCCCATGGCACAGAGTGCTCTCGGCCAGCAGACAGGAACACACTGGACTCCTCAGGCTCAGGGGAGGACTAGGACCGCACTTGATTGGGCTGGGCTGCAGGAGCCTGGATGGAGTTGCTGGAACCTGGCTGGGCAGCTTACAGGACTGCTGCATGGGGACTAGGAGATCTAAGGACTGGGGCAGGCCTGCAAGTGGGGATGGCGAGCCAAAGGCAGAAGGGATGAGTTCCACCTTGGGGATCAGACAAACCAGCTAGCAGAGCTTGCGTTTATCCAATCACCACAAAACATGAGCCATTGCCTGCAGAAGAGGGGGCTTCTGGGAGCAGTCTGGGGGATGTGTATTCCTGTGAGCATGTTCCCACGTGTGTGCACTATGCAAGTGTCATGTGAGCATGTGCAAAAGTGGGCCAGGACCACTTGAGCGTACGTGTGCATGCCCACTGCCATGCACACTCCTATGATTGCGAGCATGTGCATTAATAGGAGAGCACTGGTGTGAGAACTTGGCTGTATCCATGTACTCGCACGTTCACACAAACCCCCATGAGCAGCAAGCACTTGTGAGTGAGAGTCCAGCTACACGTACATGTACACACATGAGGGTATGCTCCCAGGAGCATTTCTAAGCACCAGCTCACATGCCTATGCATGTACACATGGAGCAGCAATGCTCCTGTGAGTGTCTCTCTGCGTGTGAGCTCAGGTGCATGTGCACTTACACACATGGGATGCACACTCCAGTGAGAAGCACATGGGTATGCCCCTACCTGGTTGATTTTGTTCTGCAGCTCTTTCACTTGCTGCTCTGCCTGCTGCTGCTCGTCCTTGAACCTGCCCAGCAGGTCCACCTTCTCCTGGTTCCAGTTCTTCTCATTGATCTGGAGTTGCTTGGTGAGGTCCATCACCGCGCTGTAGGACTCGGCCAGGAGGTGCTGGTGTTCCTCTCGCTCCCTCTTCAGAGTCACTTTCCAGTCCGACGGGACTCGCTCTGGGATCCCTTTCCCAACCTTCGACTCCAGCTGCGGGGAATCCAAGGGAGAGGAAATCAGACCGCACAAGGGGACAGTCTCTTTATTAAAGGGACACCAGGGAAGCTGCAGCCATGGTCATGTAGACGGGAAGCATAAAGCTGAACATGCATGCTCAGCTACTAGCAGCCTGTGGCCAGGTGGCTCTTGGAGGGCTGGCTGGGAGGGAGAACGCAGGTGCGAGCAGGGGGCATTACAGATATGTACAGCAGATCACTGGCTGGGACCCCACAGACGGTCCTGAGAGATGGTGCCTCTTGTACTCAAAGCAACAAGCCTGATCCTATCTGGGCAGAGACTGCACAGAGACTCTGTAGGACCTTCAGCGTCCCATAGTTAGCTAGCCCCAATTCTTCGGGAAAGATGCCATGAGATCTTCAGCTTGCCTCTGGCGCATTATCTAGTCATATCACACTCCCTCTGGCAGCATCTGAGACCCTCTCTGGACACACACCAGGAATGGGCAGAAGAAACCAGGGTTTAGCCCCACCCAGTGCTACATGAGGAATGGGCCCACACCCTGCCACTGCGGTTTCAAGGCACAACCTAAGTGGGATAGTGATTGGGATCATGTGGTGCCTGTACAATACAGTACACAGGCCAGGCAGTGAGAGCAGTGCTCAGTAGACAGGCTGGCTAATACCCCACACCTGGGAGAGGGACAGCAACAAGGAGCACTCAGTGCAGGAGCACTCAGGCTGAGAGCAGGTGACTGCCACCTTTCAGTGCTGCCTCTAGATGGCCTCAGCCTGGACACAGATGAGCTGCACTCTGAAAGAAAGGGGCCAAACTGGACCACACTGAGGCAGGGCTAGGGCGGGCTACGGGAAATCCTGGAGTCCAAAGCCAGCCCATGCCTATGCCCTCGAGATGAGCAGGCACATGGGATATGATACCCAGGATCTCCCAGAGACCTGGCAAAAAAACCCTCTGCAGGAGTGGCCCTAAACCCTGAGGCATGTCTCATCCTGGGCTCAGCAGCTCAGACAGCTCACTAGGGGATTAAGCATGTGATGGCTTGAGAGGCAGACTGAAGTCACTGACAGCTGCTCAGAGAGAGCATCAGCAAGAGATGCTGCTGCCAGAAACATTGGATCAGGAATAGGGGCAGGGGCACTGCTCGGGGGCTAACCCCTCGAGCGATGTCCAGCACCTTGGGAGGTAGCACCGAACAACAGCTGGACATTTTGCGGTGTAAACCAAACTGGGTTCTCGGTTAGTACCTCATGGATCTGCCTTGCAAAAAAGGGAGACGAAGACCCAGGAAAAGCAACCAGAGAAGAGAACAGAGCTCGGGGCGTCTGAGGGCAGGTTAGACACAGACCTCAGTGAGACGGATGAGGCAATACCACTACAGGATACGGCAGTATCCAGCTAGCAGGGAGCCAAGGCAGGGCTCAAGTCCTCTGGCACACAACAGCTCAGACAGCAGAGTGGGAAATGATTCTTCTAAGCTTGATGATAGATGGGTCTGGATTCTGCACGGATGCATAAAGCCAGGCCTATGCAATGACCCTAGGGGATACTAGAGTCTGGAGGAAAGCCCAAGAATTACACCTCTAGAGCAGAAGTTACAAAGAGTCCTGTGGCACCTTAAAGACTAACTAAAGTATTGAAGCATAAACATTCGTGGGCTAATACCCACTTTATTGAAGTGGGTATTAGCCCACGAAAGTTTATGCTTCAATACTTTACTTAGTCTTTAAGGTGCCACAGGACTCTTTGTAACTTCTGCAATTCCAGACTCACACGGCTACCTCTCTGATTCTTGACCTCTAGAGAATGGGGCTGGCAAATGGATTATTATTCATGACTTCATTAGGGCCTGGTGTGACTCTGAGCAGGCCCTGACAAGCACATTAAGCTAGCATTGACAAGGTCCCCAGCCCATGACAGCTCAGCAGATCAGAGCAATGGGGATGAAACCAACAGGTAGCCTCAGGATGTTTTGAAAGCAGTAAGACTTAGACGACAGGACAAAAAAGGTGTCAGACAGTGGCCAAAGGAGCACAGCTAGCTTATCAGACACCAGCTTGGAGTGGCTGGGAGCCACTGATCTGTTGATTCATATGGAAAGTGCAGAAAAAGTAGGGAGAAACTTGGGATATGGCCTTAGAGTTACTTTGTCTTTAAAAGAAAAAGGCAGCGAATGATGGGTATGCTATCAGGGCCATTGTTTCTCCTATGTGCCTAGCTGAGGTGATGGCAATTAGAAATGCTGTTGTCATGGAGAGGAGTAAGAGAGAACAAGTTGTCCTGGACTCTGAGTGAGGTCTAGTCCAAGCCCTGAGAACTAGGTTAAAGTCCCAGGCTGGAGCGGGTGGTGTTACATGGGGGAAGAGATTCCCAATGCCCTTAAAGAATCTACGGATTAGTGGGTGAACAAATCTGTATCCTATCTCTACCCTCCAGTGTATCTACCACTCCTCCCAGTTTAGTGTCATCTGCAAACTTGCTGAGGGTGCAGTCCACACCATCCTCCAGATGATTGATAAAGATATTGAATAAAACCAGCCCCAGGACCGACCCTTGGGGCACTCCGCTCAATACCAGCTGCCAACTAGACATGGAGCCATTGATCACTACCCGTTGAGCCCGACGATCCAGCCAGCTTTCTATCCATCTTATGGTCCATTCATCCAGCCCATACTCCTTTAACTTGCTGGCAAGAATACTGTGGGAGACCGTATCAAAAGCTTCCCTAAAGTCAAGGAACAACACATCCACTGCTTTCCCCTCATCCACAGAGCTAGTTATCTCATCATAGAAGGCAATTAGGTTAGTCAGGCATGACTTGCCCTTGGTGAATCCATGCTGACTGTTCCTGATCATTTTCCTTTCCTTTAAGTGCTTCAGAATTGATTCCTTGAGGACCAGCTCCATGACTTTTCCAGGGGCTGAGGTGAGGCTGTCACGGAGTGCCCGGGCGATAGTCTGGAACCACTCCCTAGGAAGCCAGACAGGACTTCGGGTGAAGGGCCCCTTCTCCATACACAGCCTGTTTCCAAGGCTAGGAGCTTCACGGGTACCCACTTCCACCTTCCTGTGTCTGGCCTTGGAGCATTCAGCACCTTCTGCCCCTCCATGCTCTTCCCCCAGCAAGCCCACCAGGGCGGGGTCCTGAGGGAGCCCATGGATTCTGCACCCCAAATCCACAGTCAAACGTGACTCTCAGACAGCCAGTAAACCAGAAGTTTATTCGATGACTTCTATCTGGTCTAGCCCAGACCATACAGCGAGCGTGAGCCCTCGGCTGGATCCATTTTGGGGGCCAGAGAGCGAGATAGCTCCTCTGCCTCCCTGCCTGACTCCAGCCACCATCAGACTCAAACCCCCTCTACCGCCCCTCCTTCCTGCATTCCTGTGTGTTTCCTTTCCCGGGCAGGTCAGGTGACCTCCCTTCTCCTCCTGGGGTCAAGTTACAGCTTTACCTATGGACACCTGCAGAGAGACTGTGCTTTGCATCAGCTACACATTCCTATCCCTCCACACAGACACTCAAGAAATGCATAGGGGAAACTGAGGCACACACACAGTATTCCTACTTTGTCACAGAGGCCCACTGGCCTGTAGTCCCACGGATCCTCCTCCTTCCCTTTTTTAAAGATGAGCACTACATTAGCCTTTTTCCAGTCATCTGAGACCTTCCCCACTCGCCATGAGTTTTCAAAGATAATGGCCAATGGCTCTGCAATCACATCCACCAACTGCTTTTAGCACCCTCAGATGCAGCACATCTGGCCCCATGGACTTGTGCTCGTCCAGCTTTTCTAAATAGTCCTGAACCACTTCTTTCTCCACAGAGGGCTGGTCACCTCCTCCCCATGCTGTGTTGCACAGTGCAGTAGTCCGGGAGCTGACCTTGTTCATGAAGACAGAGGCAAAAAAAGCATTGAGTACATTTGCTTTTTCCACATCCTCTGTCACTAGATTGCCTCCCTTATTCAGTAAGGGACCCACACTTTCCTTTACTTCTTGTTGCTAACGTACCTGAAGAAACCCTTCTTGTTACCCTTAACATCCCTTGCTAGCTGCAACTCCAACTGTGATTTAGCCTTCCTGATTTCACTCCTGCTTGCCTGAGCAATATTTTTATATTTCTTTCTGGTCATTTGTCCAATCTTCCACTTCTTGTAAGCTTCTTTTTTGCATTTAAGGATTTCACTGTTCAGCCAAGCTGGTCACCTACCATATTTACTATTCTTTCTACACATCGGGATGTTTGTTCCTGAAACCTCAATAAGGATTCTTTAAAATACAGCCAGCTCTCCTGGACTCCTTTCCCCTTCATGTTATTCTCCCAGGGGATCCTGCCCAGGAGTTCCCTAAGGCAGTGGTCGCCAACCTTTTGGTCCTCACGGACCACTAAAGTTGCGTGGCGCCCCCCCCCCGGGCTCGACTGGGCCCCCCCCCCGCTCGACTCGGGCCCCCCCCCAGCCTCAGCAGCGTGGCGCGTGCCTCGGGCCCCCCCCCGGCTCCAGCGGCGTGGCTCGGCCCCCCCCCCCCTCGGCTCCAGCGGCGCGGCTCGCCCTGGCTCCAGCGGCGCGGCGCAGCTCGGGATCCCCCCCCCCCCCCCCCGGCTCCAGCGGCGTGGTGCGGCGCGGCTCGGACCCCCCCGGCTCCAGCGGCGTGGCGCGGCTCGGACCCCCCCGGCTCCAGCAGCGTGGCGCGGCTCGGACCCCCCCGGCCCCAGCAGTGTGGCGCGGCTCGCCCCCCCCGCCGCCTCAGCGGCATGGCGCAGCTCGGCCCCCGCTCCAGCGGCACGGCTCGCCCCCCCGCCTCCTCAGCGGCATGGCGCATCTCAGCCCCCGCACCCCCGACTCCAGCGGCTCGGGCCCCCTGGCTCACGCGGCGCGAGACGGGAGGCAGGAGCGTGCCAGCGCTTGCTGGCCGCCGGGGACGGGGCGGGACAGGCGCTGCAGCCTCTTGCCTGCCCGGAGGGGCGGCCATGAGGGAGCCCGGCGCCGTGGACCACCAGAATTTTCCCGTGGACCACCAGTGGTCCGCGGACCACCGGTTGACGACCGCTGCCCTAAGGGAATCAAAGTCTGCTTTTCTGAAGTCCAGGGTCTGTATTCTGCTGCTCTCCTTTCTTCCCTGTGTCAGGATCCTGAACTCGACTATCTCATGGTCACTGCCTCACAGGTTCCCATCCACTTTTGGTTCCCCTACTAATTCTTCCCAGTTTGTGAGCAGTAGGTCAATAAGAGCTCTGCCGCTAGTTGGTTCCTCCAGCACTTGCACTAAGAAATTGTCTCCTACACTTTCCAAAAACTTCCTGGATTGTCTGTGCACCGCTGTATTGCTCTCCCAGCAGATATCAGGGTGATTGAAGTCTCCCATGAGAACCACGGCTTGTGATCTAGTAACTTCTCTCAGTTGCTGGAAGAAAGCCCCATCCATCTCATCCCCCTGGTCTGGTGGTCTATAGCAGACTCCCACCACGACATCAGCCTTGTTGCTCACACTTCTAAACTTAATCTAGAGACTCTCAGGTTTTTCTGCAGTTTCATACCAGTGCTCTGAGCAATCATACTGTTCTCTTACATACAATGCAACTCCCCCACCTTTTCTGCCCTGCCTGTCCTTCCTGAACAGTTTATATCCCTCCATGACAGTACTCCAGTCATGTGAGTTATCCCACCAAGTATCTGTTATTAAAACCACATCATAGTTCCTTGACTGTGCCAGGACTTCCAGTTCTCCCTGCTTGTTTCCCAGGCCTCTTGCATTTGTGTATAGGCACTTAAGATAACTCGCTGATTGTCCCACTTGTTCAGTATGAGACTGGAGTGCTCTCCTGATTGTGCTCTCCTGTTTGTGCTACCTCCCAGTATCCCATTTCCCCGCTTCCCTCAGGGCTTTGATCTCCTTCCCTCTCGTACCTAGTTTAAAGCCCTCCTCACTAGGTTAGACATCCTACTTGCGAAGATGCTCTTCCCTCTCTTTGTTGGGTGGAGCCTGTCTCTGCCTAGCACCCCTCCTTCTCGGAATACCATCCCATGGTCAAAGAATCCAAAGCTTTCTCTCTGACATCACCTGCGTAGCCCTTAGTTGACGTCTATGATTCAACAGTCCCTAATTAGGCCTTTTCCTAGGTTCTTGTCCACAGGAAGGATGGACAAGAACACCACTTGCACCTCAAACTCCTTTATCCTTCTTCCCAGACCCACGTAGTTTGCCGTGATCCGCTCAAGGTCATTCTTTGCAGTATCATTGGTGTCCACATGGAGAAACAGGAAGAGGTAGTGGGAGAACCCTTGCAGTGTGATGGTAGGCCATGATGAGGTGCCAGGGAATGATCTCTTCCTGGCCAGTATCAGATTAGTCAGTGGGTAAGGGTGCCGCTGACTGAGGTATTGGCAGTATACAGCCCAGTGCTAAGAGCGATTCTGGGTGCTGGGATGTGCTCTATACCAGGGTCTGGGTCCCAAGTAATGGGATTGTGGTTCTTCCCCCCATCATAAGGCCTCCAGGGTGCCAGAGCTCATGCAGTACCATGGATTTATTTGGTACCACAGAGGAGTGCCCGTGGTATATTATCACTACTGATAGTTGGGCAGAGCACTTGATAAATGAGAATTTTGCCCAGTACAGAAAGTTTGTTGGTGCCACTTTTTTAGAGATGGTACAGTAATTGTCTCTCCCTGAGTACTGAGGCCACAGGTCTCCAGAGTATCAGAGCACAGGTGTTACCATGGATTCATGTGGAACCACAGAGGAGCATCTATAGTCAATATTGATGGTTGGGAAGGTGCAGAACACTTCCTAGATGGGAGTTTTGTTGAACCTGGTACCAAAGGGTTTCTCTGTGCCGCTCTTTTAGAGATGGTACAGTAACTGTCCCCTCAGTGCACAGAGAAGCACAGAGATCACAGCAGGAAGCCCCTTCTCCAAACTTCACATCTGTGCTGCTGAGGTGTGAGAGCAGAGCTCAGAGCTCACAGTAGGAAGCCCCTTCTCAGGTTTCTGCTTCTGAGGGCAGCTGAGCTCACAGCAGGGGGTTCCTCTGCTGTTACTGTCCTACTGAGATGGCTACTCTGGGGAGTCCCACTGGCTGGTCAGCTACTTAGGGACGGTGATGAGATGGCCGCACTGGGGAGCACCCCTCTGGCTGGCCAGTTGCTCAGAGGAGCTTTTCCAGGGGGAGTTTGCAGGTGGATTTTTTTTTCTCTCTCTCTCTTCTCCTCTTTAGGATTGGACCCCTTTTGAAGTGAAGGCTCCAGGGATAAAACAGAGTCAATACCCACTGGAGTCCCCTGCAGACTGAAGTGTTTTCTCCATAGAGAGGAATTTTTACTTCAGCTCTTTTCAAAGCTCCTGTGAGACAGCAGTTTTGGGTGTGGCAGGTAAAGCACTTCTGTGAAGTTCTCCCAGGCACAGTGAATGTCTGGCTAGTACAGGAACCAACTCCTGGCAGGAGAGACACTGTTAGGAGCAGAGAGAGCCAGGCAAGTCCCTGGGCAGGGGATTGTCATCCTCTGGCAGGGAGGAATGCAGAAGAAAGTCCTCTTCACTTTTTTTTCTTTTTAACTGAAAAAATAAAATAATTATAAGTCTACTAGATGGGGGGGGGGGGGGGAGAATGCCCACAGACAGTGGACTGAACTGAAGTTCTTTTCTTTTCTCTCCTTTAAAAAAAACCCAAAGGAATAAAATAAAGTAAAGAATCATTAGCCTAATTATTTTAAGGAGAACAAAGGTAACAAAACAAACACTATTTATGCTAATGACACAGATAAGGAAGGGACCCCTGCTCCTTCTGTCAAGAGGCCAAAGGCCTTCTCTAGAAGGAAGTGAGTGGTGCAGTGAAGTGCTAAATAGCCTAGAGACAGTCCAGGAGGAAGGGAGAGCACATGCAAGAGCTCAATGGGACACTGCTACCAAAAATCTCCGATTAGAGGTGCAGGGGCACACAGACACCGAAACACCCATATGGACACTACTCGAAGAAGAAACAGCCCTTCACGCTGCAGCTTGTGGATCAGAGGCCGAACCACTGTCCTTAAAGACAGTCTGTGCTCCTAGCAGCCCTGCCCAGCCAGCACAGCTGACATAGAAGGGGCTGAAGTCTGCTCACTCGCTCCCACTCAGTGACACCTGTGCTAATAATGCCTGCTGACTAGTGGGGCTACGCAGGGCAAAGTTAGCTACAGAACCTTTATTAGTGGCTTCCTATGCCTAGGAAAAAGTCCAGCTTGACCCTCTGATCCCAGGCTGATTCTCCAGGTCGGGCTGTTTCCATCTACTTCCATCTACACATGAGATGGAGTCACTGAGATAAATACAGAGCCTCCTGGTTGAAAAGAAAACGAGGAAGACTTTGTAGCACCTTAGAGACTAACCAGTTTATTTCAGCATAAGCTTTCGTGGGCTATAGCTCACTTCATCGGATGCATAGAATGGAACAGAAGTAAGATGCATTTATACACACAGAAAGAAGAAAAAAAAGTTGTATTTAGCATACCAATTCTAAGAGGCCGTTAAATTTAGATGGGCCATTATCAGTAGGCGAAAAAATATCTTTTGAAATGGGTATCTGTCAGGCAGGAGATAACACCTATTAATTTACCTTTAACAGGGGAAATGCAATCAATTAGTGTAATGAGAGAACCATTCGCAAGTTCTGTTAAACCCTTGGTTTACTGTATCCAATTTGAAAATTAATTCCGGTTCCTCAGTTTCTCGTTGGAGACTGTTTTGGAAGTTTTTCTGTTTCTTTTTCTTTCTTTTTTTTTTCTTCTTCTTTCTTTCTGTGTGTATAAATGTATCTTACTTCTATTCCATTCTATGCATCTGATGAAGTGAGCTATAACCCACGAAATCTTATGCTGAAATAAATTGGTTAATCTCTTAGGCGCTACAAAGTCTTCCTCGTTTTATTTATGGATACAGACTAACACGGCTGCTAAACTTAAACCTGGTTGAAAAGGTGACCCTACTATCACAGATGCGATGGTGTCTGCCTGAGTCTGCAGAGAGCCTGACAAAAAAGCTCAGAGAGGTGGGAGCTGGTCCATGCAGTTCCATCTGTGCTAACCTACAGTCTAATGATGGCAACAGTGTTAACTGTTTCACTGCCAATCAGCACCCAAGGAATTTCTGAAAACTTTAAACCGGTCCGCTGCAAGCGGCACCTTATTTTGGTATCACACATGGGTGGAGCGTGGATTATAGGTGAAGTTTGGAAGGTACCACCTCTTACTGTCTCCAAAAATGAATGATTGTTAGAAGTGAGGATTTGCATCTGCACCTGCTGAGTCTCAGGACAGCATATGAGCACAGCAGGGCCATCTGATGGATTGTTCCACCTGACTGGCTGAGGTCACCGCCCAATAGCTAGAACTGAATGATTTCTGTCTGCTCATCACACACGCCCGAAGCTGTGCTCTCTCCAGTGCCTGGCCTTGTTCCAGCCCTGGTTCTGGCTTGTTCCCGGCATTGCTCCTGGCTTGTCCAGTCTGTTCCCTACTTGCCTGCTGGCATCCTGACTCTGGTGCCTGATCCAACCACTAGGCTTGGCTACCCACATCCCAGTTCATGACAGTGGTGCTGGAATGCTATCTTGTTCAGCCAGGGTCCCTGCTAAACACCTTCAAGGTTCACTGCGTACGCAGCCAGTCTCTCCACTGCTTCTGTCTGGGATCTCTCCAGCCAGGATACTCCTCCCACCTGCTCTGGGTTCCCATCCCAGCAATCCCTGCAAGGGAAATAATGGGCATCATTTACTCCAACAATTGGATTCTCAGTGTCAGCCCGGTTGCTATAGAAACTCCCTCAGGAGGAGCAGAATTGCTAATTAAGATTCCCACAATGCATTGTTTTCATCCTCTGCCCCAGCCTGGTTTATCGGGCTGCAGACATCTGCAGCTCCTGGCCCCTCTGACATGAGACAAGCACCAGGAAGTGCATTCTGCCCTGCTGGGCTCTGAGCACATGCTGCTGTCACATTCACTCTGCCCTGCTGAGGGAGTTGCTGGGGCCATCCTGCTGGCCTGGAAGGAGGGTCAGCCCTAAGCAGGGACTTTTGTGTGTGTGGGGGGGGGTGTGTGACGAGCAGGGCAGATTTGACCTGGGAGTTTCACTGGAGATGGGAGGTTTCTCTGGACGGGAGATACCTGGTTTAGGAGAGGTGGGATCTTCTGCCCAGGAACCTGGACAAAGGCTGGGGGAGTGGCCGGGGGGGAGGGAGAAAATGCAGCAGTTTCTTTAGAGGAGGTTAGAAGCTGGCTGGGGAAGAGGAAGAAGCCCTAATCTGGGGTCTAATCTCTCTGCCTGTTGGTACTGACAAGCTCTGAGTTGAATTGTGTTCCTGTCATCTCAAATAAACCTTCTGTTCTACTGGCTGATTAAAAGTCACAGTACGCATAGGAAGCCACTAATAAAGATTCTGTAGCTAACTTTGCCCTGCGTAGCCCCACTAGTCAGCAGGCATTAGCACAGGTGTCACTGAGTTGGAGCGAGTGAGCAGACTCCATCCCCTTCTCTGTCAGCAACTCAGCCCAGAAAGAGGGGTTCAGGGACCTAAGTCCCCCACACTCTGTGACGGGGAAGGGAAGCCAAGGGAGGAAAACACATGTCCCCCTTCCCCCCAAGAGTCCAGTGTGTGTATGCAGCTCTTACCTGGGCGATGTGGCACTTGAGCTCAGTTCGCTCTACCTCCCAGGCAGCCTTGGCCTTGGCAAATTGCTGCTGCAGCTCATTCATGCCCCGCCTCTCCTCACGCAGCTCCATGCACAGCTCCTTCAGGATCACTTTCATGTCTGCCAGGGTCTTGACGTATTCATTGGGCTGCCAGGCGGGGGAAGGGAGAAAGGCATGAACATGGGCAGCTGTTCACAGACATGTGCAATGGGGGAGGCCCTGCTGTCCGCTCTCCTGGAGCAGTGGGTGCAGGGCTCGGCAGGCCCAGTGTCTGTCTATGCCAGGCAATGAGGACAGGGAGAGACAGCTCTGCAGGAACCAGGGGTCTGGTCTAGGCTGTGATGCCTCCTACCATGGATTGAGTTTCAAGAAAACGAGGTTACTTACCTGTAACTGTTGTTCTTCGAGATGTGTTGCTCATATCCATTCCATGTAGGTGTGCATGCGCCGCGGGCACAGTTGCCGGGAAGATTTTTCCCCTAGCTACAGGCTGGGTCGAGCAGGGAGCCCCCTGGAGTGGCGCCTCTATGGCGCTGCATAAGTACCCCTGCGACCCAGCCCCTCCCTCAGTTCCTTCTTGCCGGCTAATCCGACAGTGGGGAAGGAGGGCGGGTTTGGAATGGATATGAGCAACACATCTCGAAGAACAACAGTTACAGGTAAGTAACCTCGTTTTCTTCTTCGAGTGATTGCTCATATGCATTCCATGTAGGTGACTACAAGCAATACCTAGGAGGCGGGGTCGGATTGACCCATCGCTGAGCGTAGGACCGCTGAACCAAATGCCGCATTGTCCCTGGCCTGCTGGACTACGGCGTAGTGGGCGGCGAAGGTGTGGACGGAGGACCAGGTGGCCGCCCTGCAGATGTCCATGATTGGAACTCTCTCCCAGAAGGCCGCAGAGGATGCCTGCGCTCTCGTGGAGTGTGCTGTTACCTGCTCAGCAGGCCTGCCCGCGAGTTCGTAACAGGTGCGAATGCACGAGGTTATCCAGGAGGAGAGTCTTTGGGCGGAGACCGGTTGGCCCTTCATCCGATCCGCCACCGCAACAAAGAGCTGTGTTGTTTTTCGAAAGGCCTTTGTGCGGTCTAAATAAAATGCTAGATAGAGCTCTCCTGACGTCTAGCGTGTGTAATTGCTGCTCCCTTCCAGAGGTGTGGGGTTTAGGGTAAAAGACTGGCAGGAAAATGTCCTGGTTAACGTGGAAGGGAGACACCACTTTGGGAAGGAAGGCTGGATGGGGGCGTAGCTGCACCTTGTCCTTATAGAAGACCGTATACGGCGGCTCTGAGGTCAGCGCCCTGATCTCTGACACTCTGGGCGCCGAGGTGATAGCTACGAGGAAGGCTACCTTCCAGGAAAGGTATAGCAATGAGCACGTGGCGAGGGGCTCAAAGGGGGGCATGGTGAGGCGGGAAAGCACAAGGTTCAAGTCCCAGGGTGGCACGGGGCGCTTAACATGCGGGTAAAGTTTGTCCAGCCCTTTAAGGAAGCGATAAACCGTAGGATCTGAAAAGACCGAGTGGTCTGCTGGGCCAGGATGGAACGCCGAGATGGCGGCCAGGTGGACCCTAATGGTAGAGGTAGAGAGACCTTGATGTCTAAGGTCCAATAGATAGTCCAGGATAACTGGGATAGAAGCTTCCCTGGGGATGGTGTTGCGCTGCATGCACCAAGCAGAGAAGCGGGTCCACTTCGCAGTGTAGGTGTTTCTGGTTGATTGTTTTCTACTTCCCAGAAGGACACCTTGCACCGCGGCAGAGCACAAGAGCTCCTGGCCTCTTAGCCATGCAGCAGCCACGCTGTGAGGTGCAGGGACTGCAGGTCCGGGTGGGGTAGGCAACCGTGATCCTGAGAGATCAGGTCTGGCCACAACAGGAGGCTGATGGGAGGGGCCCTGGACAGCTGGAGGAGGGATGGAAGGTTAGAGGATTGCAGCCACGCGCTGCGCCTAAGGATGACCCCTGATGCAACCGTTCTGGCCGCAGAGTCTGCCGAGTCCAGGGCCGCCTGCAGGGCAATTCTAGCAACGTCCTTGCCCTGCTGGACAAATGCCCTGAACTCCTGTTTGCCCTCTGTGGGAGCCGTGCTCTCGAACTTAGCCAGTGAGTCTACGGTGTCATAAAAGTGTCTGCTCAGGAGTGCCTGTTGATTGGCCACCCTGAGCTGCAGCCCACCCGCCGAGTACACCTTTCTCACTAAAAGGTCCAGCTTCTTGGCCTCCTTCGCCTTGGGGGCTGGGGCCTGCTGCCCGTGGCGCTCCTTGTTATTGACAGAGTCTACCACTAGGGAGGAAGGAGGAGGGTGGACGTACAGGTACTCGTACTCCTTTGCAGGGACAAAGTACCTCCTCTCCACCCCTCTTGCTGTGGGAGGGATGGAGGACGGTGTTTGCCATACGGTGGCCATAGACCTTTTGATAGTCTTAATAAAGGGCAAGGCCACCCTAGCTGGTCCACCCTTTGCCAGAATACTGGCGACAGGGTCATCGAAGGCAGGGACTTCCTCCATCGGGAGGTTCATGTTTTTTGCCACTGCCTTCAACAATGCCTGATGGGCGGACTGGTCCACCGGCGGAGGGCTTGATGACGACGTGCCCGCCACCGCCTCATCCGGGGACGAGGAGGAGTAGGGTTCCGGCTCCGTAGGGCCCGGGGGCACGTCGAGGTGCGGAAGAGACGACGACGACGGACCCGCAACTACCTCGTCTGTCCCCCCAAACGGTGCCTGCCGGACTCCGGGCTCCGAAGTGGTCCCCACAGACTGGGTTCCTTGGGCTTGCTGGTATGCCCAAGGCGCCCAGGCTGGCCAGCTGGACTGCACCTCGACCGGCTGTCCTCAAACCGAGCGCGGTAAGGCTGAGGCCGATGGTGAGGGCCAGGGGGCCGCCGAGCTGGCAAACCGCTGCCCACCAGACGGAGAGCCATGCCGGAATCTGGACTGGGCAGGCTCTCTACGTTCTGCATGGTGTGGGCTCCGCGACCGGTAGTGGGCCAGGGATCGGTGCCGGGCCGGCGAACGTCATTGGCTCGGGGACCGGTGCCGCGATGATATCCGGTGCCGGGGCAGAGTCCGGTGCTGGGACGGTGACCGGCGCCGTAATGGTGACCGGCGCCGTGATGGTGACCGGCGCCAAGATGTTGACCAGCGCCGAGATGGCGAGCGGCGCCGAGATGGCGAGCGGTGCCGGGACTGTCCTCGGTGCCAGCTCGTTGAACGGTGCCGGGAGTGCAATCGGGCCCGAGAGTACGACCGGCGCCTTGATGGAGAGAGGCGCCGGGACTCTGATCGGTGCCGAGACTCAAACCGGCAAGGCCGGGAGCGGTGCCGGGATCTGGAGTGAGGAGACCTGGAGCGAGGTCTCGACTCTGAGCGGCGCCAAGACTGCGACCGGCACCGGGATGCAGACCGGTGTCGGGAGTCAGATCAGCGCCGCGAGATCGACCGGTGCCAGGACCCTGAAGGGCTCGCGGCAGGGACCGCAAGCGCAATCATGGGCGGTTTGCCCCTTGATTGGACTGGTCTCTTAGCCAGGGGGGGGGGGGGGGGGAAGCTGTCAGAATGATCAGCTCCCGGGCCGCAGCGAAAGACTCCGGGAGTGTGGAGGGAAGCTGTGGCTGCACCGGCGCCCTGAGGGGTGAGCTGACCCACACCGGACTCAACGGGACCTGTGTCGGTGCCAGAGTCAACGGTGTCGGTGCCGGCGGCTGTTCGGAGCGGTCCTTGGCGGGACGCTGATCCGCTGGCGGCACCGTAGTCAGCGGTGCCGGAGGCTGCGCCGAGAGGTCCCTGACCTGAGCGTCCGGAGGCAGAGTCTGTGCCGGAACAACAGTCTTCGGCCTCTTCTTGCGGCTCGGGGAGTGCGACCGGTGCCGAGGTTTTGGTGCCTTGGCAGGAACCGCCTTAGGAGCGGGTCCCAGTGTCTCACCCGAGTCCGGTGCCAGAGCGAGTGCCGCTTCCATGAGGAGCTGTCTGAGGCGAGACTCTATCCTTTCTGGTACGCGGCTTAAAGGTTTTACAAATCCTGCACTTATCCACCAGATGAGAGTCTCCGAGGCACCTCAAACAGTCAGAGTGTGGGTCACCCACAGGCATAGGCTTCCCACACTTCTCGCAGGCTTTGAAGCCCAGAGTTTTAGGAGGCATAAGCCCCCGGAGGCAGGGGAGAAGTCTCCCTGCCCTTAACAGCTATTTACAACTATTCAACTAAACTACTTAACTACCTATCATAACAATGAACACTAATGATGAACTATTAACAACAAGAACTACTATAGCTAGGAGAAAGGAGATCGCTGAATAGCAGAGCTCCAAGTTCCAACAACCAACGTGGGCGGTAAGAAGGAACTGAGGGTGGGGCTGGGTCGCAGGGGTACTTATGCAGCGCCATAGAGGCGCCACTCCAGGGGGCTCCCTGCTCAACCCAGCCTGTAGATAGGGGAAAAATCTTCCCGGCAACTGTGCCCGGGGCACGGGCACACCTACATGGAATGCATATGAGCAATCACTCGAAGAAGAATGTACCTTGCCCTACAGTAGGATTACCATATTTCAGCAATCAAAAAAGAGGATGGGGGGGCACCCAATCCCCGTTCCTAACCCCGCCCCACCCCATCCACTCCCTCCCACTTCCCACCCCCCTCAGAACTCCCAACCCGCTCTTGCCCCCTGACTGCCCCCTCCTGGGACTCCTGCCCCTAACTGCCCCCCAGGAGCCCACCCCCATCTAAACCTCCCTGCAGCTCCTTGTCCCCTGAATGCCCCCTCCTGAGGACCCCACCCCACCCTAACTGCCCCCCTAGGAATCTACCCCCTAACAGTCTCTGACTGCCCCGACCCTTATCCCCCCACCCCCCGACAGAATCCCCGATCCATCCAACCCCTTTCCCTGTCCCTTGACTGCCGCCTCCCGAAACCCCTTCAACCTCCCCCCCACCCCCGCCTCCTCACCATGCCGCTCAAACCAGCATGTCGGGCTCCACGTGGGGCCCAACATGCTGCCACGCTCCCCCGCACAACCAATCCCCAACCCTGTGCTGGGCATTTTTAGATATTTATAAATTCCCCCCGGATGCTATTTTTAACCAAAACATCCGGACATGTCCAGGAGAATCCGGACGAATGGTAACCCTACCCCACAGCCATTTCAGCAGCAATAGTCCCCAGCCTTGGGACCTGGGGAAGGAAGGTTCACTCAAGTCCAACACTCCAGCCAGGGGCTGTAAAAGCACCCTGCAATACACACCGGATTAATTTCATGATCATCAAACCTTCTGTAGAAACCCCCTGCTGACGGTGACGACCCTATAGGGGGAGCGGACACAGAAAGTAACTCCAAGCCCCTCCAAGCCAGTAGGCTGCAGATTTGGGAGGGTAGAGCACAGGACTGGGAAACAAATACCCTCCACCCCAGTCCCCCTCATACAAAGGGGAGAAGGACCTCGGACAGCTGCTGGGGGACTGGAAGACTCCTTGGTGTGTGCAACAGGCAGTGTTCCTCCATTCATGCTGGGCCCAGGCAGTCAGGTTGGAGAACTGGCAAATGCCAGGGCAGAAAACGGATGCAGTCCCTTCCCCGTTCACTGGGCTCCAACACTCCCTCCCATCAGTCTGTGAAGCTGCCAGGCTGCAGAGGAGTCCTGGGGAAAGCCTAGGGGCTCCCTCAGCGGCACCGCTAACCTCCAGGAAGCTATCCTCTCCCCTTCGCCTGGCACTAGTTTGGAGAACATGACTCAAGAGGCCCACTGCCACTCGCTCTCTGTGCTCATTGGCTTCTGCCCACCGCCCCTGCTAGAGCGGTTCCGGGGCAGAAGGCCGGAAAACATTGCAGGGACCCCTTCTAGCCACCCTGGGATCAGACAGCTTGTGCACATGTACTCGGTATGTAGTGGCTACCCCGTCCCTGGCCTGTGAGGAGGGTGAGAGGTCATTCCTCCAACCCCCTAGACTGAAGGGCCCCAGGAAGCTGCAGCGGGTTCTAATTCCTGCTCACCCAGCCGGGAAGGCCAGGCCTGCTAGGTGACTAGGAGGCCAGTCTCCATTTGGGAGCTGCTGAGAAGATGCAGCCTCAGGGCCTCTCCCAGCATCCTTGGTCATTCCTAACTCCAGGCCCTCCTGAGTCCCTGGAGGATCAGAGAGGAATGTCTGCAGAACAGGAGGAGAGTGGCATGAAGGCTGACACACTCCATGGAAGCTCTCAGCAGAGCGTCCCATTCTGAAGGGGGGAGGAGGGCGTCTCTTCATTGGCACTTCCACTGAAAGATCCCGGGCTAGTGCTGTGGGCAGGGCAGCCAGGTGTGCAGCCCCAGGGATGGGAAGTTCAGGCTCCTTTGTACTGCCAGCTACACCCAGACGCTATGTCTTTCATAGTAAGGAGCCAGGCTTCAAGGATACTTTGTTCTCAGCAGATAGAGCAGCAGGAAGCTGCAGCCCACAGGACACAGCAGCTCTGCCACAAACTAGACCTGGAGTTTGCTGGTCAGGCCCAGCCCCTTGCTCTACATGACACAGAAAGCGTAATGGCTAAGCGCAGAGACTCTGGCCGGCCAGCGCTTACCCCACAGCCAGTTTGACCACTATGGGATGTCCTTTTTTTTTTTTTTTTTTTTTTTTTTTTTTTGGAAGAGGGAGCTGGTGACAGGTGTCCAGCACTGCATTGTCCCTCAGAGCCCAGCCTGGAAGCTGCACGCAGGCTCCCTCCCCATCCAGCTTCTGCCTTACAAGGGCTAAGCACAGACATCTGGATAACTGCTGCTCTCCAATGTAAACATGGACCCGTGCCCATGGGCCTCAGCTGGCGCAGGCTCAGAGACAATCCCCACTCAGCCTTACCCCCCTCCCCCACAGCTCCCAATAGTGGGTGATGTTTCATAGAATTATAGACTATCAGGGTTGGAAGGGACCTCAGGAGGTCATCTCAAAGCAGAACCAATCCCCAGACTTGCCCATCCCTGCACCCTGATCTCCAAGGAACACCCACATTCCTGCCTTCACTGGGAGCCATGATGCCAGGTTCAGGGGCTCCCCTGGCTTGTCTGTGCAGCATTTACACTTTCTGAACAATCCCCAATGCTTACAAATAGCATGAGCAGCCTGCACTGCAGCTCTGGCCCCAGGACACACCAGGACTTTTGGCCTCACTACCCAGGTGGCAGGGTCTGACTGTGCCCAGGCTGACCATGCTGGGCTTGGGGTGCAGCACACCAACTGGCAATCCCTCCTGCCAGCCCAGGAGAGGGGCCGGGATGGCAGGATTGAGGGGTTGCTTCAGCAGACACAGCCAGGGCCCCGAGCTGCCTGAGCTCCCATGGACACAGTATCCTCCTGCCCCAGCCTGGCCCTTCACAGCCTCCTGGGCCCAGGTGTGCTTGGCTCCCTGGAAACGAGAACTGAGTGGGAAAGGAAGGGGAGACGTGAGGCGCCCTGCCCACAAACACGCCCAGTCTCTATGCTCGCACTTTGCTAGAGCCAGGAACTAGCCTGTGCCCGGGGAGCTGGGCTGAACCCAGAGACTACAGAGCACTTGCCCCACCACCACTACTCCAAGCTCAGCACATGGGCGCCCACCGCAGCTGGTGTGCCAGGGTCCCAGCTCACCGTATTTTGGGTCCAGGTGTCTCGGGCACACGTCTTGTTATCAGCCTGCTGCTGTGAGGTGAGCTCCTCCTCCTCGATCAGCAGGTACAGCTCTTTCATGCTGTTCACCTGGGAGCACAACAAGAATCAATGCAGGGAGGTAGCTCAGTCCCCCTCAGCCTCCAGCCACAGGAAGATGAGAGGCTCCCGGCCCAGAGGAGTGCAGGGAAGGGGTCCTGGAGCAGTGAGAAGCAGGCACCCATGGCTGCCTGTACCCAGTAGAGCCCAGGGATAGGAGGAGACTTTTGCGAGCTGGGATGGAAGGCCACCGGGAGAGCTGTGTGTGGGGCCCAGCACTGAAGTAACGAAGGAGCTGCACGCATGGACTGAGGGCCTTCAGCAGAGCTGTGGGTGAGGGTGATCTGCTCTCAGCACCTCCCCAGTTTGTGTTTCCTGCTCTTCGTACCAGACACCAGATACCACAGGCTTGTGCCAGGGCACAGAGTCATCTTCTGGCCTCAGCACAAGGCCGGGCCATAATGATGCTGTTGTTACCAAGCCTGACACAGTTGCTGCCATCCAGAGGCTGTGCACTCTGTGCACATTGTTTGTTCTCGTTTGTGAATGAGTTTAGTGCTCAGAGAAGTGAGGGACTAGAGCCTGGGCTTGGCCCAGACAGGTGCTGGGCAAGCTTCCCAGAGGCAGCTATGCACTTAACTGGCATTAGAACAGGGAACAACTGCCCTGACTTGGCATGTAGATGGGCACCTCATGGACACGCACATGATCGGTAATGATGCAGAGGTGCAGCCTGGAGACTAACAGGCCCTGGCCTGTCTGCTTGGATGCCGAGTTGGAGTCTGAGGGCTCACCTGCTTTGGCCGGACTCTCCTGCTTCCTGCCCTGTGGCCTCCTCCCTAGTGTGTGACCAGTGCTTGGGAGCAGTGCTAGCTGACTTTGCGTAACAGCCAGCAGGTTTCTAGCAGCCAGAACCACTGAGAGGCAGATGTGGCCCTTTGCCACCATCAGAAAAACTCTGTGCCACGTCTCCATGCTGCTCCCACTCTTCTCCCTACACCAAACTGCCCAGCCTCCCTTCTGCTGCAGAAAAGGAGGCAGGATCCAGCCCTGGCTGGCACTGCCCAGGCTGTCCCCACGCACAGCCTCAGTCTGGGGCCTTTCTGAGCACCTGAGTTTGGCGGGGGCGGAGGTCTGAGTATGAGATATCAACCCAGACACAGGAAACTACCCAGGACAGAGCACCGGGGTGGGTAGCAGCTGGCTCAGCAATGGGCCACAGGGCCCTTCACCTCAGGACACTGCAGGATTTTACTGCCCAGCAGTTGGTCCCTACAGCAGCCTGGGTTAAATGATCGGGACTCTTAGGGGGCTACAGAGTGTGAGGGTGGCACCAGGTGGCACCTTATACGCAGCCTCATGTGAGAGAGGAAGGACTGGCTAAGCCAGACTGACACCTCCCCCTCCCTCCCACTGTCCCTACAGGGGGCCCTCCCCAGGCCAGAAGTGAGAGGAGCTGGCAACACTGACTCTACCCAGCCAATAGCCCAGAGACTGCAGGTCCCAGCATGCCAAGCTCCCTCTCAGGCTGCAGCCCACAGGCTCTGCAGGCTGCATATCTGCGTGTAGGGTCACAAAGGCTGGGACCGGCTCAGCTGCATGCCACCTGGCCAGACACTTGCCCAGACTCTGCTGCAGGCCTTCTCTCCAGTTGGGATAGTGCAGCCCATGCCCAGCAGACTATGGGATGGGATATCCTGGTTACAGCAGGGACCCCCCAGGGCACATGGGCCAGGCACCATGCTCTACCTCCAAGAAGCCATCGCCTGCACTGTGGAAGATCTTCCCCTGTCTCCAGCGTTTGAGGAACCACTTGAGCTTCATGAAGAGAAGCAGGAAATTCTGCTTGAATTGCTGGGATTCCTGCACCAGGAGGTTCTTCTCCTGGCTCCAGAACTTCTGCTCCAGCCGCCTCTGGAGGCTCAGGCTCTGCAGCTCAAACTCCCGCCTCAGGAGAGCCTTCTGCTGGTCTTCCCGTAGCTGGGGGAGAGCCACCATGAGAAGGACCTTCCCCGTGGCCACACGAGATCCCGCAGTGGGTGCCGCAGCAGGATCTATGCAGGTGGCGGGACTGGGGGATTAGGCCCCTGGTGGGGAGGGGCTGGAGCCTGAATCAGAGCTCCTAAGGCGGTCATTTATTTCCTGGCCCCATGGGCATGCAGATAGTAGCGATGGAAGAGGGAGGGCCCAGTCCTGTCCTAGGGGTGCTCAGAGCAGGGTCATTTGGCTCTGGAGATAATGGTGCTGTGCCAGGGAGCTGTGGAAGGGGGTCCCAGGAATGCTAGTGGATGGGGGGGGGGGGAGGGGATCAAGCAGGCCCCAGGCATGCTGGTGGGAAGGGGAGGGAGGGGATGATCCGACAAGTGTGCTGGGGGTGGTAGGGGTGATCCCGCTGGCCCTGGGCATGCTGGGAGGATTCCAAGGGCCCCAGGTGCACTTGTGGGCACTGGGAGGGGGCAATCTGCTGCAGGGGTGGAGGCTAATCCCATGAGTGTGCTTGTGGGCAGAAGAAGGGGGCAATCCCGTGGACCCTGGATGCACTGGGGGTGGGGGGGGGGGTAGAAGGAATCATCTCGCAGGCCCCAGGTGCACTGGCGGGCTGGGGGAGGGGGCAATCCCATGGGCCCTGGGCACGCTGAATGTCTCAAGGCAGGGCTGTGGCATGGCTCTGTCAGCACTGGGGAAGAAGGGTTGGAGTTGTGGGGTGCCCTAGGTGCTGCAGACTCCTCTGAAGGAGCTGACATCCACAAGCTCTCATGGAGACGCCCGCTCTCCCCCCAGCAGATGGGGTGGGCAGTGGCTGCCCAGAAGGCACTGGGAGTGGGGTGGGGTTCTGTGCTTGTCTCCTCCAAGGTCTGTGACTATCCCCAAAGTCCAGCCTGGCTCTTGGCTTCCCCTGGTCACTCCCACCCAAGACATGAGCAGATGGTCGTGGCACAAACCCCACTGGGTCGTTGCAGCAGCTTCCTGCGGCAACTCCCACTGACCTGGCAGATCTTCTGGGAGAAGTTCTCCAGCTCCTCCTTCCTCAGCTGCCTCTCCTGGGAAAGCTGCTCCTGCAGGCCACGCAGGCTCTCGTTGGCTTCAGCCAGCACCAGCTGCAGCTCCTTGATCTGCATGGGCAGCAGACAGAGTCAGTTCCTTGCCCAGAGTCATCCATGCCCAGGCCTTGCTCCTCTCTCATGGGAGAGTTAGAAACAAAAGCACAAAACCAGCCTAGGTCTGGGCTAAACCTGGCAACAAACCCACAGCCTAGCTCAGCAGAGGGTGTAACAGAAGTCACAGCACCAGAGAAGCACAAAGCCCGTGGCACAGAGGAGGTGGCTCACAGACAGGATGTGGAAAGCCAGTTACCCCAGGCTTCATGCCAGGAAGACGGAGCACTGGGTGGGCAGCTTGCAGAAAGCACGAGGAGCTCTCTGGGCAAGGCACTCCTCATTTGGGGTGGGCAGCACTTTCCTACTGGTGGAGAAGCAATCAGAACTCCTGCCCACATCAGACAGACACAGGAGATCAGGTCAGAGAGGTGGGAGATGGTGAGAGGGGGAAGCCCCCTCCCCTACACTAGCTAACGCAGACATAGACCCCAGTCATGCATGGATCGCGTGCATTTTAGGGACAGTCAGGTTGATGCTACTTGTCCCTCTTGTGAGCACTGGGCTCTGACCACACTGCACCTGTCCGCTTAGGGAAGTGGTCCTGCTGGGAGCAGCGTGCCTGCAGTGCCCATATCACCAGCTGGCTGCGCTCCAGGACATGAGAGGAGCTGCAAGGCTTTATGGCAGCCCAGGATCCTCACAGCCTCCTCTCCTCCCAGGACAGTCAGCTCCCCTCCAGGCAGTGCTGGACAATTGGAAGGGCATAGCTTGCTAGCTAGAGTCTCTGCTCTCTGGAAGGGGTCTGCCCCATTGCCATACTAGCTCCATGGTGTTCTCCCCCATCACCCCATTTACCACAGAGAGAGGGGCGCTCTCCCCATCCACATCTTTCAGAGTGATCCAGCAGCATTTTGGACCCGGGCTCCCTCTCACCCAGCTGAGCCATGGGCCTGCTGAGCGCCTCCCCTTTCACATCATCTGGACTTCCCCTTCCCCCCGCTGACTCAGCGTCTCCTAGGCCAGCCCCATCTCCCCCCCCTCTCCCCCCCCCCCTACCTCGGTGACATAGGAGTCATTCTCTTCAGGTCGGTAGGGTTTGTAGTTCCTGGGGAGTTTCACATTGGGGTCCACGTCAATGGCGTTGTTACTGCGGTACAGGTCAGGGGGCTGGCTTCCTGCGGTGTCCCAGTCCAGGCCATCCCTAAAGTCTGGCTGCTGCATGCACGGGCAAGTTAATGAGAACAAACCAAAAGGGCGAAAAGAAAAGAAAAAACAAACAAAAGAATGCGTCTCAGAAACAGCAAAGAACTACAAGACAACAAAAAGGATGAAGAGGAAGAGGAGCTTCAGCACCGTGGCATAAGACAATGTAGAAAACAAAAGGAAACACAGGATGAGGAGACATGTGGGCTGGATTGTTTGGTGTGGGGGAGAGAGAGAGAGGGGAAAAATGTGCAAACCCCAGTTATGGTGCCATGCAGTGACTGGTGGGGTGGGGAGCTTGGTCTGGGTTGGACTAAAATCCAGCAGCATGCACAAAAATAGAACTCTGGACAAATGAGAGTGTGCTTCAGAAAGGGGCACTGCCACCCGCCATCTCTGGAAATCTGCTCCCTCTTCAGAGCCTGGAGCCTTCTAACCTCCCCTGGTGGTCTGCAAACTCTCAGCTATGGTCCCCCTCCTCCTTCTGCACATGGGCTGGATGATGCAGAGCTTGGGGGGAAGGGGAGAGGGGTATGCTAGCTGGTTTTGAGAACAGCCTGAACCCAGGATTTTTGGAACATCAGATTTTAGATGGTAGTGACCAAGGGTCCATGCCATGAGGAGATGGTGCTGCTGAGAACACTCCTCAAAGGGAGCGCTGCCATGCATCTCAAGGGGATTGCATACTTTGAGCCAAGCTACACTCTGTTGCTCCAGCAACATGGAGGGGCTGCTCCCCAGGGACAAGAGGACACGTTTAGAGTCTTATTGAATTTTTCATTTCCTGGAGTTTCTTGCTCATAGGCTCTCTCTGCAGCACTTAGCAAAGGGGCTGTGGAGCTTTCTCCTCAAGAGTGCTGCATCTGGCTGTAAGGTGGGGTGCCACCGGGATCCTGGAGACCCAGGGCAGCACCCCTTGCTGTCTCTCCTATGCACTGTACCAATTTCACATGAGCCTCCTGCCTTGCTGAGGCAGAGATTGAGTTTACTTGGGGAGGTTTCATCATGACAGGAATCTGGCATCAGACCATGCAGCTATTGCTGGGTCTCCAGAACAGTGCAGTCACCTGGGATGCTGAGATAGGACTGTACTTGAAAGATCTTCCCCTGTAGCTGGGGACAAGCTCCGTGTCAGCCACCCCATGCCCCAAGAGTTCTGAAGGGACGATGATCCAAAACAGTGTTCCTCTGCCTGCCCAATATCCAGGGCTCCACCTTCCCCCCTACACACACTCTGTTAGAGCAGAGTCCTATCTTGTCTGTAAGTTCATTACCATGCAGTGAGGAGTTGTTAGTTTGTAGTTCACTCTAGAGAGGCATAAGGGAGGTTACATTATAGGTGGGGTTTGTTTTGTTAAAGCAGGAGAAACAGCACAGCAACTAAAGCAACCACCACCGCACAGAAACTGCAATGCCATGGAAAAAAAACCTACCTGGAAGTCAGAGCTGTGCTCTTTGCGCAGTGCTCCTTTGGGAGAGTCCTGGGCGCAGCAGCTGGGCAGGAAGGAGACAGGGTCTATCTGCTCTTTCCAGCAGTCCCCAATGTGATCCACCTTCCTCATGAAGGAGCTCAGCTCCTGCTGCAGGACGCGGAGCCTCACGAAGATCATGTTGATCAGCTTGGAGTCACTGGTGCTTTCACTGTTGTTATCCACAGGCTCGCTCAGCACCAGATCCATGCAATCATTGTCCAGACACACCTTCAGGGTGGAGGTGAAGCCATTGGAGTCTGAAATCAAGACGTCAATGGCTTTGCTGACAAGTGCGGCCTGGTCCCGGATGCCGAGCAGAGACTCCAAATCCTTGGATTTGAACAGCTGGGTGGGGCTATTGTCCTGACACTTCTCGTTGCTGTTGCCAGGCCCCCTCTCAAGGCGGTCCTTGGAATCACTCTCTCCTCCAACGGGCACCTCTCTCCAGAGAGGGGTCAGAATGCAGTCCGCAGAGTCGCCAGCCTCAGCATCAGTCTCCATCATCAGCCTCGTGGTCTGGCAGGAGGCCAGGTCACAGCGCTGCAGGTTAGAGAGCAGCACACGGTTCTCATACTGCAGCTTCTTCACCTTGCCGCTGAGCTCACTGATCTGCACCTTGGCTGTGGCCAGCTCCTCTTGGGACGGCTCGCTGATCACCGAGCAGCTGTCCTCCGACAGGGTAATGTCCAGGTCGTGGTCCGACTTGTACTTGTTCAGCTCATTCATGAGGAGCTTGTTTTGGTCTTCCAGCTCCATCAGGGACCTCCTCAGTAGCTCTGCCTCCTCTTCCACAAACTGCAGGTGTCGCCTCAGCTCCACCTGGCTCTCCCCAGAGTCCCCACAGCTGGTGAAGGAGAAAGCAAACCTGATGTCCTGCCCCATCAGCTCTCTGTCACCTTGTCCCTTCATGTCATCCATCTCTGCCCTCAGCCCACGGTTTTCAACCTCGAGCTCAACGATCCTCCGACTCAGTATATTGGCTTCTTCCTCAACGAGCTTCAGATGGGCCTTCAGTTCTGCCTCTCGCGAATGAGGGGAGTCCGCCAGCTCCTCTATGGACAGAGAGCTCTCCAAGTCCCCGTACAAGGAGCGGTATTTCACCAGCTCCTCCTTCATGCTGTCATTCTCTTTGGCTAACTTTGTTAGTTTCTTACACATCAGAGCTGACTCCTCTTTTGCAAAATGCAGCTGACACTTTAGGTCTGCGTTGTCCTCCTAGGGGTCAAAATGGCACAGGCATTAGAAAACAGGCTGCTTCTGGTTAAAAATGAGAGTCAGAGACCACGTTGGACCGTTGTGATAATCTAGTGACAGTCTGACCCCCTGTACAACACAGGCCAGAGAACTTCTCTCAAATAATTCCCATACCAGAGCGTTTTAATACCTATTGTTTACAGCTCTACAAAGTTCAAGTAGTCAGCCTGTCTATTTGTAATTTATCAACATACACCTGAAACAAAGCGCGAGGCCAGGAGCACAAGACATGGCTTCATATGGACTGCAGTTTATTGAGAATTAATGGCCCTACCTCAATGGTCTTATTGTCCCAGATACACGGGGCACTTGAGAAATCCGGGAGCTCATGTCACAAAGTGGAGCTGCGCCCTCAAACCTAAGGGCAGAATTTGGCTCTTGAAGTTGTGAATTAATTTGGGACACTGACATGGAGAAAACCAAGTGAACTGGCCCATAGCAGACATTCTGCCATTGTCAGAAAACTGTCCCTCAGGTCTGCAGAGTGCCAGTTCCTATGGGCCCTACCAAACCTCAGATACCTGGAAATACAACTCCAAGGAATTGTGGTAAACACAGGAAAAGGACTCAGAAAGCTGGAGAGCAGCTAATCCCACAAGAGATGGGCCCCAACTGATCTGAACTGACAGGGAGGAAATCACACCCTTGCAGCCCCACGGCACTGAAATGATGGTCACACTGGACTCTAACTGGGCCAGTAAAATAGAGCTAAATGTTGTTTCAGCAGCATGGAGAAGAAGCTGTCAGACTCCATGTGGAAGAATAAAAACCACAAGCAGATTTCCTCCTGAAAGCCTGGCATTGCTGTGCAAGTGAGGCAATGTTTTGAATTAGTCCAGATTGCTACAAATCCCTCCTCTGGGCTCCCTTCTGCAGCCCAGCCAACAGTTGTCAATTGTTTCAAAACAGAGCCGCACAGCCTCCCATTTGCTCCCTCCTGTGGGCGCGTCACTCCATCAAGCCTGCTGTGTGCTTGCTGTGCTGCGACTGAGCACAGCGGGGCACAGAAACTGTGTGCTCTCAGACAGTGCTGCATACATCCCCGCGGACGTCAGCAGCAACAAACACAGATCTCATTTGTCTAAGGGCTGGAAACCTCAAAGGTACGTTTTGGAAATGACTTGACCCTTTCACTGTACAGCTCCCAAAAGGCACTGAAACAGTCCCACCCACATCTTGACACAATGGCTGAAGTAGCTGGCCCTTTATGTCACAACTTCTTTGCATGTGCATAGATGGGGAAACCCTGCTATGTTCCATCCACCCACTTTCCACCAAGGGCCAACACTGGGCTGCTCTTCTCAGCACCACTCTCTGATGCTTTGTCCATGGGGCAGTGAGGAGGCCCGCAGTTCCCTGGGAGACTATTCCCCACTCTCAGGAAGGTCTTCTGTAGTTCCCTTTTGCGGGAGTTCACTCCACTGCTCCGAGAGTTGCCCCACTACTGACAATGGCGTAAAGGGCCAGTGCTGATCCGACACAGATCCCTGTTGTCTGTATAGTCAGCCTTCCAAAGTGGCTTGGGGGAGCCCCCTCCTGTGCTCACGCCAAGAGATAGAGACGCACACAGAAGAGCAGGGTGCTCCTTGCAAAACACCAAACACATATCTTGCAGAGAGGGGAGGTCAGATGCCTGAGGGGCTAGAGAGCACTTCCACTCTGCAACTTCCATCTCAAAACTCAGCAGTAAATACTAAGTCAGAAAGATGGGATGAAGCCATTGCATGTGGAATACAGGGAAAGCTGGACCTGTTCCACATCCGGAGAGACAGCTGAGGGGAAAATCTCAGCTCTGCTGTTTGTTACCATCCATTTTTCAAAAGCCAAGCTGTTAGGAATTTGGAGATTTCTTTCCTGGACTCCCCAAGTGCGTTAGGGATTTTTTGCTCCACGAATATGACCTCATGCAAAGGGTCCGTTGGTTGTAAATCTCATTGAACACATTTCATTTCCTGTTTTCATGGTTGGGAGAAAGTGCGTTCCTAGGAAAACTACACACTGGTGATGAATCCCTCCCACTGAGTGCCCTGTGAAGCAGTCAAGATCCTTTTTCCAGATGGCCAATACAGTTTGAAAATTCAAATTCAACAGCTACGCCTGAGTCTGCATCACCCTGCAGCTATTAACTCTGCAAACTTCCCAGGCTGCTTTATGAAACCCCTCAGAGCTTTTTACAAGCAGCCTCTTTCAGAGTGTAAAGGTGGGTGCCTGCTCCCAAACTAGGGTCCTAGTCCTGGACAGGTACATGCAGGGGTTGCCCCCGGACATAAGGGGGTGGGTCAGCAAGAACGATCCCTCCTTCTATGACGAACTGGTTGCCCTCGTAGAGAGACACCTAGCTGCCCAGGAACTGTCGCAGACTGCTGGGGAAGGAAGGCACCAGAATAGGTGACAGGTCTTGGCGCCAAGGGCCCGGGGTTGCCATGGCCCCAGGCCGGTATATGGAAGGGAAAAAGGGGGCTGAAGAACAGCCTGAGGCCACGGAGAGACTTGGGGACTGGGGAAGCAAGACTTGGGGAGTACGGCCTAACAGCCCGAAAAATAGGGGGCTGTCCCGAGCCGGGTATCGGTGTTATGCATGTGGGGAAATAGGGCATATTGCTGCCCAATGTCCGAACCTAGAGGAACCCATGCAATGCGACATGGAAGGGATAGGAGGGCTGTGTGACCTAGTGAATCAAGTAGGGGTTGCGATGACCCCCCACAGATACACCAGGCCCGTTAAAATGAAGGGCATAGTGACCACCGCGTTGGTGGACTCAGGGAGTGCGGTCACGCTGGTCTCGGGGAAGCTGGTCGGGCAAGACCAGTTATCCCGGGGCAAGCGCTCAGGAGTGTCCTGTGTGCACAGGGATGTCAATTACTACCCGACTATCTCCATAAAAATAGACATCCTGGGAAACACCATTAAAGTGACGGTCAGGGTAGTTCCGAAACTCCCCTACCCAGTCCCCATCGGACGAGACTTCCCTGGATTTGATAGCCTACTCCCTGGAAGGGAGGCGGAAGGAGATAAGGCTGGTGTCACGTTACTGAAATAATTTGGTACCATATAGATCATTAGGGTACCAAATCTTATGTGAAGGGGGTCATAGCAGGTGTCTATGGCCAGGTTATAGAGGGCTAATCATGAATATGCCATTAATATGTGTGTATCTTTTTTGAAACTAAAGTTATGAATACTGGATATAAGGTGCCTGTACTTCAAACTAATGCTTGGCTGCTGGGTGAAATCTCAGAGAGGCTGTTGTTAGCTTGACTGGCCTGGCTGATGGGCCATTAAGGGACATTAACCACACAATGGACTTTGTATATGCCTGTCCACACCCGAGCTGCTCTAGGAATGTCAACTGACTGGTCAGAAACTGAATCCTGGAGAGTCTGGTGATTGGATCTTGTGACTGTAAACCTCCATTTTGCAACCGGACTCTGCAAAAGAAGGAGGAGGGTCTTGGCCCAGAAGAGAGCGTCTATAAAAGCTGGAAGAAGCATCCTCCATTTTGTCTTTTACCTCCAGTCTTCAGCCTGCCTTGTTTCCAGCTTTGGATGGAACTTTGCTTCTCAGGGAACTCTGGACAAAGGTACTGACCCATCTCTGCAGGAGATGCTCTCCAAAGACTTTGATTAAAACCTGCAGTTTATTCTACCACAGCTGCAAGACTGAACCAAGCGATGTACCATTACTTCATGTAATTGATTTCTTTTAACCATTCTTAACCCTCACCTATACCTTTTTCCTTGTATAATAAACCTTTAGATTTTAGATTCTAAAGGATTGGCAACAGCGTGATTTGTGGGAAGATCTGATTGGTATATTGACCTGGGTCTGGGGCCTGATTCTTTGGAATTGGGGAGAACCGTTTTGTTTATTTGGGGTATTGGTTTTCATAACCATTGGTCCCCAGGACAGGTGGCTGCTGGTGGTGATACTGGGAATCTGGAGTGTCTTAAGGGGATTGCTTGTGTGACTTGTGGTTAGCCAGTGGGGTGAAACCAAAGTCTTTTCTGTTTAGCTGGTTTGGTTTGCCTTAGTGTGGAAAAACCCCAGCTTTGGGCTGTAGTTGCCCCTTTGGAAGCAATCTGTCCTGATCTGACACTCACAGTTGGATCCCACCAGGAACAGCACCGTCACAGCTGGCAACCAGGAAGGGACCCCGATAGTTAGCCACCCCCCAGTCTTCCAGGAATTTGCCCAAGAGTTATTCTCCCCACCTGGGGAGCCCAGGAAATTTCGGGGGGAAAGGAGGGCAGCTAAAGAGTTGGGAACAAGAATCTTGGCCCAGCACCAGAGGTCTACGCTGGTAGGGGAAGGAGTAGGCCCAACTAGAAAAAGGGCTGGGCAAGCTGCCGGAGATCCCGTAGCTGGACCTAGTCCCCCACAGACTTCCCCTGAGAGGGAGACAGAGGTAGAAACCCCGGACTTGGAACAGATTGGCCCTTCAATGGAGAATTTTGGACTGGATCAAGCCAATGATCCGATATACACCAATATCTGCGGGGATGTAGTTGAGGTAAATGGGGTCCCTGTAGAAGGGAGAGCCAAGGGCCGAGGGCCATATTATATCATAAAAAAGGATCTGTTACACAGGGTAGTCTGGATCCAAGAACATATAGTGGAACAACTCCTAGTACCTCAGAAGCATCAGAGGGGAGTGATGGATCTAGCCCACAGCCATCTGATTGGGGGACACCTAGGGGTAGATAAGACCCTCGACCGCATTCTGCAAAGGTTCTTTTGGCCCGGAGTGTATGCAACTGTCCCATGATATTGTGCCTCCTATCCGGAATATTAATTACATGGCCCCCGACCCCACTTACGGGCCCCTTTGGTGCCTCTGTGATGGAGTAGGAATGCTGTGTGTGTGCCTCAGTTTCCCCTATGCATTTCTTGGGCGTCTATGTGAAGGGATAAGGATGTGTAGTTGATGCAAAGCAGAGACAGTGTGGGCAAGTAGCAGACGCCCTCCTCCCTCTCTGCAGGTGTCCATACCTGAAGCTGTAATTTGACTCCAAGTGGGAGAGGGAGGTCACCTGACCTGTCTGAGCCGGGGGGAGGAGGGTCTGGAGAGAGTGAGGGGCAGGCTGGTTCTGGCTAGGGCTCACAAGGAGCTGCAGGCAAGCTCTGCCTGGCTCTTGGGCCCCCAAAATGGACCCAGCGGAGGGGTCGTGTTCACTCTACCTCAGGGGTCTCAAACATGCGGCCCGGGGGCCACATGCGGCCCGCAAAGCCCTTCCCTGCGGCCCGCCAAGCTTCCTGGCGCCCCTCCCCCTCGGTCCCCCCATAGCAGTTTGCAGGACGGAGGGGCCAGAAGTGGAGGCTTCTCTGCTGCCTGGCTGGGTCACGCGTGTTTCTAGCTCTGGACTTCCTATATTGCTCTTGCTTTGTTTGCCAAACAGCTGTTGGTGGTGCCTAGCGCTTTCCAGGAGGGAATGGGGAGCTGCGTGCTCAGAGGAGGAGGTGGGGCAGGGGTGGACCTCTTGGAAGGGGTGGAGTGGGGGCGGAGCCGGGGCAGCGAGGGTATGTGTGTGTGTCAGTGGTGCGGCCCTCGGGCCAGTGCACTAGTCCTCATGCGGCCCTCATGGTCATTTGAGTTTGAGACCCCTGCTCTACCTAGATTACGTTCCTGTCATCGAATAAACCTCTGTTTTACTGGCTGGCTGAGAGTCACATCTGACTGTGGAGTGGGGTGCAGAATCCACGGGCTCCCTCAGGACCCAGCCCGGGCGGGCTCGCTGGGGGAAGCGCACAGAGGGGCAGAAGGTGCTGAATGCTTCGAAGTCAGACCCAGGAAGGTGTAAACAGGAACCTCTAAAGCTCCTAGCCTTGGAGGCAGGCTGTGTACGGAAGGAGGATGTTTTCCCTCAGACTCTTAACTGGCTTCATAGGGAGCAAGTTCCAGACCATCGCCCGGGCACTCCATGACAGCATCTACCAATCATCAAGGTCCCGTTTGAACGGATAGCTATGGACCTCGTAGGGCCACTGGAGAAGTCCGCCCGCGGCCATCAGCACATATTGGTTGTGCTGGACTATGCCACGCGATACCCTGAGGCTGTGCCCCTCCGGAACACGACGTCCAAGACTATAGCCAAAGAGTTGGTACAGATTTTCTCCAGAGTAGGGATACCCAAGGACAGTGGTCGCCAACCTTTCGGACCTCAGGGACCACTAAACTCACAATTTTGAATCCCGCGGACCACTAACATGGACCCTACTCCTTCCTGCGGGGGCTGCCGTGTGGGGTCTCTCGCGGCCACAGGGGCACACTCACTAGGGTGACCAGATCGCAAGTGCGAAATATCAGGACATATTGGGCGAGCGGGGGGGGGGGGGGCTGAGCTGTTTTCAAGGATATTTTGTGCCCTAGGCAAAAATTTTATCTAGCACCCCCGCTCCCCTTTTCCCAGAGCATTGCTTACTATAATTTTTTTTTAATGAATATTGCATAGTGTAATGTAGCATGGGGAAGAGGGTTGGGGTGCAGGGGGGCTCTGGAACTGGGGATAAGGTGTTTGGGGTGTTGGCAGGGCTCAGGGCTAGGGCAAAGGGTTGGCATGTGGGGGAGGGGGCTCTGGCTGGGGCTGGAGATGAGGGGTTTGGGGCATAGGGCTTGGTAGAGGGTTGGGGTGTGGTTTGGGATGGGTGCAGGCAGTCTGCTCTGTCACTGTGGCCAGAGAGGAGGATTCCCCCCAGCCCTTTACCTGCCGGGAGCAGCAAGCTTTGGGGCACAACCCCCTCTTTCCTGCCCCCCCCCCCAGCAGCACACTCACCCCTATCACTGGTAGCACAAGGAGGCGGGCACTAGGACCCTGCGTAGGAGAGAAGGGAGGCTTCTGTCCCGCTCTGCTCCAGGGCCACAGAAGGTTTAAGGGGCAGCAAGGGGAGGCCGGGGGACCCTGGGGGGGAGGCTTGGGGGCGGCTTGGGGGTGGCCGGAACCAGGTTCCGGGGTGGGGCTCTCTGCCCCCGCCTACCTCTGCTGGCCGGCGCCTGCATACAGGCAGCCCCTCCCCCCCCAGCATGTGCCATGCGGCAGAGAGCTCTCCTGCCGCGGCCAGGGGGCACAGCCCACCGTCCCGTCCCATCCCCCCCACTGTCTCTGCGGGGGGGAGGGAGAGGGAGGGGAGTGGGCTCTCTGTCCCCCCACCCCCCTCCGCCGCCCGGACTGGCTGCAAGCCGGCAGCAGCAACTCTCCTCCCCCCGGCCCCTACAGCATGTGCAGAGACCTGGCCGCCCAGTCTCTGCCTGGCCCTGGGGCAGTGGGGGCGTGGCGTGTGCTCCTGCCGGCGCCCCGCTCTTCTGACCCTCCCGAAATCGGGACAAAAGGGCGTCCCGACCAACGTATGGTTGGGACTCGGGACAAAGGGCCAAAAATCGGGACGTCTGGTCACCCTAACACTCGCGCCGGGGCACACCCACCCACACACCCACCCACCCCACGCCGGGGGAAAGTACCCTGCTCCCAGCAGGCGGGGGGGGAGGGGTTCCCGCCACTTGCCTCAACCCCCCGCCCCACAGGGGCACACTTGCGCCGCGCTGCAGCACCCTGGTCCCAGCAGGCGGGGGGGGGAGGGGGGCTCCCGCCGCTTGCCTCACCCTCCCGCCCCACAGGGACACACTCGCGCCGCGCCGCAGCACACTGCTCCCGGCAGGCAAGGGGGGGCTCCCGCCGCTTGCCTCACCCCCCTGCCCTACAGGGGCACACTTGCGCCGCACCGCAGCACACTGCTCCCGGCAAGCAGGGGGGGCTCCCGCCACTTGCCTCCCCCCCCGCCCCGGCTCGCCCTTCCCCCCCGCCCTGAAATTTCCCACGGACCACCCAAATTTTCTCACGGACCATCAGTGGTCTGCGGACCACTGGTTGGCGACCGCTGCCCAAGGAGATCCTGATGGACCAAGGGACCCCCTTTGTGTCCAAGTTGATGAAGGACTTGTGCGCCATGCTCCACGTACAGACTCTAAGGACGTCAGTCTATCACCTTCAGACTGACGGCCTGGTCGAACGGTTCAATAGAACCCTAAAGAGCATGCTAAGGAATGTATTGAGCCGGGACGGGAAGGATTGGGACACCCTGCTACCCTACCTACTGTTTGTGGTGTGGGAGGTACCTCAGACCTCAACTGGATTCTCCCCATTCGAGCTGCTGTATAGACACCACCCTCGGGGCAAACTCGACATTGCCAAAGAGGGTTGGGAAGACTAGGGAGAAACGTCATCGAGCATGTGTTACAGATGAAGGAGTAGATAGCCCAAGTCACCCCCATTGTGTGAGAACACATGGAGAAGCCCAGCAGACATATTACAATCGCCAAGCGACGAGCCGGAAGTTCCAGGTGGGAGACCGGGTGATGGTGCTCATACCCACGGCTGAAAGCAAGCTGTTAGCCAGGTGGCAGGGGCCGTATGAGGTAATAGAAGCCGTGGGGGAGGTCAACTATAAAGTCTGATAGCCTGGTCGCCGGAAGCTAGAGCAGATCTACCATGTGAACCTACTGAAACCCTGGCAGGATAGAGACGCTCAGGTGGTTGCGCTAGGGACACCACCCCCTAAAGGCAATCAGCCTGGCCGAGTAGGAATATCCCCGGAACTGACCCCAGCCCAACGAGCGGAAGTGATCAGCATGATCAGGCGCAACCAGGACGTGTTTTCGGAGACGCCAGGCCGAACGACTGAAGTGCATCACCACATCGTCACAGAGCCTGGAGTGAAGGTACACGTCAAACCCTACCGGATCCCGGAGGCAAAAAGGGAAGAGATCGGGACAGAAGTCCGGAAGATGCTGAAATTAGGGGTCTGTAGAGGGGTGGTATGGCCCCCTGCTGGCCGGGAGGGAGATAACCCCTGGCAGATGCCAGAGGGGGCAGAGCCAGGGCCTGTCAAGCCCCGCCCCCGGAAGGTCAGGGGCCGACCCGGAAGTACAAAAGCTCTGCCTCAGAGTTCACTTGGGAGGCAGACACCGAAGAGGCCAGACGCTCCAGGGTTGGCTCCAGCCAGGGAGCTGCCATGCCTGCCGCCTGCCTGCTACCCGGAGGAGCTGCCGAGCCAGCCGCTCGCCCGCTACTGGGAGGAGCTGCCGAGCCAGCCGCTTGCCTGCTAACCGGAGAAGCCCCGACAGAGCCTTACCCCTATTACCCAGAGGAGGACTTGCCGGACCTGCCCCCTGACAGTGACCCCGAGGAACCCATGAACGAGGAACCCTTGGAGGACCCAGGAACAGCCCAGGTACCATGAGAGGGGGAGTTACGGGGGAAGACCCCGAGCCGATGTCAGTGTGTTGCGGTCAGGATCCCCACTGATTGCAGCGGGCCTTGTCCGCTGCCAGGGCCCCAGGCTGGGGCGCAGTGGAAGTGGGTGGGCCTGCGCACCCCCCTGCCACCCCTATCGGTGGGTGGCAGTCTCCCCCTCGACCAGACACCTGGTCTATAGACTCCTGCTATTGCTCAGTCCCTGCCTAAGGGCCTGAGCCCTGACTTTGTTGTTGCCCCGCCCTGCCTCTGGGCCGAGGCTTATAAACGGTTACTGCTCAGTCCCTGTCTAAGGGCCTGAGCCCTGACTGTGTTGTTGCACCGCCCTGCTCCAGGGCAGGACTACGGACTAGTGCTCAGCCCCTGCCCAAGGGCCTGAGCCCCGACGGTTGGTTGTTGCCTGCCCTGCACAGGGCTGGAAGCTCTTGGGCTACAACAGCTCAGCCGCGCTGGGGCCTGAATCAGGACGCCCCGGGGGCATTGGCGGCCCACCTGACCTCGGGCTTGGGCCGCTTAAGAGACCCGCCGGGTATTCCCCAACGCGGCAAGGGACCCGAACGAGGCGGAGAGGTACCCCACTGCCCCGCGAGGGGGTGACCCCGAGTAACGCACCCCTACAGGGTCATAGAAGAGTCCCATAGCCAGTGGTCCAGTCCCGTGGTCTTGGTACCTAAGCCGGATGGCAGTATGAGATTCTGCAATGACTTCCAGAAACTGAATGAAGTTTCCCGGTTTGATGCGTACCCATTACCCCGAATAGATGAACTAATTGACCGTTTAGGAAAGATGCGATTCTTGTCCACCCTTGACCTGACCAAGGGATATTGGCAGTTCCCCCCCGGCCAAGGCAGACAAGGAGAAGACAGCCTTTGCCACCCCAGAGGGCCTGTACCAGTACACTGTCCTACCCTTTGGGTTACATGGGGCCCCCGCCACCTTCCAGCGGCTCATGGACAAACTGTTGCGGCCACATGGCAAGTATGTGGCCGCTTATCTGGATGACGCGTTTATCTATAGCCCCGACTGGGAGACACACTTGGGGAAGGTGGAGGCAGTGTTAGACGCCCTGAGGAAGGCAGGACTGACTGCAAATCCCTCCAAGTGTTCGATCGGGTTAGCAGAAGCCAAATATCTCGGGTATATAATGGGGAGAGGTGTGGTAAAGCACCAACTCAACAAGTTGGAGGCAATCCAGAAGTGGTCCTGACCAATCCGGAAGAAATAGGTCAGAGCGTTCCTGGGATTGGTCAGATATCATCGACGGTTCATCCCCCACTTCGCCACCAGGGCATGCCCGTTAACTGACCTGACGAGAGCTCACGGCCCAGACATAGTGAAATGGTCCAGTGCAGCAGAGGTCGCTTTCGTGGATCTGCAGACGGCCCTCTGCACCGACCCCATGCTAATAGCTCTGAACTGGGAAAAGGAGTTTATCCTGCAGACCGACGCCTCTGAGGTGGGGCTGGGAGCGGTGCTCTCCCAGATGGTAGAAGAAGAACACCCGGTCCTATTCCTCAGTCGGAAGCTCCTGCCCAGGGAACGGAAATATGCAATAGTGGAGAAGGAATGCCTGGCAGTAAAGTGGGCCATAGAAAGCCCCCGCTACTATCTGCTCAGAAGGCGGTTTACCCTTGTCACGGACCATGCCCCGCTGAAGTGAAAGCACCAAAACAAAGACAAAAATGCAAGAGTTACAAGATGGTTCCTCTCGCTACAACCACTTCTGCGTACAACATAGGTCCGGACTCATGCATGGCAATGTGGGTGGCCTGTCGAGGGTACACTGCTTGCTGACCCAAGTAGCCCAACCCTGTAGTGTTGAGTGGGGGAGGGGGGATATGTGGTAAACCCAGGGCAGGCTACTGCCAGAGGGGTTTGTGGAGAGAGGGGTAACTACAGGTTAATTGGGTTCAGCTGAGCAAGGCTTCCACTGGCCAAAGCAGGATCAGCTGAGCCCAATTAAAAGGCTGACAGAGACCTTTTTAAACCCTCCTCCCCAGCTAGGAAGGGGAGAGAGAGAGGAAGTGGAAGTGAGGCTGCCAGTAGGTTGGGGGCAGCAGCTCAGGGAACCTCTCCCAGAAGGGAGGCAGCTTTCCCTGGACAGAGGGGGAAAACCCAGCCATAAAAGAGCAACTAGGGGAAGGGAAAGCCTGCCCTTGGGCTTTCTAGGCGGGTTGCCTGAACAGCCCTGGCCTCACCAGAGCAGAAAAGACTCAAGCGCGGTGAGTCAAAGAAGGCACCTTGCCACAACACCCAAATGACAGACAGAAGCCCACCTATAGCAGGTGGTCTGATTTCCACCTAATACCCATTCCAATTTTAACAGAGTCACATTTCGTATTACACCAGTGAGATGTGGACAGGATGTGGCCCCAGGAACTCTCTAAATCAGCGATAAATCATGAATCAAAGCCATCGCAGGCAATAGTCCATAGCACACAAGTAGCAGTGCTGAGACTTATTCATGAACCGCTCTCCCTCCCCCAGAGGCAAGTGAGGAAACAGATGTGGATAATGGTGTGCAGAAGGGCGCCATCTCTCTAGGTGTTCATGCTGCATTGGTCATGGCTTACATCAGTCGCATCATGGGAAAGTGCTAGTCTTGCTGAGAAATTGCTGGTCTTTCCAGTTCTACCCACAGTGAGGAGACAGGGACGTTCATAACACACATGAGGCAGCGCCTCAAGTCCCCAGATCCTTTCGCTGAGTAGCATGGATAGCCTAATCCCTTTGCCCACCCTGGCACATCAGTGAACTGCTCACACCCTAGGGATTACTGAAAAATCTTGGGGTCCAGCTCCTGAGCTCAGTGAGCTTTGCAGCAGTCACGGGGTCTGTCTTGGCTCCATAAAGACAACAGCCTGAGAAACACAAGGTTTATTTCCTGCGGCTTGGAGTTGGGTTGGGTTTCTTCTCTCCGTCCCTTTTGGTATCACATTAGGAGGAAGTGGGGATGGTTTTGTATTTCAGTCTCAACAATGTCTTGTAAGAATGCTTTTGATGTTGTCAAAGGCTTGAACATCTCCCACTAAGGGGGACAAAAATGGCAGAGGGGACAGCATTTCCAAGTGCAGCTCAAACATGCAAACTGGTGCACTTAACCATTAGCCATAGTGCCCAACATGTACAGATGTGTGCTCTGGGGAACACTCAATTGTCTTGGCTGAGTTCCTCCATTGATGAAATATGGGAGGGCAGAAGAAAAACCACAAATGAAAGAACAAAGAAACCAGCAGAAACAACCCCCCCATTCTTCAGCATGCCCCCTTCATCAAATAGATCTGCTAACACACAAACGCCATGCAAAGGGAAATCGTAGACTGCTTCCTGGTCAATGATTTCAGAACCACCACCAAGTGTGTCATGGTGGACAATGGATTATCAGGTTTATCCTCACTGCACAGGAATGGGGGGCGAGAGAAACTGTAAGGAGACATGGACCTTTCCCTAAATCTGCAGGGAAGATATACCTGCTATTCCAGTGGCTACTTTGTACATGTGTGTGAATCTGTGTGTGTGCCATCCACACTGTGCCTCCACACACAGATGACAGGCCAGATCCACACTGGTGGAAATCAGCTCAACTGATGTCAGTGTAGCTATGCTGATTTAGACCAACTGAGGACCATTCTGTGTGTGTGCACATGCTGGAAGACCAGTTTTAGCCTCACTGCAGATTTAAGCAGGACCATATGTTTAACTCTGCAATGCCATGAGTTGGAATTTCCTCTAACACTCATTCTGCTAGAGCAGATTCATGTTATTTCCTTTCTATCACTATATCATTCTAACGAACCCCCTTGGCATTGCTGCCAGTGTCTTGGGTTACATGTAATTCAGATATTCCACTGTTATTTGGGATTAACTCAACATCAAGTGTTCGGACATTGGAGACAAACCAGAGCAATGAACAATGAAGATGTTACCGGCCAGTCCTTTCCTACCTCTAAAATGCTGACATCAGCCTTTGAGAGAGGCAAACAATAAACCTCTTTCATTTCTGCAGTGACAACACCAACTCTGAATCTTCGCACCCCAGTCAGGTTATTAAAGAGTCAAAGCCACAGAACATACCAGTCACTGAGAGATGAAATCCTTCCACCAGTGGAGACAGCCCATATCTGCTGCGTTGTCCAGTGTCCTGCACAAGGCAGGGATATAGAGTGTACAATGTTCGGGAAGTTTATAAGGCCAGACTGTTGGACAGAGGCACCTCAGACACACCCACTAAACCGTCTGAGCAAGACAGATACCTGAGCATGCCATGGGCCCATGCTGCAGAGGCAGGTGTGAATTGGACACACACAATCACTCAATAGCCAGGGCACCTCACCTTCTCTGCAGGCTGTTTTGGCTCAGATTTTTAAATACAGTGGAGCCCCGGTATAACGCGCCCCACTATAACGTGAGTTCAGTTATAGCGCGGTTATACCGTGGCTCCCAAGTCCTTGCTCTCTATCCCTGGCAGGTGCGGGGGGGCACGGCTTCTCTCCCCTGCTGGGCAGCGGGGAGAGAAGCTGCAGCCTCCCGTGCCAGGGACAGAGAACTCAGGACTGCAGGTGGGGGCTTTGGCTTCTCTCCATGCTGCCCAGCAGGGGAGAGAAGCTGTGGCCCCCACCTGCCTGGGACAGAGAACTCTGGGGCTGTAGACTGCAGCCCGGGAGTTCCCTGTGGAAGCCATGGCTCTGCGCCTGTTGGGACAGGGGACTCTGGGGCTGCAGCCCCCTGTCCCGCGGCCCCAGCTTGAAGCCGCTGCCGCTGGGACTGCCGGACTCTGGGGCTGCCGGAGTCCCCCTGTCCTGGCAGGCGCATGCAGCGGCTTCCAACAGGCTTCTCTGGAAGCCACTGCCCTCGCGCCTGCTGGGGGCAGGGACCACTGGTGCCTGCAGCCTCAGATTCCCCTGTCACAGCAAGTGCCAGCCGCAGCTTCGCTCCCAGCTTTCCCTCTGGGAGAGAAGCTGCAGTCCCGCGACTGCTGGGATAGGGGACTCCAGGGCTGCAGGCGCCAGTGGTCCCTGCCCCTGCAGGCACGGGGGCAGCAGCTTCTACAGAAAACTCCAGGGCTGCAGTTCGCAGCCCCGGAGTTCTCTATCCCCGGCAGGCATGCAGCTGCAGCTTCTCTCCCCTGCTGGGCAGTATGGGAGAGAATCTGCAGCCCCCCCACCTGCCGGGAATGGAACCCCGCTACAAAACGACCCCGCATTTAGTGCGATGGGATTTTTTGGCTCCCATCCGTCGCGTTATAGCGGGGTTCCACTGTATTATCTCACAGTATCAAAACTGCCCAAGTAGTGCTGGGGCCACTGTTCTAGCCAGGTGTGATGTTCTCTCCACCTGGCACACAGGAACAGGCCATGGGACTGGAAGGAACCCCTTGGGTTATCGAGTCCAGTCCCCTACCGTGAAGAATTAATAGAGGATGCAAAAGTGGATGGGAACCTGGGAGGCAGTGACCATGAGATGGTCGAGTTCAGGATCCTGACACAGGGGAAAAAAGGAGAGCAGCAGAATACTGACCCTGGACTTCAGAAAAGCAGACCTGGACTCCCTCAGGGAACTCATGGGCAGGATCCCCTAGGAGATTAACATGAAGGGGAAAGGAGTCCAGGAGAGCTGGCTGTATTTTAAAGAATTCTTATTGAGGTTGCAGGAACAAACCATCCCGATGTGTAGAAAGAATAGTAAATATGGCAGACTACCAGTTTGGTTGGTGAAATCCTTGCCAATCTTAAATGCAAAAAAGAAGCTTACAAGAAGTGGAAGATTGGGCAAATGACCAGGGAAGAATATAAAAATATTACTCAGGCATTCAGGAGTGAAATCAGGAAGGCTAAATCACACTTGGAGTTGCAGCTAGCAAGGGATGTTAAGGGTAACAAGAAGGGTTTCTTTAGGTATGTTAGCAACAAGAAAAAAGTCAAGGAAAGTGTGGGTCCCTTACTGAATAAGGGAGGCAATCTAGTGACAGAGGATGTGGAAAAAGCAAATGTACTCAATGCTTTTTTTTGCCTCTGTCTTCACGAACAAGGTCAGCTCCCAGACTCCTGCACTGGGCAGCACAGCATGGGGAGGAGGTGACCAGCAGTCGGTGGAAAAAGAAGTGGTTCAGGAATATTTAGAAAAGCTGGACGAGCACAAGTCCATGGGGCCGGATGCGCTGCATCCGAGGGTGCTAAAGGAGTTGGCTGATGTAATTGCAGAGCCATTGGCCATTATCTTTGAAAAATCATGGCGATCGGGGGAGGTCCCGGATGACTGGAAAAAGGCTAATGTAGTGCCCATCTTTAAAAAAGGGAAGAAGGAGGATCCAGGGAACTACAGGCCAGTCAGCCTCACCTTAGTGCCTGGAAAAATCATGGAGCAGGTCCTCAAGGAATCAATTCTGAAGCACTTAGAGGAGAGGAAAGTGATTATGAACAGTCAGCATGGATTCACCAAGGGCAAATCATGCCGGACTAACCTAATTGCCTTCTACGATGAGATAACTGGCTCTGTGGACGAGGGGAAAGCAGTGGATGTGTTGTTCCTTGACTTTAGCAAAGCTTTTGATACGGTCTCCCACAATATTCTTGCCAGCAAGTTAAAGAAGTATGGGTTGGATGAATGGACCATAAGGTGGACAGAAAGCTGGCTGGATCTTCGGGCTCAATGGGTAGTGATCAATGGCTCCATGTCTAGTTGGCAGCCGATATCGAGCGGAGTGCCTCAGGGGTCGGTCCTGGGGACAGTTTTATTCAATATCTTTATTAATGATCTAGAGGATGGTGTGGACTGCACCCTCAGCAAGTTTGCAGATGACACTAAACTGGGAGGAGTGGTGGATACACTGGAGCATAGGGATAGGATACAGAGGGACCTAGACAAATTAGAGGACTAGGCCAAAAGAAATTTGATGAGGTTCAACAAGGAGAAGTGCAGAGTCCTGCACTTAGGACAGAAGAATCCCATGCACTGTGTAGCGGGGTGATACCCGCTCCCTGCCGGCCAGGGCTGGAATAGCCCTGGAAAGAGGGTTTGTAGCTGGCTGAGCCTGCTAGCAGGCTTAAGTGGAAAGCAGGCTCAGCTGTGTGGCCACGCCCCAAACATTCCAGGCTGTATAAAAGCCTGGGAGGCAGGAGTTAGGGGGAGAGAGAAAGGGAGAGTGAGTTTACTCTGAGGGCAGTCTACTCTGTAGGCAGCAGGAGACAGGGCCTGGCTGCAAAGTACCTGGACTGGGACAGGGCGTGGGTGAGGCAGCTGGGAGCCAGGGAGCCTAGCCTCTAGAGAGAGGGCCCCAGCTTGCTGAACCTAGGGAAGGCCCGACCCACGGGGTACTGGGGATTGCAAGGGGGCAGTCTCCTCTGCAAGCACAGGGAGACAGGCCTGGCTGCTGGGAGCCTTTAGTAGAGTACCCAGACTGGGACAGGGTGAGGGCAAGGCAGCTGGGAGCCAGGGAGCCTAAGCTCTAGTGAAAGGGCCCCAGCTTGCTGAGCCTAGGGAAGGCCCGACCCACAGGGTTCTGGGGGTTGCAAGGGGGCAGCCCTGGGCTGGTTAAGAGCAGCAGGCCAACCCCTTCTTGCCGGTGATGAGTAGCCATGAGACTGCAGTCAGCCTCAGGGGAACTGAGGCAGTGGTGACTGGCAGTGGCCGTATCTGAGGCAAGTTGGGGATAGTGGGCGTTGGGTTCCCCAGGGAGGGGAGACCCTAAGACCAGGGGGGTACTGCAGGGGTGCAGCACCCTCAGCAAGGGGGTCCGGGGTCCGGGAGGGACACGGAGCCAGTGTGGAGAAGCAGACGTCGGCCGGCAGAGGGCGCTCCAGGGTCAAAAAGAGCTAATTCCCAGACGGGGGCGCCGCCGGGTGAGTGACCGACGCCCTTACACACTGCAACAGACTAGGGACCAAATGGCTAGGCAGCAGTTCTGCAGAAAAGGACCCAGGGATTACAGTGGATGAGAAGCTGGATATGAGTCAATAGTGTGCCCTTGTTGCCAAGAAGGCTAATGGTGTTTTGGGCTGTATAAGTAGGGGCATTGCCAGCAGATCGAGGGATGTGATTGTTCCCCTCGATTCGACATTGGTGAGGCCTCATCTGGAGTACTGTGTCCAATTTTGGGCCCCACACTACAAGAAGGATGTGGAAAAATTGGAAAGAGTTCAGAAAAGGGCAACAAAAAGGTTTAGGGGCCTGGAGCGCATGACTTATGAGGAGAGGCTGAGAGAACTGGGATTGTTTAGTCTACAGAAGAGAAGACTGAGGGCAGATTTGATAGCTGCTTTCAACTACCTGAAAGGGGGTTCTAAAGAGGATGGATCTAGACTGTTCTCAGTAGTAGCAGATGACCGAACAAGGAGTAATGGTCTCAAGTTGTAGTTGGGAAGGTTTAGATTGGATATTAGGAAAAATATTTTCACTAGGAGGATGGTGAAGCATTGGAATGGGTTACCTAGGGAGGTGGTAGAATCACCTTCCTTAGAGGTTTTTAAGGTCAAGCTTGATAAAGCCCTGGCTGGAATGATTTAGTTGGGGATTGGTCCTGCTTTGAGCAGGGGGTTGGACTAGATGACCTCCAGAGGTACCTTCCAACCCTAATATTCTATGATTCTATTGCGGGCAACCCTGCCATGCAGTCCCCCTCCATCCCATGTAGCTAGGCCCAGAGCCAAGGTCTAAAGCAAGGGCACTTAGCTATATAGTGGGTCTGAGTAGTTTTATGGTTAAAGAAAGAACAGTTACTTACCTCGTAACGTTGGTTCTTCGAGATGTGTTGCTCATGTCCATTCCCATATGTGTGTGTGCGTTCCGCGCATGCCCGGTCGGACAGCTTTTCCCCAGCGGTACCCGTAGGGTCGGCAGGGGCGACCCCTGGAGTGGCGCCCTTATGGCCATGTATATATGCCCCTGCCGACCCTCCCCCGCTCAGTTCCTTCTTGCCGGTACTCCGACAGAGGGGAGGCGGGTGGGATTCGGAATGGACATGAGCAACACATCTCGAAGAACCAACGTTACGAGGTAAGTAACTGTTCTTTCTTCTTCGAGTGCTTGCTCATGTCCATTCCCATATGTGACTTACGAGCAGTCATCTCGGAGGAGGGAGAGGAGTACTTTGAGTACCTGTTAACAGGACCGCCTGTCCCACAGCTGCATCCTCCATCGACTGCTGCACGATGGCGTAGTGCGAAGTGAAGGTGTGCACTGAAGACCACGTCGCTGCTCTACAGATGTCGACGATTGGAACGTGTGCCAGGAACGCCGTGGACGCGGCCTGGGCCCTGGTGGAATGCGCCGACAGTGCTGGTGGAGTAGCATTCGAGAGGTTATAAGACAATTTGATACAAGAAGTGATCCAGGCCGAGAGGCGCTGAGTAGAAATTGGTAACCCCCTCATCCTTTCTGCCACTGAAATAAAAAGTTGTGGAGATTTACGAAAACCTTTGGTCCTTTCTATGTAAAAGGCTAAAGCTCTTTTGACGTCCAACGAGTGAAGCATTCTTTCCCTGTTATCCGCATGGGGTTTGGGAAAAAACACCGGTAGGAACACCTCCTGATTCAAATGAAAGGGCGAGACTACTTTGGGCAGGAAGGCCGGGTGAGGACGTAACTGAACCTTATCTCTATGGAAGATCGTGTAGGGCGGTTCAGAAGTGAACGCCCTAATCTCAGAGACTCTGCGTGCCGAAGTGATTGCTACTAAGAACGCGGTCTTCCATGAGAGATAAGAAAGGGGGCAGGAGGATATGGGTTCGAACGGGGGTTTCATTAGGGCCGTTAGAACCAGGTTGAGGTCCCAAGGGGGGGTTGGTTGGCGTATCTGAGGATACAGTCTCTCCAACCCCTTAAGGAATCTGCTAACCAAGGGGTTACTAAAAACCGAATTGTCATCGACCCCCGGGTGGAACGCCGAAATGGCGGCCAGGTGTACCCTAACAGTGGAAAGCGCTAGTCCTTGCTGCTTCAGCTCAAGGAGGTAGTCCAGGATAGTGGAGACTGAAGAAGACAAGGGATCCACCCCCTTGTTCTGAGCCCACAGTGAGAAGCGCTTCCATTTGGCAGTGTAGGTTCCCCTTGTGGAAGGTTTTCTGCTACCCAGAAGGACCTCCCTGACTGACTCCGAGCACTGAAGCTCTGCTGGGTTCAGCCACGGATATACCACGCCGTGAGGTGGAGGGACTGGAGGTTGGGGTGCAACATCCTCCCGTGGTCTTGGGAGATCAATGTCGGTGACAGAGGAAGTGTTATCGGCGTCGTCACACAGAGAGACAACAGGGACGTGTACCAGTGTTGCCGAGGCCAGGCCGGCGCTATTAGTATGACCGATGCTTTGTCCTGACGGGCCTTCGCCAGTACCTTGTGTACGAGGGGGAACGGGGGAAATGCGTAAAGCAGACCCCCCGTCCATAGAGTGTGGAATGCGTCCCCCTCTGAACCTGGGCTGAGGTTGAGGAGGGAGCAAAACCTGTGGCACTTCCTGTTGGCCTTTGTGGCGAACAGGTCGAGGCGGGGAAACCCCCACCTTTGGAAAATTGAATGGGCTACATCGGGTCTGAGAGACCATTCGTGACCCCGAAATGAGCGGCTCAGGGAGTCCGCCAGTACGTTCTGAACTCCCGGAAGGTAAGCCGCAGTGAGGGAGATCCCTCTGGGAATGCAGAACTCCCAAAGGGCGAGGGCTTCCTTGCACAGGAGAGAGGAGCGAGCACCACCCTGTTTGTTTATATAAAACATCGAGGCCGTGTTGTCTGTTAGGACTGACACGCTCTTGCCCCTCAAGAGTGACTGGAACGTCTGGCATGCCAGGCGAACTGCTCTGAGCTCTCGAACGTTTATGTGGAGAGACAACTCTTCCTGAGACCATAGGCCCTGAGTCGTGGCCTTTCCCAGGTGAGCTCCCCAACCCAGCGCCGAAGCGTCTGTCACCAACGTGATGGATGGTTGGGGCTTGTGAAAGGGCACCCCGCTTCCCAGAGACGTGGGCTGGAGCCACCAGTAGAGGGACTGTCTTACCTTCAATGGTAGAGTTACTACGAGGTCGAGGGGGTCTCTGCGCTGGTTGTATACCTTCGCGAACCAGGCTTGCAGAGGGCGAAGATGGAGTCTCGCAAATGGCACCACGTAAGTGCACGCCGCCATGTGTCCCATCCGGACCATACAGTTCCTTGCTGTTGTCATGGGAGACCGGAGAAGTGGCCGGATAATGTCCCCCATGGCCTTGGCCCGAGAGGGAGGTAGGAAGGCTCTCGCGCGGCGGGAGTCTAGGATCACCCCAATGAACTCGATTCTCTGGGTAGGGATGAGGGTTGATTTCGGCACATTCAGAATGAGGCCCAGCTTTAGGAGGGTGGCTTTGATGAACGTTATTTGCGTTAGAAGCAGCTCCCGTGACTGTGCCCTGATGAGCCAGTCGTCCAGGTAAGGGTAGACATGGATGCCGTTCCGTCTGAGGAATGCTGCGACTACCGCCACGCATTTCGTGAATACCCTTGGAGCTGAGGAGAGGCCGAACGGAAGGACGGTAAACTGGTAATGTCGGGATCCCATCACGAACCTCAGGAATCGTCTGTGGCTCGGGATGATGGAAATGTGGAAATATGCGTCTTTTAAGTCGAGGGCGGCGAACCAGTCTCCTTGATCCATAGCAGGAATTATGACAGCCAATGAGAGCATGCGAAACTTCAGCTTCTTTATGTAGGAGTTGAGGCCTCGCAAGTCCAGGATGGGGCGGAGCCCCCCTTTGGCCTTCGGGATAAGGAAATAACTGGAGTAGTAACCCTTGCCCCGAAATTCTTGAGGAACCTCCTCTATGGCACCCAAAGACAAGAGGGTATGGACCTCCTGTTCTAGGAGTTGCTCGTGAGATGGGTCCCTGAAGAGGGACGGGCACGGGGGGCGGGTGGGAGGGAGAACAGAGAATTGGATAGAATATCCCACTTCTACCAGGCTGAGAACCCACTTGTCCGAGGTGATAGAGGACCATGCCTGGTAGAAATGGGATAGACGGTTCACAAATAGGGGGGCAGCTATAGAGTTGGAGGCTGGCTCGGCGTCCCCGGGCGCAGCTTCAAAAGGTCGGCCTGGGTCCGGGGGGGTGGTTGTTCCCTGGGCCCTGAGGCTGGCGAGAGGAGGAGCGTTGTCGGCCCCTACTATTACCCCTCCCGCCCCTTCTAGGCTGATCCCTCCTGTAAGGAGGGGCCTGATGGGGTCTGGCTGGCGGGGGCGGGGGAGCTCTAAAGGGTCTTCTTTGGCCTTGTGGTGTATGCAAGCCAAGAGAGCGGAGCATCGCCCTTGAGTCCTTCATGGACTGCAGTTTTTTGTCCGTATCAACGGCAAATAGCCCCTGCTTGTCGAACGGCAAGTCTTGTATGGTCGCCTGCACAGGTGGGGGAATACCAGAAACATGCAACCAGGCACCCCGGCGCATAGATACCGCTGTGCCTAGTTGCCGTGAAGCTGAGTCTGCTGCGTCCAGTGCGGCCTGCAGGGCAGCTCTGGAGACCACCCTGCCCTCTTGTACTATGGCCTTAAAGTCGTGGGCCGATTCCTTGGGTAAGGTGCCCTCGAATTTGGTCATTGTAGACCAGGTGTTGTAGGCGTATCGCCCCAGGGCGGCCTGCTGGTTTGCGATGCGTAGTTGTAGCGCCGCAGAAGAGTACACCTTCCTGCCCCAGAGGTCCAACTTCTTAGAGTCATGCGACTTTGGGGTAGGTCCTGTCTGGCCTTGCCGCTCCCTATGGTTCACTGCATCCGCAACCAGGGAGCCTGGCGGTGGGTGCGTGAAAAGGTACTCGTACCCCTCCCTTGGTGCGAAGTACCGGCGCTCCACTCCCCTGGCTGTAGGTGGAAGCGAGGAGGGGGTCTGCCATAGGGTGTCCATGGTGGATTTAACTTTGCGCATAAAGGGCAAGGCTATCTGAGGCGGCGAGTCGGAGGAGAGGATGTCCACATTGGGATCCTCCTCGTCCCCCTTAATTTCCTCAGGCTGGAGATTGAGGTTTTGTGCCACCCTCCTCAACAGATCCTGATGGCCCCTAATGTCCATGGGTGGCAGATTATAAGACGAGCCCGCCACTGCGTCGTCCGGGGACGATGAAGAAGAGCCAGGTTGAGGGTTCTCCATTTGGGTGTCCTCCTGGAAGGGATGTTGGATGGGATCACCCCCTTGCGCTTCCTGGAGTACAGACTGGCTGTCAGAAGTTCCAGGAAGATGCTCGTCCCCAGGCCCCTCCGATTGGGGTCTGGTGATAGTGGCACACACCAGACCCTTTGGTACGGAAGGCCAAGATGCCACTGACGGAGGCCCCTGTGCTTGGTGGCATGCAAACGGGGTCCAGAAAGGCCATTGGGGAGGGCCTTGCTCTACCATCGCATATGGCTGCTGGTGCCGTCGATGGGAGGAGTGCCGGTGCCGTGAATGATGGTGCCGAGAGCTATGGCTATGTCGAGACCTGGACCTCGACGAGGATGCATCCGACTCTGAAGAATAGTCGGACTGCGACCAGGGCGGTGCCGTGCCCTCCGGTGCCATGACCCTGGAGTACATCTCCGGCTTCCCGGGGAACCTCGGTGCCTGCGGTGCGGTGCGAGCCGGTGCGGGTATCAGCGGTGCCGCTGAGATAGCCGGTGCCGCTTGAGCCGAGTTCGCCGGTACCGCCGTCACCGGCACGGGCGGGATGGTTGGAGCCACGGTGCGGGGGACCGGTGCCGGGACCGCAAACTGCGGTGCCGGGTCGACCGTGGTACCGATGAGGTCCACCACTGCCTCGAACGCCTCTGGGGTTGAGGGCAGTTCCAATTCCGGCACCTCGGTTCCTCGAGAGGGCACTATCTCCGGGGAGATGGCCCTGGGCTCCGGTGCTAGTATCGGTGCGCGCTCTGAACGGGGCCGCCTCGCGCGCTCCGGAGCTGCTGGCACCATCGAGGGATCACCCGTGCCCTTGCGCACCGGGGAGCGCCCTCTAGATCTCTTGGAAGGGACCGGCGACTGAGACCGGTGCCTTCTGGAGGAGGAGGAGCCGTGCCGCGGCGACCGGTGCCGAGGTGTTCTCGGGCCCTTTGGCGTCGCGGTGCCGCGCACCGACGCCGGTGCGCTGCTGGAAGTAGAGGGCTCCGTTGGTGGCTGAAGTGCGGATTCCATCAGGATTAACTTCAGCCTGGAATCCCTCTCTTTTTTAGTGCGCGGTTTGAATCCCTTACAGATCGCGCACTTCTCAGTCTGATGACCCTCTCCCAGGCACTTGAGGCAGCGGGAGTGAGGGTCACTAATTGGCATAGGCTTGCCGCAGACTTTACAGGCTTTGAACCCTGACGCCCCAGGCATAACCCGGCGTCAGAGATCTAACACTACTTAACAACTACTTAACACTAAAGAACTATAACTATGCTAACGATAAGAACAATTAACCCTAAATACCTAACTAACTAGAAGAACAAGATACCGCTACTGACAAAGGAGTAAGCTGTTCCAGCCACCGCCAAGGACGGAAAGAAGGAACTGAGCGGGGGAGGGTCGGCAGGGGCATATATACATGGCCATAAGGGCGCCACTCCAGGGGTCGCCCCTGCCGACCCTACGGGTACCGCTGGGGAAAAGCTGTCCGACCGGGCATGCGCGGAACGCACACACACATATGGGAATGGACATGAGCAAGCACTCGAAGAAGAATCCTCGTTACCCCAGTGGAGTGTGGACTGTTCTGAGCTCCACCCCATTTCTTCATGCTTGTCTCTAGCTGCATCGTAAGTATCCTCCCTCCGGCCAAGGAGGCCTGGCTGAGATTCCTTACAGAGCACATCACTCGGTATGCCATATGCTTATCCTTCTCCCCACCCAGCCACATGGGGGTGAGAACATGAACTCTGTAGCACTCCCTAGAAAAGCATCTGTTAGCATCCCAGGTGGGAGCACTGCTGGGGCAGATGCTCCATTTGCTCCTCAGCCATTGGATATTCTCCAGAGAAGAGCCCCAGCTCATCCCCAGAAAAAGTCAGCTATGTGGCTCTCTGCAGCACCAGCCTCATTCCTTGGCTGAGCAGGCTGGTGAGGCCAAGTTCCAGGCCTCGGGAGCTACGTTCCAAACCCTTTATTAGAAATCCTTCACCATAACCATTCCCCAGGGGTCACTCGACTCACTAGGGCCATGCAAATTAAGGCATGCCACTTCCATGTGCACGGTTTTACTGTTATGCCAGGACTGGCCACCTGCAGGGTAAGCATGGCTCTTTGAGTTCTACAATGCCATTGATAGTCAACATGGCCCTAGGAGGGCCAGACTGGCTACAATCTGGGTACCTGGACTAAAGGCTTCTTTTCAGTCTTCCCCACAGAACGAGATCCTCTTTTCTTCAACGAATTCTGGAAAGAGAAGAGAGAAGGGTTATGCAGAGTCCTTTGCACACTGCACTTCCCATGCAGCCAGGAGAAGCATTTGTGAATCTGGTTATTTAATATCACGCAGACACTTGCAACAGATGACTGCGCTATCGGTCATGTGCTCCACCCTGAATTAGAACGCTGCCGTTTGCTGCCAGCTTTGGTTATGGGCTGCTGAACGCAGAAAACAAAACCCAAAATGTGAACTTTGACCTTTCCATCACCAAGGTCAATCTAACCATTTGCAAAAAGGATACCAGTGCCCGCCATGCTGCATTATGGGCAAGGCTATGTTTATGTCGGGGTCATCCCAGGGGCTGAGGGATCAGAGCTAGCAGCCAGCGTGGCCCTGGGAGGGTTCCAGTAACAGGCGACAGCCTCGCACAGGGAAGGGCAGTGCCTTGGGTGAGTGGCTGTGTATGTCCTATTTTCTTTGGAAAATATGGTCACCCTGCAGCTCCCAGCCACAGTGGATGGAGGGGAGGCCCCCTGCAGATTCCAGATGCTGCAGGCAGAGGGGGAACCCCAGAGCTCCTAGCCGCCACCCTGGCAGAGGAAACCATGGAGCAGCAGAAGTCACAGACGGGTCACGGCTTCCGTGATTTTTTGTTTATTGCCTATGACATGTCATAGAATCATAGAATATCCGGGTTGGAAGGGACCTCAGGAGATCATCTAGTCCAACCCCCTGCTCAAAGCAGGACCAATCCCCAACTAAATCATCCCAGCCAGGGCTTTGTCAAGCCTGACCTTAAAAACCTCCAAGGAAGGAGATTCCACCACCTCCCTAGGTAACTCATTCCAATGCTTCACCACCCTCCTAGTGAAAAGGTTTTTCGTAATATCCAATCTAAACCTTCCCCACTGCAACTTGAGTCCACGACTTCTACTAAAAATAACCATAACAAAATCTTAGCCTTAATTATGGAGGCATGCTGCCAACGACTAGGAGAAATCCCATCACAAGGTGCCCAGCTTGATTAAATGGACTTTGGCCAAGGATGTAGTTAAGGGAAAGGAAAGTGCAGCAGGCAGCAATGCTGATAACCACATTCCCCTGAAGGGGGCTGCTGTCAGCTCGTTTAATACCTTGCATTCCCAGGCTCCTGCTTCTGCGGATGGAAGAGCACCACTCAGCCAAGTCAGGTTCTGCCATGGACTAGAATGGCACAGTGGGGGCTGAAGGCCAGCAGCCCAGATTCCCAGCTCCCAGTTCTACCCACTAGGCCATGCTGCTGCCCCAGAGTTTCTAGGAGCACCCTGTGAACAGGGTGATGTACCCCACAGGGAGCAGAAGTACACAAGGGAAGCTTCTGCTCCTACTCCCCCTGTTTTGGTGATAAAGGACAGCTCAGCCTGGCACCTCTCAGCAGCACAGTGCAGTGTATATAAAGAAGACACCAGCACAAACCTCCCTGCTTCTGATCATCTCACTTGAAAACTTCCACATGTACAGGAATCCTGTTGCAGGCCTTCTGGAGCCACTCACTTCGGCCTGTTTCCCTGCAGTGCTAATGCTAATGGAGATGAGCCACATCAGTGAACCTGTGCACCAGCTCCTAAGATGCCCATTGTGGGTATCTCAGGGCTTTTCCTGAATGAAATCCACACAGCAAGGGCCCAGTACTCTTCTCCCCACCCCCCCAGTTAAGAGGCTTTTTATCAGCATTATCCAGCCATGGTGGAAAAGCATCCTTCTGCAGAGCAGCCCTTCTCCCTTTCCTCAAGGTGGGGAAGGGAGTTGGATTTTGGAGAAGTCTCATTTCCTCTGGAATCTGAGCACCCTGGAGGGAAGTCACTTTATAATGAACTCCCTGGGCTTTGTAAACCCACAGACCCAGAGACAGCTACCCTGACAAACGCTGGGTGCAGACAGAGTGACCGCTACAGCTGGACCAGACCTATCGATGACTTTGGAGATCAGGGCCAAGGCCTTGTACTGGCCTGGGATTAAAATGAACTGGAAGCCAGTGGAGGAATCGGCGCAGAGGGGAAACGTGCTCACAACAGGCTGCTCTGTTCAGGGCCTGGCTCCCTGAGGAATGAGATGCTGACAGCTTCATGGCAGGGCCAGAGACCTGTGAGGTGGTTTGCAGGGCTACTTATAGAATCATAGAATATCAGGGTTGGAAAGGACCTCAGGAGGTCATCTAGTCCAACCCCCTGCTCAAACCAGGATCAATCCCCAACTAAATCATCCCAGCCAGGGCTTTATCAAGCCTGACCTTAAAAACCTCTAAGGAAGGAGATTCCACCACCTCCCTAGGTAACCCATCCCAGTGCATCTTCTAGGGTGTTCGAAAATTGATTTCTTAATTATTTGCTCCATTATCTTTCCGAGTACAGAAGTTAAGCTGATTGGTCTGTAATTCCCCGGATTGTCCTTATTTCCAATTTTTATAGATGAGCACAATATTTGCCCTTTTCCAGTCTTGTGGAATGTCTCCCATCTTTCATGACTTTTCAAAGATAATTGCTAATGGCTCAGATATCTTCTCAGTCAGTTTCTTGAATATTCTAGAATGCATTTTATCAGGCCCTGGTGACTTGAAGACATCTAACTTGTCTAAATAATTTTTGACTTGTTCTTTTCCTATTTTAGACTCTGATTCTAACTCATTTTCACTGGCATTCACTATGTTAGACGTCCAATCACCACCAACCTTCTCTGTAAAAACCAAAACAAAGAAGTCATTAATCACCCTGCCACTTCCATATTTTCTGCAGCCCTGCACCTCCTCCCTGCCATCCCCCATGTGTCTCTGTGTCCCCACTCATTCATCCCCCTGTCCCCATGTGTCTGTGCCATCACTCAGCCCCCTTCCCTTATGTGGCCCTGCGCCTCCACTTCCATTCAGCCCCTGCCCCAGTCTGTCCTTCCCCACTATCCCTTATGATGCCCAGTGTGTTATACCCAGCAGCCCCATGTGCTCCATGCTGTCAGTCTCCATATCTCCGTCTGACCTGGCCCGACAGGCGCTGTGAAGAAGGCACTGCAGGTTCTTTCTCATCCCTAAGGTATCTGCGGCTAGCCGGGAGCAGCTGCTCTGTTCTAATGCCACAGCACTAGGGGGCAAAAGGCAGAACTTTCCTCACAATACTGTGCCTAAATCCATTAGAGGCTGCGAGTATCTGGCAAGTATCTGGGGGGAGGGATCGCTCAGTGGTTTGAGCATTGGCCTGCTAAACCCAAAGTTATGAGCTCAATCCTTGAGGGGGCTATTCGGGGATATGAGGCAAGAAGCTGTTGGATGACTTAATTGGAGATTAGCCCTGCTTTGAGCAGGGGGTTGGACTAGATCAGGGGTCTCCAAACTACGGCCCGCGGGCCGGATGCGGCCCGCGAGGCCCTCTCATCCGGCCCGTGGAGATCTTTCGGCAGGGGTCGGGAACCAGCCACGGGGCCGGGACGCGCCGCGTGCTCCGCAGCTGCCGCCGCCGGCCGGGACGCACCGCGTGCTCCGCAGCTGCCGCCGCCGGCCGGGACGCACCGCGGTCTCCGCTGCCGCCGCCGGCCAGGACGCGCCGTGGTCTCCGCTGCCGCCGCCGGCCAGGGACGGCTCAGAGCTGGGGCCGGGACGCGCCGCACCGCCACCCAGTTACAGGCGGCGAAACAAGGAGCCACCCACTGCCAGGCGGCGAAACGGTCTGTGGGGAGAGACCGGGTCAGTTGGGGGGTGGGGGGAAGAGACCGGGTTGAGCGGGTCAGTTGGGGGGGGGGGGGGGGGAAGAGACCGGGTTGAGCGGGTCAGTTGGGGGGGGGGGGGGGGTTTGGAGGAAAGGAGGTTTTGGGGGGAGAGACCTGGCTGGGTGGGTCAGTTGGGGGTTGGAGGAAAGGAGGTTTTGGGGGGAGAGACCTGGCTGGGTGGGTCAGTTGGGGGGTTGATGTGTAGTGTTCATGTGTAGTGAACAGGTGTTCATGTGTAGTGTTCATGTGTAGTGTTCAGGTGTAGTGAACAGGTGTTCATGTGTAGTGTATCAATGTGTTATTAAATAATAACTGAATAAAATAATATTAAATAAATAATTAAAAACAACATCCATGTTTTGATTCTTTTTTATTTGGACCTCGAGTGTGTTGTCGGCCCCCGAACTGCTATTTGATAGTTAATGCGGCCCTCGGGCTGAAAAGTTTGGAGACCCCTGGACTAGATGATCTCCTGAGGTTCCTTCCAAACCTGATATTCTATGACAAGCTTGTGGTAGTCTGTGCAAAGCCATGTCCTGCATCACCCATCAAGAAAGCCACAAGTGCCTGTGTGGTTCCAGCATCGGCCCAGAGCAACAATAATGACCTTGGCCCAGGGCATTTCCTGGGGCTTACAACCAGTGGCAGCTCCTCTGTTGCACCTTATACCAGCAGCTCCTGCCAGCCAGTCATGCATCTACACTCCCAGCTTCAGTCATCCCCGTTCCAGGCCAGACTTCCTATACTGGCTGCTCAGCTTTAGTCTAGGTCAGGTAGATTTGCATGGAAACAGCATCTTTATTTCTTAACTGCTCCCCGAGCTCCAGCCTGACATCACTGGCCAAAGACGGAGTCTCTCCAGGTCCTTACAGCACTCCCATTGCTGGCATGCCAGAACCAGAGCATGATTCTTTAGACGGAGTCCAGGAACCCATAGCTGCAGCCCAACAGTCTGAGAGCAGATGTCAGAGAAGAAGCAAGCTCAACAAAGCAACTCTCTCTTCCTACCAGCATCCCCTCAGGCTTGCTTGGGCTCAGCAGCTTAGGTGACCTCTGCTAGGCACTGAGTGAGTTGGGAGATGGTGCTGAGCCCAGGCTGAGCAGGCAAGTCAGCCCAGACTGCATCACCATGGGCCTTCCCCAGATTTAGGACAACACGAGGAAGAGGATGGAGCTGAAAGGGATGGCTCAGAGCACTCATGTCTGTTACCCCTAACAGCGGCCTGGATTTGCTGTGAGAACAAAGACCTGAGCCAGTTCAGGGTGTTTCTGGTGATCAGCGCAGGGAGTTAGAGGTGGGATCAGACCGTCTACTGATCAAAGCCATCCACCGAAGCAGAGGCCCAATGTCACGAGGATGGAGGCACCTGTACCTGCTCACCAGACTGACAAGTGCTGTCTTGGTTTCATTCCCAGGGCTGGAGCCTGACGCAGTAGGATCCAACCACTTGGCCAACAGGAGAAACTGGACCCTGCTCATTTATTAGCTTTTCTATCCGCTTGCTCACAAGTGTGAGGCCCGACAAGGCAGCACTGTCCAGTAATTCCCTGGAAGCAGGGTTTTGTTAGTTCTGGGCAGACTCCTGCCTGCCTAGGGCAGCATGGCAGGTTCCTCTGGAGGTGCCCAGGTCAGGTGACCATCTCTCAGGTGGGGTCCCAGAGTTCTTTATTTTTCCCACATCTAAAGGGGCAGATGCAGGTGGTGCCCAGGTGCTACCACTGATCCACAAGAGGAGCAGCTTTGCTACTAGAATTCTTTTACTGTGGCTGCAGAAACAGAATTTATTTTACATTTACCTGCTGATTCACCTGGGCTCAGCAGGATTCCTCGGGGTGGGGGGAGGCGGGAGTGTTTTGGTCTTGAGGAGAAAGCATTATTCATTGCTCGGCAGCCATTATAAAACAGATTAGATTTCAATCCCCAGGGCTGCAGCTCCATTTTACCTGCCCCAGGCAAAAGGTGAAGCACTCCTGCAGGGGTCAGAGGTTGAGTTCTCCCAGGAAGCCTCTGAAAGCCCTGGCCTCCCAGCTGCCTGGCTCCAGCACACCCAGTCCCTTCAGCTGTCACCTCAGCCTCCTGGAAACCCCAGTGTAAGATTGCCAGCCACTGCAGGAAGTGACAGGTTGAAGGATGTAGACCAGGCCTGCACAACATGCGGTCTGGGGGTCAAATGCGGCCCGCACGGGTTCACTATGCGGCCTGCGGGTGGGCAAGCCAAGCGGTGGGGTGGGGGAAAGCGGAGCCAGGCATGGGGGTGCGGGGGAGAGGAGATGGAAGAGGCTGGGGAGCTGAGGAGCTGAGCAGGGCAGGGATGTGCAGATGAGCTGGCGGCAGAGGGGTGTGGGGGGAAGCAGAGCCGGGCAGGCAAGGAGCAGCGAGCCAGCACACGGGGGAAAGGTAAGCGGGTCACTGGGGGGAGGGGGGCCTGAGGAGCTGGGGGGTGTAGGGCGGGGATGTGTCGCGCTCCTGCGGGGCAGCGTGTTTGGCTCTCCACTGAGCCAAACATGCCCCTTTCCCAGAGTAACGCCACTGCATGGCAGCACTCAGGGGGAGTCTGCATTGTGCTCCCCCCTCCTCTGAAGTAGTGCCGCGCGGCAGCGGTGGGTTGGATGGGGTATGGGAGTCCCGGGGAATGGGGGGGTGGAGAGGGGTCAGGGCAGTCAGGGAGCAGGGGAGTTGGGTAGGGGGTGGGGTCCTGGGGGGTGGTTCGTGGTGAGGAGTCTCTGGAATAGGCAGTCAGGGGACATGGAACAGGGAAGCTTAGATAGGGGGTGGGATCCTGGGGGGCAGTCAGGGGATAAGGAGCGGGGGGGGGGTTGGGGTTTTGGGGGGGCAGGGGAGTGGGAAGGAGTGGATGGGGTTGAGGCGAGGGCTTTTCGGCCCGCCGCTGGGTTTTTTGCAGTAATATGGCCCTAGCCACTTTCCGCAGGCCTGATGTAAACATTCCTGGGCCTCTCTACCAACAAGCAGCCCACAAATCACATCAGCACCAACATGTCAGCGTCCCTTTGCACTACACATATTGGCCCATGAATCCCAGATTTCTCAGTGCTGGGGACAGAGGGACTCCGGGGAAAAGTCAGAGCCCACAGCTTCTGCCTCTGGTCCCTTACACAGCATGGAAAGGAAAGTGGCATAGAGGAGCAGAATACTGCAGGGATGAAGATGGGCTTTGAGGAACTGCTGATTGAAAACTTTATGAGATTTTAACACCCACTTTCAGTCCCACAGCTTGCTACAACTGCAGGCCTCCCAGGAAACCAAATGGATTGCAGGCTCACATGGTCTCCTCTCTTCACAGGGCAGCATGGAGCTGGCAGGCCCAAGCACTTGTCAATACAAGATGTAGGGGGGTTGTTACAGACATCCCTCCTATATGTCTACGAAAAATGCAACTGCCCCAGCCACCACCACATTGTCCACAGCACGATGCCACTGAGCCCAAAGCCATCACACTCCTAGCTGAGACAGGGTAAGGCTCCAGGCTAGGACTTGGGCCATCCAGGCTCAATTTCCTGCTCTGCCTCAGACTTCCTACGTGCCCTTGAGCATGCCACTTAGCTTCCCAGGACCTCAGTTCCCATCTGTGCGGGGGAGGAGAGGGGCGGTACAGGCCTGCCCTGCCTCTGGGGGGAGTGAGATTAAATGCATGGGACATGGTGAGGGGGCTCAGATACTGTAAGGGGTGGGGGGAACAAGTACCTCAAATAAACAGGAGAGACTCAGACTGGGCAGCCAGTTCCAGGCAGGACCCTGCCAGCCAACTTGCCTGGGCTGACTTTCTGCACCATCCAGCAGGGAGATCTTGGGCAGCAGACAGTGAATCCAGAGAGGGGACGAATGACCCAGATGACCCCTCACCACCGCAGAAAACACTCTGCACCTGCCGGCCTCTTTCTCACCACCCCAAGTAGGGCAGCAGAACTGAAATCTGGGTAGGTATTCCACCAGCTGGTGACCTTCGCAGGACACCATGACCGTTTATACAGGGGGGTTCATTCCGGCCACATGCACAGCAGCCTGGCCAGCTGTTCAGGCTGATCCAGCAGGGCAGCAAAGCTGCTGGCTAGCCCCAGGTCTCCACTCAGTAGCAAAGAGGCCTCAGTACAGAGGGCCTGCTGTGCAGCAAGGGTGAGGCGTGGCACCCAATGCCAAACCTGTCCAAAAACACTCCTCACTCATCCCCTACCCCCAGCAGCTTGGACAACCCAGCTTCCAAGCAAGCAGCACCTGTGGCTCTGACCTCCCTGTCAGGCTGTAGCTTTGGGCCCAAGAACACTCCCCCCCACACACACACCTTCTGGGCTAGTGCTTATTGCCTGAGCCTTGCAGTGTCTGCTCACTGCACACAGAGGAGGAACAGCCTGGCAGGGTCAGCTGAGGGGCAGGCGCTGCCACCTGGAGGAGTCAGAACTGAGATGAAGAGAAGAGGGGACCCTGGTGGGGGCCAGCTTGAGGGAGGGAGAAAGGGTACATGATCTGGAGGAGGTGGCTGTGGGGGAGTCAGATATGCAGGGCAGAAGCAGGGGCTGTCCGGGAGCAGGGGCTGTCCCCCTTCCCCCCCACTGCCTGCCCAGAGACACTGTGTGGGATACATTTTAGGTAAGTGGCAAAACATTGATGTGCTTATCTGAGTGAGCTCCAAGATTCTCCATCTGTGCAGCCACAGACCTGGGGACTGGCCCAGCCCGGGCTCCGTACACACCAGGTGATTGCTGCTGGTAGGGTTAGCTCCAAAAACACCCTGGCCCTGGAAGAACCAATGCTTCCCATTGCCTAAACTCACCTGTGACTCACCAGTTCCAAGTAGCTGAGGGAGGGAGGGAGGTGCGGCTAATGTCCCTTTCCAGCGGCTATGCCCCTCCAGCTGCCTACACTACCCCACAATCCCAGCAAGGGTTTGGTAAACAGCCCTGCCAGCCACATTACTAATCAGGGACACTGCAGTAGAGCGGTGCCCCTTGGATGCTGTCCTAAACACATGTGCTGCACCAGAAATATTCACAAGCTGGTGCTGGGACCAGGCAGCCAAAGAATGCCGCTGAGCAATGCAAGCCACTGCTGGGAAGCCCCCAGTGAGAAAACCCTCCCACGGGAGCAGGACCACACCACACTTACATCTCTCCCATCTCTCTACCAGAAGCAAAATGCTCGAGACACCAGCATGACCTTGGAACAGGGCTGGACCCAGCTGTCACACCCCAAGGGCAGAAAAATGGCTAGGCAACATCCAAAGATGGTATCCCAAGCCTGCGATCAGCACCACAGTCACGTCAGTCTCTGCCGCTGGGGTCATGGTGTCAGCTGTCTTATCCCACTCCTGCTGCCAAAGGACTCAGGTACTTTGGGAGCAGAGAAGATGCATGGAGCCACAGGTGTCACAGTGCATGTGTTCGGTGATTAATTGGCCTTCACAGCATTTATCCAATTATGGGAGATGCCTCTTCAGGCTGGAGAAATAATCAGCCTCTAATCTCCTTAGGGGCAAGCCTGCCCCTGCTCTGAGCCTTGGAGAGGGGCTTGTTTGTTTTGCTATTAACCAGCTCAGCTGCTGTTCTGCTAAGATGCTCCTCAGCCCAGGAAGAAGAGGTGACTGATGGCTGTTAATTCACTTGTTCTGAAACCCTAATTAGACAACCAAATGAATCACTGAAGCTGCTAATGAGGACCTAGGACCTTGCTGGCCTCAGGGTATCCACTGCACGGATGTACCAGCCCAGCCTCTGAGCTCTCACTAGTCCAGCTCCTTTGCTGGGTCACCTCAGACAGTACCTCAGCCCAGAGGAGCATCATGGTTTGGATATATTCCAAGAACAGCAGGCTAAATAAGTTGGCAGCCAAGTGAGTTCCCCAGAGGATGCCTGCTGGAGGCAGGACCTGACCTGACCCACGCCTGCACTTCCAGGTACAAGCCACTGAAAATACACAGCTCCCAGCTGAGAAGAGATTTCAGCCCCCACTCATCCAACACCTCTGGAGTGCAGAATCCTGAGAGCTGGCACAAGGGATGGTTCTTTCCAGCCCACAGGGGACCCTCACAGCCCTCTGTAAAGGAGGCAGGACAGTTTGGCTTTAGTTAAGACACCTGCATTGGGCAGGTTCTTTCTCTCTCACACACACATACATCCTATAGATTTGTCTCTGGCACACTGCAAGCTTTCAGGTTCATGGGGAACAGTTTCTAGTCATGCTGGCACCTCCAGGGAACTCCACATTTGCGTCAGAGATAATATTCTGCGCTTATGTAGTGCTTCCTCTCTCAAGGCCCTTCCCCAGGAGGGTCAGCATAAGCAGCTCCATTTCACAGATGGGAAATGGAAGCACTGAGGGTGAAGCTGAGGGACCACAAAGCAAGTCAGCTGCAGAGAAGTGAGCACAAGCCATGTTTGACTTCAAGCCCACTACTCCATGAGATCACAAATGCCCAAGGGACAGCCCTCAGGACCCTATATCCAGGCAGATCCACCTCCCTAGTCAAGCTAAGGAGCTGCATCTTCCTGTCTGCAGCCTGTCAGGAAGCATGTGGAGATTAACAAGAGGGACTTCAAAGGGTGCACAGTGCTGGCCTTTCCTTCCACCTGCCCCATCCATGCACAGTTGCTCAGAATAAGAAATGCACCCAGTTGGGCTGCGTCAAGACTGGCGAAGAAATGCAGTGACACAAAGCCAAGCTGGCTAGCAGAAGAGGCAGGAAGGTGTTTCCAGTGAGGAGGAGGAACTGACCAGACACAGGGCAAGGGGCTGCGATACCAACCTGAGAGAGCCCAGGCAAATGAGGGAGAACTCTCCAGAAGCAGCTCTCCTTGGTGCAGTGCTGAAAGCCTGGACAGGGCACTGCTATTCTGGCTGGGACGATTCTGTATTTGCACTAACTAGTTGGAGGGGTTGCCTTCGCCTCTGAAGGCGGAGCACCAGACACAAAGATACATGTGTCTGGCACCTCTCAGCAAGATCCTGAGTGCAGATAACACACAAACCTTAATCTCTGGCCACTGCTAGACATCAATAACTCTCCATCTCCTCACAGCACAGCTCACATGGTGGCTTTGGGGATCAGGCCACAGAATTCCCTATAGTTCTGCTCCAGCCGCTTTCCTTAGCTAGTTCATGCTCTCCAGCTGCACATGAGCTAATCTCATGCTCATTAGTAGTGTCTGCTCATGGTTGGGCAGCACTCTGGATGGGGAGCTATGCTCAAGTGAACACCAAGCCAAATGTGCTATGAAGGGCAAGGACGGACAGTAGGCAGCTCAAGAAGAGCCACTTCTCTGAAATCAGCCCCAGTTCTCTACACACAGCAGCTGGACAGGGTTGCTAACAGGGTTTGTGGGTGTGAGATTAGTTCTGAGCTGCTCACATGACACGTAAGCAAAGTCCTCTCTTGGCTTGCAAGGACAAGGGCCATAGAAAGGGATCTGAACAGGGGAGCCAGGCAGGGTAACTGCACAACATGAGGGTGGCTGGCTGGATCCCCAGAGGGGCTGGCCTGGGCCAGCAGTGTGGGGAATGGCACTGGGAGTGAGCATGGAACCAAGGCCCCAGCATGGTGCAGGGGTGCTGCACTGCGAGAGGTGCAGTCTCGAGCGCTGATGGTCAGCAGAGGTGCCCGGCACTGAGTCAGGCCGACGTACCTGCTGTCTGAGCTGAATGCCAGTCAGGGTAATTCCATCCTGCTGATCTCGTAGACTTTAAAGTCAGACGGGACAACTATGATCATCTAGTCTGACCTCCTGCAAAATGCTGGCCACAGAATCTCCCCCACCCACTCCTGTAGTAAGCCCCTAACCTATGTCTGAGCTACTGAAGTCCTCAAATCATGGTTTAAAGACTCCAAGGTGCAGAGACCCTTCCCCACCCCCACCCACATATTCAGCAACTCCCATTGCCTCCTGCCCTGAACTACATATACCTCCCTCCTGTCAGAGTGTGTCAGGGAGGGTGGGCCCTACAGGAGGGTGTGACGGAGTAGGAATACTGTGTGTGTGCCTTACTTTCCCCTATGCATTTCTTAAGTGTCTATGTGAAGGAATAGGGGCTGATAGTGTTGCAAAGCAGAGAGACAGTGTAAGCAAGTAGCCGACGCCCTCCTCCCTCTCTGCAGGTGTCCATACCTGAAGCTGTAATCTGACTCCAAGTGGGGGAGGGAGGTCACCTGACCTGGCTGACCCAGGGGGGAGGAGGGGCTGGAGAAAGGGAGTTTCAGTCTGAAGCTAGCTGGAGTCAGGCAGGGAAGGGCAGAGGGGCTAGCTAGCTTTCTGGCCCCCCAAAATGGATCCAGATGAGGGCTCACGTTCGCTGTATGGTCTGTGTTAGACCAGGTACTGGTCATCGAATAAACCTCTGTTTGAGAATCATGTCTGACTGTGGATTTGGGGTACAGGACCCTCTGGCTCCCCCAGGAGACCCCGCCCCCCGGGCAGGCTCACTGAGGGCAAGTGCACGGAGGGGCAGAAGGTGCTGAATGCTCTGAGGTCAGACCCAGGCAGGTGTAAGCGGGAACCTCTAAAGCTCCTAGCCTTGGAGACAGGCTGTGTACGGAGAGAGGACGTTTTCCCTCGGAGTCCTAACTGGCTTCATAGGGGGCAAGTTCCAGACCATCGCCCGGGCACTCCGTGACAGAGGGAGGAGCAGGTCGACTCTCAATGCTCCTCTCTGGCCTGTCTGGCAGCCACCTCCCCATGACAGTCCCCAGGATCCTGCAATCAGATCCTCCCTGGCTGAAGGCAGGGGCTCAGGGCACAAGACAGAAGACATACTGGAGCGAGGCTATTCCAGGAGGCTGTAGGGCCAGAAATGCCCTCCCAGTCCCACTGCTCACCCCATGAGGCAGGGCACGGTGCTGCTGCTGACTGGAGCATGCATGCTGCAGTGAGGCAGACACACCTGGGAGGTGGGGGAGGAGGCAGCACCAGACATTCTGGAAAGTGGGGGGGGGGAGGGGGGAATGGACAGACTTTATGTCCAGAGTGACCCCAGACCCGGGCTGCTGTCAGGAGCTAGCTCCCCACCATGACATATGCATGCTATCCATCACCCCCACCCCTGCATGCACTAGTTGCCTGATGCAGGCGTGGAACCTCCCTCTGCAGTTCAGTCACACACACACCTGGGGCTGGACCGGAGTCCAGGGTGCCCCCAGGGAAAGCAGGCTGAGATTTCTAGGCTCAGGAGGGGCTGGTTTCCTCCCTCTCAGACACCACATTCATATGTTAGGAAAGTGTCGCAGTCCCTTCCACCAGCAAACAAACACCCACCCCCACCCCGAGGGACGTCTGCTGCAGCTCATGGGACTCCGACCCTGGCACACTCACCAACCACCAGGAGGGTGGAACAGTATTTATTAGGCCAGGCCTATGGAGAGTGTCCACACGGACAGCCAAAACTGCTGCTGTAGAATCTGAGAGCTGGTAGCATATGGGTCACACCAGCTGCTAGGGCTTCCTTGAACCCTCGTGAAGTAAATCCCAGCAGGGCTAGTGTCTGGTGGGGGATGTACCAGAGATCTCACAAGCGACTTTTAGCTGAGGTCCTAGGCCATTGAGGCTCACAGAGAGGAGACAGGCACTGCCCAGGGCTTGCAAACTGGGAGGGAAGGTTACAAATAATTTGATGGCAAAAGCAGTTTCCATTTAAATGAGGAGAGCAGAAAGGATCATGGATTCCCAAGGTGCAAGGAGACAGGAAGCCTTCTACAGGCGAAGAGCCTGTAGCCCAGGGGTGAGCAAACTTTTTGGCCCAAGGGCCACATTGCGGTTGAAAACGTGTATGGAGGGCCGGGTCTGGGAATGCTTTGCCCCCACAAATAGCCCAGCCACGCCCCCTATCCGACCCCCTCCCACTTCTTACCCCGTGACTGCCCCCCCTTAGAATACCATTTAACCCCCACTTGTCCTGATTGCCCCCTCCCAAGACCTCCCATGCTAACCACCATCCCCAATCTAAGCCCCTCTGCTCCTTGTCCCCTGACTGCCCCCTACAGAGACCCCACACACTAACTGCCCACCCAGGACCCTACCCCCTTCTCAACTCCCCCTGCTCCCTGTCTACCCCGACCCCTATCCACACTGCCGCCTTCAGACCCCCACCCCAGGACTCTCGTGCATTATCCACCCCCCACCCCCCCATGCCTTTCCCCGACCGCTCTCTGGCCAGAACCTCCATCCCATCCAAGAGCCCCCTCTCCCCTGACAGTCCCTGTCCCTTAACCAACCCCTCCCCCCGCTCTGCCCCCTTACTACGCTGGTGGCCCTGCTGGCGTTGCACATGCTGCACCGCTCTCCGGGAGGAGCGGGTAGCCCTGTGCGTCATGCTGAACTCCAGGAGAGCAGGGGAGGGGCCGGAAGCAGTCTCCTTTGCTGGAGTTCAGCCGCGCTGAGCTCCAGAAGAGCGGGGAAGGTAGGGGCGGGCCAGGAGCAGCCTCCCCTGCCAGAGCTCAGGCGGGCCGGTGGGGACAGTCTCGCAGGCCGGATGTGGCCTGCGGGCCGTAGTTTGCCCACTTCTGCTGTAGCCACTAACCATGGGCTGGCTCCCTGATACCCCAGGGACACATAAAATACCCCATACAGCAGGGTGCATACACACTCACTCCCCCATGCAGCACGACCCTCTCACCTCGCGCAGTTTGTCCATCTCGTTCTGCAGCACCTGCTTGGCCAGCTCTGTCTCGATCAGCCTCTGGTGCAGGTCCTCATTCTCCTCCTCCAGCTTGATTCTCTTCTTCTCCACCACCTCCAGCTCATTGTGGAGCCTCACAGAGACGTCCTTGGCCACCTGCAAACAGAACAGGCTGAGGCTCATCCAAACGGGCAAGTGCAGCGTCTCTAACACCGTTATGAAAGCAGTGCTCAGAGGGGCAGGCAGAACTGGGACCTATCATGCGGGGTGCTATACATGCACACAAGGACCCGGACACTGCCACAGAGGGCAGACCAGGATAGAGGGCTCTAACATTTCCTCATGACTGGAAATAGCTTTTCCATCCACGTAGACTGGGAATTTAAAAAACATGCAAACAGTTACCACAGTTAATCTAGGGCCTACAATTTGTAATGAGCAGTAGTAGCTAGCCAGGGAGCAGCTAGGCGCGTGGGAAGGCTGCCCTCTGAGCTAGGGATTTGCTGCTCTCACTGAGGCCCTTCATTCTCTCCTGCATGGGGAGGACAGATTCTGGACCAGGTTCCCAAGAGGACAAACCATCTTTGCAAGGTGCTGTCTCCAGCAGTGCATTAGCCACCCTGCTGTACTGTGCCTGGGCCTGGCAGTAAACAGGGGCTAATATGGTATCGCTATTCGAACCACTACATTGCTTCAAACCCCAGCTCCACTGAGAACAGAGAAGGGAACAACTGATACCAGCAAGATACATTTATTGTCACTCATGCACAGCAGGGAATGCAAATTACAGGGGCCCGAAGTGTAGCAGCTGATGCCCCCAGTGCCCACAGGCAGCCCCAGTCTCCAGGCTGGATCCCCCAGGCAGCATGGAGCCAGCACTGATCAGTGAATGGAAACACTGATGCAAGCAAGTGGAGAGCTCAGACATGGGGACAGCGCGTGTCACAGCCAGAGTGAAAATGGCCATGGCGAACCTGCAACTGCTGACACAGCCAGGGGGCAACTGGCACAGCTCCACTGTACTGGCCACAGCTCCTGGAGGGAGAAGAGTCACTAAAGTGACAGTGGGTGACTCAGTAAGACACTCTGCCAGCTACAAGGAGCTCAGCAAACAGGTCACATTCCTGCATCAGGTCTGCCTAGCCAGAGCACTTGGGCTGCCATAAGGGTCTGAGGCAAAGGCAGACCTGAGCCCCAGGCGAGGAGGAAGGCCAGTTGAATGGATTTAGATCAACTGATCATGAGTTTTAAACAGAAATATCACACCAGATGGGCTCACGGTCTCCTTTGCTGGGTTCCTGCTAGTCCCCCAGAGCTGGGTGCCTGCGTCTGTGACCTTGTCGCTGTAAATTACTTAGTTGGGGATTGGTCCTGCTTTGGGCAGGGGGTTGGACTAGATGACCTCCTGAGGTCCCTTCCAACCCTGATATTCTATGATTCCAAAGGAACTACTGTGACGGAGTAGGAATACTGGGTGTGTGCCTCAGTTTCCCCTATGTATTTCTTGAACGTCTATATGAAGGGATAAGGATGTGTAGCTGATGCAAAGTAGAGCCTCTCTGCAGCTGTCCATACCTGAAGCTATAATCTGACTCCAAGTGGGGGAGGGAGATCACCTGACCTGGCTGACCCAGGGGGGAGGAGGGGCTGGAGAGTGACTTGCAGTTTGGGGTCTGAAGCTAGCTGGAGTCAGGCAGGGAGGGCAGAGGAGCTACCTCGCTCTCTGGCCCCCAAAATGGATCCAGCTGAGGGCTCACACTCGCTGTATGGTCTGGGTTAGACCAGATACCGGTCACTGAATAAACCTGTTTTACTGGCTGGCTGCGAGTCACGTCTGACTGTGGAATTGGGGTGCAGACCCACGGGCTTCCCTAGGACCCTGCCTGGGCGGGCTTGCTGGGGGAAGCGCATGGAGGGGCAGAAGGTGCTGAATGCTTCGAGGTCAGACCCAGGAAGGTGTAAACGGGGACCTCTAAGCTCCTAGCCTTGAAGACAGGCTGTGTACGGAGAGAGGACATTTTCCCTCGGAGTCCCAACTGGCTTCATAGGGAGCAAGTTCCACACCATCGCCCGGGCACTCCATGACAACTACCAAGTGGGGTCACAGCCTAATCACCCACCGCTCACAAACCCACGCCTGCCAATCCCAGTGATGGGTTCTGTCTCCTGGTGTTGAGTTTGAACTTTACCCTGGCTTTGTGGCTCTGTCTGAACTATCAGCCTAGGCTCTGACCTGCTGGTAGCCCCTGACCTTTTCCCCACCTCCGCAGCCATGTTTCCATTGTCTTTCCAATTAGCATTTCTTGTGCAACTATAACACTGGTTTTAACCGGATTCACTCAGCGGAATCTTGATTGATTATGCATGACCATTATGACCTGTTAATTACTTTGTTTACTTCTGTGTATAAATATTGATGCTTACCCCTAATAAAGTTGCCACACTTACTCTGAAGCTTCTGAGCTAAGAATAGTGTGAGCCAGTTGATCAACGAATTGGTGTGTGTGTACTTGGTCTCTGACAGCTTATGTGCCCTATACCAACTCTGCACTTCTCGGTTGCTGGATGGTGAGTAAGGACTTGCTATTTTTACCTAACAATTTGGGGGCTTGTCCTGGGATTCCTTCTGGTGCAGTACCTCTGTCCCGTGGTCGGATCACTCATATACGAATTGGCAGGCGCCAAGGGAGATTTTTCCCAGCCAATTCAATATTGAGGGGTCATGTACTGGACGGTAGGGTAAACGCCAGTTGGAGGGCTCCTGTCAGACACCATGGGTCAAGGGACTAGTGTCCCTTTTCAGAGCTTTTTTGAGCATTATGAATGAGTTGTGTTATGAAGAAAGACTACCAGTTCAGAAGGGTGTGACTAAAAGGAAGTTGTACACGTTGTGTGTAAAGAATTGGACTGGGAATACGGGCCAACCTGGAAGAAAGGTTGCCTTTGTATGGTTCTTTCGAGCAGGCTGCTTTAAAGAGGAGTAGAGGGCCAGATCAAAAAAAACATCCAGGACAGCTAGGTTACTGATTTTGTTTGATCTCTGCAGCAGAGCTGTGAAAATCTTTAAAGATTATGGCAGTCAGGTATTCTCCCGAGAGTGAACCCCCTCCATATTATTTCGATGAAGGATGTAAACCATGGCGTGTTTTAACCCGCCAGTTGGTCCCCACTGCACCTGCCCTCACTCCTCCGCAAGGGAACTCTCTCCAGGGCGCAGAGGGGAATCTGCAGGACTCAGGATCAGAGTCTATGCAGAGGGATAAGGAGGAAACGGAGGGGCCCACACCTCGGGAGAAGCAATCACTTGGCAATAGGCCAAAAGGAAAATCCCAAGCTGTGTGTCTAGGGAAGAAAAATGTGTGTCTGAATCTTCTTTGTCTGTGGAGCAGACAAAAGGTGTTTTTCAGCCTGTGATAGTTAAGAAAAGTGCAGTAGTGTCGAAGGTAGTTATGGATTCAGCTAAAGCGCAGAAAGAAAATAGTTCTGAGTTTGTAACTGCAGGGAAAAAAATAACTGTAACCTCTTGTTCAGTGAGTCTGTGAATTTGCCTGAAAGGGGATCAGAGATGTAAGTAAAGCCCAAAAAAAGTTTGTGGTTGCTCAGGAAAGCATTCCTTGGGAGCAAGCCCTAGGTAAAAAGGGTAAGAACAGGATTTCTGTAAGCGGTAAAATGTTGCCTAAGAAAGTTCCTGAAGGAAAAATAGTTAGGCAGTTTGATGCAGTTAAAAAGTGTAAAAGTAATTTAATCAAAAAGGTTTCAGCTCTTAACAGCCTGAAATTGTCTGTAGTAAATGGATCTAAAAGTTCAGTGAAATGCTCGAAGAAAAGAGTCCTGGCAACTCCAGCAGCCAGGAAATTGTTTTCAGTGCAAACAGCCCGGTCACTAAGCATGAATGCCCCTGGGGACGCCCAATGGGTCTGGCCGCATCCGCAGATAGTTACACCGGGGACGAATACATCCCTGCATCACCAGCTCATTGGAGAGACAAAGTTGTTCAAAGAGGAATGTCCCCATGCTGATTCTGCAGGTAGACAGTCTGTGTCCCAGGTTAAAAGAGATGGTGCAAATCTCACCCCTAGACACTTTGAATGTAATTTGTAGTCTCTTGGGGAACCTAACATCTGATCCCCTGTGAAAGCAGAAGCGAGTAAAAAAAAAAAAAGGACAATGAACCTTTAAAACTAGCTTGTTAGTAAAAATAAATGGTATCCCTTTTAAAACTAGCCCCAAAAGCTTGCTCCTGTCTGTAAAAATGCAGATTACTTGACTTGCTAATGGCTGGTAGCTCAGGGCCCCTTTCAGATCAGGCAGGGAATTCTGTTAAGCAAGACGGAGTAGAATTTGACCCTTCAGGGCAAGGAGAGAAAAGAAAATTTGATTTTGTAAAGTAAAACCACAAAGTAACCGTAATAAACTGAAATTCTAATAGTATTGACCCAAAGGCATAGAAAAATAGTAAAGAGAAATAATTTTAGTGAAAATAAGAAAATGTTTTAGTGTCTTTAAAATGTCTGTAAATAAATCCCTATGATAAGTAATCCAAGCACAGAGATTATTAGCTTGCAAGTATGCGGCTATGGATGGTTTGGTTAAATTTGTTAAAAGTGTAAATATATATATGTGGTGTTAATTGGTTGGGGCCCCATTGAACTCCAAGAGAAGGCAAGAGTTGAAAGTAAAGATTCTGGTAGAGATAATTGTATTCTTTTAGGCTGTGACTAGCTTTAAATCCAAAAAGCAAGCCAGAAAACATCTGTGTTCATGCAAATTACCTAATTGATAAAAAGTAATTGAAACCTGGTTTGCCTAAAAAACAAATAAAAGAAAATAATAACTGATTCCCTTAGAAAAGGGTGGAGATATGGGTTTTTTGGTCTTTCAGAAAAATCAAAAAAAAGCTGATGCCAGCTGACAAACTATGCACTTACTAGCACAATAAGAATTGTATTTTATGTTCTATGTTTGTCTTAGAATGTTTGTCAATGTGATCAAAACTGTTTTTGTGATAAATTGTACATAAGGCAATATAATTCAAAATTGAAATGTAGATATTTGTTTATTCAATTTGTAAAAATTGTAAAAAAAATAAAATTGTTTTGACTATTATTAAACAATGTTAAGGTTTAAATATACTTGCTATAATTTCACTAGCTAAGAACAATATAAACAATAATTTTCAATTGAAATTAAATACCAATAGACTTTAGAAGCATTAACATGACAAGTTAACTCACTCCTCAAATTGCACATAGAATTCTTCTGGCTACCCCAGATTTCTGGCCAGAGGGCGAGGGAGAGAAAAAAAAGCTATTGGACACCAGAGGTTGTACCAAGTGGCCTCCTCAACAGTTGGTATGCTTGTCCTGTTCTGTTACTCCAAAGCTCTGTAATTCAGTTATTTTTATTATAAGAGGGTATGTGGTATGTAATGTATAGTAAAACTAAGTACTGTATAAAAACAATGTATATGTACTCATTTGTGGGGAAAAAAAAAAAAAAGGGTGTGTGAGGGAGGGCTAAAATGCCCACTCAGTTGTAAAGTTTGTAACACTGCCAAGTATTAATGAAATGTGTTAGGTTTTTTTTCTTACTCACAGGTAAAGAATACATTACCTAAGGATCCTGAACAGCCTTGCCACACCCTGAACTGTTCACTACCAATACTTTTGTGAAATACTAAAGACTGATTGACTGTCTGCACCCATGTTTTACATTAAAAGATTTGTCTGCCATATCAGCAATTCAATCGAAAGGAGTCACAAAGTCCATCCAGAACCCGGCCCTGAGCTGTCTTTCTTTTTGAGAAGCTTCAAATTAACTTTTCTGAACTGCCATCCTGTGTAAAGCATTTCCTACCAAAAGAGCAAATGCTTAGACTGTGGCCAAATATCTCTTAAATGATTTTATCCCTAGGTATGGGTACCCAAGACAAAGACTTAAACCGTGGGTCTCATTTTACAGAAACAGCTTTTCAGCAAGTTATAAGTGCCTTAAGAATTCAAAAATGCCACACACCTTGGCACCTGCAATCTAATGGCCAAGTTAAAAGGACAAATGGACTAAGAAAAACATAGTTAAAAAAAAATATGAACTGGTCTTAACAGGACAAATGCATTACCCCTTGTGCTGCACAATCTCCATGGCACTCCTAGGGGTCAAATTAAGTTATCACCTTTTGAACTACTTTTTGGCAGGCCTTCCTCAGTTTACCTAATCAAATATTCCATGACTGCTAATTTAGTGCTTAGAGAAGCAGAAATAACTTTTTGTTTTACAGCTCCAGAGACAGACTGACTCTCTCCACAGATATATTCTATCCTTCCAGAGACTACTTTTGAATGTAAAAGCACACTTGATAGAACCTGCTTCTTGAGTCTTTGTTAAAGCCTACGAGAAAGTTCTGCTCCAGCCCCTGTGAGAAGGACCATACCAAGTGCCTTGGTCACCCCAACCATCATCAAGGTAGCAAAGAAGGAAGCCTAAATTCACCACGCCTGATGCTAGCATGCCCTTTTTCCAGACGACAACAAGGCAGCTAAAGCCTCTACCCTCGACGGACCAGGATGAGAAGTAGTCGACAGCGGGGCAACCAAAGCCCTAGCAACTGGAGAGAGGATGAAGAAGAACCCCGAAGAAAAGTGGCCAGCGGAGGCCGTGTCGGGTCACGGCCTGAAGATAAAATTCAAAAGGACTTAATAATGTTTATCAAATTAAAGTATTAATCAATTTTAAGTTATTAATCTTGTTTTAGATTAAGCAAGATTTATTTCGTAAGTATAATGTTTTTATTCCCAGGAAGTCAAAACCTGTATTTTGAAAAATAGAAATGATTGTTGAGTGTGTACTCAGTTCTCAGTAGATGCAGGATAAAAACTCCTCTTTGTACCTATCCCTCTAATTATTGTTAACATGACTTAAATGCTACCAAGATAGAGATTTGGTCCAGAATAATCTAACATAGGACCTATTTTGTGAAAAGTAACTCCTGGTTGGGTAAAAATAGAGCTTCCACCAGTAAATTAGCACTTTTTGGAACATATTGGGTATGTAAAGCTAAATGTATTGCCCTGCAACTAGACGGGTTCATGTTACTTAGCTTAACTGAAACCACCTACTCACATTTTCTCCCAAGCCTCTTACTTCCCCAATGTTCGGAATGTTTAAGAGACAAACCAAGCAGTTAATCTCCGTGAGAGTCTATCCTGAAACAAGTGGGCAAGTCAAAATGGCCTGAAACATAATGTTAGCTGCCCAAAGAGGAATATGTGCTCTCATGAATGAGAAATGCTATGTCTTTGAAAATAATATCTACCTCAACACCCCAATACTGGGTGTGCCTAAACTGAATAGTACCTATAAATTGGTGCATAATTTAAAAGCTGACAGTAATTTGCTTTTAAAATATAAAAGAAATCTTTAAAGAGGAAGGATTGTTAAAATAATGTTTTTCTAACTTAAAAGCAACTGTATTATGAATGTTGTGTAATATGATTTTAAATGCAACATGTATTTTAATGGCACCCGCCTTTAGTAAAACTCTTGATGGGTATTGTTGGGGCCATAGTAATCCTTATAATACTGTGTTGTATTCAATGTGTCCCCTCCCTCATAAACTCATGTAGGTCAGCCTGTTCTTTTGCTATTACACCCAAAGGCCCCACTCTTTTCGAGTTGGCACAGGCTGAAGTTGCCAAGCTGCCCTTGGCTCCTTAAACTAGGATGTAGCTTTTGGTAAATAGTTATACCAAAGCTACAAATGGAGGAATGTTGAGTTTGAACTTTACCCTGGCTTTGTGGCTCTGTCTGAACTATCAGCCTAGGCTCTGACCTGCTGGCAGCCCCTGACCTTTTCCCCACCTCCGCAGCCATGTTTCCATTGTCTTTCCAATTACCGGTAGCATTTCTTGTGCAACTATAACACTGGTTTTAACTGGATTCACCCAGCAGAATCTTGATTGATTATGCATGACCATTATGACCTGTTAATTACTTTGTTTACTTCTGTGTATAAATATTGATGCTTACCCCTAATAAAGTTGCCACACTTACTCTGAAGCTTCTGAGCTAAGAATAGTGTGAGCCCGTTGATCAACGAATTGGTGTGTGTGTACTTGGTCTCTGACAGCTTGTGTGCCCTATACCAACTCCGCACTTCTCGGTTGCTGGATGGTGAGTAAGGACTTGCTATTTTTACCTAACACTGGCGTATCACCCGGGCCCTGGGAAGGGACACTGCGACTGGGTAACACCAGGCTGTGCCCTCCTCAGCAGTTAGGAGGAGGTTAACTCTGGGCCAAGACAACATCATTGTCTGTGCAATCTTCCAGAGATCAGCACATTTAATCCTGGGTGGGGGCAACTGGCACAGCCACATGCTGGCATCACACTAAACCAATAAGGGAGAAGCCATGCCCACCATGTTTCCAGATCAGAGAGAGACACAGACAAGGCTCAGATGGCAACCCGCAGACTAATAATCCACATGAGCTCCCCATGCTTGTCTCTCTGGTGCAGGATGGCTCAGAGCACCAGAAAAGGGGATTTATACTGGGGAGTCCTTCCTGTGCCGGGCAGCCAAGTCCTTTTCTCCAGGGCACCCATGGACACGGGGAGCGGGGGATGCCAGAGAACCACCGTGCATTCCTATACCACCATTTCCATTTGCTTCTGGCTCCTCCTTGGGCCAGCTGCTCCCCCAGCCTGGACTCCTCCTCTAGGTGACTCCATCTCACCTCCAGTCTGAATCAGGGCTGCATCACCCCAAAGGCTGGAAAAGACTTTTCCCTCAATCCCGGGGCACTACCTTCAGCCAGCAGCTGTGTCTGAAATGGGAGTGGCTTCCAAGTGCAGTGCAGGAGGGAACAAACAGGCGGCATCTCCATGCCAGGGTTTGGCACGGAGCCACAACATATGGAGCCACCTGCAACACAACAGCCGCAAAGGCTGGGGGGGGAGGGGGAGGTCCCAACACAACCCTGACTGACAGGCTGGGCAGGAGAGTGGGGGGGTGTACATGTGACGGAGTAGCAATACTGGGTGTGTGCCAGTTTCCCCTATGCATTTCTTGAGCATCTATGTGAAGGGATAAGGATGTGTAGCTCATGCAAAGCACAGCCTCTCTGCAGGTGTCCATACCTGAAGCTGTAATCTGACTCCAAGTAGGGGAGGGAGGTCACCTGACCTTGCTGAGCCAGGGGGGAGGAGGGGCTGGAGAGAGTGAGTGAGTTTGGAGTCTGAAGCTAGCTGGAGGGAGGCAGAGAAGAGGCAGGGAGCTCCAGGCAAGCTGGCCTAGCTCTCTGGCCCCAGAATGGATACAGCTGTCGCCCGCAGCACCCCCGTCGACTCTGGAACTCCAGCTCTCCGCGAGGCGGAAACTGGAGTCGACGGGGGAGCGCACCGCCGACTGCTGCCGCCAGGAGGACGGCAGGTAAGTCGACTGAAAATCACGTAGCTGAAGTTGCATATCTTCAGTCGATTCCCCCCCCCCCCCCAGTGAAGACCAGCCCCATGGGGAAAGTGGCTTTGATGAGCAAAGTGCTTAATTCCTGTGCATGGGAACACGGCCAGGAGGCAGCTGCTGGGGGAAAGGGGGGGGGGGAGGGGGACACAGGAGGTGTAGGGATAATACAGACTGACACACATATTGGAGCTATCACTCCCAGCTCCTGTTCCCAGGACAGAGCCAGCCCATGAATCCAGGCATCCTGCCTCACCATTCACTCCCTGCTGGAGATTCATGGCAAGGGAATGGGAAGATGTGGCCAGTGCCTGACACAGTGATCCCCACTCTTGGACCCTGACCTCCAAAGCGAAGCCAACCCTTCCACCCTCAAAACACAAGTGTCAGCATCCGGACTCATCTTCAAGGCAGAGCAAGCAGACTGGGCTGGGTAGGGTGTGCAGAACCCGGGGGAGACAGGGCCCTCGCTCATGGCCCTGAGATACAGCAAGCTGAGTGCAGCACCCCAGTGGAAGAGGGCACCGGGGTCCAGGAGGGACACGGGGCCAGCAATGAGCGGGACATCGGCCTGCAGAGGGCACTCCGGAGGCTGGTGAGCTGATTCCCCAGACGACCAGCAGGAGGCGCCAGCAGGGGTGAGTTGCCGCACGTTTACAAAGAGACTCATTTTTAAATACACATTCAGACTTCGCCTCATAATTACAGGCCAGTTAGCACCGGATGCTAGGGAGGAGCCACCATCACTCACTTGTGGCATATTTATTTTCCAGAATCAGCCACTTTCTGGTGCCTGGGGCACTTGGCAACTCAACCCTTCCTTTGTGTAAGGGCCCTTGTTTGGCTCAAACTCAGACTTTGCTCAGCTTCCTAACGCAAGGATGGAAAGACGCTTCATGCCCACAGGATGGCCAAGTGCTAATCTAAGCAGCACGGCTGTGGTGCCTGCTCCCGGGGGACGGAGAGGGGTGGAGGGGAAGGTACCGCCTGGGCTCTGACTGTGCAAGAGATTACAGAGCCAGGGCTTGGAGACTTCCTCCCTCTGCGAAGCAGGGCAGGGAGGGGAATCCAGACCCTGTCTAGCTGCTGCAGTGACCTTCTACTTCTGCCCTTCAGTGACTCTGCAGTGTGAACTCTAGGAGCCAACTGGGGGAGAGATAACTGGGGAACTCCTGAGTCCTGTCTCCCCCTAGTGCCTTAGTTCTATGTCTGCTGATAGGCCCAGACAGCCCAGGCACTCTGCCTGAGGAGCAAACAGCATTGGAATGGGCCCAGAGAAAAGAAAGGGAAGGGTGACAGTGCCCTGCAAGCTTCTAGAATGTTAACATTGAACCTTAAGGAGGGCTGTACCAACACTTCTGTTTTACTGCTGATCACTTCAGTGGGAACACATGGTAAATGTGCCTGTCAGTCTTGGATGCAATGATAGTTACCCAGGAATGTGGAGCACCCAGCTGAAGGGTGCTAGGAATTAAAGCAGGGTTCTCAAACGGTGGTGTCACGGAGTGCCCGGGCAATGGTCTGGAACTTGCTCCCTATGAAGCCAGTTGGGAGTCCGAGGGAAAACATCCTCTCTCCGTACACAGCCTGTCTTCAAGGTTAGGAGCTTAGAGGTCCCCGTTTACACCTTCCTGGGTCTGACCTCTGAGCATTCAGCACCTTCTGCCCCTCAGTGCACTTCCCCCAGCAAGCCCGCCCGGGTGGGGTCCTGGGGGAGCCTGTGGATTCTGCACCCCAAATCCACAGTCAAACATGACTCTCAGTAAAACAGAGGGTTATTCGTTAGACCATGTACCTGTCAACAAGAGGTCGTAGGCACCTGAACCCCTCAGCTGGATCCATTTTGGGGGCCGAAGGGAGGCCAGACCCTGCCTCCCTTCTGCCCACCCAGTTTCAGACTCCAAAACCTCTCTCCAGCCAGCTGCAGACTCCCAACCGAAACTCACTCTCCAGCCCCTCCTTTCCCCTGGCTCAGCCAGGTCAGGTGACCACCCTCCCCCACTTGGAGTCAGATTACAGCTTCAGGTATGGACACCTGCAGAGAGGCTGTGCTTTGCAACAGTATCAGCTCCTATTCCTTCAGGTAGACTCAAGAAATGCATAGGGGAAACTGAGGCACACACACACAGTATTCCTACTCCGTCACAGTTCTCCCCTCTTCGAGAACGAACTGAGCATTGGTCACTTTAGCCAGTGACCTGCAGAAATTGAACCTCACCAATGTTTTCATGGGTGCCCCATTATTTCTCCCACTCCTTGGTAGGAGTCACACCAGGCTCTGCGTTAGTCTCCTTCAGTGCACAGAGAGCCCTCTGGCACTGCTTGTTCCCAGACCACCTTGTCTGGCTCACTCTTCTTCCCTAGCTTCGAAATTGAGCCAGCTAGGTAGCTAACCTGGGGTACAACATGCCAGTGGTACCCTGCTATCAAGAGAGAGGCCTGGAGAATGGCCAATCTCTGATCCTCTCCCTGTCTTGGCCAGCTCTAGGTACAATAGCCTGTGCCAATACTTTTGGGCACCAGCTGCTGCCTCCTGATTCTCCCACAAGTCCACTTCCCCTCTGGGAGCCCATTCCCGGTACAGGACTCCCTTCTCCCCCAGGAATCTATCCCTGCAGCCTTCCCCAAGGGTCTGCAGCGCTGTGGCCAGGACGTTCAGTCAGCTTCTTCAAGGAGGGACCCCTCTCTGCTGCAGCTGGTTAGCAGCGTATTTACCCGGGTGTCTGCCTCGGTGGAGGACAGATTCCCCACCCCTTGCCAAGCAATCACTTCCCTTGCCCAGCAGTCTCTCTGCCTTGCCTGTGGAGCCCCCCACTCAGCTAAGATTTCAGCTCTCCCCATGCTCAGCGCTGCCCTGGCTGTCCCAGTGGAGTCGGGCAGCCTTCACTGCGCTGGTCCCATCGACAGAGCCAGAAACAGCCTCCTCTCAGGTGTACAGGGGGGAGGGAACCATTTCTCTGTCCCACCCCGCCCTTGAGCTGCATTACAAGCAGGCAGGAATTCTACTCCCACCTGCCAGTCAGGTCAGTTGCATTTCAATGACCATCTTCCTCTCAGCCGATTGGTTCCCCGGATTCAAATTCAAATCCTCAGCCGTTACAGGAGCAGGGTTTGCATCCTGCCCCACAGAGACACAGTCACCCCCCCAACAGGATCTCCCAGTAGATATCCTGGAGACCCCAAACAACCTGCCAGCCTGACCCCTCCTGTGTCTGCACAGGGGTCTGGGCTCTAGGCAAGGCGAATGTTTCCATCCCTGTGACCCTCACCCAGGTCTCACAGCCCCCTAGCATCTGGTGACACTGCACCACCCGGGGTCCAACAACACTTCTCTTTGTCCCAGGGTCCTGTCACCCCAGGACTGTCTCCCCCTTCACCACCTCCATCTGCTCCCTCTGGGTGTCCACACGACTTGAACCCAGGAGACTTCGCACAGGTCGGGGACAGGGGTGGGAGTCTGTCCACCACCTCACCCATCTGGCTAATGGTGTCGATAGCCTTGGGACCCAGCAAGGGAGATAGATGCCGGGGCTCTTCCGTAGGGTTCCCCCGGTTCGAATTGCCAGCCTGCTCAACAACAGTGAGGTGGGAATTCCCATCCCCCCATCCCTTAACCAGGGACCCTAATTGAGTATTGAGGCTCCCTGCGGAACTGGCATCCAGGGGTCTATCCCCACTCACCCCTTGGAAGTCCCTTGGGCCCCTTGGCTTCACCATCACCAGTCCACATCGCTGCTTGTCCTGAAGTGCTTTTCCAGGCTCTTGCTGCCTTTCACAGTCCAATTCCTCTCTTGGACTCTGCTCCACTTCCCTCCATCTCCGGTCCGCAGATGGGGAACCTAATCATGAAGACCCCCGTCTGGTTGGGGATAAGAGTCTTGGGGATGTGGAGTGACCACTCCAGATGCTCCCAGATTCTCCTGCAACCCCATCTGGATCAGGAATCTTGCATCTGTCTCCGAGCAGCCATAATCCTACAGCTTCCGCTGCACGATTAACTTGTGCTTTGCAATGCACAACCCCCTGTATTTGCCCAGGGTTACAAAGTCCTTCATCACTCCGCTGGTCCCAACTTGTTCTGGAATCGCAGGCCTGTGTGCTCTCAGTGACCCATGGTCTCCAGGAGGAACCCTTCGTGTGCCAGACCTTGAGGTCACCGCCTCTTTGCCAGGGTTGAGCTGCTAGCTCCTCTGCCCCTGGGGCCACTCACTGCAAACCCCAGGGGAACCCTGATACTGCAAAAATCCTTCTCCCTCCTAGGGCCAAGCTTCTCCGCCCCTGACTGCTCCCTGCAGTTCTCAGGGGGACCCTGGTTCCGCAACAGTCCTTCTCGCTGGTCACACACTCTCAAGGGTTAAGCTGCAGCTTTTTCACCCCCCTGTAACCGGCCTTCTCTGGGCCTTCAGCACGCCTGGTCCCCAGCGATCCCCCAGTCACTTACTGCTGGATGCGCCATCCACGGGGTGCCGTACATCCCACCACTGTGCCACCAGTTATCATGGAGTGCCCGGGCGATGGTCTGGAACTTGCTCCCTATAAAGCCAGTTGGGACTCCGAGGGAAAACGTCCTCTCTCCGTACACAGCCTGTCTTCAAGGCTAGGAGCTTGGAGGTCCCTGTTTACACCTTCCTGGGTCTGACCTCGGAGCATTCAGCACCTTTTGCCCCTCCGTGCACTTCACACAGCGAGCCCACCCAGGTGGGGTCCTGGGGGAGCCCATGGATTCTGCACCCCAAATCCACAGTCAAACGTGACTCTCAGCCAGCCAGTAAAACAGAGGTTCATTTGTCGACAGGTACATGGTCTAACACAGAGCTTGTAGGTCCCAGTCCTGGCGCTGAGGGGGCTTATCAGATCAGCGCGACCGCAGAAGGAGTACCCGACCTCTTCGGAGCCGTAGGCCGGGGAAAAGAGTAAGGAAAGCCCCAAAGATGGCCCACAGGAGTGGGCTTAAGTACATTCACACATTTACATCTCATACATATTCATATCTTATTTGCAAGCAACAATTGATTGGTTACACTCAATGACTACGTACTTCTACCTTAGTTTCCCCAATTAGTTTCCCACGCGTTTGCTCTCACACAGACGGGGTAAACATTCACACAGCTGGGAACAGTCTGAGAACTGTTCCCAAATACACAGATAACAGCAAGGTCAGTCTCATAGCATCACTATGCACTCTCCTGGAGTTGACTCAGAAGCGTAACTACACTTCCTAGTGATTGCCCGTCACAATGTCTTCCGGTCCTAACAACCCCCACTTCCTGGGATCCACAGCGATTCTCAGCCAGCCAGTAGATTAAAAGGTTTATTAGGGATGACAGGAACACAGTCCAAACCCGAGCTTGTAGGTACAAACCGGACCCCTTAGCCAGGTCCTGCCAGGAGGTAGGGAGAATCAACCCCAAGTTAGGGCTCCCTCCTTTTCCCCAGCCAACTACCCACTACCAAAACCTGCAGCCATCTCCCTCCTCCTTTGTCCAGTTTCCCGGCCGAAGGTGTCATAGAATCATAGAATATCAGGGTTGGAAGGGACCTCAGGAGATCATCTAGGCCAGGGTTTCTCAAACTGGGGGTCGCCGAGTGCTCCCTGGGGGGGTTGCAAGCCCCTGCTGCCGCTGAAACGCCGCCAAATGGATTATTTCCACATTCGGCGGCTTTTCGGCGGACATACCGAGCGCTCTTGGAAGCGCTCGACATGTCCGCCAAATGCGGAAGTATTCAATTTGGCAGCTTTTTGGCGGACATGCAAGGGTCGCGCCGCGCCGCCAGAGAAGCAAAAAGGGTCACAGTCTCAACAAGTTTGAAAACCACTGATCTAGTCCAATCCCCTACTCAAAGCAGAACCAATCCCATTTTTGCCCCATATTCCTAAATGGCCCCCTCAAGGATTGAACTCACAACCCTGGGTTTAGCAGGCCAATGCTCAAACCACTGAGCTATCCCTCCCTGGTCAGTTCTCTCTACCCCACTCCTCAGCTCAGGTTACAGCCTCAGGTATTTTCCCTTCAGAGAAGTCTCTATCTCCAGTGAAACTCCGAGGTCAAGCCCTGCTCCCTGCTGCATCACACCATCCACTGCCCCTCCCCTCACAATGCTTGGGGCAGAGAGGGGCCCACTCCTCTGCACAGCCTCAGGGAGAGCAGAACAGCTGCCTCCAGCCTCCACAGGGCCTTCTGGTTACCCCGACAGTGTGGGGGAGAAGGGCATTTCCATACCCAGCTGCCTTCAGAGCCACAGCAGCAGGGTTCCCTCCCCCAGCCACCCAAAGAGCAGCAGCAGACCCTTGCCTGGAGCAGCCTATCCTAGTGTACACCTGTGAGGGAGTGGGAATACTGTGTGGGTGCCTCCGTTTCCCCTATGCATTTCTTGAGTGTCTATGTGGAGGGATAAGGGTATGTAGTTGGTGCAGAGCAGAGAGACAGTGTAAGCAAGTAGCTGATGCCCTGTCTTGGGTCTGGCCCTTCCCCACTTTCAAGGTGTCAGTTGGCTGGAAGGTGAAAACAAAGAGGTCAGGTGATAGCTCCTAGCCCCGGAAGGAGACAAAGGAAAGCAGGGGAGGGGCTGAAGAGTGAGTTTCAGTCTGGATCTGGCTGGGGACAGGCGAAGAGCTACTGGCAGGCTCTGCCTGGCTCTTTGGCCCCCAAAATGGACCCAGCGGGGGGGTTGCGTACACTCTACCTAGATTATGTTCCTGTCATCTAATAAACCTCTGTTTTACTGGCTGGCTGAGAGTCATGTCTGACTGTGGAGTTGGGGTGCAGGATCCATGGGCTTCTCCAGGACCCCGCCTGGACAGGCTTGCTGGGGGAAGCGCACAGAGGGGCAGAAGATGCTGAATGCTCCAAGGTCACACCCAGGAAGGTGGAAGCTGTAAGCTGTGAAGCTCCTATCCTTGGAGACAGGCTGTTCACAGGGAGGAAGCTTCCCCCCAGAATCCTGACTGGCTTCATAGGGAGCAGTTCCAGACCATCACCCCAGGGGCTCCGTGACAACACCTCTGGCTGCACCCAGCCCCAGAGCCGACCCCACATATGGGCCTTTGGTGCCTGGGGGCTAACGCAGCCCATGGCATTCAGCTGCACTGGCATCGTTATGGTCACCATGGTTATGCCTACACTGCAGTCATGAGGTACAAAATAGCACGTGCAAGCACTCGAGCCAGCGCTGATCCAGCTCACTCCAAGCACCGCGGGGCACCACTCCACGTGCTGGGATCACGCCTCCTGGCACAGGGGCCGCACACCTGAGTCAAGAGGGACTGGTGAGAAGCCAGAACCCTTCCCAGACTCCCGGGAATGCTCCTGGCTGCACTAAATAAAGCCCTTCCCCAGGGCCTGGTGATGACGGGGGGGGGCTGAGATTAGAGCACCTCAGCCACTCCTCCAGCCTTTGGCCGCCTGTTGCTGGCTTGGGCTCCTACTGTCACCCACCCCCCCAACACACACTAGTGTGTCTCACCCACTTGTCGGGTCTTGCCCCTATTAACTAGGATTAGAAATGCCTGGGGCAACAGCTGTCTCTCCCCCTATGTGTCTGGGCAGCACTTGGCACAGCAGGGCCTGGGCCTGGGTGGAGCCCGTGGGTGCATCTTCAGTACAAAATCCCTGGAATGATAGGGCCCCAGGCTTGGCTGCCCCTTAGGCACTGCCACAATAAACATGGTTAATAAGAAATAATCACCATCCAGACAGGACCACACCATCAGTCCTGTGCAGCTCCAGGGCCCTGCACACACCATCAGATCACTGAGCAGCAGGGTCCCAGATATCTCTCTGGCAAGGTCCCAGAGAGCATCTGAGCTCCTACAACTAACAGCTTTCTGTGCCCTGAGAGCAGAAGCCAGAGCAGACGCTGCTTGGGCCCATCTTACCTTGATGTCCTGCTCCAAGCTGTGGATGAGCTCACCGTCCACCTGCCCAGTCTGTGCCACGCGCAGGCTGCGACGCTCCGCTTTGCGCAGCCGGTATTGCAGGATGCGACAGGTCTTGCTGGCCTGGTCCAGTTGCTGCCGGAGCTCTTGCAGCTGGTAGACATCCTCCTCCATGTAGACGTCTCTCATCTCCAGCATCTCTGCACGCAGCTCTTCTATCTCATCCTGAGAGAGGGGGACACAGGCATCAGAGAGGCCCACTCTTGACAGGAAAAGCCCCCACCACAGATTACCCAGCCAGCCCTTCTCACTTGCTACCCTGAGCTGCCTCTAGGCAATACCAGGTCTCAGCCTGCAGGACAGAGGTCCCAAAGAAAGAAGCTGCTTCCTCCCATGACTGTCCATGCCATGCACCAGGTTCACCAGTCACATGCAGGGGTCTCTGGGGAGCAGCAATGACTGTTTCACTCCCTACCTGCAAACACAGTCATACAACTACCAACATGTTCCCTCTCCATGAACCTGTTGCTTCCTTTGTACCAAGCCCACAGAGGATTTGAGGGGTGCCATGGCCCCTCAATGAGATGAAGCAGTTTTGTGGGTGCTCATGCTCCCCTGCAGACTGCATTAACTAGTGGTGCCCCACACAGAGCATCACCGCCCCAGAAATACTACATGTGAGGCACAGACAGTGCTCCAGGCGCTGTTGGCAGGAGCGTGCACTCTGCAAATCCAGAGCTCCAAAGTATGCTCTGCTTTGCTCCTTGTCGCTGAATCTCAGCATTCCCTTCCAAGCCATAACTAGCCAGCATGGTCATGAGGAGCAGCTTGGAAACAGGAACAGAGTGTGGCCAGATGTAGCCAGCACCGCTGGCGAGCCCCAGTCCCACCTCGCTCAGAGCCCCTCGCATGCACCCAGCTGCCCTCACGCAAACACTTTCTGCATCATTGCATCCTGACTATGGGAGGAGAGCAGAGCAGTCGGGTGTCCTGAACTGAGGCGCAGATAGAGTGCACAGTGCCAGCCAATCCCCGGGCTAGATTCCGTAGGCCAGAGATGGGGAAAACCTACAGCATAATGGGGAGGGAGACAAGAGGCCGGGTGAGGGGTGTGCTGGTGGCAACAGGGCCCTTGTGCCTGAGGGAAATGCCTCCCCCCAGATGAAAAGGCAAGTCACTGGGCTCCACCTCCCTGAAGGGCTGATGCCAATTCATTTTGCCATAGCTCCAGCTAGCACCATACCACAAACACTGGTGCCCCTCTGCTATGTCCATCGGCCAAACTGGACAGTCCCTACGAAAAAGGATAAATGCACACAAATCAGATATTAGGAATGGCAATATACAAAAACCTGTAGGGGAACACTTCAACCTGCCTGGACACACTATTTCAGATTTAAAGGTCACCATTCTGCAGAAAGGGAACTTCAGATCCAAACTGCAAAGAGAGACTGCAGAGCTTCAATTCATTTGCAAATTCAGCTCACACACTTTGGGATTGAACCGGGATCTACAATGGTTGGCTCATTACAGACATTGTTTCTCATCTCTCCATGTCCACACACCCCATTCAAATGCTAGACGAATAATCCACACTCCCTGATCGGAGATAACAAGCTGGCTCAGCTTAATTGGACTAACCTTTTCACCTCCCCCCTGGCTCTTACCTACTTTTCTATAACTGCCTGTTTGTGAACAATTGAACACTTCTACTGCCTGCATCCGACGAAGTGGGTATTAGCCCACGAAAGCTCATGCTTCAAAACTTTATAGTTAGTCTTTAAGGTGCCACAGGACTTTGCTAACTGGTGCCACTGTGATCCCATGGCAGGGACAGTGTTCTCAAAGTCCCTAGGGGCAGTCTGCGGCTCCAGGAAGAATTGGGATAAGGGCTGATAGCATTGCAGAGCAAAGGGCCAGTGTAAGTAAGTAGCCGACGCCCTGTCTCGGGCCTGGGCCCCCTTCCCCATCTGCAAGGTGTCAGCTGAAACTGTTGAGGAATCAGGTGACCTCCTGGCCCAGGAAAGAGACAAAGGAAAGCAGAGGAGGGGCTAGAGAGGGGAGTTTTCAGTCTGGATCTGGCTGGGGGCAGGCGGAGAGCTATAGGCAGGCTGTCTTTCTCTTTGGCCCCAAAATGGACCCAGCAGAGGAGTTGTGTTCACTCTACCTACAAGCTCTGTTCTAGTTCCAGAGCATCGCCCCGGGGACTCCATGACACCTACGCTCTTCCCCACAAACGCAACACTACCACACAAACAGCAGGCTGGTGGTAATTCCAGAACACCCAACTCCCGCTGCAATGACAGCATGCTGAGAAACCCTGACATCCCACAGAAACAAATCAAACCTGAGAGACTCCAGCAAGGGCAACAAAGGGGGAGGCACAATAAGGGGCTGTAAATATTTACAGTGAAATAAAGAGGAAGGAGGGGGTGGTGACAGGCAAAGCACCAACAGAAGCAGCAAATAAAACAAGAGCAATACAGGTTGACAAGGAAGAAATCTTTCAGCAACACAGCATGCTGCTCTGGGGGCCACTCTCGCTGAAGTGATTACACAGCCTATTTCCAAGGCTAGGAGCTTCACGGGTACCCACTTCCACTTTCCTGGGACTGACCTCGGAGCATTCAGCACCTTCTGCCCCTCCGTGCGCTTCCCACAGCGAGCCTGCCCGGGCGGGGTCCTGAGGGAGCCCGTGGATTCTGCACTCCAATTCCACAGTCAGATGTGACTCTCAGCCAGACAGTAAAACAGAGGTTTATTTGATGACCTGTACCTGGTCTAACCCAGACCATATAGCGAGCATGACCCCTCAGCTGGATCCATTTTGGGGGTCAGAGAGCCAGATAGCTCCTCTGCCTTCCCTGCCTGACTCCAGCTAGCTTCAGACTCCCAACTCCAAACTCACTCTCTCCAGCCCCTCCTCCCCGCTGGCTCAGCCAGGTCAGGTGACCTCCCTCTCCCACTTGGAGTCAGATTACAACTTCAGGTATGGACACCTGCAGAGAGGCTGTGCTTTGCATCAGATACACATCCTTATCCCTTCACATAGACGCTCAAGAAATGCATTGGGGAAACTGAGGCACACACAGTATTCCTACTCCGTCACACTGTCCAAGTCTGCAGCCCCATTGAGTTTCTGGGATTTCATTGCCATGCAAAGAGGCACACCTGCACCTGGGGGGATAGTGGGGCATTTACCAGCTCCCACAAACACACACTCTCCCCCAAGCTGGAAAACAAATCAGGCCACAGTACTAGGCTGTCCCTTTGCGGCCAGCCTGCTGGAGCGACAGGCCAGTCAGTCTCAGGTGAATTCACGACCCTGACGCTCTCCAGGAGGCGCTAGCTTTGCAGGAGGACTGGTGTCCTATGGGAAAGGAGCTAACACATCAAGAAACATTAATGCCAAAGTGAAAGGTTAAAGAGCAGATTGTGTGCGCATCCCAGGGAGGGATCTCTGCTAAGAGGAGACCTCAGCTAATCCTCTAGTGGCCAGTACAACGCACCTGACTCCCCTGTCTCTCAGGAGTGCCCCTGCAGCTCCACTCTGCCCCTAGTAAGGCAGCACCAGGCATCTCCTTCAGAGCCCTCACGCAATGGGGCCTCTTTTGCTAAGGAAAAGCTCAGGGGCAGTTCTGCCTAGTGGGCTGAGCTCAGGACAGGGAGCCAAAGTTCCCAAGAAGCAGTCCTGATTCACTGGCTCAGATATCCATGGACCTCCTCATGCATGCAGAGTCCAGGGCTGCACACCAGGCAAGTAAATGGCTGACTTGACACTAGCCTAGGCAGGGCCGGCAACAGGGTGGTACAACGGTTACAGCTGTACCGGGGCCCAGACTTCAGGGGGGGCCCCCTGAAGTCCGGGGCCGGTACAGCTGTAACCGTTGTCGCTGGGGCTGTGAGCGAGGCGCGGCTCGGGCAGCCGCTGCCGCGCTCACCAGCCCCCTCCCCCGGCACCCAGCAGCCAGCCCTGCCCCCCTTTGCTTCTCCCGGCACGCAGGAGCCCGCAGGAGGTAGGAGACAGGCCGCGGGAGATCGCCGGGGGAGGGCCGCGGGAGATCGCCGGGGGAGGGCCGCGGGAGATCGCCGGGGGAGGGCCGCGGGAGATTGCCGGAGGGCCGCGGGAGATCGCGGGGGGGGGGGGGGGGAGGGCCGCGGGAGATCGCCGGGAGGGCCGCGGGAGATCGCCGGAGGGGGGGGATGGCCGCGGGAGATCGCCGGAGGGCCGCGGGAGATCGCCGGAGGGCCGCGGGAGATCGTATGGGGGGGGGGAGGGCCGCGGGAGATCGCCGGGGAGGGCCATGGGAGATCGCCGGGGAGGGGGGAGGGCCGCGGGAGATCGCGGGGGGGGGGGAGGCAGGAGATCGGCGGGGGTGGGGCCGCGGGAGATAGGAGACCGGCGGGGGGGGGGGGGAAGCCCTCGGGCCGCGAGAGATCGGCCGGGGGGGGGGCCGCGGGAGGTAGGAGACCGGCGGAGGGGGGGGCCCTCGGGTGGCGGGAGATCGGCCGGGGGGGCCGCGGGAGATTGGCCGGGGGGGCCCCGCGGGAGATCGGCCGGGGGGGCCCCGCGGGAGGTATGAGACCGGCGGAGGGGGACCCTCGGGCGGCGGGAGATCGGCCGGGGAGGGGGCCGCGGGAGGCAGGAGACAGGGGGGGGGGGGAGCGCAGGCGGCGGGAGACTGACCGGGGGCGGCATGGGCGGCGGGAGATCGGCCCGGGGGGAGCCGCGGGCGGCGGGAGACTGGCGGGGGGGGGGGGCCGCGGGAGGCAGGAGACAGGGGGGGGGGGGAGCGCAGGCGGCGGGAGACTGACCGGGGGCGGGGGGGCATGGGCGGCGGGAGATCGGCCCGGGGGGGGCCGCGGGCGGCGGGAGACTGGCGGGGGGGGGGGGCCGCGGGCGGCGGGAGACCGGGGGGGGGGGGGCCCCGTACTGTCTGACGTACGGGGCCCCAAAATTCCTGTCGCCGGCCCTGAGCCTAGGGCATTGCAGGGTTGCGCAATTACAAGCTTAGATTCCTTAGGAACCTGGCTGGCTGCATGCCCTGGGGCAAGCCGTGCCACAGCTCTGCCTGAGCTCCTTTCTCCCCAGGACTGGGATAGTCCTTAGTCAGCTCCCTCCCTTCCACATATGTAAGAAATGTTTTCAAGGTATACAGCAATAGGGATTCCCACGCGGCCGGGTGAGAGAAAAGGCTTTATTGTGTGCAGAATACAGACTGTAATGAACTGGAACTGTTTGTAATGTTCTCTCTGGATACTATGTGAGTGCCTCAGTTTCCCCTGTGCATTTCTTAAGTGTCTATGTAGAGCAGGGATGAGCAAACTTTTTGGCCTGATGGCCACACTGAGGTTCAAAATTGTGCAGAGGGCCGGGTAGGCAAGGCCTGGCCCTGCCCCCATCTGACCCCCACCCACCCACTTTCCATCCCCTGACTGGCCCCCTCAAAACCCCCAACCCATCCAAACCACTCCCCCCGCTGCTCCTTGTCCCTTGATTGCCCCCTCCTGAGACCCCCGACTCTAACTGCCCCCCAAGGACACCATCCCCTACCTAGCCACCCCCCGCTCTTTCTTCCCTGACTGCCCCCTCCCAAGACACCACTCCCCAACCACCACCATCCCCAGGACCTCACTCCCGATCTAAGCCCCCCTGCTCTTTCTTCCCTGACTGTCCCCACCCGAGACCCCCCACCCTAACCACCTCCCAACCCCACCACCTAAGCCCCTGCTTACTTACTGTATTCAGCTGGGCGCTCCAGCCTGAGCGCAGGGCCCCGCTGCTTGCGGCCTGCAGTGTTCTGCCCACCTGGCGCCCCGGCCAGGGAGCACAGGGCCCTGCGATGCCCAGCACTCGGCCAGGTGCATGGGGCCACTCACACCGCGCCCCTGGCTGAGCTCGCGGACCAGATAAAAATGGCTGGCGGGCCATATATGGCCCGCGGGCTGCAGTTTGCCCACCTCTGATGTAGAGGGATAAGGGTGTGTAATTGGTGCACAGCCAAGGGCCAGTGTAAGTAAGGGGCCAACACGCTGTCTTGGGCCTGGCCCTTCCCCCTCTGCAAGACAGTGTTGGATAACAAAGATGTTAGGTGACCTCCTGGCCTGGGAAAGAGACAAAGGAAAAGCAGAGGAGGTGCTGGAGAGTGAGGTTTTGAGTCTTGAGCTGGCTAAGGAAGGGGAGGGAGGCACAGACAGGGTCTGGCCTCCCGGGCTCCCCAAAATGGATCAGGCTCAGGGGTCTTTATACCTACAAGCTCTGCTTTAGATCATGTTCCTGTCATCTAGTAAACCTCTGTTTTACTGGCTTGCTGAGAGTCACGTCTGACTGTGGAGTTGGGGTGCAGGACCCCCAGGGTTCCCCAGGACCCCGCCCGGGCGGGCTTGCTGGGGAAAGCGCATGGAGGGGCAGAAGTTGCTGAATGCTATGAGGCCAGACCCAGGAAGATGGAAGCTGTAATCTGTGTTGCTCCTAGCCCTGGAGACAGGCTCTTCACAGAGGAAGCTTCTCCTTAAGTCCTGACTGGCTTCAAAGGGAGCAGTTCCAGACCATCGCCCTGAGGACTCCGTGATACAGACACCAGTGATATCCAGCACGGGTTTGCTCCAAGCAGGAATCCCACTTGGGAGCAAAGGGAAGGAGAGAGCGAAGGCTAATACAGCAGCTCTTCCCATCCCTATTCTGCAGAGCCACAGGTCCCCCAGCTCAGCTTCTCCTGCCTCCTCCCACTGGAAGCTCAAAACCCTGCACTGGGGACATTAGTGCCTGATACCATGGGAACAACCAAGGTCTCCAGTGCGGGACATGGCAGGAAAGCCTGGGAGGAGCTAAGTCAGTCCCTCCCCAGACTGACATATCCAAGGCAACGCAGCGTCCCTCCCCCACGGGTTCCACAATTCCCATCCAGATGGCAGCACACAACCCTAGATGAGAGAACTCCTCCCTATGGGCTTCTCCCAGTTGTTACGCATCACCAGCTCTAGAGAGTGTTCACACCAGCTGGCACTCCTGGCTGCCCCAGCTGCAGGACTCCACTGCAGACAGCAGATCCCTGCCGATTCCTCTGCAGGTCACACTCTTTGCTGCCTTCCCTGAAACCCTCAGACATTAACTGAGTGGATTTTGGGGGTGGGAGCAGGGATATAAAGTCCCTTCTTTCTCCAGGCCAATGAGTCACTTGCTGTGATCAGCTGCAGAACGCTAGTCATGGGACAGCACCATTAGAAAGTCTTTTGATTGAGCCAGCATGAAAAGGGGAAAAGAACAATGGCTTAGCAGGCCTGTCTCAGCCAGCATGTCAACTCAGATGATAAAACGAGGCATCATCTCCCAGGGCACCCAAGGCTCCAGCTCAATGTGCCATCGTGAAGCTCTCGTGCAGTACTCTCCCCCTTACTTTAGTTGCTGAATTTGCTAAGTTATGAAATGCAAACCCTTCAGCTGCCACCCCAGAGACCCTTAACATGTACACAGCCCTTCCACCCGGCATCCCAGAGCTGGGCTCAGAACCCCATTCACAGATGGAGAAACAGAGGCTCACGGAGCAAGGTCCCAAGTCTTCCCTGCCTCCCACCTTCTGAAGCATTTTCAGCTAGGCAAAGGGAGTGAGTGAGACTCCTGCTCTGGTGGCATTTTACAAAGGTGTAAAGGACAATACAAGGGGCAAGGCAGGGTCACCAAGGCACATGATTTACCCATGACTAGCAGAGCCAGGAACAGAGCCCACCTCCTGCCTCCCAGCCCATGGCCCTGGCCCCACCGCCTCCTTCATGCTTGGAACTTCACCACAGTAACAACAGAACAAGACACTGGATGAATGAATGTGATCCATGGAGTTCTGCTTCACGTCCCATGGCTGCCCTGACGGGGAGAGCCTTAGGGCAAGGGGTGTCTATGAGCTGGGCAGCAAATTAAGTACATACATAATGATACAGGTGTGCTTTGCAGACTATAGGTCCTAGCATGCCATGCTCCATCTCCCTGCGCAGAGGCTACTTGCATTCCTGAGACTTGTGGTGTCCAAGCTGCATATTAAATATGAGGCCAGCCACAATTTGCCCATTCCATGCTTATTGCCAGTGAAACGTGGCATGAATCTGGCTAACAGGAAGACTCCACAAGAGCCTTCTTTGTAACCTGCTCAGTCAGGACCCACCTCCCTCCCGCACTTTCAAACCTGGTGCCTGTGGCACCCAGCCTACCAAAAACCTAGCCCAGGAACACCCAAAAGGCTGAGACTCAGGCAGAGTCCTGAGGCTGGGCAGCTATGGGGGCCAGTCACTGTTGTAGGCAAAAAATAGAGACCATCAGCCAGGCAATCCAGGATTACCTACCAGCAAGGCTAACCCAGCCTTCCAGCCGCTCCTCAGAGTGCAGGGAGACCAGCCAACTAAATGAATGTCAACTCCTGTAATGCCAAAGGGGAGAAATCCAACCCAGCTAATGAATTCGGGTGCCTGGGCCTGGTGATTTCATGCAATCAGAGGAAGCACCAGGCCAGGCCAGCAGGGCCAGACACATGACACTGCAGGCACACACTGGGATTAAAAAATGAAAAGAAAGTCTTTGTGCCAACACGCCCCATATGACTGGCTCCTACTCACTGGGCTTTGACTGTTCCCAGGGGATATTCTGGATCAGAGCACCAGAGCAGAAATGCCAGCGAGTTCCAGAGGGCAGAGCGGTCTTGTGCGAGACGTGTTTGGAGAAAGGATCCTTAGAAATGAAGCTGCCTTTTAGCAAAAGACCTGCATTGTTAGAGTCACTGGGGCTGAGACTGCATCCAATTAAACTCAGCAAACAGCCCTGAGGAGCAGTGCAGATTGAGCAGCCATATGCAATCATGTAATGAAAGGCTATATCACAGGGAGGCTTACCTACCTTTGGAAAGCCCTATATAGCTATAATTATTATGAGTATAACAAAGGGCAGGGACTAGAACCATGCAGTACAGAGTACAGCAGTCCAACCCACCACCCCCTCCCAGCATCCAAGTACAGCACGCAGGTATTTCTCTAGATGAAAATGCCTCCAATATAAAACCAAGGGAAGGAAATTGTTACTCCCAAGAACTTCATTTACACACCTGATCAGCTTCAGAAACCAAACAAGTCTCAGACATGTCAAATTAGAGAACACCAGCCCTAACTCTTCAGATGGCCTGATGCAAGAGAGTCTCTTTCTCACTCACCTGCAACATCACAGATAGGCAGCAACACACCCAGGACACTAGGGGTCCACACAGCGAGTGGTGCGGACATCGCTCTGTCCTGCTGCTCCACTCTTGAGGGCAGGCAGCAGATGGCAGTCCTCATGTCTGAAGAACGAATATGACAGGCTAGAGGAGGGACAACTCAGCAGACCAACCAGGGATGCAGCCGGGTCTAAGCTAGAGCGTTGCCTAAGTCTGCACTGCCCCTTTGAGACAGAGGTGCCCCAAATTCGCCCAACCAAGGGCCACAGTGAGAGCTTGCAAGGACTCTTAAGAGCTGTACCAGCTGGCATAAAATGGAGCAGATACTCTTTAATACAGGGCAGTGTGTCCCCAGGGGGACAAGCCCCAGCTTGCAATGCAGCCAGGTGCCTCACCTCAGGATCAGCACTGCATTCATAGAATCATAGAATATCCGGGTTGGAAGGGACCTCAGGAGGTCATCTAGTCCAACCCCCTGCTCAAAGCAGGACCAATCCCCAACTAAATCATCCCAGCATTCTGGGTCTCACATCCCCATTGGTTAATTCTTGTGAAGTGGCTACAAAGTCTAAACTTGTCTATAAAGGCACATGATTGTTGCTCTGACTAAAGGGAAGAGAGCAGCAGCAGCTCAGAGCAGGAAATTGCAAGGCCCACCTCTGAGCCAACTTGGCTTGCAGCATCCCCAAATCCTCAATGGAATGGTTTTAATAAGAAAGGTACCAAATGGTAAATAAAGCTATCTGTTTCCTTGGAAGCCCAGCTTTTGGAAGTGTGAGTGAACAAGTGTACCCATGGCTTACGCAGGCTGGGGATTCATGACTGCACAGCTGAGCTTTGCACATGCATGAGAAGGATACAAACACACATTTTGAAATGTAACCGAGTCCTTTCCTCTGAGCAAACTTCTGCATCACCATTGCCAGCAGTCTGGAGAATGACTTCTGTACAGAAGTCCCTCCCCCTGCTCACAGAGTCAGACATTCCAAGGCCAGAAGGGACCATTGGGATTGACCTCCCATATAACACAGGAGATGGGAACCTCCCCCAGCAATTCCTGCATCCAGCCTACAACTTCTGTTTGAGCTACCATGATCAAAACCTTCCAGCGGAAACCATATCACCAGGTTTTGGTAGAATTATTAGTACTGTCTTTTTTAATAAACCTATGAAGACAATATACTAGAAAACATTAAATATTGAGAATGAAATCCAGACTCTACCAAAGTCAGTGGGAGTTTTGCCACTGGTCTCAATGGGTATATCCACACTGCAATTAAAATGCTGTGCCAGCTGACTCAGACTAAGAGGCTATTTAACTGTGGCGTAGAAGTACAAGCTCAAGCTGAAGCCTGAGCCCTGGAACCTTCTCACCTTGCCAGGTCCTACAGCCCAGGCTCCTGCCTGTCCCCAAACATCTACTGTGACAAAGTTCCTCCTCTGCCTTGGTGGGTCCTGCGCTTACTAGCAGATTTGTTTGCCTCAGAGATTCACAACAGCCCTTTGATCTGGCCACTTTTGCCAGTGGCTCTAACCTGCCGTCTACTCCGCTAACTGGCCAGCATGGGGGAAAAGAGGAGAACAATCCCCCCAGTCTCTGCTGACTGACCTAGTGGGTCGGGGAACAGGCCTGAGACCTTCCCTTCTGGTGGAACCAACAGTCCAGGTCAACTCCTCTGATATCAAGTAGGGAGTTGAGGGAGATGGGGGGAAAGCCAGGCCTGCCCTCTACTCTGGGTTCCAGCCCAGGGCCTTGTGGATTGCAGCTTTAGAGCACCTCCTGTAACAGCTGTAATTCTATTGGGCTATTTCCCCATGTCCTCCTCCCAACACCTTCATTATCCTCACCATAGGACCTTCCTCCTGGTGTCTGATAACCAGTGGTTCTCAAATTGGGGGTTGCAACCCCCCGGGGGGTTGCAGGCCGATTCCAGGGGGGGGGGGGTCGTGAGCCTCCGGCGCCAAGAGAAACCGCCGATTCGAACACTTCCACCAGCGTGCACGTCATTGCCTCTGCCAAAAAACCACTGAAGCGCTTATTTCTGGTTTCGGCGGCATTTTGGCAGACACACAGATGTGAATGGTATATCTGCCGAAATGCCGCCAAAAGCATACTATTTCAATTCGACGACATTTTGGTGGATATACCTGGTTTACAAGAGAAAGGGGATTTGAAAAAAAGGGTTGCGGCAGCGGTAAATTTAAGAACCGCTGCTGCTAACACTTGTATTCCTCAGCCTCCAGCTCTTCCCACTCTCAGCTCCTAGTGCTTCATGCTCCCAGCTCCTCACACACACACCTTCACTGACTGAAGTGAGGTCATTTTTAAACCAGGTGCCCTGATTAGCCTGCCTATCTTAATTTATTCTAGAAGCTTCCCAATTGGCTCCAGGTGTCATAATTAGCCTGCCAGCCTTAATTGGTTCTAGCAAGTTCCTGATTGTTCTGGAATAGTCCCTGTTATTTTACCCAGGGAAAAAGGACCTTCTTAAAATCTGGGACTAATGTATCTACCTTCCCCCGCTCTCCTGTAGTCATCTGGCATGACCCTGTCACACTATACTGCAATTAAACAGCCCCTTAGCCAGATCCCCACGAGCCCAAGTCAGCTGGCACAGACAGGTTTTTAATTGCAGTGTAGACAGATCCATTGGAGCCAAGGTTTCACTTCTAGGGCATAACACACCCATGTGCAGTCAACCCGAGCTTAAAGGACAGATCTTGCCTCACAAATTTGATTGGTTTAAAAATAAAAATGACAAACTGCTTGTAAGCAGTGAGGAAAGTAGGCATATTCAATCTAGATTTCAGCAGAGCATTCAATCTAGCATGTCATGAAACCTTTTATCATCACATTAATTCAGACAGATTTTGCTATGAATGAGCACTGCCACGCAGACTGGCTCAGGAATGCCGAGCAAATGGTGATACAGGCAAGTCGCATCTTAGGCACATTTAACATGAGCGAATTCAGCTTTACGTGGTCGGCAAAAACAGGGGGGAAAAAAAGAAAAACAGCAACTTAAAAACTCCACTGTAGTGCGGGAGATTCCGCCTGCCATTCAACTCAATGAGAGTTTCACTATATGTGGTTGTCGCTTTATGCGCTAATTGTGGAATGGAACCCCCGCGTAAGATGAGACTTGCCTGTATATCGAATTTAAGAGAGGCGTCCAGGGAGAGAAAATTACACTGGTCCAAGAGCCAGGATTTTCTATATTAAGTCCTGGACCAGTGCCAAAATAGAACTGCTAGCCTAAGGGACCATTTAAGGACCAGTTTTGTGCAGTCCAGGGCTAGAAAGGAAAGCTATCAGATGCCCAGTGGTGCCTAGTGTTCATTTATAACCCCAGTAAGTCATGGCACATTAAAGCTGGAACCACAGTCATTAGGGTCACCAGCCTGACTTTCCCACGCCCTGCCTACTTCAATTCTGACCTGCTTTTAGTGGTCACTGAGCACTGTTAGTATATTGGATAGTCTCTCACTCCGTGTGCTATGAACTCATCCAGTTTCCAGACAGGGGTAAACACTAATCTGTAACTCCAGGGGCTACTGAGACTATCAGCATATAAAATCCAGATGGAACAGCAATGAATTGGGAGCTGAAGCAGGGTAATGCTGGTTTACTGAATGTTAACAATGTAAAAAAACTTCAATTGCGTCACAGCAGCTAGACTTCATTGTATGCCTCACGAAAACAAGCCAGAGAGGCTGTTTGCATCTCATGCAGCTGCTGACATGGCGAGCTCCTCCAAGAGCACACAATGGCTCTTGGAGGTGAAGTGCAGGAAAAGGACTGATTTTATTAGATCTAACAATCCCTTCGACACACACCTCACACCCTCCAGCTCTGCCCCAGTAGCAGTGAACAGGTGAATGCTGTACAGTTCCCACCTCTCAGAACTAGTGTGTCAGGCTTTCTGCAGACTCAGGTAGGCAGCATCGGCTTCATCTCTGGAAGGTTCACACCAAATCAAAGGCTCAAATCTTTGTGGGTTTTTTAATTCAGTAGAAACTGGCAGAAACTCTGTGCTTTAAAAAATACTCATGTTTACAATTTATCTCCAGGATGGCATCAACTGTACCAAGAAAACATGGCCATCTCAGAGCTCTAAAGAGCTGCCTGGATGAGATCCAGCCACAGAGTCCCAAGCCCTTCTTATTCAGGCTATTCTATCAAAGAGCACAGCTGACCCACAGCTTGTCCCAGCCTTGAGCTCCCAGGTTGTTTGGGTGCAAAGGGGGAGCAGGAGGGGAAACAGACAGGCTGCACCTAGCTTCCCAGGGACTCTAGAAACCGCCTCTGTTCCTGATGCTAACAAATCCATCAGCCATTCTACAACCACAGCTGTGAGGTCATATAATTCCCAGTTGTGACTCTGCATGCTACATGGATGGGCCATTCCTTTCACAGCAAACTGTTCCTATAAATCGGGGTAGGCAACCTATGGCATGCATGCCGAAGATGGAACACAAGCTGATTTTCAGTGGCACACATACTGCCTGGGTCCTGGCCACCAATCTGGGGGTCTCTGCGTTTTAATTTAAAATGTTTAAGAAGATTCATTTTAAAATCAAAAACCTTATTTACTTTACATACAAGAATAGTTTAGTTATATGCTATAGACTTATAGAAAGAGACCTTCTAAAAACGTTAAAATGTATTACTAGCATGCGAAACATTCCATTAGAGTGAATAAATGAAGATTCAGCACACCACTTCTGAAAGGTTGCTGACCCCTGCTCTAAATGGTTCTCAACCAGCAGCTCAATCAGCACACAGCGGTGACCCAGGTGACATCCTCAGAGCCATACAGTAGTACGTATATATAGTGTGGATGCGGCCCATGTAACACAGAGTTGCAGATGCAGTCCACAATGGTAAACAGCTTGAGAACCACTAGTCTAAACCATAATAAATGGATTAGAATTAGAGGCCTGAAATATGCAGATGAATTGGAGAGAGTTCATAGAAAAGCCACACTAGTCTCCCCAGGGCTGGAGGAATTGATTCCCATGAATGGAGGAGTTCACTGGGTGCCGCGCAGCTTGGCTAAGTGCCAATGATAAGGGAGGGGGACATGCTGACCATCTCCATTTAGTGAAGGTTGTCCTTTCCCTAGAGGGAGAGCAGTTATTTGCAGTGACACAACAGGTTTCTAATAAGGGGCTATGGGGAAATATTACAAATGGGAGGTTTTAGCCTGAATCTAAGAAACAACTTCCCAATGAGGAGATGGCCAAAGGGAGGGCTGGGCAAACCCAGGCAACTGTGCATGTGGCCAAGCAGGCATTCCTGCTGAGCTGAAGTGTTCACTTGAACAGCAGTCTACGAAGGCAAATGGTGCTTGCTGCTTTTTTTCCATGTGTGTGTTTTAGGAGGGGCTGGGGGCAAAGCACAGGACAGCCCTAAAGTAAGAAGGGAGATTTAAAAAAAAAAACCCAAACCAACCAAAAACAGAGGCTGGGAGAATGGCAGAAAACAACTGCTGGAAGAGATCCTTCAGAAATTGAGAATTCAGGTCAGGTATCACCAATACAAAGTGCCATAAACTAGGACAAGTGAGACGCAGCTGGAAATTAGGAATCAATTAGGGAATCAATTGGACAAGCAGATAAGCAGAGATATGAATACATACAACAAGCATATCAGAAGCAGGAAGCCTAAGTCAGCCTGACCTCAGGCACTCATCCAGAATGATGAGAACAATAAAAAGAAACTAAATGACTCCTTTGCATCAGTACTCACCTCAGCACCTATTGGGTAGATACCTCCCCCAAAGCTACTCTTCTGGTAACAAATGTGAAGTACCATCAGCTGTCAAGAAATACTGGAACAAGATAACTAGACAGAAAGAAGTCTCCCAGCCCAACACACCCAAGAGTTCTAGAGATACTTATGACTGAAGTAGCTGAGCTGCCAGAAGAAGTATGAACTCTATCAGTAAAATCGCTTGTCTTTGGAAAGAGAGCTGGGGTGAACCAGGGAAGTTCAATGAGCCTTATTTAAAACACCTAAGGGACCAAGATCCAAAGGGAAAATGAGCTCTGTTTCTGTAAAGGAGCCTGCTAGAATTATTGTGGGAGTCAGCCAAAAAGGTGGCTAAAGGAGAACACCAAAAGGTGGCTAAAGGAGAACCAGAAGAGATACTACTTAGATCTCCAATAAGTCTCAGGGCTTGAATACACTTACAGCTTTATAGCGGTTTTGGTTATACCTGCCATCGTCTACAGCTATACAGATAGTGCCATAGCGTGTTCACACTTAGACCCACCAGTGGTATAGCGTGATCACATTTGCGGCACTTGCAGCGGCACAGGAGTGGTGCATTATGGGCATCTATCCCAGCATTCAGCTGGGTGCAACATGCTTTTCAAATGAGGCAGGTGAGGGGGAACGTGTTGTGTGTATGCCGACGGACGAAGAGAGCAAGTGGATTTTTTGGCATGCTGAGAGTGTGTCAGCAAATTGTCTTTAAAATGCAGAGCCTACTAAGCTTCTATTTCACACTGGCTCACTCAGTAAACATTTGCGTTGTTGATCTGCTGAGTTAAAGATAAGCTCTGAAAAGGTACTTCCGCATTGAGTTCAAAACAAAGGGAACAGAGGCTTAATTGGCTTAAATGGCTATGGGGCATCTCCAGAGATCACTCGAAGTGATGTATTGTTAATACCCATTTATACTGGAGCTAAAATGGAGCACCCAATACACTACAGCTGTTAATCCTCTGGCAAGGAGGATTACCAGGACCGGTATAAATGTGGACTTAAAGCGCTCTACGTGCCTTGCCAGTCTGGACAGGTAGTTATAGCACTCCTGGTGGCTTTATAACACTATAAAGTGCCAATGTAATAAAGCCCTAGAGAGAATCCTTCACAAGAGACAATTCAGGAAATTAAGGCTTGAAAAGTTAGGTCAACCCAGATACATCGCTCAGAGGTGTGAAAAATCCACACCCCTGAGCGACATAGATAAGTCGACCTAACCCCAGGTGTAGAAACTGCTAGGTCAACCTAGCTACCCCTTCTTGGGGAGGTGGATTACCTACCCCAATGAGAGAACCCCTACTGTCAGCACAGGTTGTGTCCACAATTAAATACTACAAAGGCACAGTTGCGCTGCTATAGTGTAGACTGTTCAGATCAGTTTCTGTCTGCATCCTGTAAAACTTGTCTTTACCAATTTGCCCTGGCCTCTTCCTTTGTCATTCAGTTTCGCGTGCATTCTAAAACAATGTGCAAAACCCTCACCTTTGAGGTCAAACCAGACTTTTAGGCACTTGACCCCTAGGGATGGGCTGCACTTTAAATCCAGGGATGGGCTGTACTTTAATTGTTACCACTCAGGAAAAGTCCCTTGGCTGCAGCCTTGCTGTATCTACTGCATTCCAGTTCTGGTCACCCTATTTCAGGAAAGAGCACAAGTGGCAAAGGTCCAGAGAACAGCAACAAAACTGATGACAGGCATAGAAAGTTCCAACCCTGAAAACACCTGTGTGTGTGCATGACTTCACTCTTGTGAGTTAGACCCACTGCATGAAATCCTGGCTCTGCGGAAGTCAACAGGATTTTGACCACTGAATTTAATGGAACTACTCACACACATGCTTAGGTATTTGCAAGTATAGAGCAAATTTAAAACTGGTAAAAGGAATTTTTTTATACAATGCATAATTAATGTGTGAGACTTGCGGGCACAAAATATTCAGACAGAGTTTAGTAGGAGTCAAAAGACATCAGACAGTTGTATGGATAATAAGAGTATCACCTGCTGTTATGCTAGTTAGGATGAAAATATGTAAAGGATATCAAACCTCCTGCTTCAAGGCACAAGCTAACTATTACCTGCCTGGAATTAGAGAAAAAACTTTTCTCATGAGCCTGTTATGATATAATGTATTACTATTGATTACAGTAGGATTCAGAGCCTCCAGTCCGGACTGAGGCCCAGTCTCACTGGATGCTGGACAACATACAACAGAAGACCATCCTTGTACTAAGGAGCCTGCAGTCTAAATAAGGACAAGATACAATGGGGAGGGGGGAAGGGAGAGAAAACAAGAGATGGCGACAATAATAGGAGCAGAAGCTTGTGTATATGTTTAGCTAAGTGTGCACTATATCCATTCACACTTCCCCACCTTCCCCCAAAGCATCTGGTACCAGACCCAATCAGAGCTAACCCTAGGCTAGAAGCATCTGATGCAGGATGGCAGTGCTGTGTCACTGTGATCTCTCCTTGTAAAATAGGGATTACTAGCCAGGAATGACAAGGCGACATTTCCTCTGAGATTAAAGAACAAAAGCAGCAGCTTTCAATTAGTGCCAGAGGAGGGGATCATGCTATAACTTCCCAGAGAAAATGAGATGGGGATTTCCACTGGGAATTAGTAAGAAGGAAGCTGCAGAGGCTTCCAGACCCTATGTCAGCTGATCTCCAGCCCCAGGGCAGCATCCTACTTTGCTGTAACAGGCCTGAGCTCTGGGTCACTGCACAGCACCAGAGGACAGCAGATCCCTTTCCCAGCCAGAGGCTGGGATAAGACTGGCTACAAAGCACAGGCTAAAACAAAAACTCAGAATCCTCAGCCCCACCCAAAGGGTACAATGATTGATGTATTTCAACAAGTCAGTCAGTCTGAGCTGTGGGAGTCACAAGCAATAGCAGTGAGTGAAGCCAGCTGTCACCTGGGCACTGCACAGATAGGTGAGCCAAGAGCAACCTCCCAAGGACTGTGCCCTAGAATCCCCGAGGCTGCCTGAGTGGGTGAATGAAACCTGGCACACCGCAGAGGGCACAAGCTTTCAACTCCAACACAAGTCAGGATGCTAAGCCAACTGCCACTGCTCCAGGAAGGACCTGTAGTCATCTGCTCACAGAGCAATATGCTGTGGGAAAACTAATCTTATTTATGCTGGTGGTTCTGAGACATACCAGGAAGAGTGAGAATAAGGGAGATCAGCCCCTATTCTCTGCCCTTCTGCTCTCATTCGCTCACTTTTTCTTCTCCTCCCAGCTCCTTCCCCAGACTGATCAGTTCTGGGCTCCTCACAAGTCTGGGCCAAATCCTGGCTGCAGGGAAGTCAAGGCATAATTTGACATTGACCTCAATGGGGCAGTATTTCACCCTGGGATCTAAGGCCAAGATTATCAGAAGAGATAAGGGCCTTAAAGGGTCATGAGTCTCAAAGTGCTGAGCACCCAACCTTGGAAAATCAGTCTCCTTTAAACCCTCTAAAGTTGGGACCTCAGAATCACTAATTGCTCTTGAAAATCTTGGCCAGATCTTCCAGTGTGTTCCCCTTTTCTGCCCCTAAATAGCAACGGCAATGTATTGGTTTTCACAATACAAAAGCAATAGATTGGTGCCAAGTTGGCATAATTTATTTCAGCCCTGTAATACAAGATGGGGCGGGCTGGGGCAGGGAGGGAGGAATGGTATGATGTAACCTACCACATCTCTGCTAGGATTATTGTTCAGGTGCACTATGTATTCCTGTGCTGTGAAAACACAATAAGTATTCTTGAAAAGCAGTAGCTATTCTGATCTAGCACTGGAAACCAGAGACACTCTGTAAACCCAGGCACTTCCTCCACCGTGCTGGGCAAATAACCAGATACAGCACATCTGTTTTACACTGATGTGCAATAATGAAAGGCTGAACTATGCCTTCTGCACACAGCAACCTGGAAGAAGAGTGCTGCATCACCCACTCCTCACTGCATCTTGCCAGCAGATAGCAGACAGATCAGCAGAGATTAAAATGTGTTAAGGGGGAAAAAAAACAAACAATTCACAGCTTTACACTGCCCCCATAAATTAACAGCCAAACAGCTGAGTGCTTTGATCAATGCTAACTCAAACATGCAAGATTTCAAAAATAAAAAGGGGTCGCAAAGTCTCTTTCCTCACACTCTGTATTCAGATCACACACAACTAGCAGGATATTCCACAAAGCAATGGCTATAGAGAACACTGATGACTTCGGTGGCCATATTCACCCAGCGTTCAACAGCAGAGCAGCAGGATGGCGAGCGAGTGCCTCGCAAAGGTGACAGGTCCCAGAATGCAACCCTCCACCTTGATGCGGCAGAGACATGCTGGGACCTATAGCCTCCAGGGGCCACAAGGCCATATTTTAAGATGGGAGCGGTAGCAATCCCATTAACAAAAATTAACAGCAGCTTTGGGGGTCTTGTCATGTTGCCAACTAAGCCTGGGCACCTCTGCAGAAGAGGGGCATATTGGCAGGAGCTCATCAACACATTTTGTTGGCAACTCCTGTTTCCTCCTTTCCCGTTTCATTAGGTGAGAACACAAAACAACATCAACCAGAGTCCAGCACGAACCATCCATGTACAAAAAAGGGGTGGCACAAGACAATACAAATCAACTGAGGAAGGTTATTGGAGAGGGGAGGGGATGCTAACAAGCCTCATTCTGGGATGAGCAGAGTCAGGTTTAGAGCCCTGAGCTAGCAGGTCACAGTCCATCTGTTAATGTTTGTAGCATGACCCTTTTTTGTCTGAACAGGGATTGGTCTGAAGGCTTTGCCCTCCCCTCATTCCAAACTAGATCTCCAGTCCCCATTCTTTGTCTTCACATCCCTCCGCAGCTGCTGCCGTATCACATCTCACATTTTCCATTTTCCGTTTTGCTGAGCAGGGATTCAGGGGTCCTGCTCACCACTGCTGGGTGACAACAATTCAGCTGGCGGGGCTCTTAAAGGCACAGCTCCTCCAGCTGAAGAGCTCACAATCTGAACATGAATTCTGCTGTCCCTTAGGGGAAATGCTTTTAATAGAATCCGGATAGCTGAGGAGGGTCAGGACAGGTGCACACAACAGAACTCCCACACATATCTACAGTAGAAGCTAGAGGGGAGCAGTCCTCTCCCTCCAACACTCCTGATGAGAGAGAGGAAGCAGTTGGGTTTAGAGTAGCGGTTCTCAAACTCTTTTGTTCTGATCCCTTTTTGCATTGCAGCGTTCTGTGGCAGCGCTTTGTATCTTGTATGGGGGAGGAGCAGAAACATGCCCAAGGTCTTTAAAATGACCCTTTTTGAAGGCGTGTGTGTCCTGGCCTGTGCCGTATTATCCCAGAAGCACAGAAGCTAGTCATTGAAACTAGTATGTCCGCCAAAATGTCGCCGAATTGAACACTTCCATTTTCGGCAGCATTTCGGCAGACACGCAGGCGTTCCTCTCTGTGTCTGCCGAAATGCCACTGGCAGCGGACCTCCAGTTTGAGAACCACTGGTTTAGAGGTTTCAATAACTAGCTTCTGTGCTTTTGGCCAATTGTACAAATCACACTGTGCTTCTGGGATAATACAGCACAGGCCAGGACACACACACCTTCAAAAAGGGTTATTTTAAAGACCTTGGGCCTGTTTCTGCTCCTCCCCCATACAAGATACAAATTATTATCTATCCAGTCACAAGCACAGAACTAAACAGAACTGAGGTGTTTGTGCAAAACCAAACCTTAGTGGCACTTTGCTTTTGGATCACACTTTATCCAAACCCTGAATGTTTGGAGGTGGTCAGGAATCTAAGTGATTCTGGTTTTGGCTCATCCTACAAGGATGAGACAACAGCCCAGACCTCAAGAGCCAGAGCTTCAGCACAGCACAGAGATCCCTTCCAGCGCTGCCAATATTTTACCAAAGGACTCCCACAAAAATTTGCCTTCCTAGTCTTTGAAAAATGCTGTGTCCCAAGGATACATGTGCAGCAGAGATAAAAGGGTGAAGGGTGGAATTGGTTTGGGTTTTTTTCCCCATTTAAAACAGGCACTTTTTATAATCTTAGCCAAGGAGGGAGGCAACACCAGCTGGCTAACTTATATGAAGCTGCACTTTGCTGGAATTGTTTATACTTTGATGCTCATAAATATACTGTTGCATAATGCTAGCATAGCCCTGCTTGATTTGGGCAGTCAGAATGAGGCAAAGGAGGGCCTCCTCCTCAGGAAGCGCTTTCTTTAATACTTGCTTTTGGTGGAAACTCACACCATGCCAAAGAAAAATCATTTGGACATCAATATTTTCATGAGTCCTAGAAAATAAGTAATTTATCAGTAACCAAGAAGGATGAACTTGAGTCAGGAAAACCTCCAACCCTAAGCACTAGCTCAACCAGACATTGTAGGCTGGAACCACTGAGGAAGGTTCTTTGTTTGGGCTGTCTTATACAGAAGCTCAGACTCACTTCATGATCATAATGATCCTTTCTGGCCTTAAAACCTAGCAGTCTATGAACTCTTCTTTCAATTTGGAGCCAATTTTATCAAGTGGCTCCCAGGGTCGCACTCTACCACACTGTTATTCCTGTACCCTGTGTAAAAAGCTGGGAAGAATTCACACAGCAACTTGCTTTCGTTTGCAGTGCATAGAAGGGCATGTCTGTCTGTGGTTTCTGACCTACTGGAGCACAATATACTACTCCACAGCCCCAGGTTGAGGGGTTCAGGAAAGGATCCTGAAATAAGCTACTTATAACTGGATATGAGTCAGAAAGGTGTGATCAGAACTACTAACATTCTGCCACACTCGACGTGTACTGCTGTAACAGAGCATCATTCATCCATTTGGGATTTCCCTGATGTCAGGAAATATTTCTGTACTATTATACAGACTATTATGTATTCAGCTACAGAAATGTAAGAATCGTACTATACGTGAGGGCTTGAAAAAATCCACCCCCCAGTCCCAAAATGGAATTCCTGCTTGATGAGTGCCTAACTTCACAACTTCTTCAGAATTTCAGCTCTCCCATTTTAAACAAAAAAGTGTCTCTTCCAAACGTGACCCACCTAAAATCAACATGATGCTGATTTCCTGAGTCTGCAGAGAGCAAGGTCTCTGCAGAACCAGATCAGTCTCACTCTACCACAATTTGGAAAGGTATGAGCAGCAGCATATCTGGGCTCTAGAGTATGAATATGAAAGATTAAGTCTCCAGATGGAGAAATCCACTGAGGTAGAAACCCAGCCCCCTCTTCCCTACTAGCAGCAGGGGTGGCAAAGGGGATAGGGTGTTGACATGGGCCTCACAGTTGAACCTCAGTCTCTCATATTATAACCAGTAGGACTGAATCCTTCTGCCTGCATCTAGTAAGATGTGCAACCTACATATGCACATTGTCACCAGAAAGGGATCACAGGGATGTGTAATTATTTAAGCTGGATAGACAGAATAGTTTTCAAATACATTCCTGGGAAACTGGGAGGTTCTCATCTGTATTTTCCAACTGACTGTAAATCAAAGCCCTAAAATTCCTCCAACTAATCCTGGCAGGAGTTTGTGAACAAGGCCTAAAGACCTCAGGAAGCATCCTCAAGTGTGTTACTTCTGCACAGCTCATCTCAGAGCTGAAATCCCAACACACTTTCAATCTTCTGGCCTCCACATCTGAGAACTGCCCTGTCTTCCAATCTGAGCCCTCAGCAACAGCAGGTGCCAAAGCATAAAAATCACCTTTCTGAACCCACTCCTGTTGTGACCTGGCTCTCCAGATTACAGAGATGACTACGTAAATCTCATCCAACACCACATCACTTAAGCACATTTGGGGGGTAGTAGGTACCTGCAACCCACATCACCCCATTTTCCTGTACTTTTCTTTAAAGTAGTCACAGCTACAGCTTTTCCTGTAGTCTCCAACAATACTCAACCTGTGCACACCCAGGCTCATTGTTCCAGCCTGGATTCAGACCAGCTCCCTACAGGTAAAAGCCCCTTTATATCATTCCCAATCAACAAGCCCTCTCTCCTGTTTCATGTGTTAATGAATTAGATAGCAAAGCCACAAGCCTGGAAAATTGCCCCAAGACACATGCAGGGGCCATGCTGACAGCACACATGAGAAAGAACTAATGGAAAAGTAAATGATTTGGAAAATCTGTTCCCTAAAATGAGGCCATCAGCATCAACGAGCTGGGTGAACCACTCATTATGTTTCCCAGTGGCAATGGGTGAGTGCAAGTATTGCAAGAGCATCACACTTGCTTTGCTCTGCTCCTGTGGGCGGACAGGCATGGCAGAGCAGCAACATGAACCAGAACATCTGGCAGATTCCATACTGACCAGCCCCAACCCATTTCTACATGAGTTGTTAAGGGTTACACCTCCACCACACAAACAAGGGGCCAGAGCCAGGTCTGGTTAAGGATGGCGATCCTTTTCCGGAGCTGAGAAATCTCCCAAGTTACACATCTAATGAGCTTTGAACAAAGTTTTCAACATGTCATTGTTTGTTTCTAAGGTCTAGGAAATGCTGTTACATTGCCATGACAACTTTGAATATCTGCACCAGTTCTGTATCAGAATACTGAAAGGGGCCTCTTTGCGTGAAGCCATGATTTCCTGCCAATGTGCTTTCAAAAAAAACAACAACACCCTACTACTTTATTTGGCTTTATATAAACTGAGTCTAAACAAGTAATTAATAGCTTTTAAAACCAGACGGGGGGAGGGGGCAACTGCATCTCTGTAAATGGGGCAAAGCCAGAGGCAATGCTTATAGTGAGCAGTAAGATGGGGGGACAGTATGGAGCTAGTGAACCAGACCAAAGGCCTGTCCCCCAGACCAGGGAGGCCCAAGTGCAGCGCACACCAGTGATCCGCACAGACCCTGCTGCTCCCTCCTGCAGCTGCACCTGGCAACCACTTTATGGACTTTCCTACAGCACCGAGCTCCAGGCAGCTCCCGAGCCGTGCCCGCTGCTCTCAGGCCAGTCTTCTCCTGTAGCAGGAGCCCGCGGCTCGGCAGGGGCATCAACCACAGCCCAGCTCGGCCGCCCTCCGAGCCAGGGCCGCGGCTGACAAAGGAAGAACCCAAACACAAACCTAACGGCTCCGCAGCCGCTCTCCGCCCAGGGCCGTGCCCCGCCCCGGCACAGCAGGCCTGGGAGGAGGGGGGGGGGGGACAGCGAGAGCCCGGGACACAACACAGTTAGGACCCGAGTAACATCCCACCCACCCACATACACGGCACCTGATAGCCTCCGACGGGCCGGGTCCTCCTACCTCGGCCAGTGACCCACGACCCCCGCCTGCCCGCCCCCGAGCTCCAGCAATTCCCTGCGCCAGGGCCCCTCCGTGCCCTGCCACGCCCCATGGAACTCCGTGCCCCAGGCCCTGCCCGGCCAGCCCCGCACCTTGAGGTAGTCATTCTCGGAGCGCAGCTCCTCCAGCTCCCGCGCCAGGCCCTCCTGCCCCGCGTCCAGCAGCTCCTCGGTGAGGTCGGAGAAGGCCAGCGAGGTGCTGAGCTGCAGGCGGCTGCTGGCCATGGAGGCGGCGGAGGGCTCGTCTGGCAGCGGCGAGATGCCCTGGCCGGCGGGCAGGGCCGGGGCGCTGCCCAGAGACTCAGGGTCGCTGCCACTGAGCCCCAGGTCCAGCGACGGCAGTTTGGCCTCCTCCGAGGCGCTGCAGTCCGAACCCTCTGAGCTGCTGTCCGTCAGGCTCAGGGCGGGCGGTAGCTCCTCCCCGGCTGGCCCCCGGCACCGCCCTTTCTCCTTGGCCCCAGCCCGGCCCGGAGCCCCCTTCCCGGAGCCCCGGCAGCCGGCGGCCTGCAGCTGTTTCCCCTTCTTCTCGGGCCGCCCGTCTTTGCCCCCGCCCGGCCGCCGCGAGTGCCCGGGCCCCGCGCCCTGCTTCCCGCAGAGCGAGGCCGGCGAGCCGGGGTGGCTGCCGCGCCGGCTCTTAGCCAGGGACCAGCCGGGCACATCCTTGGGTCTGGCTGGGGACGGCGCCCGCTGCAGCTTCTTCTTCTCGGGCGGCAGCGCCAGGGCCGGACTGATGGGCTGGCTCGGCTCCGCCTCGGCCGCTTCCATGCCGGCTACGTGCTGCTCACCGACCCTGGAGCCTCGGGTCGAAAGCGCGCATCCCACTGGGCGCGCCGGGGATCGCAGCGCCGGCCCGGGAGCTTTGCGGCTCGCTCCGGGGGCTGTGCGGCACGCCCCGCTAGCCGGGCGCCCTAGCCGGGAGCTCAGGATCGGCGCGCTGGGCTGTAATCACCTCCCGGTGGCCCTAAGCGCGACCCTCTGCCACGCCACGGGGATGCCTCCTGCGCCTGCAGCAGCGGTACTCTGTCTGGCAGTCTCCGCCCAGCAGCCGCGGAGACGGTGACGCGCACGGTCTGGGAACAAAAGGCGGAGAGGGGCGCCAGAGGGGCGGTAGGATCCTCAAGGCAACAGCGACCCCTTCTCTGGCTGGGCTGCGAGGGGGAATTTCCTCCCGGCACAGTCAGAGCAGCGCACCGCAATGAGGTGACAGGACTGTAGCTCCGGGGCTGGAGAGCAGCCTCCCTCTACTGGTCTCAGCAGCAACAGCCAAGAAGAAAATTAATGCGCCCTGCAAGGTAACATATGGGCTGGGAATGTTCAGACACCCCAAGGAAAAGCACCTTATAACCCCATCTGACTTGTATCTCCACCACCCTATTCTTCGCGCTCAGCTGTCCCAACCTCCCCTGGTCTGTATTCTACATTGGTGCCACAGTCTGCCCGAGATATCAGCTGTCAACAGCTCCTTCATGGAGCCAGGAGCAAGGGCATGTACCTGGCATGGTTCACCCTCTTCCCCAATACCTGCCCCTTCTGCAGCATGAGAAAGATCCTGGTGGACGTTTAGCAGATTTCAGCCCCTTTTCCAGCTTCTCCAGAACTTTCTCCTCAGGTTCTGGTTGCACTTTCCCCCATACCTCCTGATCTACGCTTACCCCATCCATGGCCCCGCAAAGTCACGAGACCACCTCATCAACCTTCTCCTGGTGCTCACCAAGGTGGCCATCCTCCTCTCACTAGTGATCTGTGCTTTGAGTTTTTCTTCCCCGGATACATGATCTGCTTTTCTTGTTATTTCCTGCTTGATGTTCTCATTCCAATTTAGGATCAGCTGTGAATGCCATGAAGATGCTGCTTGCTCCCTCTTCCAGACTGTTAGCAAAGCTGTTAAACAAGACCAAGCCTAATAGAGATCCCTCAGGTACCAGGGGCCAGATGCCTCCTTACAGCTCACTGCTTTCCCATCACTCCTTGCCTGGGCCCTGCTGCCAATGTTTTGTCCATGTGGCAGTGTTTATACCCAAGCAGATTAAAATGAATTGTGAGCAGTGTTGCTTCATGGACCTGCTTTCCCTCAGTGTGTTTATAGAAGCCTTTCTGGCTCCCCTGTCACTTCATTCCGCTTTGTTACTGTTACCCAAAATTTGGGCCAGCTTAGGGAGGATTAATGAACCACCAGTTTGGCAGAAAGCAGCACATTTATTACACTGATATCTAAGTTCCAAAGAAGGGGGGGGCAGGAGAAGGGGGTTCAGGTCACACTCACATACTCACGCTCCCAGGACAGACACCGCACTGGAGATATCAGGATCTTTCAGGGTAAATCTGAATGCGCAACAATGGATGGTGTGATGAGGGTAAATCTTCCCGAGACAGGATGGAATGCAACTCAGTGGACCACTGGCCAGGTGGTCCGGGCGAAGGGCCTTCTCAGGAGGTACAAGCTTGTGAGAAAGAGAGAGCACATGGCACCTTCCCCATTTAAGGACCAGCTCCTGGCCTGCAACTAGAGATGACTTGGCTGCATCTGGTTGGTCACACTCCACCTCAGGGTCCATGCAGTGTCCATGTGTTGAGTGTGTGATCACTGCCCATTTAGGATTCCAGATACCTTGTCTACCTTTGGAGTTCCCCACAATGGAGGGAACTGTACTCTGCAGCTGTATCATTTGTATGTGGATGTCTCGTATACTGTTACATTACCAGAGTGTAAATTAAAAGGAGTATTTTGCTGTACTCAGGAAGTCCCATGGTATACACAGCAGCTGCAGGCAAAGGATGCTATGCTATCAATGGCCCTATCTACACTGTATTGTCACTGAACCAGGGGACTTGGTTATCTCCTCACCCAATGGCTTAAAATTGTCCTTTAAAGGGACCCACCTAAACATGTCTGTGTGGGCAAGTTGAAACATCAAACTGTCCAGGGTTTTAACAGGTTACAAGGAATGGTTAGAGCCTAGCTACACTACAACTGATTGCCATGGCGAACGGACAACAGAATCAGGAGCCACTGGTGTTACCGTTGGATCCCGACCTGGTTGCAGTTGTAGACAGAGCCAATGTATGCTAAATGCACTGAGCAAGAAGCATCAGTTAGAGTGGAGGCCTGCTGGGAATGTGTTCTGAATGGCCAATAATTAAGAGCCTGTCTTCACCCCCCTGTTTATGAGACAAGCACAAGCTGGTAGCAGCCATGCTCTGATCAGTTCCTGTCATTCCTGGACAGCGCCTGAATTCCAGCCCAAAAACTCCTAAGCAAAGACACGGACATTGCTAAAGATTTGAACAGTGTGAAGGTCAAAAGGAAGAACAGCAGATGGGATATTGCTGGCATCATCTTCCTAGGGATTGAAACCAGCTGAAACCTATGCTAGAGCCAAAGATCACAGACAGCTGAGAAGAGGTATAGAGGGATTCATGTCTAACATGAAAGCTTCTGGATCAGGGGTGGACAAACTTTTTGGCCTGAGGGCCTCATGGGGGTGGGGAAATTGCTTACAGGGCCATGACTGTAGGGCTGGGACAGAGGGTTGGGGTGCAGGAGGTGTGTGTGCGGTGACGGGGTGTGTGTGCAGGGTGATGGGGTGTGTGTGCGGTGTGCAGGAAGGGGGTCAGTCAAGGGGTTGGGGCGCATGGGGTGTATGAAGGGGCTCAGGGAAGGGGGTTGGGGTGCATAGTGTGGGAGGGGACTCAGGGCAGTGGTGCAGGGAGGGGTGCAAGGGGCACAACATATCTGCCGAAATGCCACCGAAAGCGGAACCGTTCTATTCGGCAGCACTTCAGCAGCACAGGGAGCTCGCGACCGCCAGGAATATGTTGTGCGCTTCAGAGTTAGTGTCCTCCGAAAAGCTGCCGAAGTGAATGTTTCTGGTTTCGGCAGCTTTTTGGTGGGCACTATGGGTGGGTTCAATTAGGCAGATACAGATGGGTCGCGGCGGCCCACGGGGAAGAGAAAAAGGGCTGCCACTACAAAAAGTTTGAGAACCGCCATGCTAAACTGTCTGTTCCAGCTTGTATTTAGCTGAGACTCTCCCCGTATCTTTCCCAGACATGAAGAAGGGCTCTGTGTAAACATGAAAGCTTTTCTCTCTTCCCAACAGAAGCTGATTCAATAGAAGATATTACCTCCCCAACCTTGTCTCTCTAATATCCTGTGACCAACAAGGCTACCACTACACTGCATATCTCCTGACTTCTGGCAGTCAGAGTTAGGGTTTTCCAGAGCATGGACCATCTTGGCCATTGATGGACCTCTCCTCCATGAGCTTATCTAGTTCTTTTTTGAACCTAGTTATACTTCTGACCATCACAACAACCCATGGCAATTAGTTCCATAGGCTAATTATGTCTTGTATGAAAAAGTATTTCCTCTTTTCTTTCATTGGATGACCCCTGGTTTTTGTAGTGTGTGGTGTGGAAAAAGTGAATAGAAAAGTGCCATTTATAAGGATAAATGGTACTTTTCTATTCACTTTTTCCACACCATTCGTGATTTTATAGACCTCTGACATATCTGCCCATAGTTATCTCTTTTCTAAGCAAACAGCCCTAATCTTTTTAGTCTTTCTTCATACAGAAGCTGTTCCATACCCTTGGTCATAGAATTATAGAATCTCAGAATTGGAAGGGACCTCAGGAGATCTAGTGCAGGGGGTCTCCAAACTTTATGAGATGAGTGCCATATTAGATTTTTGAAGGGGCTTTGCGGGCAAATATATGCAAAATCCCCACCTTTGCTCTGGCTGCTGCCACACACACCCTTTACTCCTCCAGCCACTGCAGCACTCACCCCTCCACACATGGGGCTGCCAGCAGCAGGTCACGGGGGGTGAGGGAGGGCAGCAGCAGCTTGGCTTTTCCACGTGCCTGCTCAGCTGGAGGGCTGGACAAATTGAAGCCATGGGCCAGATCCAGCCGCTGGGCTGTAGTTTGGAGACCCCTGATCTAGTCCAATCCCCTTCTCAAAGCAGGACCAATCCCATTTTTGCCCCATAATCCCTAAATGGCTCCCTCAAGGATTGAACTCACAACCCTGGGTTTAGCAGGCCAATGCTCAAACCACTGAGCCATCCCTCCCCCTTTATTTATCCCTCCTCCCTCCAACTTTATTACCCTTCTCTGACCCTTTTCCAATTCACCGTATCTTTTTTGAACTGGGGTGAGCATGGATTTTATAATGTCATTACAATATTTTGTATTTTTGTCTTTCCTAATAATTCATAACATTCTGTAAGCCTTTTCAACCATTGCAATTAAACAAGTTTATAACTACAGAAAGGTAGATTTTAAGTGATTACAAATAATGAGACATAAAAGTCAGAAATAAAATAAAAGGTAAAATGTAATTAATATCTTATTTAACAAGCTACATGAATTCAAAGCAAAAGTTTCTCTCACCACGCTTTAGCAATCTTACTGGCTGGCTTCTTTTTTGCTAGGATGCCTCCCCTAGTTCAGTGTTAAATTCCTTGTCCTTCAGGTGTTGCTGATGCCATGGGCAAAGAGATGGAGAGACGTATTTTGGGGTATCTGTTCCCCTTTTTTATATTCTCATTTTCCTTGAAAATCAGTTCCAGCTAAGATTCAGGAGAGAGCAAGTCTGTGGAGATGGGAACCTCCAACTGTTTACTTGCCAAAATGTAGATTTTTCTAGCTCACACCCTTTTTCCTGCCAAAAAATGTCCACTTAACCAGATGATAGTCCATCTGATTTTCTTGACACCTGGCTGAGGCATCAGTTTGCCTTTTGTCTCTGGGGAACTGCTTTGTGCCTTCTTTTCTAAACTTGGAACATGTCTCAGCACAGTCATACAGTAGAATTTTATAACTTTACAATGTTGCCACATGTATTTTATCAGGACAATAATGATCAACAAATTATGAGTTTTCAGGTGATACCTCACATAGGGTGACCAGATGTCCTGATTGTATAGGGACACTCCCAATTTTTGGGTCTTTTCCTTATATAGGCTCCTATTACTCCCCACCCCCTGTCCCTATTTTTCACACTTGCTGTCTGGTCACCCTGACTTCACAAGGTGAACTTTGTACAAAATTTATTCTAGTCTTGTAAAAAGGGTGAACTAGGGATACAGACAGTCACACTGCGGCAGGGGTCACTCATGAGGATGTTGTTCAGTTTACCAATTACTCTTATCTCACAGGGAGTTGTGGGTATAATGAATGGCTCTCTGCTCATCTCTGTAGCTGGAGGCTGCCCTGCATCCAACAAGGGCTGCTACTGACCACTCACTGTGTGCTGAGTGACGGGAGCTAAGCCCAGCGTCCTAGGCATGGTGTGGGTGCCATGCACTGTGATGTTATCAGCAACAAAGACCTCTTTCAAACCACAGTTGGAGCACCACGGTGAGTCAATGCCACAAGACCAGAGAGGCAGGCTGTGCTGGGTGAGGTGGGATGAATGGGCATGGTTCCAAGAGGCACAGTCAGGGGCAGGGCAGAGTTTTCAGAATGCTTTGAGAAGCAGCAGAGCAGTATGGAGCTGGGTTCAGAGGCAGGTAGGAAGCCAGTGAAGGGTTGAAAGATGGAAGAGAGCAAGGGAGTGTCTGGCCACTATGTACTGGATTCCCAAGCTCAGAGATTTACAGAGTGCACTAAAGGAGTTGTGATTCAATACCCCTGCATGACTGCACATGTCCCTAGGCAGGCCCCTGACCCAGCGCTCCCTCCTTTGTTAATGAAGATAATTGTTTCTCATTCAAGTAGCAGTTAATTGCACCACACAGGCATCCTATGTTTCTGGCCCTCATCTGACTCAGCCAATGCTGAGAGAAAATATGTAATGTACAAAGAGGAATCAAATTTCTGTGAGTCAACCCAGCATCTCCCTGTGAGTCTCTCCCCCTGCATGGAACCTGGATCAGCATTCAGAGAAGAAGCCTCCTTTCCAAGACGCTGTCGAAAATCACGGCAGGCCTCTCTGTGTCCCTGGTCCCAGTTCTGGTGTTTGTGACTTTTCTGCTGGAGTTTAGAGAAGAGCCAGCAGCACCCTTTAGTTCCCTGAGGACAACTGTTGTCCTTGCAACGGAGCCTGACAAACTGATGGAGAATAAATGAAAGCTCCAGGGATAAAGGTTATAAATCATGCAGGAAATTAATGCAACCAGCCTGATTCTCCTCTCATCCTAACTTTACACTCAGGCACGCCAATGACATCAGCAAACGTGCTCCCAGTTCACACTGGTGTAAGAAGGAGAAGAATTGGGCCCGGTAACACCATCCTTTCTTAAAAATGTAAAGAGATTTTTTTCTTGGTGCAAACAAATTCACCCTTATTTGCTAGTGATAAACAGCAAGAATTACAGGCTTTTAGATCCTCTCTGTTTGGCAGGCACGGCCCAGTCTGTCTTGGTGTTGCGGGGTGCTTATCTCGTTGCCGGTAGAAATGAGGCTTCACACACGTGGCTAGTTGGAAAGTGGTGAGTTTATTGAAGCATTACCGTGCTGGGGGCTTCCCGGTCAGTACTGCCGCGATACAAAATGTCTGACACACCCAGGAAATGTCTAAAGAAGAAGCCCAAAGAAGAAGCCCAGAGAAGAAGCCCAACAAACAAGGGCGTGTCAGCACAGATATACCCATATTCATTTGCATCTCATACATACTCATCTCATTAATAGCAAGCAGCAAGCTAATTGGTTACACGCTGTTCAGCACTTGTTGATTATGCAGTCCTACCTCAGTTTCCCCATTTAGTTTCTGTGGTAAACCCAGGGCTAGAGACTGCCAAAGAAGGTTGTGGAGAGAGGGGTAATTGCAGGTTAAATTAGGTCCAGCTGAGCAAGGCTGCCACAGTCAGAAGCAGGGCCAGCTGAGACCAGTTAAGGAGGCTGCCAGAGCCCTTTAAAGAGAATCCTCCCCAGAGAAGGGTGTGGGAGTTGAGGAGTGTGGTTGGAGGCAGGAGGAGTTAGAAGAGCGAGTTTTGTGGAAGCAGAAGAGAGTGAGGGAGAGTGAGAGTCAAACCCAGAAAGGCTGCCAGCAGGCAGAGAAGCCGGAAGGAGCCCCTTCCCAGGAGGGAGTTCGCCCTCCCTAGCCAGGCGAGGGGCCAAACTCAGCCAGAGAGAGCTGCTCGAAAACCTGAATCTGGGGTTCCCGGGGGGGTCACCTTGCCACATTTCCCATGCATTCATTCTCACACAGACGGGGTAAACACTCAGACAGCTGGGACACTTGTTCCCAAACACACAGATAACAAGGTCATTTTCGGATTAATACCATTACACCAGGGGTCTCAAACTCGCGGCCCGCGGGCCAATTGCGGCCCACGAGATGATATTTTGTGGCCCCCCACCTTAATATGAAAGTTTAATGTTAGTGCGGCCCGTGAGTTTTATATGAATGGCACTTGAACGAACCTACCAATCACGTTGGCTCTTGGGGGCGGGGGGCGGGACATCGACCGGGCTTCATGCAAGCAGAGAAACAAACTGAAACAGAGTTACAGCAGCGTTGCTGCTCGGGAGCGGGGGAGGGGGAGGGGGAGGGGGAGGGGGGGGGGCGGGAGGCAGGACATCGACCGGGCTTCCTGCAAGCAGAGAAACAAACTGAAACAGAGTTACAGAAGCGTTGCTGCTCGGGAGCGGGGGAGGAGGGGGGGGGGCGGGAGGCAGGACATCGACCGGGCTTCCTGCAAGCAGAGAAACAAACTGAAACAGAGGGTTTTTCCCCCCCCTATATTACTGCTCTAGACTTTATTTGGACTGCACATAGCTCAAAATCACTTGTACCTAAGTTATCATACATCCAGTGCTGTGGTCAGTCTCTATTAGACCTCATCTTAACAGATAAAGAATTCCCTGTATTGGCTGCAACAGCTTTGAGATAAAGGGAATTTCCCGGTGTGGGTTTAGGTGCCCTTGTTCTCCTGGGGAGCAGCTGTCTGCATGGGGGAGAACATGCATCGCCATGGGCACAGGGCTGGGTCAGGTCCCTGCTGCTTCAGTCAAGAGCAGGCAGTGCTCATGCCCTGTACACTGTGCTCTAGCCTAAATCAGCCTGGCTAGTGCACCAGGCAGGAATCGAAGAGCATTAAAGAAACCAAGTGTAATGGCTTGCATAGAAGCGCTGGAGAAGGATTGGAATCCCCCAGGCTGCCCAGGTGCAGAGTGCAGGCATTTGAGATGCTGGTCTCCGCTCTAGGATCTGCTTGGGGCAGGAGCAAGGTCGTTCTGATGCACACAGAACCCATTTGTTCTGAACAGGGGCCGGCAACTTCACAGCTAGAGCCCCTCACTCCTCCTGGGCCATTCATGGATTTGAAACCTGCCACTGGTGCTGACACCAAGTGGAATTAAAACATATTCCACAGCCCCAAACATGTCTTTTTCAAAGCCTGCAGTGAAGAGAAAGGTTGATGATGAGCACAGACAATTCCAGGAAAAGTGGGAGATGCAATATTTCTTTGTTGAGCACAGGGGCACCCCGACATGTCTTATTTGCACAGAGAAAGTTGCGGTGCACAAGGAATACAATTTGAAACGTCATTACACAACTAGACATGCTGAGGAGTATGCAAAATACCAGGGAGATGAGAGAGCCAACCGGGTTACAAATCTTAAAACATGTCTACTGAGGCAACAAGATTTCTTCAAGAAAGCAACCAAAGAGAATAATGCAGCAGTCGAAGCTAGCTACGTGGTTAGTGAGATGATTGCTAAGGCGGGAAAGCCATTCACAGAAGGTGAATTCATCAAAAAGTGCATATTACAGGCTGCAAGTATAGTCTGTCCGGAAAAGAAAGGTCAGTTTAGCAACATCAGCCTTTCTGCCAACACCGTAGCAGAGCGCATTTCTGACCTGTCAAGTAACATTTATGATCAACTGTGTGAGAAAGCCAAATATTTCAGTGTATACTCAGTCGCTCTTGATGAGACCACAGACATCAGAGACACTGCCCAGCTCGCAATGTATGTCCGTGGTATTGATGACAATTTTGAAGTGATAGAGGAGTTGCTCACAGTACTTCCAATGCATGGCCAGACCACTGCTCAGGAGATATTTCACCAGCTGTGTGATGCCATTGAGAATGCCGGTTTGCCATGGAAGAGGTTTGTTGGAATAACAACCGATGGAGCGCCATCAATGACAGGGAGGAAAAATGGACTGGTGGCCCTTGTTCAAAAAAAACTGGAAGAGGAGGGTGTAGAGGAGGCAATTGCTCTGCACTGCATTATCCATCAGCAGGCCCTTTGCAGCAAATGCCTGAAGTTTGACAATGTGATGTCTGTTGTTGTGAAATGCATCAACCAAATCAGATCCAGGGGCTTAAAGCACCGAAGGTTCTGTGCTTTTTTAGAGGAAATAGAGTCAGAATATGGGGATGTGCTCTACTTCACCGAGGTACGTTGGCTCAGCAGGGGAAACGCCTTGAAGAGATTTTTTGAGTTGAGACCAGAAGTGAAAGCCTTCATGGAGAAGGATGGGGTGGCTGTTCCTGAGCTAAGTGATCCCAAATGGCTCATGGACTTAGCTTTTCTTGTTGATATCACACATGAGCTTAATGTACTGAACAAGAAGTTACAAGGCCAGGGGCAACTCGTCAGTGCTGCCTATGACTACGTGAGAGCATTCTCCACAAAACTTGTGTTATGGAAAGCCCAGCTCTCTCAGACAAACCTTTGCCATTTCCCAGCATGCAAGGCACTCGTGGATGCAGGCACACCATTCAGTGGTGAGAAGTATGTTGATGCCATTTTGAAGCTACAGGAGGAATTTGATCACAGATTTGCAGACTTCAAGACGCACAGAGCCACATTTCAAATTTTTGCGGACCCCTTCTCCTTTGATGTGCAAGATGCCCCTCCTGTGCTTCAAATGGAGCTCATTGACCTGCAGTGCAACTCTGACCTCAAAGCCAAGTTCAGGGAGGTGAGTGGAAAAGCAGACAAGCTTGGGCAATTTTTGAGAGAATTGACCCCCAGCTTCCCTGAGCTTTCCCGAATGTTCAAGCGGACCATGTGCCTTTTTGGGAGCACATACTTGTGTGAAAAGCTCTTCTCCACCTTGAACTTCAATAAGTCCAAGTACAGGTCCAGACTTACTGATGATCATCTTCAAGCCATACTGAGGGTCTCAACTGCTTCCTCCCTCAAGACAAATGTGGCTCAGCTATGCGAGAGGAAGCGCTGCCAGGTCTCTAGCAGCAAGGAGTAGGCAAGAGAAGCCATGTTCAGAAGAACCCATTGAGGTTAAAGAACTGTTAATAAAGACGTTTAAATCTGAATACAGCAGATATAGAAGACTGAAGAAACCACACATAGTTGCTGACTAGAGAAATCTAATTATTATTATTTTATTTATTTATTACTGATTTATTTACTTATTTACTTATTAATTCTTAATTTATTTATTTTTTCATCTTATTTTGTGTTAAAAAAATAAAAATAAAGACATTTGAGAAGATTGGAATTTTTTAAACAAAGCTTTTCTCGTGGAATACCCGATGCGGCCCAGCCTCACCCAAACTCTGCCTCCAGCGGCCCCCAAGTAAATTGAGTTTGAGACCCCTGCAGTACATGATAGACTAGCTTCTGAAAAGCAGCCAACAGCTTCCTGCTGGGGAGCAGCACCCAGGAGCAGTTCTTGGGTTTGCCAGTTGATGACTAGGGTCTCAACTGGACTGAACCACTTAGCAGGATAGCAGCTGGGCTTGTCGAAAGTATGCAGCCTGCAGCCAGCACTGACTGAGACAGCAGCTCTAGATGAGCCAAAGGGAAGGCTCCTTGCCCCTGCCAGGTGGGCTGGGGTCATGATAACCTTGTATCTCTTTGTGTGCTGCAGACCTGAACGCTAAGCCCTCCACCTGCAAAGGGCCCTATCACACTCAGTGATTAATGGGTGAGCTGCAGCCCACCCCCAAAAAAAACAGGGGCCAGGTACCTGCACAGTCACTTTCTTGCACTTGACTACAAGGAGTTGAAATCCTAAGGAAGGGATTTGGCCTGGGGAGGAGAATACTTCATTCTAGACTGGAGCAAGCTCTTGTGGACTACCCAGCACTAACTAGGCACACCTGGAAGGCTTGCTCTGCCTGCAGGGAGGAAGCTTAGAAAGGGAAAGCCTGGCACAGGAGGGGGTAGCCACAGGCAGGGCTGCCATGCCTTAGAGACAGCTGGCCGCAGGGACAGAGCAGCAAAGAGGTGACAGTTGCAGACCCTGCCACCTCAGATACTGTATGGACCTGGTATAAAGCGGGGGCTACCAAAAGGAGGGGACCTAGAGGAATGCCCTGACCATGGATACTAGAGCCTGCAGATCCGCTGAACCCCAAAGGGTGACCACACTTGCCTCAGGACCTTTGGTCCTTGACTTTGGTTTTCTCAGATGTGGGAGTGGGTGTGTTGGGTTTGGAGTCCCCCTTGTGTGCAGGGCCGGCAACAGAAATTTGGGGGCCCCCTACCCTGATCGTTTGGGGACCCCCCCAGCCCAGCTGGGGCCCCCCCAGCTGACAGCGGCTGGGGGGAGGTAGCCCGGCTGGGGGGGGGCCCAGCCCAGCCAGCGCTCTCCCCCCGCCCCCAGCTGACAGCGGCTGGCGGCAGCGTGAGCCCAGGAGCGGCGCGAGCCACCCTTTCTTTCTCCCCCCAGCCCTTTCTTTCTCCGCCCCCTTTCTTTCTCCCTCCCCCCACCCTTTCTTCCCCCCCGCCCTTTCTTTCTTCCCCCGCGCCCTTTCTTTCTCCGCCCCCCCGCCCTTTCTTTCTCCGCCCCCCCCGCGCCCTTTCTTTCTCTCTCGCCCCCCCCGCGCCCTTTCTTTCTCTCTCGCCCCCCCCCCGCGCCCTTTCTTTCTCTCTCGCCCCCCCGCGCCCTTTCTTTCTCTCTCGCCCCCCCCCCGCGCCCTTTCTTTCTCTCTCGCCCCCCCGCGCCCTTTCTTTCTCTCTCGCCCCCCCCCCGCGCCCTTTCTTTCTCTCTCGCCCCCCCGCGCCCTTTCTTTCTCTCTCCCCCCCCGCCCTTTCTTTCTTTCTCACCCACCCCGTGCCATGGCGCAGAGGTGATCTTTGGCCCTGCTGCAGCTCCACCAGAGATCGCAGCATGTTGCTTTGGTCCTCCATTATCCGGAGCAGAGCATCCATGCGTCTTTCTTCGTGGTCCTGTCGCTGTAGCCACATTTCTTCCCTCTTTTCTGCCACGGCTCTCGATTCCTGCCTGTCTTGATTCCTTGCCTGTATCTCTCCATTCCTTGCCTCTATCAATCTTTCCCTCCAGTCCGTCTGGCGGGCTGCCTCAGCGCGCGAGTTCTCCAGGAGTTCACTGAACATATCATCGCGTGTTCGCGTTTTCTTTTTACGCTTTCGTATCAGCGATGCACAGCGGGAGGAGCAGGACGGGGGATTCTGAGATAATTGTTCATCTGTGGGCGAATGTGGGCAAAGAAAGTTTGAAAGTTATGAGACAGATACATTCAAGGTTAGGAGGCAGATGCAGTCTCGGACGGTACACAATGGGAGTACTATGCCGTTTGCAACCTCAGTATTCAGAGGCCTGATATGATTTCTGTACAAGGTCATGTTCTACACCTAAAAGTGACTGAATAGCTCACAGAAAAGTCAGAGCATCTCAGACACATATGCGTGCCTCAGCCCAACACGGCTTCTGAAAGCACCGTGCAGCCGGCCATGGTAAGTTAAAAGCAGCACTTGCATATTGTAGAGTAACCCCACCCCCTTCCCCCCACCGCATGGCTCCCACTGAACCGCAAACTGCAAAACAAAGGCCAAAAAATCTCTCGCTAAGGGCTAAGGGCTGGTTGGGGCTCTTCAGACCGCTTGCAGACTGTTCAGATTCCCTGCTAGCTACCGCTACGGGCTGGGGGGGGGGGGTTGGGTGTGCGTTGGATCTGAAGTGGAAGCAACCGCTTGCAGACTGTTCAGATTCCCTGCTAGCTACCGCTACGGGCTGGCGGGGGTGGGGGGTGAGCGTTTGGGGGGGGCGGTTGGTCGGTCCTCAGCAGAAAAGAGTACTTTGCAGCTGGGAATCTTTATCTCCCTACTAATTGCAGTCCGTATTTCAAACAGGCAGCCATGAATGACATCACTTTGCTGAGAATTTCTCAGAGATAGAGAGCGCATGCTCCTTGCCTCCATGCAAAGTCCTGGTCCGTTCGCCGCAATGCTAGCCTGCTCAATGATACCAGACTACTTACTACTTTCGTGGCGTGGGATGGTCTCCTATCATGGGGGACTACAGAAGGCGGCTCTCCCCAGAAATCTGCTGCGGAAGATTCATCGCTACCTCCTGGATAGCTTCATTGAAATGTCCGTGGAGGACTTCCGGTCAATCCCGGAGTATATTGACAAACTCTTTGAGTAGAAATTGACCAGCAATGAAAGCCCGCTAAGTCCTTAGGGCAAGTTACTCATTAATAAATGCTTCCTTTAAAAAATCACGCGTCATGTAATCCCTTAAAAAGAAACACTTACCCCCCTGGGAGGCTTGGGATGGTGCTGGCTGCAGAGTGATAAACAGCTCCTGGCTGTCTGGTAACACGGTTTCTCTGCTGGCCTCCTGCTGCTCCGTGAAATTTCCCTCCTCCTCATGGTGGTCCTCATCGGAATCAGTCTCCTCCCTGACGATTATCCCATCGGTGGAGTCCACGCAGAGTGGTGCGATGGTGGTGGGGGCGCCCCCCATTATCTGATTTAGTTCATTGTAGAACCGGCATGTCCGCGGCGCGCCCCCTGATCGTCCGTTTGCCTCCTTGGCTTTCTGGAACGCTTGCCTCAGCTCCTTAATTTTCACGCGGCATTGCTGGGCATCCCTGTTGTGGCCCCTTTCCATCATGGCCTTGGAGACTCTTCCATACGTGTTGGCATTCCGTTTGTTGTTGCGTAGTTCCAACATCATGGATTCCTCTCCCCAGATAGCGATGAGATCCAACACTTCACGAGTGGACCATGCTGGAGCTCTTTTCCTCTGGCTGGTCTCCAGGGCAGCTGAGCTCTGCATGGAGTCTTGTGATGCTGAGCTCTGCATGGCGGCTTGTGCTGCTGATTGCTCTGAATGGCGACTGAGCTGTCCAGGTGAGCTGGCCACACTGACCAAACAGGAAATGGTATTCAAATGTTCCCGGGTCTTCTCCTATCTACCTGGCCAGAGCAGCGAGTTCAGAGTGCTGTCCAGAGCGGTCACAGTGGAGCAGTGAGGCAGTCCAGAGTGGTCAGAATGGAGCATTGTGGGACAGCCTCTGGAGGCTATTAATGTCGGTTGCGTCTTCACTAGCCCACAATCGACCTTGGAATGTCAATTTTAGCGCTACTTCTCTCGTCAGGCAGGAGTTACAAAGTCGATTTTGAGGGCCCTTTAAATCGACTTTAATGGCATGTATGTGAAGACAGGTAAACGTTTAATTCGACTTAACGTCGTTAAAGTCGACGTTAAGTCATAGTGAAGACAGGCCCTAACATTCTAGCCACTGGCCAGGCCAGGCCAGAGAGTTCAGCAGAGGGCAACAAAAATGATTAGGGCCTGGGGCACATGATTTACGAGGAGAGGCTGAGGGCACTGGGATTGTTTAGTCTGCAAAAGAGAAGAATGAGGGGGGATTTGATAGCTGCTTTCAACTACCTGAAAGGGGGTTCCAAAGAGGATGGAGCTAGACTGTTCTCAGTGGTGCCAGATGACAGAACAAGGAGTAATGGTCTCAAGTTGTGTCAGGGGAGGCCTAGGTTGAATCCGTTTTTTGTAGTTAATAAACTTATTTTTGCTTTGTCTAAACCACTGTGTGGGAGTCATAACTTGGGGCAGAAAACTGTTGTATATTCCTTTCCCCATTGAGGGAGGGGGAGAATTTTATGAGCTTACGCTGTACAGTTCCCTGTGCAGTGAAAGATGATATAATTTTGAGTTTACACTCCAGGAGACGGGGGGGGTGTGGGGGGTGCCTGAGGAGCTGGGAGGTGCCCTAGCTAAAGCCTTCCCAGGTAGAGGCTGGTCAGAGAGCCTGCCTGCATGTAACTTCAGCTGGGTGTGTCCCTACCTATATGTATGCTGGTGAAAGTGCAGGCTGAAGCATGGAGGGCTTAGCAGCTTGTCACAGCAGTGCAGTGTAAGAGAGAGCCCAGGCTGGTGGCTCAGGGGAGCTCAGTGGGAGCTCATCCCCTTCCAGCTCTACCAGATGCCCAAGTATAGTTCCCCCCACTTCCAGCTCTACTGGCTGCCTGCATAGCTATCTTATCACTGATATTTTGTGTGTAAGACTAGTCCGTTGCTGGGCAACTGAATCCGTGTTGTACGGTGATTGGAGGAAGGGCTCTGTACATCAGCATCCTTATGTATCTGTGTTCTCGTTGGTACATCTTGAAGTAAATTAACTACCATACTTTTTATAAAACAAATTCCCTCAGAGTTTTAAAGCTTCATCTGAGTAGCCTAGTATGAAAAGGCAACAAATAAATAAATAAAATCCACCATTACACAATTTCTCCCATGTCCCTCCCAGAGATGTTGTGCATGGTCCCAGGGGTACATGTACCACAGTTTGGGAACCCCTTCTCTAGCTTATGCTATGCGTCCCATGGGCTCTGGCCTTTCTGGGACAGGCATCCTCTTCTATTGCTGTCCCTGCTGGGTGCTGCACTGAAGAAGCTGAGTGGGGCCTGTCCTCAGATGGGTGAGCCTCCCTTCCTAAGAGGTGTGGAAGGATTCAATCTGTATCCGTGAATGTTGCTGAATTTTGCCATACAAGTGGGGTGGACAATGTGTGTTGAATGGCTGATCCTCAGGGATGGGATTTGTGCCAGCAGTTATCTCCCTAAGTGTGGAGCCAACACGTGGGGTGCAGTGCTGCAGGAGGGGCCATGCTTTGGATGCAACCAAGGGTCACATAGGGTGGAACCTCACAGGTGAGTGTTGTTGTAGAAGAGCAGAGGTTGGCTGGGGTGGGGGAAGCTTGTCACTCTGGGGATCAGGCTGACAGTGCCCCTCTACCATAAGGAGACAAGTTCCTGGGGCTCCAGGGTGCCCGGGACATGGCTGGCCCACATGCTTCTGCCTGGAGACAGTTGGCCAAGGCATGCTAGGGAAGAGCCAAGGATTAGTATTAATGTGCCCAGCCAGTTTCTCCCAGGCAGCCTTCACTGCCATGGAGGGTATCTCTTTAGTGGCTGGGACCTTCTGTGAGTTCCCCTGCCCCCCCATACCTCCCCGCCACAGATTCAGCTGACAGCAGTAGGAAGAGCATCTCCTCTTAGCACCTGTGGCTGAAGCTACAGGGTGCCCCAGCAGGCTCGTCTCTGCCAAGCTGCAGCCAGGTTTGCTGGCAGGAGGCTGAGGGAGCAGCCCCAGGCCGTTCTGTTACCAGGAACCTTATAAGCAAGGTCCCAAGTCCAGTCTCATCAGCCTTCCCCTGCTGCCAACAGGCCTGCCCCAAGTGCCCAAGGGGCTGCCTCAGGCCTTGGCATGGAAGCCCTGGCAGGACCCACCACTCTGCATGCCAGCCTGGAAGCAGCTGCCTTCCTGTGGTGAGATGGGAACAGGATTCCCCCCACCCTCCCCACTATAATTGGTTTGCTTTTGGGTCCTCGCTTTGCCTGAGCAGCAGCTAATCTACTTAGCCATACTACTGTGTACTGGAGCTAGCCCCAGAGCCAGAGCTATGCTGGGCTATCGAGGGCTGGGCAGTGGATTAGCTTTGATCCCCCTCCTTAATTGGTTCCATGCTGCATGTGTATATAAATAGTGCATTGGCTCCTCGCTGCCAGGGGGAGGGCTCCCCCACACCCCGTCAGGCTTGTCTCACCAAGTAGTAGGGCCAGCAGGCATCTTGTGGGACCCCCATAAATGCTGGATCCCTCCGTTCAGCTCAGCTTTTCCTGGGGCAGCTATAATGTCACAAGGTTACAGCTTCAAAACAGCGAGAGCCCCCAGAGACGAGGAGTAACCTACAGGGTTCCTGCCCAGGGTGAGGGGCAGGTACCCTGTAAGTTACCAGGTGGTTCAAGTGACTCCATCTGCACCCACTGTAAAACATGCACCCAAAGGAATTCCAGCCCCTCCCCCATCCCTGGCTACAGCGGGCAGTGGCCTTTCCGTGAAGTGGCTGCATCCCTGCAAGCTGAGAATGTGCCTGCCAGCCGTGGAGGCCTTGCTCTGCATCTGGGCCCAGGGACCCCAACAGCTGGGATATTCTGCCCCACCGGAGGACCCAAGCCATCAAGTTTGACATTTGGGGCTGCTCAGATCTGGGGGTGGGCATGGCCCATTGCAGAATATGGAGCTGCCTGTCAAAGCTGGGAGAGGTTGTGTCTAGGATTTCGATTCTGGTCTGTATGGAAATGAACAGGAATTAGCCAATCATGAATCCAGGCCCAGCCTGTCTCCTCTGCTCCGGTCCAAGCTGGTGCGGATAATCCCCACATTCCCCAGGTGAGGCGCATCGCTAACCCTGCAACTCAGCAGCTCTGGCTTAGCCCAGGAACACTTGAGGAGGACTGCAGTGTCCCTGTTTGATGGAGGAAGGAATGGTTCAGCGAAGAGTTCTGCTAAGGCTGCAGAGTACCAATAACACCACAAAGCAATTCTCTGGCAATTCCCATCCTCGCAAAGGGGCGCCGGCTTTGCCACTCCCACATTACACATGGGGAAACAGAGGCACCAGGCGGGGAAAGGACATGTCCAAGATAGCATAATGCCAGCAATAGCAGGTGCCTGAGTGGGGACACAAGCAGCCACCCTTTGGGCTAATGAGATGGGAACCCAGCCTACACATCACCCAAACCTGCCGCCAGCCCTCAGACCAAACGGCACACATTTGTCTAAGACCCCTCATGCTCCCTGCTGCTGTGGGAAGCCCCTTGCTCCATCCCTTCAGCCCAAAACTGCTATCCCCCAGCTGGCTACACTGGGTCACATGATGCCATTTGGGCCAAATAGTGCACACCAAGTGGGAGAGCCGCGTTGGGGGCCCAGCAGGGCATGCGGCGATGGCCTGCTGGTGGTATGAGTGCACAGGCCCCCCCGCATGAAGAAGGGGCTGCCACATGTGGGCACACACAAAGCTGGGGCAGGCATACTGGTGTGCCTCCACCCCCCACCCACAGAAGCAGGTGCCATGAAAACACAGCCCTTGCTTCCAAATGAGGCAAGGACTTTGAGTACATGGTGTGTGCCCACATGGCACCCCCAGCTCCAGTAACATGGCACAGGACACAGAAACCCCTGGCTGCAGCCTGGATGCTGTGACAGGTACGCTGTGGTGAGAGCTGGAGGCAAGCTGACGGCTGCACAGTCCTTGAGGATGGCTCCATCACAGCCACCCAGGTTTGTTTTGTTGAGCACTGGCGGGAGGCTCAGTGTAGTGAGGGGGGCTAAAGGACTGTTCGGGGGGGGGGGGGGGCAGACGCCCCATCAGCATTCCCTGCAGTAGTGCCAGCAGTACTGCAATGCGCAGCACCCCCCATGTCAAAGGGCTCCCTGCTACAGTGAGGCCCTGTTGAGCCTCTGATGGTTTCCATGTAGTAAGGAGGCGAGCAGGGATTCAGCACCCAGATTTGTGTCATTGTCCAGGCGATGGGAATCAGGTAGCCTGCTGCATCACCCAGTGGAGTGGGGAGGCAATCAGATAACACTGGCCACCCCATCACCTACCTCCCCCTGCAGTGATTAGAGGACGTAATGGAGAAAGGCAATTGTCTGGATCCTGAAGCTGTGGCCAGCTGGAAAGGCCTCCAGCGTGACACACAATGGTGAGGGGACGGGGCTAGCAGGCACTGGCGGCACTGGAGAGCACAGCTGGGGGGCATAGGGAGTGCGATACACCTCCCCATGCTGCTGGCACTTGGTCTGGTTTCCCCAGTGCCAAGCACCCATTGCAGTCACCAGCCAGAGCCCCAAGGGATGTGACTGAGCCAGAACCTACCCAGAATCTACCAGGAGGAGACATTCCCAAGAAATCCATGTTTCTAACACCCACAGAGACAGCCTCTGCAAACCCAGGCACAGTGTCAGGCTGGGGCATGAGACACTGCCTGCAACAGGGTTCAAGTTGAGAGCAACACCCCAAAGGCAGTGTTTGAAGTGTTGCCAGAGGGATTTAGCTCAGGGTCAATTGTGGTACAGTGGAGAGGATTTGTGAGCTTGATCCCTACACCCTGCCTTTGAGTCTGGACAGAAGAGAGGCAATGGCCCTAATTAAAAGACACATGCAGGGGAAGCTTTTGCCCCTTGCCTGTGATCTGAAAACCATGACAGCCATTCCCTGATTATCTCCAACCCTCCCTGTGTCACGGAGTCCCCGCGGCGATGCTCTGGAACTGCTCCCTACGAAGCCAGTCAGGACTCTAGGGGGAAGCTTCCTTTCTGTGAACCACCTGTCTCCAGGGCTAGGCGCTTCACAGCTTACAGCTTCCACCTTCCTGGGTGTGACCTTGGAGCATTCAGCCTCTTCTGCCCCCTCCGTGCGCTTCCCCCAGAGAGCCCGCCCAGGCGGGGTCCTGGGGAAGTCCGTGAGTCCTGCACCCCAACTCCACAGTCAGACGTGACTCTCAGCCAGCCAGTAAAACAGAAGTTTATTAGACGACAGGAACATGATCTAAAACAGAGCTTGTAGGTACCCACACCCCTCAACTGGATCCATTTTGGGGGCCCAGGGAGGCCAGACCATGTCTGGACCTCCCTCTCCTTTCCCAGCCAGCTGCAGACTGAAACTCACTCTCCAGTCCCTCCTTTGCTTTCCTTTGTCTCTTCCCTAGGCCAGGAGCTCAGCTGACCTCTGTTCTCAGCCTTAACTAACATCTTGCAAAGAGAGGGAAGGGCCAGGCCCTAGACAGGGCATCGGCTACTTACTTACACTGTCTCTCTGCTCTGCACCACTACATACCCTTATCCCTCCACATAGACACTCAAGAAATGCATAGGGGAAACTGAGGCATCCACACACTATCCAGAGGAAACATTAAGAGTATTTCCATTCCATCACACCCTGTCACCACATTATGATTCCCATTCTGCAGTCAGGCATAAGTGACTTGTACAAGTCATTGACAAAGTCCAGCACTAAGGCTTGTACTACCTTTTCTGCCGCCCTAAGCAGGGGGGACGGTATTCTGGGCACTGACGGGTCAGCTAGCCGGACCTGCAGCTTCGGTGGTGCACCTGCGGCAGGTCTGGTGGGCCCGCAGCTTCAGCTCATCTGCCACAGTCGTGCCGTTGAATCCGTGGGAGGGGCTGTCCTGTCAGCGGCCAGAATGCCGGCCCCCTTCCCCCCCCCCCCCCCGTCATTCGTCGCCACTAATGCCTGGAGCCCTGGCCAGCGCCCTGCTCTAATGACTAGATCACACAATCTCTTCCATGGACAGTGACATGAAGTGCACAAGTCCCAAGAAGTTGCTTTTGTTTCACAAGGCCATTGGGTTGGGTCCATAAGGGTGTGTGTTGGTGAGTGTACACATTCTGGGAGAGAGGAGTTCTCCTCAGACCAGCCGCTGGTCCAGGCCTGTTCACTCTCACCCCAGAATGCAGGCTCCCTGGAACAAGGGGACGGGGGGAAGGAGGACGACAGGGCACCAGCATGCTTGACCCTTTGGCAAAGGCTCTTCTGATTGTCTAATGTGGGACAAAGATTCCCTTTTCAGCAGTGCCTCTTCCTGACACCCCAACTCTTTCCTCTGCCTCCTGGTGTCCCCAGGGCCGGCTCCAGGCACTAGTGCAGCAAGCATGTGCCTGAGGCGACCAATGACAAGGGGCAGCATTCTGGTTGCTGTCAGGATGGCCGCTCCTGCGGATTCGGCGGCACGACTGTGGCAGGTCCACTGAAGCCGCAAGACGGCCAGACCTGCCACAGGCATGCCATTGAAGCTGCAGCTCCAGCCAGCCAACCTGTTAGCGCCCGGAATGCCGCCCCCCCTGCTTGGGGTGGCAGAAAAGGTAGCGCTGGCCCTGGGTGTCCCTGCCAGGCTCCCTGAATGACTCTGTGTGATGCCTTCGCTGAGCCTGTGGTTGGGCAGCACATCTTTTTATGGCAGTGCTCAGCCAGCAGGGAGGGTGTTCTGTAACCAATTTGTCCATGGCAGAGCAGCTATGGAGCCTGGTCTGTTGCTCTGCACAGGGAAGCTCAAATGGCCACCCACAACCAGACATGTCTAACTCAAGCTCTAGGCTGGCTGTTTTCCAGGCCTGTTGAAGGCCCAGAGGGCTGGTTAATCTCATTGCTTTTCATTTTGAGTCTTCAGAAAGTCAGCTGCTTGCGGTTAATTCAGATTTATTGAATAATTCTCCTGGGAGAAGCTAGTTCAGGGCCAGCCAGTAAAATAGAAAATCAATGAACCAGGCTGACACGGCCCCAGTACTGCCTGCTGCAGAGGGCCCCTCTTTGTCTTGCATTAGCCGAGCTCTCCAGGCTGCCTCACCACAGCAAATCACCTCCACTGTGCTGTGGAGAAATAAAAAGCTCCCTGCTTCTCTGATGGAGGCAAACCCTTCCCAGGCCTACAATCCTGGTGCTGTCTGACCGTTCCCAAGGGGAATGGTGATCCTATCTCTCACTGTGGGACACTAGGGTTTTCCCCAGTTCAGGTGAATTATTGGCAGCTCGGAAATGGTTCATGCAGGAACCTGGCTATGTCCTTTTCTCTCTTCCAGAAGTCATAAAGGCAGCCACCGGCACCAATCTGGGAGCAAGGTTTGCTGGCACGTGTCCATGCAGGCATTTAAGTGAGACTCAGCAAGACAGTGATTACCTTGCCCTTAAGCAAGCGCTGCGCCCCACTGGCAGAGGGTAGAACCTGCCCTGCCGGATATTGGGGAACGCCAGCTACTTGGCACTGAAAAATGGACTCAGCTCTTGAAGCATTGCCTAATCCTTCCCCTCCTCTGGCACTGGTCCAGTCACCTGCCATAGGTCCTTCCCTCCCTCCCAAGGACACACGGACACTGTACGCCTTGATGAAACTCTCCCAGACACCCCCATTGCTGATCGTGCTCTCAGCCTGGCACTAGAGGTGGCTGCCTCCACCACAGAGCTGGAGTCCTGATCTGAATGTCCAAACCACAAAGTCTGGTGGAATGGGGGCTGAGGTTTGGTCCATTCCAGAGCTGTGTTGGGCCCAGCTGCAATATTTGGCTCTGGTGACCAACGCTCCCTCCCCTGAGAAGATGTGTGTGTGTGTGGGGGGGGGGTGTGTGGGGGGGGTTAGATCCAGTGTTTTGATTTCAATCCATCTTTAATTAAAATAAAAACAGCCCAAAATATCTGGAGAGGCCACCACCAGCAGCAGCATTATTATACTTGCCAGAGAGCATGTTGGGTATCAGCCAGTCTCTGAGAGACTGGGGTGGGAGGAAGGAGAACTCCAGGGCTGCATTGCAAAATTGCCCAGGGACATTACGGTGAGTGGCTGCTCTGTGCTGGTGCAGGGAGGGCTCTGTCCCCTCTACACCATCAGCTTGAGCTTTCATTTGCTGTTCAAAGCCTGTTTCCCATTCATTACACAAGAAGCATCTTGGAGGGTACTTGGCCCCTGGGTGAAGGGAATTAATGAGCCTTCCCAGCAGGTGAATGGCATAGCCATGTCGCAGCACAATGGCACTTGCTGCATAAGGCTCTGCCCTGTACTCCCTCGATGGTTGTAATGGCTCCTCCGATCTCCTGAGAGACAGGCTCTACTAGAAGAGCTGCCCAGAGGGCAAGGCTATCCTGGAGACGGAGGCGCCACTCAGGGCACCAGGGGATGCTTTTATTCAAGAGTCCTTTTCTCCTCTGGTCCCCCTGTGCCATTGCCTTTCACACCAATGGCTCACGTGCAGCGCCCAGAGCTGATGGAACATCCCAGAGCCAGCCCCAGGCAGCCCAGCAGCAGGAGCCCCATTCACAGAGTGAGAGCCTACTTTTCTCCTTGCTGCTTTCCCCAGGCCGTGCAGGTGATGACACGTCTTCAACCACATGGACGTTTGCTGCATACTGCTGAGTGTGCGACTGCCCCATGGGGAGAGAGATGCCCACGCACACACACTGTAGCCCCCAGCAGGTGGGCTCACTCTCTGTGCAGGAGTGGGAGCCTTTCAGAGCCAAGTACAGAGCCAAATCCTGAATCCCAGGGCACAGAGCTTACCATTGAGTTCATGCAGGAGAGGGAACAGCAGAGAGCACAGGCGCTGAGCAGGCAGTGTATGGCATCCAGTAGCTCCTGTGGAGGCATGGCAGTGTCCAGGATACTGTGCAGAACACAGTGATGGGTGAGAGAGCACCAGGCAGCGCACTAGCCATGGGCGAGATAGGAGTGCACAGCAACAGTGTGCAGGCAAGTCTGCACAGCCAACGGCCAGGGCCAGGGCCAGACAGAACAGTGCAGCACTGAGAATCTTATCATCTGTAACCCTTCTGCCCATCAGAGTTGGCAGCAACAAGGGCCGGGTTCAGTATCCAGGGGTTCCATTCTAATGACACAATACAAAACCGTCTTGAGTCCCCACCCCATGACCTGGGACAACCATATACCACCCTTCTGGGCGCCTCTAAGAGGCAATACTTCCTCTCTCGCAAGCACAGAGTCTGAGTGTACCAAAACTCTTTTAATGACAGAGAGAAGCACTGTGGCATATTATTGGGTAAACACCACAAACAAAAGTCACAAACCAAACCATGAACCAGAATCCCCCGCACACACACAGACACACGCAAAAGGGCTGTGTCCTTTCCCTTGGGTTCTTGACTCCCACAAGCCCCAAAGTCACCCAAGGTCCCAAAAGTCCAACAGCCCCAGCAGAGTTCAAAGTTCATTAGCAGAGTTGTACCTCCCCACCAGGGTGGAAGGGGGGGGCAGGTTATGGAGCACCTTACGTGGTCAGAGGCCGACTGCCCCGCCTCTCCAGTTGTGCTGCAGTCTTCACCATGGGCCGTTCCATCAGGTGCCCAGGAACTGCTCTGCTCTCTCCAGCCACTCTGCTCTGTCAGCCGCTGTACACCGTCAGCCACTCCACTAGCGGTGACCCAAATGGTTCCACTCCATCCACGGGTGGCAGCTGCTGCTGCACATTGCCAGCCACTCTGCTAGCAGTCACCCAAACTGCTCCCGCTCAGTCTGCTGTGGCATCTGCAGCTGCTCATCACCAGCTACTCTGCTAGGGGTGACCTGGACAGCTCCACTCCATCCACTGCTCAGCAATACAATTTCAGCCCCCCCCTACAGGGCTTAGTGATTTCAGCTCATAGAGGGGCCTTAGTGCTGAGGCACCACCAGACCCAAAATGACTTCAGCTCAGTGGGCTGAAGTTGGACTCCTAACAGAAGCAAAAGTCAGCTCTAACATTCCACAGGGGAGCAAGACAAGGTGCAATACACCAGTAAGGCCCTCACCACAAGATAGAGAAGCCCATCCACAGCCTCTCTCAATTCTGTGGGTTTTGGAACCCCTGTCCCTTGTCTAGTGAGCACTACCCAGCTGATGGCGAGTCCCTCCAGCATGCCAAAGGCCAAATACATGTCCCAATCCCTCATTCACATAAACAGGTTAATCAACACTTTATCATTCTTGCCCCAATACCAGAGAAACTGGGGGTCCCACAGTAGCCAAAGTGACCATTTGGACTGTTAGAGTGCAGGCTAGGTGCAGTGGGTGTGTCTATGCAAATAAGATGTTATTTTCCAAAAGTCACTGCAATTCCTGCAATTCACCACCAGATGTCACTCATCCTGACACTGCTTACACATCTATCTAATCTAATCATCTCTCTCTCTCTCCCTTTCTCATCCTGTGTTGGTCACTGGGAGTGACTTTGCTCTTGTCTCTCACTTTTCACAAGAGTTCTCTGTGCCAAAGTTTATCTTCTGTCACCCACACACTGATTTCCTTCCTTCTCAGCTCTCATCTACGAAGACCTGTGTGGGTGATGTGAGAGGCTGTTGTGGCGCCTGAGAAGGGCAAGCAGCTGGGGCCCACAGTGTCTCACCAGCTCTAATGTTGACCTTTGTTTGAGTACATTTTGGATTGTATGGGCCAGACCCTGCGCATTGTTGCATGGAGATCAGCGTAACTACTCTACCCTGCCCCAGCTGAGCCATCGATCCTACAGCATCCAGGGGCTCTTGGGAACAGACCATGGTGATGGGACAGCCTTGCTTGGAGGCAGGGAAGGATTCTGACCTTGCCTTGGGGGAGGCAGTGGCATCTGCATCCACATCCTGTCTGAAGATCAGGGCAAGGGGTGGCCGGGCAGCAGCCCTAATCATGTAAGAGAGACCTAAGGCTGTTACAAAAACACATTCTAACTTCACTGCCGAGGGAATAGGTCAGCATTTTGTTATTGGGCTCAACGGGCAGCAAACTGCTGACTTTCACCTTCATTAGGTTGCCTTCAGCTGTATGTTCGTGTTGGTTTTTAGGAATCAACTAGGAATATGGAGGCTCCTCCAGTCATTTGACAATGGCAGGAAGAATACTTTCCCTCTAGGTGAGCTGGGGAGGACAAATCCCCAGGACCCTTTCTATGGTTGCTGGGGTGTTCAAACCTTCAAGGGTTGGCTCATTTCCAGCCAGCACAAACCAATTCCCAGGAAACGTTCCAGCCTCACTCTTCACATGTGGGGCTAGAAGGATGTAGTGCAGCTCGGGGCACACAGCACAGGCCTGTGGTGGCAGCAGGGGCACCTGCAGCCCAGCAGGTGGCCGGGGCAAGCAGTGCAGAACTGCCAGGCTCATGCTGCACTGAGCTGGCTGCTACTTCACATTTATATTAATGCAAAGCAAAGCGATGGGGGCGGTGGGGCAGAGGCAAGGCTCTGCAAGGACAAGTGCCTAACTACCCAAGTCTGGTCATGACTGGCGGTCAAAATTATAGGCGCAGACTGCATGGGTGCTCCAGGGCTGGAGTACACACAGGGGAAAAATTGTGGATGCTGAGACCCCTTTTTGTCCCCCAGTATTTGCCACCCACCGGCAGGCCCCGCTGATCAGTGTCTCGCAGCGTGCAGGACAGGGAGGGGAAGGAGCAAGGGCATGGCACGCTGGGGGAAGAGACAGGGCAGGGGCCGGAAGAGGTGGGGCAGAGCCTTGGAAGAAGGGGTGGAGCAGGGCAGAGCCTGGGGCAGAGCTGGGGGTCGACCACCTCCTGGCACATTAGAAAGTCATTGCCTGTGATGACAATAAACTCTGCACTGCATGTGAGCAATCAGACCCCAGCACTGGCACTGTGAGTGCTGCAATACCTCAGTCTAATGCATTATTTATTTTCCATCCCCTCTCCCACTGCGCTCGTGTCTCAGCTCACAGAGTTGGGATGGGCAGCATACAGTTGCAGGTCCTGGGATTACTGCTCTCATTGCAGCCAAGAGCTCTGCTGACGGTAAAACACTCAGGGTATATCTTCACTACGAAATTAGGTCAATTTTATAGAAGTTGATTTTTCAGAAATAAGGAGCACTTCAACTATAGGCTGAGCAAGTGCAGAATGGTGATAGAATGTGCATTTGGACATTTAAAAGCTCGTTGGCACTGTTTGCTGACTAGGTTAGACCTCAGCAAAACCAACATTCCCATTGTAATTGCTGCTTGCTGTGTGCTCCATAATATCTGTGAGAGTAAGGGGGAGACGTTTATGGTGGGGTGGGAGGTTGAGGTAAATCACCTGGTGGCCGATTTCACACAGCCAGACACCAGGGCAATTAGAAGAGCACAGCTGGGTGCACTGCACATCAGAGAAGCTTTAAAAACCAGTTTCATGACTGGCCAGGCTATGGTGTGACAGTTGTGTTTGTTTCTCTTTGAAGCAAACCACCCCCTTGGCTGACTCTGATTCCTGGTAACCCAACCGCCCGCCCCCCTTCTATGACAGCTTGCACAGGAAATAAAGTCATTATCATTTCAAAACTATGCATTCTTTATTAAAAAAAACAGGGAGATAACTCACACGGGAGCCCGGGTGGGGTGGAGGAGCGGGGAACCACTGGGTGCGGATGGGTGGTGGATGAGGGAAAGAGGGAAGGACAAGGCCATACTATAAATCAAAACTTAGGCTATGCCAGTTTCTGTTGCTTGGGCAATCCTCTGGGGTGGAATGACTAGGTGCCCGCAGCCTCCTGCTCTGCATTCTTTGGTATCTGAGTGAGGAGGATATGGAACTTGGGGAGGAGGGCAGACTGTTATACAAGCAGGGCCTGCTCTACGTTTTTTGCCATCCCAAGCTCCCCCTTGCATCTCTCTGCTGCCCCAGCCCAGGGTCACTGGTAACTCATTCCCTGGGCGGGTCATTCAGCAGGAATTTTGGATGGGCACAGAACACAGAAAGGATTAGTTCCCATATGGTTACAGAACTTCAGTAAAGTGGAACAATTTTCAGCTTCTGTGACTGGAGGATATGTGGATGCATATTATAAGCCTGTCCTTCATAAATGAGGAAAAGTTGAGGTGCCTTTATTATTCTTTTGTTCCACTCTTTGTTTCTACGGGGAATTTGCCAATGCAATATCACTGTCTTCCTTTTAAACAAATAAAACTTTTTTTTTTTAAAAAAGGCAATCGCAATTCCAAAAAAGGCAATTCCGTCCTAATAACCACTGGGAAGCATTTCTCGCTCAGTTTTATCCTACTTTTTCTACAGCAAGTTATAGTGGAATATATTTGATTTGGGAGAAATGAAGTAACAGCTGCCCAAATTGAGCTTGAGCACTCCTGAATTTTGAGGGTGTTCAAATCTGGAGGGCAGGTGCTAGATTCCCTTTCTGTAGCTAAATCTGGAAAGGAAAAGTCAATTTCTGCTTCCATTGCTCAGAAGTGGAAATCCTCCTACGTGCCTGATACTGTAGCTAAAGCTGCCCAGGTCCTCTAGTAGAGCCTCCCCTCCCTTTTCATTTTAAATTCTAGTGGGATACACCTACCTTCCTTGCTAGGCTTCAGATAGAGGGGTGCACTGTCCATTAGTACCCCCCAATTCCTCCTTTGTTAGATGGGTTAGATGGGTCAGGGGTTGGGGGGCAGTCAGGAGACAGGCAGTGGTTGGATAGGCATGGGAGTCCCAGGGGTCTGTCAGGGATAGGGGTCAGGGCAGCCATGGGACAAGTAGTGGGTGAGGTCCTAGGGGGGCAGTTAGAGTGGGGGGGTCTTAGGAGGTGGCAGTTGGGGACAAGAAGGGAGGCTTAGATAGGGGTTGGGGTCCTGGGGGTGGATAGGGGTCCCAGGAGGCAGTGATCAGAGGACAAGGAGCAGGTGGGGCTGGATGGGTTGGGGGTTCTGTGGGAGACAGTCAGGGAGCGAGAAGTGGAAGGGAGTGGATAGGGGACAGAGGAGTGTCCTCTTTTTTGAATGTTAAAATATGGTATCCCTACCATTCACAGCAGCCAGCTTTCCATTCACAGCAAGCTACAGTATAAGGTCTCAGCTACCTCACTCCCCCTCCCTTTCCTGTTGATAGCTGCCAAGGGAATGCTGGGAAATGTAGTTCTTTCTTTGCTCTAGGGCTGGCTCTATAGGGAGGGAGCTAACCAAGGTACTACAGCTCCCAGCCCCCCCCCCTTGTTTCTCAGCTCCCATGCTGGATCCCTGCTGCCCCTGAAAATGTGCCGCCCCAAGCACCTGCTTGGTTTGCTGGTGCCTAGAGCCAGCCCTGTATTCGGGGGGCTGTCTGTGCTTGGGCTGCCTTTCCTGCATCAGATCCACCAGACACCTGAGCATGTCCATTTTCTCCCCCCATTAGCCTAAGCCTGGCATCCTGTCTCCTCGCATCGTGCTCCTCCCTCCTCTAATCATTTAACATTTTCCTGGACTCTGCCTTTGTTTGCCTCCAGGCATTCAGCTGTGCTCTATCAGTGCAGGAGGACTGCATGAGCTCGGAAAACATGTCATCATGAATGCGTTTTTTTCTGCCTTCTAATCTGTGGTAACCTCTGGGATGGAGATGATGTGGGGAGTGTAGAAACATTTGCACCTAGAGGAGAAAAAAAGGGAGAAAAGAATTTAAAAAGATACATTTTAGAGAACTCTTTCACAGTGAATCAAGCAATTCAAACCCACACAGCACATTTATTTTAGTACAAGGTCACATTTTTCCTTTTATATTGAGTGCCTGTAGGTTTGGTGTGAGACATCACACGCAGCTGGGCAACAGAATTCGTTTTGCAGGCAGCCACAGGGCCGGCGACAGGAATTTTGGGGCCCCGTACGCAGATCGTGCGCCCCCCCCCCCCGGCCGGTCTCCCGCCGCCCGCAGGGCCCAACCCCCGCATGCGCTCTGGCCGCGTGGCCCGGCCGGGAAAAGCAAAGGAGGGCGGGGGGAGGCTGCTGGGTGCCGGGGGAGGGGGCTGACGAGCGCTGCAGCAGCTGCCCGGAGCCGCGCCTTGCTCACAGTCCCGGCGACAAGGGGGTACAGCTGCGTACCGGGCCCACCCCAGATTTAAGGGGGGCCCCCTTAAGTCCGGGGCCCGGTACAGCTGTACCCATTGTACCACCCTGTCGCCGGCCCTGGGCAGCCATGGTAAGGTCAAGGAACATGTGGGGTTCAGCTTCTTTCTCCTTCATAACATGTGGGAATGGTCTCAAATTGTGGTGCCTTCCTTTCCTATAACGAGAAATGCCTGTTGGGTTGGCCATTTAAAAGACAGGCCTGTGTTTTTCAGGTGGATGTGCTGCACAACCCCCCCCCCCTCAATTATTTGGGATGATCACTTCACCCCTCCCCACACTGCATGGCTATTAGGGATGAGCACTTTCAGCCAAACAGGCACCTCTAAATGTCCCCTTAAACAAATTCCCCTATTTCAACCAGATGGCCATGAATGATATCACTCTCCTGAGGCTAACACAGAGAGCTAAAAAACGAATGTTGCTTGAATGCACTCAAACCCCAGGAGCATTTGCTGCCATGCTCTGTGCTGCAATGATTCCAGACTACTTGCTATTGGCTTGGCATGGTAAAGTGTTCTACAGTGGAGGATGGAATAAGGCAGCCCTACACAGAAACCTTCTGCAAAGGCTTTCAGAGTACCTCCAGGAGAGCGTCATGGAGATGTCCCTGGAGGATTCCCATTCCATCCCCAGAAAACGTTAACAGACTTTCCCAGTAGCCGTACTGGCCGTGAATGCATCCCAAGTCTTCGGGGAAAATGAATCATTAAACACACTTGCTTTTAAACCCTGAATTGTATTTACAAAGGTACACTCACTAGAAGTGCCTTCTCTGGCTTCATGGTCTGGGAGCCTGCCTTGGAAGGGTGTGGAGGCTCCAGGGTGATGAACCGTTCCTGGCTGCCAGGGAGAACGGATTCTCTGCTTGCTTGCTGTGCACTCTCATCCTCCTCTTCCTCCTCTTCTTCCTCCATGAAATCCTCCTCCCTGTTGCATGATACTCCCCCTTTGCAGGTGTCCACGGACAGTGGTGAGGTAGTGGTAGGGTCCCCCCCCTAGAATTGCATGCAGCTCATCATAGTAGTGGCATGTATGGGGCTCTGACCTGGAGTGACCGTTTGCCTCCTTTGATTTTTGGTAGGCTTGTCTGAGCTCCTTAATTTTCATGCAGCACTGCTGTGTCCCTGGAGTGGCCTCTGTCCAACATGCCTTGGGAGATTTTGGCATGTATATTTGCATTTTGTTTTTTGGAATAGAGTTCTGCCTGAACAGATTCTTCTCCCCATACTGCAATCAGATTCAGTACCTCCCATTTAGTTCATGCTGGAGCTCTTTTGCGATTCTGGGACTGCATGGTCACCCATGCTGATGAGCTCTGCATGGTTACCTGGGTTGATGAGCTTTCCACACTGGCCAAACAGGAAATGAAATTCAAAAGTTCCCAGGACTTTTCCTGATTACCTGGCTAATGCATCTGAGTTGAAAGTGCTATCCAGAGCAGTCATAATGGAGCATTCTGGGATAGCTCCTGGAGGCCAATATCATCGAATTGCATCCACAGTACCCCAAATTCAACCCAGTGAGGTCAATGTTAGCGCTAATCCCCTTGCCAGGGAAGAGTACAGAAATTGATTTTAAGAGCCCTTTAATTCGACAAAACCAAAATTGGTTGTGAGGATAGATTTAGTTTTAAACCAACCTAACATGGCTAAATTTGACCTAACTGTACTGTAGACCAGGCTTCTGTGTGTCTGCTCTGTCTTGGAAGGGAATTCCCATCTGCAGACAGGGAAATGAACACTGCGAAAGCATGTGCAGCTCCTAATGCTGTGCAGGCTTCCACAGGCCCCACAAGTCTTTAGATTGGAGCATAGATCCCTTCAGACTCTTTACAGCTCTCCCCAGGTCTGGAATTAAGAGGGAAACATTAGGCCTGAGCCACTGCTCTAAATTGCCCATAGACCTATTTGGGAACATAGCAGGTGACTATAGCCCAGCTTCCTTCCTCCCTCCTTGCTCTATAGGCTGCTGCAGACACTCTCACTGAGAGCAGGTTGTGGCTTCCAGCAGAGTTTTTCTGCCTCACTTGCCCCTTTTCGTTGTGGCCATTGGAGCAATGATTGATTGTTCAAGCTTATTGGGCAGCCAAGTTGTGCTTGGGAACTGATGCTGTGAATGTTAGGAACCATGAGGAAAGGGATAGATAATAAGACAGAAAATATCATAATGCCAATATATATATCCATAGCTCCCCTATAATGCAGTTCTGGTCACCCCAGCTCAAAAAAGATATATTAGAACTGGGAAAAGTACAGAGGAAGGCAGCACAAATGACTAGGGGTATAGAAGAGTTTCCATATGAGGGGAGATTAAAAAGACTGGGACTGTTCAGCTTGGAAAAGTGACAACTAAGGGGGGATATGATAGAAGTCTATAAAATCATGACTGGTGTGGAGAAACTAAATAAGGAAGTGTCATTTATCTTTGAACATAACACAAGAACTAGGGATCACCCGATGAAACTAGTAAGCAGCAGGTTTACAACAAACAAAAGGAAGTTCTTTGTTACACAACAGTCAACTTATGGAACTCATTGCCAAGAGATGTTATGAAGGCCAAAAGTATAACTCGGTTCAAAAAAGAATAGAGACAAATTCATGGAGGATAGGTCTGTCAACGGCTATTAACCAGGATAGTCAGGGACCCACCCCATGCTCCCAGTGTTCCTAAACCTCTGAATATGAGAAGCTGGAGTTGGACGACTACGGATGGATCACTTGATAATTGCTCTGTTCTGTTCTTCGTCTCTGAAGCATCTGGCACCAGACTCTGTCAAAAGACAGGATACTGGACTAGATGACCTTTGGTCTGACCCAGCATGGCCATTCTTATGTTCTTAAACTGTCAGAGCTGCTGGTGCCTGTCTCCACCATTGCCACACTCCTAACCCTCCGTCCTGGGCATCTCCTTGACTTCCGTATGAAACAAAAGCTTGTGACAGGGTGGGTGACCTGTGGAGGCAGTACAGCACTGGGTTCCACCTGGCTGATGGATGACAAACTGCATGTCAATGGAAAGTTTGGGAGCCCGAAGGGGGCATGACCTTATTTTACCCGGTACAGTCCTCCAGGCCACCCCAAAGGTTTATGGATGAGTAGGATTGAGCCATATCCAGGAACTTTGCTGCATGACACCGGCTGTGATGCTGTTACCCATGGTCACTCTGGCTGGTGCAATGTCCTTCAACACCCCAGCACTGACACTTCAGGCATCTGTGGTGGGTTCTTTAGGTTACTACTGTCACTCCCTGCTCCCTTATGCATTGCAGCCTGCAACCGATCATGAATGACTGTTGCTCAGACTGGGGATCTGATCAGGGCAAACTCCAGGGTGGGTTAGAACAAACACAACTGACCAAGAGCTGAGTATGAGTGTAGTGGGAGGGGGAGGGGCACTGGCTGGTACAACTGAGGTCTTCGTTTAATAGATTGCCAAGTGTAGTGACCGGAAGAAATTGTGACGGGCAACCACTAGGGGGCATAGTTACGCTTCTGAGTCAACTCCAGGAGAGGGTGTAATGCAGGGGTCTCAAACTCAATTTACTTGGGGGCCGCTGGAGGCAGAGTTTGGGTGAGGCTGGGCCGCATCGGGTATTCCACGAGAAAAGCTTTGTTTAAAAAATTCCAATCTTCTCAAATGTCTTTATTTTTATTTTTTTAACACAAAATAAGATGAAAAAATAAATAAATTAAGAATTAATAAGTAAATAAGTAAATAAATCAGTAATAAATAAATAAAATAATAATAATTAGATTTCTCTAGTCAGCAACTATGTGTGGTTTCTTCAGTCTTCTATATCTGCTGTATTCAGATTTAAACGTCTTTATTAACAGTTCTTTAACCTCAATGGGTTCTTCTGAACATGGCTTCTCTTGCCTACTCCTTGCTGCTAGAGACCTGGCAGCGCTTCCTCTCGCATAGCTGAGCCACATTTGTCTTGAGGGAGGAAGCAGTTGAGACCCTCAGTATGGCTTGAAGATGATCATCAGTAAGTCTGGACCTGTACTTGGACTTATTGAAGTTCAAGGTGGAGAAGAGCTTTTCACACAAGTATGTGCTCCCAAAAAGGCACATGGTCCGCTTGAACATTCGGGAAAGCTCAGGGAAGCTGGGGGTCAATTCTCTCAAAAATTGCCCAAGCTTGTCTGCTTTTCCACTCACCTCCCTGAACTTGGCTTTGAGGTCAGAGTTGCACTGCAGGTCAATGAGCTCCATTTGAAGCACAGGAGGGGCATCTTGCACATCAAAGGAGAAGGGGTCCGCAAAAATTTGAAATGTGGCTCTGTGCGTCTTGAAGTCTGCAAATCTGTGATCAAATTCCTCCTGTAGCTTCAAAATGGCATCAACATACTTCTCACCACTGAATGGTGTGCCTGCATCCACGAGTGCCTTGCATGCTGGGAAATGGCAAAGGTTTGTCTGAGAGAGCTGGGCTTTCCATAACACAAGTTTTGTGGAGAATGCTCTCACGTAGTCATAGGCAGCACTGACGAGTTGCCCCTGGCCTTGTAACTTCTTGTTCAGTACATTAAGCTCATGTGTGATATCAACAAGAAAAGCTAAGTCCATGAGCCATTTGGGATCACTTAGCTCAGGAACAGCCACCCCATCCTTCTCCATGAAGGCTTTCACTTCTGGTCTCAACTCAAAAAATCTCTTCAAGGCGTTTCCCCTGCTGAGCCAATGTACCTCGGTGAAGTAGAGCACATCCCCATATTCTGACTCTATTTCCTCTAAAAAAGCACAGAACCTTCGGTGCTTTAAGCCCCTGGATCTGATTTGGTTGATGCATTTCACAACAACAGACATCACATTGTCAAACTTCAGGCATTTGCTGCAAAGGGCCTGCTGATGGATAATGCAGTGCAGAGCAATTGCCTCCTCTACACCCTCCTCTTCCAGTTTTTTTTGAACAAGGGCCACCAGTCCATTTTTCCTCCCTGTCATTGATGGCGCTCCATCGGTTGTTATTCCAACAAACCTCTTCCATGGCAAACCGGCATTCTCAATGGCATCACACAGCTGGTGAAATATCTCCTGAGCAGTGGTCTGGCCATGCATTGGAAGTACTGTGAGCAACTCCTCTATCACTTCAAAATTGTCATCAATACCACGGACATACATTGCGAGCTGGGCAGTGTCTCTGATGTCTGTGGTCTCATCAAGAGCGACTGAGTATACACTGAAATATTTGGCTTTCTCACACAGTTGATCATAAATGTTACTTGACAGGTCAGAAATGCGCTCTGCTACGGTGTTGGCAGAAAGGCTGATGTTGCTAAACTGACCTTTCTTTTCCGGACAGACTATACTTGCAGCCTGTAATATGCACTTTTTGATGAATTCACCTTCTGTGAATGGCTTTCCCGCCTTAGCAATCATCTCACTAACCACGTAGCTAGCTTCGACTGCTGCATTATTCTCTTTGGTTGCTTTCTTGAAGAAATCTTGTTGCCTCAGTAGACATGTTTTAAGATTTGTAACCCGGTTGGCTCTCTCATCTCCCTGGTATTTTGCATACTCCTCAGCATGTCTAGTTGTGTAATGACGTTTCAAATTATATTCCTTGTGCACCGCAACTTTCTCTGTGCAAATAAGACATGTCGGGGTGCCCCTGTGCTCAACAAAGAAATATTGCATCTCCCACTTTTCCTGGAATTGTCTGTGCTCATCATCAACCTTTCTCTTCACTGCAGGCTTTGAAAAAGACATGTTTGGGGCTGTGGAATATGTTTTAATTCCACTTGGTGTCAGCACCAGTGGCAGGTTTCAAATCCATGAATGGCCCAGGAGGAGTGAGGGGCTCTAGCTGTGAAGTTGCCGGCCCCTGTTCAGAACAAATGGGTTCTGTGTGCATCAGAACGACCTTGCTCCTGCCCCAAGCAGATCCTAGAGCGGAGACCAGCATCTCAAATGCCTGCACTCTGCACCTGGGCAGCCTGGGGGATTCCAATCCTTCTCCAGCGCTTCTATGCAAGCCATTACACTTGGTTTCTTTAATGCTCTTCGATTCCTGCCTGGTGCACTAGCCAGGCTGATTTAGGCTAGAGCACAGTGTACAGGGCATGAGCACTGCCTGCTCTTGACTGAAGCAGCAGGGACCTGACCCAGCCCTGTGCCCATGGCGATGCATGTTCTCCCCCATGCAGACAGCTGCTCCCCAGGAGAACAAGGGCACCTAAACCCACACCGGGAAATTCCCTTTATCTCAAAGCTGTTGCAGCCAATACAGGGAATTCTTTATCTGTTAAGATGAGGTCTAATAGAGACTGACCACAGCACTGGATGTATGATAACTTAGGTACAAGTGATTTTGAGCTATGTGCAGTCCAAATAAAGTCTAGAGCAGTAATATAGGGGGGGGAAAAAACCCTCTGTTTCAGTTTGTTTCTCTGCTTGCAGGAAGCCCGGTCGATGTCGGGGGGTAAGTGAGCCAGGGGGTGTCGGGTTTGGTGTGGGGGGGTGGGAAGGTGTTGGGGTGGGTGAGGGGTGAGGGGTGGGTGTTGGGGTTGGTCAGGGGGTGTTGCGGTTGGTGGGGGGGTGAGGTGGCGGTGTTGGGTTTGGTCGGGGGGTAAGTGAGCCGGGGGGGGTGTCGGGTTTGGTCTGGGCACCCACCCCAACACCTTCCCCCCCCCCGACCAACCCCAACACCCACACCTCACCCCTCACCCACCACAACACCTTCCCACCCCCCCAGACCAAACCCGACACCCCCCCGGCTCACTTACCCCCGACCGAACCCGACACCCCTACCTCATCCCCCCAAGCAAACCTGACACCCCCACCTCAACCCCCCACCAACCGCAACACCCCCTGACCAACCGCAACACTCACCCCTCACCCACCCCAACACCTTCCCACCCCCCCAGACCAAACCCTACACCCCCCCGGCTCACTTACCCCCCGACCAAACCCGACAACCCCACCTGACCCCCCCAAGCAAACCCAACACCCCCACGTGACCCCCCGACCAAACCCGACACCCCCCCCCCGGCTCACGGTGCACTGTGTAGCACACAGATTATTAAATACACTGTTCGGTCGGGGGGTGAGGTGGGGGTGTCGGGTTTGCTCAGGGAGTGAGGTGGGGGTGTCGGGTTTGGTCGGGGGGTGAGGTGGGGGTGTCGGGTTTGTTTTGGGGGGTCAGGTGGGGTTGTCGGGTTTGGTCGGGGGGTAAGTGAGCCGGGGGGTCTTGGGGTTGGTCGGGGGGGTGGGAAGATGTCAGGGTGGGTGAAGGGTGGGTGTTGGGGTTGGTCAGGGGGTGTCAACTGTCTGCCCCCTCCCCACCGCCGACTGACCCGAGCAACGCCGGGCACTTATGCTAGTATAATATACACATGGTCCTGGGCAGATGCTTGAATGAGCCTGATTTCCAGGCCAAATTTGCACACCTACCATGCACACATGCTACCTCAAGTGCACACATACACTTTGGATTGCTCCATGCACAGGGCTAGAAAGGAATATGTCCAGGCAGGCACGACTGCTTGTGTGTGCATGCTGAAGTATGCATGCAAAGCAGGTGCACATCTGAAAATGCAGCAAAGGTATGCACAGCTTGGGTCTGAAAATCCCCCCCAACAGGTTGTTCCTCTCGCTGGGTTTCCATCACTCTGTGATAAAAGTAGCCATCTTCTGAAGCACAGGGCACTGGCTATGACCAGAGGCAGGGCGCCAGGCGAGACAGGCCATTGCTTTGCTCTGTATGGCAGTCTCTATGATCTCTTTTGTTTGTGGAGCCTGCTCTCCTGGCTTAGCCCCTGTCTAAAGCCTGACTGCTCTACCATCCCCCAGCTATGAGTCTGCAGCCAGCTGAGTGACTCAGGAACTGAACGCCAGCAATAAAGTCCTAGTTTCCACATAAAAACCTGCAGAGAAAAACCAAGGGAGCTGTCACACTTGGGAAGGGGGGCAAGACTCAAGCTAGTGTGTTGTGGTACCCTGGGGAGACACTCTCTTCACCAGCTAGCCTCACAGCTCTCTGCAGAGATGTTCAGCTAGCCTCAGGTCTAGAATGGCTCCACTGTAGCCATAGCAACCAGGCTGCTCTTGTGCTTCTCATTTCTATATGTAACCCTTCTGCCCATCAGAGTTGGCAGCAACAAGGGCCGGGTTCAGTATCCAGGGGTTCCATTCTTATGACACAATACAAAACCATCTTGAGTCCCCACCCCATGACCTGGGACAACCATATACCACCCTTCTGAGCACCTCTAAGAGGCAATACTTCCCCTCTCGCAAGCACAGAGTCTGAGTGTACCAAAACTCTTTTAATAACAGAGAGAAACAATGTGGCATTATATTGGGGAAACACCACAAACAGGATTAACAAACCAAACCATGAACCAGAATCCCCCCCCCACACACACACACACACACAAGCAAAGGGGCTGTGTCCTTCCCTTTTGGTTCTTGAGTCCCACAAGCCCCAAAGTCACCCAAGGTCCCAAAAATCCAGCAGCCTCTGCAGAGTTCAAAAGTTCATTAGCAGAGTTTTACCTCCCCACCTGGCTGGAAATGGGGGGGGGGACAGGTTAAGGGGCACCTTACGTGGTCAGAGGCCTCTCCATGGGGTTGTGCTGCAGTCTCCCCCCACACACACACACCTCCCCGCCAGTCTCCCCCCCACGCCCTCCCGGCCGGTCTCCCCCCCCCCCCCGGCCGGTCTCCCGCCGCCCGCGGGGCCCAACCCCCGCATGCACTCTGGCCGCGTGGCCCCCGCATGCGCTCTGGCCACGTGGCCCGGCCGGGAGAAGCAAAGGGGGGCAGGGGGAGGCTGCTGGGTGCCGGGGGGAGGGGGCTGATGAGCGCTGCCCGGAGCCGCGCCTTGCTCAAAGGCCCGGCGACAAGGGGGTACAGCTGCATACTGGGCCCGCCTCGGATTTAAGCCCCCCCACCCCCTTAAGTCCAGGGCCCGGTACAGCTGTAGCCATTGTACCCCCCTGTTGCCAGCCCTGGTAGTGACCCAAACTGCACCACTCCATCCACTGCTCAGCAATACAATTTCAGGCCCCCCTACAGTGCTCAGTGATTTCAGCTCCCAAGTGATTTTAGCTTATAGTAGGAAGCCCAAAGTGAGTTCAGCTTAGCAGACTGAACCTAGACTCCTAATGGAATCAATCATCAGCTCTGGCATTCCACAGTGGAGCAACACAAGGTGCTTTTGTAGGGCCCCCAGACAAGGCCCTCACCACAAGGTATAGAAATCTCTGTCTGTCTGTCTCTCTCCAGTGGGTTTTGGAACCCTTACCCCGATGGTGAGTCCCTCCATCATGACAAAGGCTAAGTACATGTCCCAGTCCCTCATTCATATAATCAGGTTAACAATATTTTATCATTCCTGCCCCAATAACAGAGAACCTGGGGATCCCACAGCAACCGAAGTGACCATTTGTCTTCTGTGAGCTCAGACTAGGTGCGGTGGGTGTGTCTATGCAAATAACATCAGCTGAAGTTATTTTCCACAGATCTCCACAATTCCCCACCAGATGTCAGGGCGGAGCTCATCCTGACACTGCTTACATCTACAGGTGAGCACGTTTGCTTCTGTCATATTTGCTGCCATGCAAGAGGCTCTTGGGAAGAGACACTCCCCTGCCCAGGCTGCTCCCTGCGGGTTAATTGCCAGTCAGTTCCCGATTTGGATCAGGAGGTTCTAGAAAGGAAAGGCAAAGATGCTGGCAGCTCTGCAGAAACAACCTCCTGGGATGGGGAGGAGGCCTCGAAGCACCACAGGACGCAGTGGTTCTCAAGCTCCTGGGAGGCCAGACCTGTCCTTGGGGTATAAGTCTTCTGGGGAGGGGAAATAGGGGAGCTACAAACACTCTCCCTGAGCTGCCTGTGGAATTGCTTTTCTGGCCAGAACGTAAAAACCAGACTAGGAGTTGGCAGTTGGGGCAGGAGAGTAGGGACCATGATGGTGATAAAGTGAGGGTGTGTTGAGTGGTTTGAACACAGGACCAGGCAGCTAGGTGGTTTGAGCACAGCACAGCACAGCACAGGACAGGCAGCCAGCTCTGACACTTCAACCCTCTGTTTCCACTGCCCCAGCTGGGATTGGTCATGATAACACAGGGAAAATCCCATCATCTGAAAGTCTCTGGTCAATGGATTTCAACTCCCATCCAAATGCTGGATGATGGGGAAAGAAATGAACCTGCCCATCTTGTCCATGGGCAGGTCAGTTTGTTACCATCAGTGCAGTTCTGTGAAGGTCAATCATGCTTGGTGAGTACTGAGTGCGATTGTGTGAGTGTTCTTCGATGCTGGGGGACAATGGCAGTGATATCTGGGTTCAGAACTTGTTCCTTGAGCATTTGAAATATACCGTCACATGGAGACACTGGAGAGAGGAGGCCAGCACCCCTGTGACTGGTCAGATGACCCCCATCACTGGGTTTAAGGGTGGGCACCTGGGTACATTAGGAGACTGGAAGAGCTGAGTATAGGTGGTGTGTGTGGGTAAGGGTTGCAAGGAAGAACTGGCTGGAGTTGCTTGGGTGAAAACTTCAGGAGACCCAGCAGGGAGACCTGAGCTTGGAAGAGAGCTGGGGCAGGCATGGTGGTGAGCACTGACCAAAGCTGGGGACCCTGAGGAGCATATGGGCGTAGGAAAAGCAGAAGGTCTAGCTTGGTCAGGGGAAGCTGAGCTAGAAACAAGAGGATTGCAGTGGGAGGATGGCTCCCCTGAGCAGGGGTAGGACTCGCTGGCAGGGGTAGGACTCGCTGGCAGGGCAGCCTGGGAGTGGAGCATTGTAGGATGGGGAGTGCTTGGGGCGAAGGGCTGTGTGAAGGGCAGAGGGAGGACTAGTCAATGGAGCCCTGGACCAGGGGCCAAAGGAACTGAGAACAGTGTTGCTGTTGATGTTGACTCTTGGGTGGGTGACTTGCTGGTGATGTCCAGTAGAAGGGAATGGATAGGATGAAAGCAGCTGTTACTGTACCTCACTAAACATCTGCACACAGAACATTTGAGGGTGGCGGGGCAGAATTTATTGCATTCTTGGGAGTGTTTTTCACCAACACAGTTTGACATGCAGCCATTCCTTCTCCAGCCAGCCTATCAGCTCTCACTTCCTAGGCAAGTTTGGGCTGGGTGACAACATGGATGAGAGATACTTGTCACAAACCTATGATGGACCAAGAAGTGCTGCCTTCCAATTAGATTAAAGTTCCATGTGCTCTACACAATGATAGAGGTGTTAGTTCCAGGGTCCCGGATAAACTGAACAGCAAATCACCAGGCTCAGGTGGGATGTATCCAAATATCTTATGAATGAAGTGGCTGCGGTGCTCACAAAACTATCAGTCTTGCATGAAAATCTGCAATTGCCCCACTCCCATGGATACCCTGGGGGGAGGGGGTAGCAAATGTTCTGTCTATTTTTAGAAAAGGCTCCGTGGAGATCTGTAGAACCTATGAGACTTATTCCTGTACCTGGTAAACTGGGTGACCAATTAAAAATAGAAACCTCTAGAAGGCCATGACATGACAAAGTCTAAACAGCCTGGCTTCTGAAAAGGCAAGTCACAGCTCACTAATGCTAGCTGTTAGGACTGGAAGAGACTACTATAATCCTGAAGCTTAATCTCCTGTGTCACACAGGTGAGAGAAGCTCACCCAGGAAATTCCTGCATCAAGCTCATGACTTTTGTTGAGCTAAAGCAGTGTGACATACCACGCGTACAATCTCTGTGACTAGTGAGGAGCTGGATCACACCTGCACTCTAACCTAGGGTGCTCTTTACATTGCTTTGCTGTTGTTGCCTCCACTCCTGGATTGCTCACAAACAGTCTCCAGTGTGTAAATCATGCCCAGTTATGTCTGCACTTGCAGCCTGCCGGTCACACCCAAGCTTTCACCAGCCTGGATTATACTACAGGGTGACCCCAGCACACTCCCAGTCCCAGACTTTCCCCAGAAATATATGTTTTGTACTGCCCTTCTCTCTCCTGGACCATACACGCTCATATAAAGTCTGTCATTTTATTAATAGAAATGATATGCACAAATCTTTTGCCCCAAATGGAGTTTCCCAGACATTTCATTTAAAAAACTCTGGATTAGCTAAAACAATAAAACAAATTTATTAACTATAAGGAGATAGATTTGAAGTGAGTACAAGTAATGAGGCACACAAGTCAGAAGTGGTTAAATTTTCTGTCTGCATCCTAAAAAACTTGTCCTTACCAGTTTTGTCCTGGCCTCTCCCTTTGTCATTCAGTTTCGCTGCATTCTGTAAGAATGTGCAAGACCCTCACCTTAAGGTGAAACCAGACTTTCAGGCACCTGCTCCCCTTACTTGGTATAAACATTACTCGTGCCAAACAGAAACGGACACAAACAAGGTTTTCGGCCCCCCGCCCCATGACACTACTGTGATGTCATAGTTGGTACTTATTGGCCTGCATTGCAATATGCAGGCAGAGAGAGGAAAAAGAAAACGAATCCTGTGTATCCTGTCCTGTACCCCCATATCCGAGCTTGATCACCTCAAAGTCTCTCAGCTCGCGTGTTTCAAACAGAGCTTCTACGTTTGCCGGTCGTTATGCGTTGGTTTGTATTTGTAAGTATCAATTATTACTAAATGCTGTATCTTTGTTTATAAATATTGTTAGTAGGTATTTTAGTCATTGTGTGTTTTAAGTTTCATTAAGTCTATTAGTTAATCAAAACACTGCTCCCTTACCCCTTGTAATTATCCCCAATAAAACTTTAAATTGATTAATTTTAGTTGTGTGTGTGTGTGTCTGCAGTTCGTGTTGTGACCCATACTCTCCTTGCATCCCTTACCATATAGTCTGTTGCCACGTGCAGCCCGGTAAATAACAGGCCTGCATTTTTGCACCTGCGAGTGCGTGGCAATCAACAATATGCACAAATCTTTTGCCCCAAATGGAGTTTCCCAGACATTTCATTTAAAACACTCTGGATTAGCTAAAACAATAAAACAAATTTATTAACTATAAGGAGGTAGATTTGAAGTGAGTACAAGTAATGAGGCATACAAGTCAGAAGTGGTTAAAGAACAATACAAATAAAATGTAACTAGTACCTAACTTAAAAACTATGTTCAGTTCAAAGAAAAGTTTCCTCACCACAAGATCTCAACAGTCTGACTGGCCAAACTTCTTTGGACCACTTCTTCTGTGTGATGGCTGCTTCCTTTGTTCCTTCTGGTGCAGTGAACACCACTGGGACAGAGAGAGAGAGAGAGAGAGACAGAGAGAGAGGGAGGTGTGGTCCATTGGAGTGTCTTCCCCTTATTTTTATAGTCCTGTCTTCCCTTAGAAAAGCATTTCCAGCTTGGAGTCTGGTGCCAGGCAGACTGTGTGTACAAGAACCACATGCTGCTTTTTTGCTAAGATGTAGATTTTTTGCCCATGCTCCTTTTCCTACCAATGAATATCCATTTAGCAGGTGATGGCAGCTCCCATTGGCCAGGAACTGCAGGGGCATAGCCTGCAGATACTAGGGCTGTGCTCAGAGCCTCCCTGGCCACCCATGCACCTAGGAGCTGCAGGGACCTAGTGGCAGCTCCCTGGGAGCTGTGGTAAGTGCTACTGGGACCCTGTCCCCCATCCCAACACCCCAACACCCTGCCCCAGCCTGGAGTCCCTTCCCACACTCAAAATTCCTCATGGAGCCCACACTTCCCCAACACTGCAACACCCTGTCCCAGCCCTGTGCCCCCTCCTGCACCCCAAATCCCTCATCCCTGCCCCACCCCAAAGCCCAAACCTTTAACTGGAATCTTCACCCCTTCCCACTCTCTGAACCCCTAGCCCAGAGCCCACTTCTGCACCCCAAACCACTCATCCCTGACACCACCCCAGAGCCTGCACCCCCAGCCAGAGTTCTCACCCCTGCTCCCACACCCCAACCTCCTGCCCCATCCCAGAGCCCTCTTCCACACCCTGAACCCTTCATTTCTGGCCCCACAAGGAGTATAATAGACAAGGGGAGGCATTGCTTCCCCTAGCACAGCCATCCCTGCTGCCCAACAACTAGGCCATGCTGCTCCCGATCCCGCCTCTCCCTGCTCCAACCTTTCCCTGAGGCTCCCACAGCCTGTTGCTGCTGCCTGAAGTCTTCCTCCTCTCCTCTCCTTTTCTCTCTTCCACCCACCCTCTACCGCCCTCAGAGGTCCCCCAGCTGCTTCCCACATCTCGCCTCAGTGGGGCCTGGGGTGTGTGCATGAGAATGCGCGTGAGCAGGAAGTCAGTGGCAGATGTGGAAGTGGAAGGAGAGAGGAGGCGAATGGAGTGGATCCCCGAATAACTTTACACAGTGATTTAGTAGCAGAGATCACTGAAATGGTTAAAGACTATTAAAGTGGTAATGAAGCCATTTAATAGACATTTGCCAACACCCAGGAAGCCTTTGGTCACATAAAGCTGGGTTTTGTATTGTAGGAAAATGTGTTATAAGAGTTAAAAACAGTTTCCAAATGATGACCCTTCAGTTAGTCTCTGTACCCAGAAGAAGTAAGGAGCTGACATAGCCAGTGAGTTTATTTGTTGATCTAGTCATTTTATTCAAACCCAGTTTAAGTAAATGAGTTTGGCAGGGAATTCTGTGTAAGAAAGGTGGTGATTAAACTGCTGCCTTAATGCAGGCTACAATGACAAGCACTTTTGCAAAAGGAGAGCTTAGGCTTCAGGTTGGCGCAAGTAGCCTGGCTTTCCATCTCTCTCTATACAGCATACACCGAGCTCCCTGCCACACAAAGAAAAATCTATCTAGCAATTCAGCTACACCTGTTGCCTGTTCAGTTCCCTTGCGGAATGTTATTAGTGCTTTAAGGTGAAAAGGGGAGGGGGTGTCATGGGGCGTGTGTGGAGCAGCAGCAGGGTGAGTGACAGGGTTAAAAAAAGAACTAGAAAAATTCATGGATGTTAGGTTCATCAATGGCTATTAGCAGGATGGGCAGGGATGGTATTCCTAGTCTCTGTTCGCCAGAAGCTGGGAATGGGCGACAGGGGATGGATCACTTGATAATCACCTGTTCTGTTCATTCCCTCTGGGGCACTTGGAATTGGCCACTGTTTGAAAACAAAAAGACCGAGGAGTACTTGTGGCAACTTAGAGACTAACAAATTTATGTGGGCATAAGCTTTTGTGGGCTAAAACCCACTTCATCAGATGTATGGAGTGGAACATACAGTAGGATTCCTGATGGGGCTTGTCACCTGACCATCTACCAATGTGATATATGCCATCATGTGTCAGCAATGCCCCTCTGCCATGTACATTGGCCAAACTGGACAGTCTCTAAGCAAAAGAATAAATGGACACAAATCTGCCATTAGGAATAACTACATTAAAAAAAAAAAGGAGAACACTTCAATCTGTGGTCTCTCAGTAACAGACCTAAAAATGGCAATTCTTCAACAACAAAAACTTCAAAACCAGACTCCAGCGAGAAACTGCTGAACTGGAATTAATTTGTAAACTGGATACCATTAAATTAGGCTTGAATAAAGACTGGGAGTGGCTGGGTCATTACACAGACTGAAATCTATTTCCCCATGCTAGTTTTCCCCTACTGTTACTCACAACTTCTTGTCAACTGTTTGAAATGGGCCATCCTCATTATCACTACAAAGTTTAAAAAACTACAAAGTTTTTTTTCTCCTGCTGATAATAGCTCACCTTAATTGATTAGTCTCTTAGAATGGTATGGCAATCCCTATCTTTTTATGTTCTCTCTTCCTCTCTCTATATATCTTCCTACTGTATATTCCATTCTATACATCTGATGAAGTGGATTTTAGCCCACGAAAGCTTATGCCCAAATAAATTTGTTAAGTCTCTAAGGTCTACAAGTAGTCCTCATTCTTTTTGGGGATACAGACTAACATGACTACGACTCTGAAACTTGTCAGAAGACAGGATACTGGGCTAGATGGACTTTGGTCTGACCCAGTTTGGCCACCCTTATGTTCTTATGTTAGGAGGTGAGAGGCAAGACAGCTGCACAGTAGATGGGGGCAGGGAAGGGTTTCATGGTGGGCAGGGAGAGGGTCTGGCAGCAGGGGGAAGAGTGATATTTGCTGTTAGCCTCTCTTGTCCACTTCGTATTAGGTGAGTCAGGTTTTCCACTATTCCCCAAGCAGAGAGAAGTATTTTTTGGTGGTTGTTTGTTCCCAGCATTCTGGCTGCACCAAGGGTACACTGCTGGGTGAACCCAGCTGTGCAATACCAGAACACCAAGTGGCATGTTATCTGCTGAATCTCTTCCCTAGTGTTAAACTAATATCACTAAACCAAATACAAAGCAAGCTGCCTCTCTTCCACCCCTCTGCAGGATAGAGCAGTTATTACATAAATCTTCTGGCGCAAGAGGCCCCGCCCCCTGATTCCCATGTCATTTTCTTATACAAGACAAATGGAAGCGTCAAGGCTTGTAGTTATATTGTCTGACAGTATTCCTGTGTTCTCTCACTTTGTGCATCACTTGCCCATTTTTTCATGAAAGAACATGTATGTGCAGGGCCTATTGTATAGTAAACGAGATAGAAAGCTGATTTCAAATCTGTTTCCTGTCATTGCTGTGTCTTAGAGTTCAGCTTTTGTGTGCTCCTTTTAGAACTAGGAGTTAGGTTATGTCTAATCAAGAAGGCTAAATCACACTTGGAGTTGCAGCTAGCAAGGGATGTTAAGGGTAACAAGAAGGGTTTCTTTAGGTATGTTAGCAACAAGAAGAAAGTCAAGGGAAGTGTGGGCCCCTTACTGAATGAGGGAGGCAATCTAGTGACAGAGGATGTGGAAAAACCAAATGTACTCAATGCTTTTTTTGACTCTGTCTTCACAAACAAGGTCAGCTCCCAGACTACTGCACTGGGCAGCACAGCATGGGGAGGAGGTGACCAGCCCTCTGTGGAAAAAGAAGTTGTATGGGACTATTTAGAAAAGCTGGACGAGCACAAGTCCATGGGGCTGGATGCGCTGCATCCAAGGGTGCTAAAGAAGTGGGCGGATGTGATTGCAGAGCCATTGGCCATTATCTTTGAAAACTCATGGCGATCAGGGGAGGTCCCGGATGACTGGAAAAAGGCTAATGTAGTGCCCATCTTTTAAAAAGGGAAGAAGGAGGATCCAGGGAAATACAGGCCAGTCAGCCTCACCTCAGTCCCTGGAAAAATCATGGAGCAGGTCCTCAAGGAATCAATTCTGAAGCACTTACAGGAGAGGAAAGTGATCAGAAACAGTCAGCATGGATTCATCAAGGGCAAGTCATGCCTGACTAACCTAATTGCCTTATATGATGAGATAACTGGCTCTGTGGATGAGTGGAAAGCAGTGGATGTGGTATTCCTTGACTTTAGCAAAGCTTTTGATATGGTCTCCCACAATATTCTTGCTAGCAAGTTAAAGAAGTATGGGGTGGATGAATGGACCATAAGGTGGATAGAAAGCTGGCTGGATCATCGGGCTCAATGGGCTCCATGTCTAGTTCACAGTTGGTATCAAGCAGAGTGCCCCATGGGTCGGTTCTGGGGATGGTTTTATTCAACATAACCTGCCAACCTTAAACAGATTCTCACCAGCAACAGCACACTGTACCACAATAACTCCAACTCAGGAACCAATCCATGCAACAAACCTCGATGCCAACTCTGCCCACATATCTACACCAGCAACACCATCACAGGACCTAACCAGATCAGCCATACCATCACTAGTTCATTCACCTGCACATCTACCAATGTCATATATCCCATTATATGCCAGCAATGTCCCTCTGCTATGTACATCGGCCAAACTGGACAGTCCCTACGAAAAAGGATAAATGGACACAAATCAGATATCAGGAATGGCAATATACAAAAACCTGTAGGAGAACACTTCAATCTGCCTGGACACACAATTACAGATTTAAAAGTCACCATACTGCAGCAAAAAAACTTCAAGACCAGACTGCAAAGAGAAACTGCAGAACTGCAATTCATTTGCAAGTTTGATACAATCAATCTAGGATTGAACAAGGATCTTGAATGGCTTGCTAATTACAAAAACAGCTTCTCCTCTCTCCGAGTTCACACCTCCAATTCAGCTGCTAGAAGAATACCCCACCCTCCCTGATTTGAGTTAACAAGCTGGTTCAGCCTGATTGGACTAACCTTGTTACCTCCTACCTGGTTCTTGCCTACTTATCAATACCTGTCCCTGGACACTTCCACTGCTTGCATCCGACGAAGTGGGTATTAGCCCACGAAAGCTTATGCTTCAAAACCTTATAGTTAGTCTTTAAGGTGCCACAGGACTTTGTTACCTCTGCTATTCCAGACTAACACGGCTACCTCTCTGATTTTATTCAACATCTTTATCAATGATCTGGAGGATGGTGTGGACTGCACCCTCAGCAAGTTTGCAGACGACACTAAATGGGGAGGAGTGGCAGATACTCTGGAGGGTAGGGATAGGATACAGAGGAACCTAGATAAATTAGAGGATTGGGCCAAAAGAAATCTGATGAGGTTCAAAAAGGACAAGTGCAGAGTCCTGCACTTAGGACGGAAGAATCCCATGAACTGCTACAGACTAGGGACTGAATGGCTAGGCAGCAGTTCTGCAGAAAAGGACCCAGGGGTTACAGTGGATGAGAAGCTGGATATGAGTCAACAGTATGCCCTTGTTGCCAAGAAGGCTAACGGCCTTTTGGACTGTATAAGTATAAGATTGCCAGCAGATCGAGGGACGTGATTGTTCCCCTCTATTCGACATTCGTGAGGCCTCATCTAGAGTACTGTGTCCAATTTTGGGGCCCACACTACAAAAAGGATGTGGAAAAATTTGAAAGAATCCAGAGAAGGGCAACAAAAATGATTAGGGGGCTGGAGCGCATGACTTATGAGGAGAGGCTGAGAGAGCTACAGAAGAGAAGACTGAGTGGAGATTTGATAGCTGCTTTCAACTACCTGAAAAGGGGTTCCAAAGAGGATGGATCTAGACTGTTCTCAGTGGTACCAGATAACAGAACAAGGAATAATGTTCTCAAGTTGCAGTTGAGAAGGTTTAGATATTAGATATTTGGATATTAGGAAAAACTTTTTCACTAGGAGGGTGGTAAAGCATTGGAATGGGTTACCTAGGAAGGTGGTAGAATCACCTTCCTAGAGGTTTTTAAGGTCAGTCTTCACAAATCCCTGGCTGGGATGATTTAGTTGGGGATTTAGTTGAGGATTTGAGCAGGGGGTTGGATTATATGACCTCCAGAGGTCCTTTCCAACCCTAATATTCTATGATTCTATTATTCTAATCTGCAAATACTGGGAAAAGGCTGGCAGAGGATTGTTCTGTTTATTTTTAATCCCCATGTAACTCATCACAGCATGTTTTTGTCAAGAAGTTGGTAGAGTCTCACAAGAGGTATCTTCTCCCATCGCTCAAAGCTATAGTTGAGTTTTGCATTTAGGTTAAAGTCTCAATTTCTCACCCTGGGAGTCATAGGAAGCAGGAAAGAGCTAAATTGTCTGGGTGCTTAATCCTGTTATAATAAATAATAATTTATCGCAGATGGTTTGTGGAAAACAAAGAACCCACCCCACTCCACATATACCTGGTCCTAGCTCAGTTCTGAGGTGATGCCCCTGGAAAAGGCAGCCCATAAAATCAGTACACTCGGTTCATCCTGTAAATTAAAAATAAATGAAATCATTAATAGCAGTGTGCATTAGATGTTCTCTGCACTCAGCAGCATACGCTGCTCAGCACACTCCTCTAGTGGTGATGCATTTGCACAAATGATCCATGCAACAGGCAGATCACACAGCCAATGACCTGTAAGACCTGATGATAGATAGTTGGTATTGACAGATCAAAACACTAGGTTTGTCCCACCCCCTTGAGGATTCTGGGGAATTCTGTGAAATATCTAGATTAGGACATGTCCCAGATGTTGGAGTTTGGGCTTTGGTGACCAGACAGCAAGTGTGAAAAATCACGATGGGGGGAGGTGGGTAATAGGAGCCTATATAAGAAAAAGACCCCAAAATTGTGACTGTCCCTATAAAATCGTGACATCTGGTCACCCTAGTTTGGGCAAGCCAGATAATTCAAAACCTCTGATTTTTGATACCCAACTCATATCATGAGCCTGATTTTTCAGAGGTGTTGAGACTTGCAGATTCCAGTGATTTCAGCTGGAGTTGTGGGTACATAATACCTCTGAAAACCAGGCTTTGTATGCCCCAAATTGGGAACCCAAAAGCAGGAGGTCATTTGCCTTTCCCAAGGTCACATAGGAAATCTATAGCAGAGGTGTGAAACAAGCTGAGATACTCTTGAGTTGCTGTCCAGTATCTGCACCACAGATGGTATGATTTACATAGTGCCTAGCATTATACTCTATTGTTATCATCTATATATATAAAAGTCAAATGGTGTGTGCGTGCGTGCGTGTATGTATGTTCCCTTACTCCTTCCACACCGTTTGAGCTAGAGACTTGAAATTTGGTACAGTTATAGGCTTTAGGGTCCTAATTAGGGTAAGAATCGAAATTTTTTCAAATCTCACCTCTGACGCCCCCTAGGGGTGAAATTCTTTAAAGCCCATTCACATTAGCTGGGCAGCAGGTTAACACCTGCTGTTCTCTGTGACATAGTTATGATGTAATAATACCCCCCTCCAACGGACCCCACACTTGCTCAGCTCTCTGCCCCCTCCCCCCTCCAACAGCCCCCGCACTCACTCAGCTCTCTCTCCCCTCCCCCCTCCAACAGCCCCCCTCACTCACTCAGCTCTCTCCCCCCTCCCCCCCTCCAACGGACCCCACACTCGCTCATCTCTCTCCCCCTCCCCCCTCTAACACCCCTCCTCGCTCAGCTCTCTCCCCCCTCCCCCCTCCAACATACCCCACACTCACTCAGCTCTCTCCCCCCTCCCCCCCACTCCAACAGCCCCCCCACTCGCTCAGCTCTCTCCCCCCTCCAATGGCCCCCCCACTCACTCAGCTCTCTCCCCCCTCAGGTAAGAATCAAAAAAATTGTAAATCTCTCCCCCTCCCCCCACTCCAACGCCCCCCCCCCCACTTGCTCAGCTCTCTCCTCCCTCCCCCCTCCAACGGACCCGAGCAACGCCGGGTATTTTTGCTAGTTATTTATATTCCATAGTACCTAGACGTAGAATGAACCAGCTAGAGCCCCAACAACCAGAATCCCTCTGAATATGTCACTGTGGTGGAGTGTCTCAAAGCACTTTGACTGGTTTAAACATATATCTGTCTTTGATTTTTAAGGTGCCTGAATCCCCTAGGCTGCTTTACAACCCTCAGCTAGTTTTTACCCTTCATGCACAGCCCTTGTTTGACCGTCCTCTCACTTTTTCCTTTGGCAAGATGGGTACTGCCTTGTGGTGTGCACCAACTGGAGTCTGCCACTGTGAGTCAACACCTGCCCTCCAGTTGTGGCTACCCTCCCGTTGTGAACAGCCTATGCTGGGTAACAGAGTTATTCCTCACAATGACTCCATTTGTGTGCTTTTGGATCAAGGCTTGATGTCTACTGTCTCTATAATTTCCCTGCCAACCAACCGCCCTCCCCTCTTTGTAGTTGTGCCATGATGAACAATTAGGAATCCAGTCACTTTTTACTATCATTTATTTATATGCAAAATATTATTTTCAAAGTTGGGGCTTTTAGCCAAGAGCAGTAGCACACTTTCATTTTTTTTAATCCATCTATGTATTTCAGCCAATACTGTACTTCAGTGACGCACATTTCCATGTTGCTGTGCTACCTTAGAAGCCCTGCACCCATTGCTGTGGAGAAGAGTCCATCAGGACTCTCCACAGGAACCCCAGTTTTCAGGGATTACACATCATCAGCAATAAATATCCTCCCCTGAGTGAAAGCTTCACATTCAAGGTCACCTGCTGACACAAGTGTCTTTACTCACTAGTTTGAGAAACTGATTGTTTGAGTTGCAAGCAGATAAAGAACATTGAACTATAGTTTTAAGCACCTGTGATCATGATAAATCCCAAGGCATGCAAGAATTTGTTGGGTTGTTAACCCTAGTCCTAGCCAAATTCCTATTCAAATAATTCCATTCTGATTGTCTGCATTCCCTCCTCATTTCAGTGGTGGAGAAATGATTATGCATTTCACACATCTAGAGAAATTGCATGTGCGGTATGTAGTTTGAAGCTGTTATACTTTGATTTCCTGTATCCTGAAACTCTTTATACACATCTAAGTGTAACCCTTCTGCCCATCAGAATTGGCAGCAACAAGGGCCGGGTTCAGTATCTAGGGGTTCCATTCCAATTACACAATGCAAAACCAGCTCAAGCCCCCATCCAGTGACTTAGGACAACCACATAACACCCTTCTGGGCACCTCTGAGAAGCAATACTTCCCCTCTCGCAAGCACAGAGTCTGAGTGTACCAAAACCCTTTTAATAACAGAGAGAAAGAATGTGGCATTATATTGGGGAAACACCACAAACAGGATTCATAAAATAAACCATGAACCAGAAGGCCCCTCCCCCAAGCAAATGAGCTGTGTCCTTTTCCTTTGGTTCTTCAGTTCCGCAACCCCAAAAGTTACCCAAAGTCCCAGAAGTCCCACAATCCAGAAGTCCTGCAACCCCAAAAATCACCCAAAGTCCCAAAAGTCCAACAGCTCAAAAGTCTCTGCAGAGTTCAAAAGTTCATAGGCAGAGTTTTATCTCCTAGCCTGGGTGGAAATGTGGGGGCAGGTTAAGGGGTACCTTATGTGGTCCGAGTCTGACTGCCCCACTCTGCTTCAGCCCTCACCGCAAATTGCTCCACCAGCCGTCCCACAAATTTCTCTGCTCTGCCAGCCATCCCATTAACTGCTCTGCCAGATGCTCTGCTCCACCAGCCATCCCAGGAACTGATGTGTTTCACCAGCTGCTCAGCAATATACCTTCAGGCCCCCCTACTTAGCAATTTCATTTATTAGTATATTTCAACTCTTAAGTGATTTCAGCTTATAGCAGGGGAGTCTTAGTACAGGTATATCACTGGGCTCAAAGTGAAGCCACTTCAGCAGTCTGAAGCTAGACTTCTAATAGAACCAAAAATTAGCTCTAGAAGTCTACAGTTTTTTGAGAACGAGAGAGAACTAAACCTAGCATAGCCCTGAATTTAGGGAGTTTTGGAACCATGCCCCTTGCCCAGCCAGTGCTACCTAGTTGAGGGTGAGTCAGAACATGCTGGGTACAGTTCTACTGTCCTTGACTCACATAACCAGGATAACAACACTGTATTCATCCTGCCCCAATAACAAAGAAACTGGGGGATCCCACAGCAGCCAAAGTGACCTTTTGAGCAAACGGTCCCATCATGCTAGGCTGGGTGGGTGAGCCCAAGCAAATGAGATTAGCTCCAAAGTCCTTTTCCATCATTCACCACCAGATGTCAGGGCAGAGCCTGTTCTGACTCTGCTTACATAAGAATTCTGTCTCTGCACTGACAGCAGTCGTTTTGTTCTCAGAACTGCTGAAGCCTGTTGCAGAGGAGACTTACACACTGTGTTCTCTCCTACAGACTGAATTCTTGTTTATTCTTTTTGCTGTTTTCCTAAATCTAAAATAAAAGTAGTTTTTGACTGATTTACAATGATTGTTCTTTGTGTAGAGAAAACATAACACCTGGAGACTCCATATGTATTTGGTCTGGATGCTCTAGAAATGCCAGGGATTATTACTGAATTATTGAAACCTACATTTTAAATGTCAAAAATGAGCCAAAAAAATAAAAACCTTTTTAACAAACAAAGAAATAAAAAAGGGTCCCTTTATTGGGCACAAGAGCACAGACTCATTCTGAGGCTCAATGCCTCTTTCCCCTTGCAGATCACCATTAGGTCCCTCAGCACAGTCAGCATGAACGTGATGCACTCCAGAAGTCTCAGTCTCAGCTGACTGTTCATGCAGTTCAAAATAATGCCATTGTGCATTCCCTCCGGACCATCCTGACTCCTGTAGGCTGCTAAACATCACAGAGAGGCTGCATATTTATATGTTCTGGTCATGGCTCATGCTGTTGGGCTTCGGTTATTGAGCAACAGTGTCCAGCGAAAGTGTTGGCCCGGATTTAAGCCTTAACTGAAGTTTGTTTCAGTTATGCAAAATCCATAACACATCTGTCTATCTAGCCAGATATTTATATTGGGATCTCATCACTGCAGTACTGAGAGCACATATATATATGGTGGTTGTGGTATAGAGACTTTAGCATATCCCCATTACTGCTAGGTGGCAGATCCACCATTGTAGGCCATCTCACCTGAGTGCAGATAAAACTATGTCCTATGGATCCATAGGGCACATGGCCACCATCATGTACTCTGCAGCCACCACCTGTGTTTCAAAGAAACAAAAACTTTACAAAAGTTTAAGAAAAATGCCTTGGGACTATTCCTCACATCACACTGCCTGTAAACAGCCAGCATAACTTCTGAAATGATCCTAAAAGAGCTTTTCTACACATCAAATTTTTCAGTCTTGTTATCTCTGTCACTTCTGGCGCTGGAAGGGAGTGCTGGGAATTTGGGGAGTTTCCCATTCCAATGAGATAAAACTCCTATTTCTAGCTCTGTAGGTTCATGAGAGATCAAGACACATTTATACACAGAAGAGCAAATCTTACTCCAGGACTGAGTCTTGACTTGGGCAGGAGTGATTTGGAGGCAGGGGAGTTCTTTCTTAGATGGTTGTTTTTTTGTGTTTATGCAGCTGTTGGAAGCTGCTTAGGGGGTCTGGTTAGATTAAGTTCCAAGTGGACAGTTAGTGAGTAGATGGCAGTGGAAATGGTCAAAGGTGAAGGGTACAATACTGATCACACTGCTCTGCAATTTAACACACAAATAGCATTTCTGTGTAGGTATTGTTTCCCTTTTTGGGAATAACCTTTTGGCTGGAGACATTCCTATTCTGTAAGAATGCAATGGTATAAAATGACTAGCTACACCACCATCTAGTGACAGTTTAAGGTATTAGAGAGAGAAGATGAGTAACACTTTGGAGGATAGAGCTAAAATTCAGAGTGATCTTGATAAACTGGATGAATGAATTCTGCAAAGACAAATGTAAGGTGCTTCACTTAGGGAAGAAAAACCAAATGTACAAATATAGAATGGGGGGTAACTGGATTGGCAGCAGCATTGCTGAGAAGGATCTGGGACCTCCACATGAGTCAGCAATGTGATGCTGTTGCAAAAAACAAACAAACAAACAAATGCAATTTTAGGTTGCAGTAAAAGAGGCAAAGCATGCAAGTCATGGGAGACAATAGTACTGCTCTACTTAGTGCTGGTTAGGCCTCCGCTGGAATACTGGGTCCAGTTTTGATCACCAATGAATAGAAAGGATGTTGCGAAACTGGAAAGGATAAAGAGGCGAATAACAAAGATGATCAAAGGGATGCAATGCAAGTCATGTGAGCAAAGGCTGAAGGAACTGGGTCTGTTTAGTTTGGAAAAGAGGAGATTAAAGGGGGACATGACAGCAGTCTTCAGATATTTGAAAAGCTGCCATAAAAGCCATAAAAAGCTGCTGTATTTTAAAGAATCCTTATTGAGGTTGCAGGAACAAACCATCCTGATGTGTAGAAAGAATAGTAAATATGGCAGGCGACCAGCTTGGTTGAACAGTGAAATCCTTGCTGATCTTAAATGCAAAAAAGAAGCTTACAAGAAGTGGAAGATTGGACAAATGACCAGGGAGGAATATAAAAATATTGCTCAGGTAAGCAGGAGTGAAACCAAGAAGGCTAAATCACACTTGGAGTTGCAGCTAGCAAGGGATGTTAAGGGTAACAAGAAGGGTCTCTTTAGGTATGTTAGCAACAAGAAAAAAGTCAAGGAAAGCGTGGGTCCCTTACTGAAAGAGGGAGGCAATCTAGTGACAGAGGATGTGGAAAAAGCAAATGTACTCAATGCTTTTTTTGCCTCTGTCTTCACGAACAAGGTCAGCTCCCAGACTACTGCACTGGGCAGCACAGCATGGGGAGGAGGTGACCAGCCTGTGATGGGTTGAGATCACAGAAACCCCTTAGGAGCTGCCACTCGATGTCCCAAGGCTACTCCTGCCTCAGTTTTCCTGCCCCAACAGCTTAAGACCTCAGTACCCTGCCAGGTCTGAGCCACGTCCCCCAACAGCTGTGGGCCTTCCTGGAAACAGGCAGGAGGTATTCTTACCTCTGGCACTCAGATGCTCAACTCCCAATGGGATCAAACCCTGAATAAAATTTGTTTCGCCCTCTATAACAATGATAGAGAGATATGCACAGCTGTTTGCCCCACCAGGTACCAACACGTACTCCAGGTTAATTAATAAGTAAAATGTGATTTTAATAAAGATAGGAAATAGGATTTAAGTGGTTCAAAGTAGTAACAGACAGAATAAAGTAAATTACCAAACAAAATAAACAGAATATGCAAATCTAACACTATTACAGCAAAAAGCTTCACCCTCGGTGAATTCCTTCTTTCAGGCTAACCCCTGTTAGCCTGGGTCCAGCAATCACTCGCACCCCCCCCCCCCCCCCCCGCAGTCACTGTCCTGTGTTCCAGTTTCTTCCAGGAATTCTTAGGGGGTGGAGGGCTGTTGTTTGAGCCAGCTGAGAACAAAATGGAGAGTTCTCTCCCAGGTTTATATAGACTTCTTCCTGTGGGTCGAGAGCCCCTCCTCCTTCTTATCCAGAGTCCACATGGACTCTCAGAGCACATGGACAAAGTAGCAGGTTTGAACCAGACTCCCCTCACCACATTCAGGCCACATTCCTGAGGAGGCTCAGGTGTGGACGGGTGTCTACAAAGTTCATTGTTTGCTTGATTGGTTCTCAACTGGGCTTAACTGAGCTGCTTTCCAAAGTCCACATACAACCAACCAAGCACATAATCAATATTCATAACTCTGCATAAAACACAGACACATACATACAAATAGGATGAACAGGTCCAGTGGATCATTACCTTCACAGATATATAACTTTTTAGCAAAACCATATTCCAGTAACATCATACATATATTTAAAGGCACACACCCCCATAAAGCCTTATGGGGTACACCGTCACACAGCCGTCTGTGGAAAAAGAAGTGGTTCAGGAATATTTAGAAAAGCTGGACGAGCACAAGTCCATGGGGCTGGATGCGCTGCATCCAAGGGTGCTAAAGGAGTTGGCTGATGTAATTGCAGAGCCATTGGCCATTATCTTTGAAAACTCATGGCAATCAGGGGAGGTCCCGGTGACTGGAAAAAGGCTAATGTAGTGCCCATCTTTAAAAAAGGGAAGAAGGAGGATCCAGGAAACTACAGGCCAGTCTGCCTCACCTCAGACCCTGGAAAAATCGTGGAGCAGGTCCTCAAGGAATCAATCCTGAAGCACTTACAGGAGAGGAAAGTGATCAGAAACAGTCAGCATGGATTCACCAAGGGCAAATCATGATAGACTAACCTAATTGCCTTCTACGATGAGATAACTGGCTCTGTGGATGAGGGGAAAGCAATGGATGTGGTATTCCTTGACTTTAGCAAAGCTTTTGATACGGTCTCCCGCAATATTCTTGCTAGCAAGTTAAAGAAGTATGGGGTGGATGAATGGACCATAAGGTAGATAGAAAGCTGGCTGGATCATCGGGCTCAACGGGTAGTGATCAATGGCTCCATGTCTAGTTGGCAGCCGGTATCAAGCGGAGTGCCCCAAGGGTCAGTCCTGTGGCCGGTTGTATTCAACATCTTTATCAATGATCTGGAGGATGGTGTGGACTGCATCCTCAGCAAGTTTGTAGATGACACTAAACTGGGAGGAGTGGTAGATACACTGGAGCGTAGGGATAGGATACAGAGGGACCTAGACAAATTAGAGGACTGGGCCAAAAGAAATTTGATGAGGTTCAACAAGGAGAAGTGCAGAGTCCTGCACTTAGGACGGAAGAATCCCATGCACCACTACAGACTAGGGACTGAATGGCTAGGCAGCAGTTCTGCAGAAAAGGACCCAGGGGTTACAGAGGATGAGAAGCTGGATATGAGTCAACAGTGTGTGCTTGTTGCCAAGACGGCTAACAGCATTTTGGGCTGTATAAGTAGGGGCATTGCTAGCAGATCGAGGGACGTGATTGTTCCCCTCTATTCCACATTCGTGAGGCCTCATCTGGAGTACTGTGTTCAATTTTGGGGCCCACGCTACAAAAAGGATGTGGAAAAATTGGAAAGAGCCAGAGAAGGGCAACAAAAATGATTAGGGGCCTGGAGTGCATGACTTACGAGGAGAGGCTGAGAGAACTGGGATTGTTTAGTCTACAGAAGAGAAGACTGAGAGGAGATTTGATAGCTGCTTTCAAAAACCTGAAAGAGGGTTCTAAAGAGGATGGATCTAGGCTCTTCTCAGTGGTAGCAGATGACCGAACAAGGAGTAATGGTCTCAAGTTGCAGTTGGGAAGGTTTAGATTGGATATTAGGAAAAACTTTTTCACTAGGAGGGTGGTGAAGCATTGGAATGTGTTACCTAGGGAGGTGGTAGAATCACCTTCCTTAGAGATTTTTAAGGTCAGGCTTGATAAAGCCCTGGCTGGAATGATTTAGTTGGGGATTGGTCCTGTTTTGAGCAGGGGGTTGGACTAGATGACTTCCAGCGGTCCCTTCCAACCCTGATATTTTATGATTCTATGAAAAAAGATGGAGAAAAGTTGTTCTCTCTTGTCACAGAGGGTAGACAAGGGACAATGGGTTAAGACTACAGCAGAGTAGCTTTAGATTAAATCTCAGAGAAAACTTCCTAACTGTAAGAACAGTAGAACAACATAATAGACTGTCTAGGGAGGTTGTGGAAGCTTATTCCCTTGAGGTTTTCAAAAGGAGGCTGGATAGCACAGGCACTGACTTTCATTTTTTCAGGTGGATGCTCCACCCCGCACTTTGCCATGAGACTCCACCCCCACTCTGCCCCTTCCCCAAGGCTCCGACCTCAATCCACCTCTTCCTGCCCTTGCTCCAACTCCTCTTCTTCCCTCCCTCCAGCTGCCGTACAGCTCATCGGCAGGGCCAGCTGCACAGCTGATCGGTGGGGCTAGAGCAACAGCTATAGCTGGTGGGTGCTGAGCTCCCACTATTTTTTTTTCCATGGGTGCTTCAGCCCAGGAGCCCCCACAGAGTTGGTGCCTATGCTGGCTATCCATCTGTCTTGGATGGTTTAGACACAACAAATCCTGCACCATGGCAGGGGTAGACAAGGTGTCCTTTGCAGTCCCTTTTAACCCTATATCTCTATGAGTCTAGAGTTACACTCACTCCATTTTTGGAAGGATGTCTTCAGCCACAAGGGTGAGAAACTTTTATTTAAATGAAACAAAACAAACAAACAAATAAATAAATAAGTAAATAAATACTACGCTGAGATTGTGCAGAGCCAGGATATGTCACATGGCCCACATGAACACACCTTGTGGGCTGGCTCTGGCCTGCAGGCTGTTTTCTTGACAGCCCCGCTCTACAGTGATATTCAACGAATCCCAGGGCAGTGGGAAATCCGTCACCATTAGAAATAGTGAGGCTGCTACAGAACTGGAGACTGTGTCACAGATGCAAGAGGCATAATAAAATACAGAACAAATGGGAGCCAAATCCCCACACTGTGGTCACCCACAACAATCCCGAACTGCCAGTGTATGCTATCCAGCCTGAACAAGGAGGTCCTGAGAAAGTAGTACATAGGGACCAGCTAAAGCATGGGACTTCTTAGTCTGACCAGAGCTCATAGGAGGCATAGAGCAGCATTTCCTGAGGAGACTGAAACCAATAGGGTAAACCCAAACCCTAACAAGAATGGCCAGATTCCTCAAACTGACCCAGTATTACCCAAGAACAGGGAAACAGACAATATGGGTAACGAACCACCAGTCTTAAGAAGATCCCACAGTGCTAATAAGGCTGTTACATTTAGAAATGATTATATTATTGGTTCTATGTAGTGTTTTAATGAATATTGTCATGTATAGGGGCCCAATTTAAATGTATACCCCAAATTTAAAAAGTCAAAGAACTAAAAAAGAGCCACCATGGCTTAAAACCATGTAAAAGAAGCAGTGAGAGATAAAAAGGCATCTTTTAAAAAGTGGAAGCCAAATCCTAGTGAGGTAACTAGAAAGGAGCATAAACATTGCCAAATTAAGTGTAAAAATGTAATAAGAAAAGCCAAAATGGAGTTTGAAGAATAGCTAGCCAAAAACTCAAAGGGTAATAATAAAATGTTTTTTAAATACGTCAGAAGCAGGAAGCCTGCTAAACAACCAGTGGGGCCCCTGGACGATAGAGATACAAAAGAAGCACTTAAAGACGATAAAGTCATTGCGGAGAAATTAAATGAATTCTTTGCTTCAGTCTTCACGGCTGAGTACGTTAGGGAGATTCCCAAACCGGAGCTGTCTTTTCAAGGTGACAAATCTGAGGAATTATCACAGACTGAAGTGTCACGAAAGGAGGTTTTGGAACAAATTGATAAACTTAACTGTAACAAGTCACCGGGACCAGACGGCATTCACCCAAGAGTTCTGAGAGAACTCAAATCTATATATATAAAAGTCAAGTGGTGTATGTATGTATGTATGTATGACTGCGAACTCCTCCCGCACCGTTTGAGCCAGAGACTTGAAATTTGGTACAGTTAGGGGTCTTGGGGTCTAGATGCTGGTAAGGGTCGAAAAATTTTCGGATCTCACCTCTGATGCCCCCCAGGGGTGAAAGTTTTTCAGGGCCAATCACATCAGCTGGGCGGTTAGGTGGTGATGATGTCATAATACCCCCTCCAACAGACACCGCACTCGCTCAGCTCACTGCCCCTCCCTCCTCCAACGGAACCCCGGAGATCCCTCAGTTCTCTGCCCCTCCCCCCTCCCCAACGGAACCCCGGACTCCATCAGCTCTGTGCCCCCCCCCCACCTGCGAAGGTCCCCGGAATCCCTCGGCTCTGGGCCCCCTCCCCGCCTGCGATGGATCCAAGTTGGGTTTGGTGGGACGGTAAGTGAGGTGGGGGTGTCGGGGTGGGACGGTAAGTGAGGTGGGGGTGTCGGGTTTGCTTGGGGGGGTCAGGTGGGGGGGTCGGGTTTGGTCGGGGGGTAAGTGAGCCGGGGGGTGTCGGGGTTGGTCTGGGGGGGTGGGAAGGTGTCGGGGTGGGTGAGGGGTGAGGTGTGGGTGTTGGGTTTGGTCTGGGGGGGAAGGTGTCAGGGTGGGTGCCCAGACCAAACCCGACACCCCCCCTGGCTCACTTACCCCCTGACCAAACCCGACACCGCCACCTCAACCCCTCACCAACCGCAACACTCCCTGACCAACCCCAACACCCACACCTCACCCCTCACCCACCCCGACAACTTCCCACCCCCCCCAGACCAAACCCGACACCCCCTGGCTCACTTACCCTCCGACCGAACCCGACACCCCCACCTCACCCCCCCACCAATCGCAACACCCCCAGACCAAACCCGACACCCCCCGGCTCACTTACCCCCCGACCGAACCCGACACCCCCACCTCACCCCCCCCAAGCAAACCCGACACCCCGACCTCACCCCCACCAACCGCAACATCCCCTGACCAACTCCAACACCCACACCTCACCCCTCACCCACCCCGACACCTTCCAACCCCCCCAGACCAAACCCGACACCCCCTGGCTCACTTACCCCCCGACCGAAACCGACACCCCCACCTCACCCCCCCAAGCAAACCCGACACCCCCTGACCAACCCCAACACCCACACCTCACCCCTCACCCACCCCGACAACTTCCCACCCCCCCCAGACCAAACCCGACACCCCCCGGCTCACTTACCCCCCGACCGAACCCAACACCCCCACCTCACCCCCCCCACCAATCGCAACACCCCCAGACCAAACCCGACACCCCCCGGCTCACTTACCCCCCTACCAAACCCAACACCCCCACCTCACCCCCCCAAGCAAACCCGACACCCCCACCTTACCCCCCCACCAACCGCAACACCCCCTGACCAACCCCAACACCCACACCTCACTCCTCACCCACCCCCACACCTTCCCACCCCTCCAGACCAAACCCGACACCCCCCGGCTCACTTACCCCCGACCGAACCCGACACCCCTACCTCATACCCCCAAGCAAACCCGACACCCCCACCTCACCCCCCCATCAACCGCAACACCCCCTGACCAACTGCAACACCCACACCTCACCCCTCACCCACCCCGACACCTTCCCACCCACCCCACCAAACCCGACACCCCCACCTCACCCCCCCAAGCAAACCTGACACCCCCACCTTACCCCCCCACCAACCGCAACACCCCCTGACCAACCCCAACACCCACACCTCACTCCTCACCCACCCCCACACCTTCCCACCCCTCCAGACCAAACCCGACACCCCCTGGCTCACTTACCCCCGACCGAGCCCGACACCCCTACCTCATACCCCCAAGCAAACCCGACACCCCCACCTCACCCCCCCACCAACCGCAACACTCCCTGACCAACCGCAACACCCACCCCTCACCCCTCACCTATCCCGACACCTTCCCACCCCCCCAGACCAAACCCGACACCCCCTGCCTCACTTACCCCCCCGACCGAACCCGACACCCCCACCTCACCCCCCCACCAACCGCAAAAACCCCTGACCAACCGCAACACCCACACCTCACCCCTCACCCACCCCCACACCTTCCCACCCCTCCAGACCAAACCCGACACCCCCCGGCTCACTTACCCCCGACCGAACCCGACACCCCTACCTCATCCCCCCACCAACCGCAACACCCCCTGACCAACTGCAACACCCACACCTCACCCCTCACCCACCCCGACACCTTCCCACCCCCCCCAGACCAAACCCGACACCCCCTGCCTCACTTACCCCCGACCGAACCCGACACCCCCACCTCACCCCCCCACCAACTGCAAAACCCCCTGACCAACCCCAACACCCACACCTCACACCTCACCCACCCCGACAACTTACCACTCCCCCAGACCAAACCCGACACCCCCCCCGGCTCACGGTGCACTGTGTAGCACACAGATTATTAAATACACTGTTCAGTCGGGGGTGAGGTGGGGGTGTCGGGTTTGCTCAGGGGGTGAGGTGGGGGTGTCGGGTTTGCTTGGGGGGGTCAGGTGGGGTTGGCGGGTTTGGTCGGGGGGTAAGTGAGCTGGGGGGTGTTGGGGTTGGTCGGGGGGGGTGGGAAGGTGTCGGGGTGGGTGAGGGGTGAGGTATGGGTGTTGGGGTTGGTCAGGGGGTGTCAACTGTCTGCCCCCTCCCCACCTCCGACTGACCCGAGCAACGCCGGACACTTATGCTAGTGTGAAATAGCGGAACTATTAACTAGGATTTGTAACCTGTCCTTTAAATCGGCTTCTGTGCCTAATGACTGGAAGATAGCTAATGTAAAGCCATTATTTTAAAAGGGCTCTAGAGGTGATCCCGGCAATTACAGACCGGTAAGTCTAACTTCTGTACCGGGCAAATTAGTTGAAACAATAGTAAACAATAAAATTGTCAGGCACATGGAAGAACATAAATTGTTGGGCAAAAGTCAACATGGTTTCTGTAAAGGGAAATCATGTCTTACTAATCTATTAGAGTTCTTTGAAGGGGTCAACAAACATGTGGACAAGGAGAATCTAGTGGACATAGTGTACTTAGATTTCCAGAAAGCCTTTGACAAGGTCCCTCACCAAAGGCTCTTACATAAATTAAGTTGCCATGGGATAAGAGGGAAGATCCTTTCATGGATTGAGAACTGGTTAAAAGACAGGGAACAAAGAGTAGGAATAAATGGTAAATTTTCTGAATGGAGAGGGGTAACTAGTGGTGTTCCCCAAGGGTCAGTCCTAGGACTAATCCTATTCAACTTATTCATAAATGATTTGGAGAAAGGGGTAAATAGTGAAGTGTCAAAGTTCGCAGATCATACCTCTAGTAAGCGGAAGAGAGTGTCACGGTGCAGTTGCTAGGCAATGGAGCGCTCCTCTCGGCCACTCCCCGGAAAGGGCACTGAGCCAAGGTCAGCGTGCTCAAGGTAACGGCTTTCTGTTATCTGTGGGAAGATGCTCTGAGAAAGTTTTCTCTACCCAGCTGCATGAGTGTTTACCCCGTCTGTGTGAGAATGAATGCTTGGGAAACTAAATGGGGAAACTGAGGCAGGACTGCGTAATCAACAAGTGCTGAACAGCGTGTAGCCAATCAGCTTGCTAGCCTGCTAATTATTCATGAGTTATGAGTATGTATGAGATGCAAATGTGTGAGTGTATTTAAGCCCACTCCTGTATCTTGCTCGTGGGCTCTTCCTTCCTAGCAATGGCTCCGGAATGCTAAGCACCCCTTCTGCGGTCGCGTTGATAGACCCGAGCCCCTCAACGCCTATTCGAGGGACCGAGGCCTTCTAATAAACTCATCCACTTTATACAACCACATGTGTGTGCCTTGTCTCTGCAAAATCCAAAGTACCTTGCAACAATACTAAATGGCTCAGAATAGTTAAGACCCAAGCAGACTGTGAAGAACTTCAAAAAGATCTCACAAAACTAAATGATTGGGCAACAAAATGGCAAATGAAATTTAATGTGGATAAATGTAAAGTAATGCACATTGGGAAAAATAACCCCAACTATATATGCAATATGATGGGGGCTAATTTAGCTACAACTAATCAGGAAAAAGATCTTGGAGTCGTCATGGATTGTTCTCTAAAGACGTCCATGCAGTGTGCAGCGGCAGTGAAAAAAGCAAACAGGATGTTAGGAATCATTAAAAAAGGGATAGAGAATAAGATGGAGAATATCTTATTGTCCTTATACAAATCCATGGTGCGCCCACATCTTGAATACTGTGTACAGATGTGGTCTCCTCATCTCAAAAAGGATATATTGGCATTAGAAAAGGTTCAGAGAAGGGCAACTAAAATGATTAGGGGTTTGGAATAGGTCCCATCTGAGGAGAGATTAAAGAGGCTAGGACTTTTTAGCTTGGAAAAGAGGAGACTAAGGGGGGATATGATAGAGGTATATAAAATTATGAGTGGTAAGGAGAAAGTGAATAAGGAAAAGTTATTTACTTGTTCCCATAATATAAGAACTAGGGGCCACCCAATGAAATTAGTGGGCAGCAGGTTTAAAACAAATAAAAGGAAGTTCTTCACACAGTGCACAGTCAACCTGTGGAACTCTTTGCCTGAGGAGGCTGTGAAGGCTAGGACTATAACAGGGTTTAAAAAAGAACTGGATATACTCATGGAGGTTAAGTCCATTAATGGCTATTAGCCAGGATGGGTAAGAAATGGTGTCCCTAGCCTCTGTTTGTCAGAGGGGGGTGATGGATGGCAGGAGAGAGATCACTTGATCATTACCTGTTAGGTTCACTCACGCCGGGGCACCTGGCATTGGCCACTGTCGGTAGACAGAATACTGGGCTAGATGGACCGTTGGTCTGACCCAGTACGGCCATTCTTATGTTCTTATAGCATGAAGAAGTAGATGGGAAATGTTTAATATGTTGGATGTTCTTTTGATAATTGTTAATGGGTTGTTGATATGATGTGCTATAGGTATATGTTGTTAATATGGGGGCCCGGATGTACTGGTGTGAATATTGTGGTTGTGGCAGTATTTTAGCAAGGGGGAATGTAAGGGGACTGTTATCCCCTTACTAAGATTGAGTGGGGGCGTTTTAGTTGCTAACTCCCAGTACCAAAAGGGGAGGGGTCGATGGGAAATCAGGGCCCTGAGACCGACAGTCCCCAGGAACAATGGTGAGAAGCCAATGCTCCAGGTCAGCCTGATTGACAGGGCGGGCAGGCTAATCAAGGAGTCAGGAAGTCAGGGTGGGTCCCATCCTCCCTGTGAGCTGGAATTTCCTGGGCCAGACAGAGTGGGACTGAGCTAAGGAGAGAGCAGAGGCCAGAGCTGAGCTGGGCCAGATCCAGAGGGGCCAGGAAAGCAACCCAAAGAGACAGACCCTGTGCTGGGAGCAGAGCTGCAGCCCCAAAGCCAGAGCACAGCCCAGAGAGACAGACCTGCCCTGAGAGAAGCTGCAGGAACCAGAGCCAGAGAGGCCAGGGAAACAGGTCAGTGCTGGGAGTAGAGACACAGGAGCTGCCTGCAGAGCAGACCTGTCCTGGGAGCAGAGCTGTAACAGCCAGAGCCAGAGGGGCCAGAGCAGCAGCCCTGGAGGCAGAGCAGCAGCAGCAGCAGCCGTGCTGAGGCAGAGTGGAGCTGAGACAGAGCAGTGGAACTGGGGCTGGAGCAGTCCAGAGGCTGAGAGCGTGTGGCCGCCACCAGAGGAAGCGTCCAAGTCACAGCATCTCTGCAGCACAGCTGAGAAGGAGGCCTGAGCCCTACAACAAACAGACTTTGAACCACCCTGACACTCCAGAGACATTATGTGTGATGCTCCCTGCCACAAAGCAGGGTGATGTGTTTTCCCTAACGGTTCTATTTCTTCCTTATTCATTTTAAGATAAATTGTTTGTTAAATAATATGCATTTGTTGTAAGTTGTATGCAGTGACCAGTGGGCCATGGAAGTGCCCAGTGCAGAGAGAGCACCCCGGAGTGGGGACACCCTAGCCCAGGCCTGCACAACTCGGAAAGCAGTGAGGGCCATATTACTGCAAAAAAAAAAACAGCTGTGGGCCGAAAAGTCCCGCTCCCATCTGCTTCCCCCCAACCGCCCCGCTTGGCTTGCCCCACCCCTACTCACGCCCTGCGGGCCATACAGTGAGCCTGTGCGGGCCGCATGTTGTGCAGGCCTGCCCTAGCCCCTGATCTAGGTAACCACAGCAGGCTTTGGGGTCAAGCCCCCAGGAATCCTGGGCCCAGCCTTGTTGGGGTTACAAGGACTCTGCCAGACACGACAGTGCAAGGGGAGTCCTTAAGGGCAGGGAAGCCTCTGGGTAAAGGAAGTGGGAGCGAGGACTCAGATCCTTCCGCTAGCCCATTTCACCGGGGTAGTGCAGAAGCTGGAAAAGTTCCCCACAATCGCGGGGCTATTCCCCCACTTACACTGGCAACACCAAACTGCTACCGGTCGCTCACAAATCAATTTGGACTGGCAAAGTCAACCGTTGGGGCTCTCTTACTGCAAGTGTGCAGGGCAATAAATCGCGTCTTGCTACAAAGGACCATGACTCTGGGAAATGTGCGTGAGAGAGTGGACAGCTTTGCAGAAATGGGTTTCCCTAACTGTGGATGGGCAACACGTATCTTCCAATTTTGGCACCAGACCACCTTGTGATGGAGTACATCAATAGGAATGGATACTTCTCCATGGTGTTGCAGGCACTTGTGGATCACCATGGGCATTTCACTGACATCAATGTATGATGGTCTGGGAAGGTGCACGGCGCATGCATCTTCAGGAACACTGGCCTCTACAGAAAGTTGAAAACTGGGACTTTTTTTCTAACCAGAGATTACAGTGGAGGATGTTGAAATTCCCATAGTGATCCTGGAGGACCCTGCATACCCCTTACAGCTGTGGTTCATGAAACCTTACACAGTGACACCTGGACAGCAGTAAGGAGTGGTTCAACAACAGGTTCAGTGTCAGACAACAGTTGAATGTGCCTTTGGCATATTAAAGGCATGCTAGTGATGCCTTTATGGCAGGTTGGACCTCAATGAGGATAATATTTCTATGGTCATAGCTGTGTGCTATGCATTGCATAATCACTGTGAAGCTAAGGGTGAAAGGTTTGCTCAGGGGTGGAGTGCAGAGGCAGACTGCTTGCAGCTGATTTTGAACTTCTAGATCCCAGGGCTGTCAGAGGAGCCCAGAGGGGAGCTATTCAAATCAGGGAGGCAGCACTTTGAAAATGACCACCAGTAACATACATCTGGGTGTGAGTTGCTTCAATGTTCCATGCCATGTAGTTTTCCTAGGAGGTAATGCTGACATGTAGGGCCTTATATTCCTGTAATAAAGTGATTAAAATGCTTGTGCATGTATTAGCAGAAAAAAATAAAGATGATTTACCATTATAAAAGTTTGCTTTTATTGCACAAGAAACAGCACACACAAAAGCACAGATGCTTGGTGGGAAAGAAGGAACCACGGAAGGGCAGACTTTTACAGCTGTGTGCCATAGAATCATAGAATATCAGGGTTGGAAGGGACCTCAGGAAGTCATCTAGTCCAACCCTCTGTTCAAAGCAGAACCAATCCCCATCTAAATCATCCCAGCCAGGGGTTTGTCAAGCCTGACCTTAAAAACCTCTAAGGAAGGCGATTCCACCACCTCCCTAGATGTCTGTCCAGCTATTATTGTGAAAGTTGTCCGAGAGGGTGGAGTGAAGAGGAAACCAAGAAGTCCTGGAAGGTGGAAAGGAATGTGTGGGCAGAGTTTGTGGGAGGCATGGAAAAGAGTTCTGAATGTGCTGCAGTGGAGGTTGAGCACTGATGTGCTCAGTCTGCATCATTATTCAGAACGTCTGCACCTCCATTATTTTAATCATCTGCTCAGTAGGGTCCTTAACAAATCCCTGATTCTCTTTTCTGTCCCACTATTCGTCTTCCCAGTACTTCTTTTGTTCCCCATTTTCTGCATTAGAGCACTGTGGGACCTCACAGAACATGTCTTCTTTGCTGTGCAGAGTCTTGGGCACTTTCTTATCTGGTGGTGATGCTCAACTGGGGTGTGTGGGGTGTTCCTGAAGGCCACACCTGGTGAAGCACAGAGGACAATGCACAGAAGTGGGATTGTTGAATTCACACACAGCATTGAAACATTTCTGTGAAATACATCTTTTGCAACATTGCCATCACTTTCTCACTGACCCTAGCCAGACATGCATCTCTGTGTACACCCAAATTATGGTGAGTGTTGGTGGGGTGTGTGTGCTCCAAATGGGGAAAAGAGCACACACTGTTTGCAAGGATCATGGTCCAGCATGCTAGGGAACAAATTCTAAAATTTTCCCACACTGTTCCTTAGGTGGGGGTAATTCTAGCAGACATCTTACTGCTAAGGTTAAGCAGGGAAATGAGGGTACATCTACTCCATGCTCGGGGCTTTCGCCCTGCTCCCTGTGCTGCTCACCTATGTGCCACCTTGATTCCTGCACAACTGATTGCCAAATAGCATGGGAAAGTTTCCTACAGTGGGGAAGGAACAAAGCTGCTTTGCCGCAGAACCTTCGACAGAGGATTACCAAATACCTCTGTAGGGGATAGGATCCTAGGGGAGCAGTTACAGTGTGTGGGGGGGGGGTGTCTCAGGAGGGGGCAGTCGGAGACAAGGATAAGGGAGGCTTAGATACGGGGTGGGATACCAGGGGGGTTATCAGGGAACAAGGAGTGGGGGAGGGGGATTGTATGGGTTGGGGGTTCTATGGGGTGCAGTCAGGGGGCAGGAAGTGGGAGGGACTGGATAGGGGTTCTGGACCCCACCCCCTAACTAAGCCTTCCTTCTCCTTGTCCCTGACGTCCCCCTCTTGAGACCCCTGATCCTAACTGCTCCCCTAAGACCCCATCTCCTACCTGTCCCCTGACTGTCCAGCCCCCTGACAGACCCCCGGGACTCCCATGCCTATCCAACCACTCCCTATCCTCTGACTCCACCCCCCCATAACCCCTGACCCATCTAACCCCCCCTGCTCCCTGTCCCTGGACTGCTCTGATCCCTCTCCACACCCCTGCCCCCTGACAGGCCACCCCCCCGAACCTCCAACCCATCCAACCCACCCTGTTCCCTGTCCCTTGACTGCCCCCTGGACCTTTCGCCCCTTCTCCAACCCCCCAGCCCCCTTACCGTGTGTGACGGTGCTGTTCCTGGTGGGATCCAACTGTGAGTGTCAGATCAGGACTAATTGCTTCCAAAGGGGCAGTTACAGCCCAAAGCTGGGGTTTTTCCACTCTAAGGCAAACCAAACCAGTCAAACAGAAAAGATTTTGGTTTCACCCCACTGGCTAACCACAAGTAACACAAGCAATTCCCTTAGACACTCCAGTTTCCCAGTATCACCACCAGCAGCCACCTGTCCTGGGGACCAATGGTTATGAAAACCAATACCCCAAATAAAGAAAATGGTTCTCCCCAATTCCAAAAAATCAGGCCCCGGACCCAGGTCAATATACAAATCAGATCTTCCCACAAATCACGCTGTTGCCAATCCTTTAGAATCTAAAATCTAAAGGTTTATTATACAAAGAAAAAGATATAGGTGAGGGTTTAGGAATAGTTAAAAGAAATCAATTACATGCAGTGATGGCAAATCTCAGGCTTGCAGCAATGGTAGAATAAACTGCAGGTTCAAATAAAAGTCTCTGGAAAGCATCCCCTCCAGGGATGGGTCAGCACCCTTTGGCCAGAGTCCCCTGTGTAGCAAAGTTCCATCCAGAGCTGGAAACAAGGCAGGCTGAAGACTGGAGGTAGAAGACCAAATGGAGGGAGTTTCTCCCAGGTTTTACAGACTTCCTCTTGTGGGCGAAGACCCCCCTCCTCCTTCTTATGCAGAGACCAGTTGCAAAATGGAGGTTCATAGCCACATGGTCCAATTACCTGACTCTCCAAGATTCAGTTTCTGACCAGGAAGGCCACACTTCTGGAGAAGCTCGGGTGTGGACGGGCATCTACAAAGTTCATTGTGTAGCTGATGGTCCTTAATGGGCCATCAGCCAGGCCAGCCAAGTTAACAACAGCTTGTCTGAGATTTCACCCAGAAGCCAAGCATACGTTTGACATACAGTCACCATATAGCCAATATTCATAACTTTAGTTACAAAAAAGATACACACATACAGATAGGTAACAAAGAGTCCTGTGGCACCTTAAAGACTAACTATAAAGTTTTGAAGCATAAGCTTTCGTGGGCTAATACCCACTTCGTCGGATGCAAGCAGTGGAAGTCTTCCACTGCTTGCATCCGACGAAGTGGGTATTAGCCCACGAAAGCTTATGCTTCAAAACTTTATAGTTAGTCTTTAAGGTGCCACAGGACTCTGTTACCTCTCCTATTCCAGACTAACACGGCTACCTCTCTGATTCTTGACATACAGACAGATTAATCAGAATTAGCAGACCATAACCTGGTTGTAGACACCTTATATGACCCCCTTTACATGATATTTGGTGCCACTACAGGACCTTGGTTGCACCAATGATCTATATGATCCCAAATAATTCCAGTAACGTGACACCGTGCCACTCAGAACAGCGTTCCTTACTGTCACGGAGTGCCCGGGCAATGGTCTGGAACTTGCTCCCTATGAAGCCAGTTGGGACTCCGAGGGAAAACGTCCTCTCTCCGTACACAGCCTGTCTTCAGGGCTAAGAGCTTAGATGTCCCCATTTACACCTTCCTGGGTCTGACCTTGGAGCATTCAGCACCTTCTGCCCCTCCGTGCACTTCACACAGCGAGCCCGCTCGGGCGGGGTCCTGAGGGAGCCCGTGGATTCTGTACCCCAATTCCACAGTCAGACGTGACTCTCAGCCAGCCAGTAAAACAGAGGTTTATTTGATGACAGGAACGTAATCTAGGTAGAGCGAACACGACCCCTCTGCTTGGTCCATTTTGGGGGCACAGGGAGGTCAGACCCTGTCTGAGCATGCCTCTCTTCTCCCCAGCCAGCTTCAGACTCCAAACTGAAACTCACTCTCTCCAGCCCCTCCTCCCCCCTGGCTCAGCCAGGTCAGATGACCTCCCTCCCCCACTTGGAGTCAGATTACAGCTTCAGGTATTAACACCTGCAGAGAGGCTCTGCTTTCCATCAGCTACACATCCTTATCCCTTCACATAGACGCTCAAGAAATGCATTGGGGAAACTGAGGCACACACACAGTATTCCTACTCCGTCACACTGACACAGTACCGCAGACACGTTGCCACACTCCACTGTGAAGTGCACAGCACTCCCCCCACCTCTCCAGAGCGCTGCTGGAGCTGCACACTGAGGCAGCAGGGGAGGGGGGCAGTGGGGAAGGAGGAGGAGGAGGGGAGGGTCTCTAGCTGCCAGAGGTCCCGATGCAAGCAGCCCATCTGGCAATCTGAGGCTGCCAGGGGGGTCGGGGAGAAGCCGGGGAGGAGAGGAGAAGAGAGGAGGGGAAGGGCTCTGGCTGCTGGAGGCCCGGATGTAGGTGGTTCAATCTGGCCCAGCTGCCCTGTCAGCCTCTGCATGGGGAGGGAAATCCCGGACTTTTTTTGAGTTTTACAGATTCCCCCCGGATGCTATTTATAACCCAAAAAGCCAGACATGTCCAGGAGAATCTGGACATATGGTAACCCTAGCCAATTAAAGCAATGAAATGAAGTGTAGTGTCTACACTTGTTCTCTGTCAACAACAATGTAGAGGAAAAAAGAGATAAATCTCTTGAGAGGGTGGATGCATTTTGTCATGAAAACCGATCATTTTCCCCAACAAAAGTCACCTCACAGTGTATATGCACTCACTGTTTGGATCAACAAATGGCAGTTTTGGTGACAAAACTTGGTAGTGTAGACAAACCCTAAGTGCTTGTGCTACTTTATGTTTTTTGAGCATCTCTAGACCTTCCCTTTCTTCTCTTCTCCTTTTCTCAAAGCAGGGCAATCAAATGCAAAAATGTGCTCAAGGCTCCACAGAGGAGCTGACAACTAATACCGCTGCTGAGCTGTGGGACTAGAGTGAAGTTCAGGCTGGCCTTCTGAGGTTTCTTGGCATCCTCAGGGGGCAGCAGGTTTCACCACTTGATGTCAGGATGGGAAACGAGCAGGAAGAAAGTGGATGATTTGAAGTACGAGCACACACAGATATTCTCTGGGTGTGGTTCAGAGGCAGGCTGAATATGGTGCAGCCAGCTCAGATGGCACGTCAGGGACAGCCAGGGAGGCTCCCATGGCAGGGAGCCTGAAGAGGAGTTCTGGAGGGCCAGGGTGAGGGATGGGCAGGGACCCACTCAAGTAAAGCAAGAGAAGTAGGAGATGAGACTGCACTCACCTCCTGGTGCACACGATGGGGGATATGCATGATGGACAGCCCCATGGGGTGTGTGAGCACCACAGGAATCATTCAGTCTCTTTGACTGTAGTGCAGGAGGTCTCCTAGTCTGGTGGTACCAGGAGTAGAATCATAGAACCATAGGGTTAGATAGTCCAACCCCCTGCTAAAATGTGTGAGCAGCTCTGGTGCACCAAGGGGGACTCCACCACATGCACATGGAGAGGAGGGATGTGTAGCAGGGGTTCTTCAAGGCGATCCTCCCTCTGGCTGTTGCTTTGGACCTCATCATTGAGACCAGCTTCCAGGTCCTGGTAAAAGACTGGCAGTTCGCAGAGGTCTGGGGGCAGCCTCTCAGGTGGAGATAAAAGAGCTGCCTGTCATATTGGACCTCTTGGAGGTGGCGGAGGAAGAGGTGTGCCAGAATACTCCATGTCAGACTACCTGCACCTTAAAGGAGCCTCTTCAGGGTCTGAAGGTGGATACAAGCCCTATTTGTCCTCCCCAATGAGGAAGCTAAGGACACCCTCAGAGACCCAGTGCATTCCTAGCCAGAAAAACTCCAGGATCTTCTTCTGGAAGCAGAATTGAGTTCTCAGGGGCAGGCTCAGGATGTTGAACCAGTGCCAGAGCATGAACATAACCAGCTGGTTGATCACTAGTGCCCTGCCTCAAAGGGAAAGACACCAGAGCAGCCTCAGCCACCTCCATAGCCAGTCAGACATCCTGGCTTCTAGACTGATCCAATTCTCCTGCGGGGAGGGATTGGTGGCAGAAAGGTACATATCCAGTGTGATGTTGCACTCCATATGCATTATGAAAATATGCTTATAGATGTGAATATGATGTAACTGGAATATGCTTTATGCGAAAGGTCTCTGGTAAGGTATCATTACAAAGCTTATAATCTACTGAGTATGTTCATCCTATTTGTTTGTGTCACGGAGTGCCCGGGCGATGGTCTGGAACTTGCCCCCTATGAAGCCACTTAGGACTCCCGGGGAAAGTGTCCTCTCTCCGTACACAGCCTGTCTCCAAGGCTAGGAGCTTTAGAGGTTCCCGCTTCAACCTTCCTCGGTCTGACTTCAGAGCATTCAGCACTTTCTGCCCCTCCGTGTGTTTTCCCCAGCGAACCTGCCAGGGCGGGGTCCTGGGGGAGCCCGTGGATTCTGCACCCCACTCCACACTCTCAGCCAGCCAGTAAAGCAGAGGTTTATTCGATGACAGGAACGTAATCTAGGTAGAGCGAACGCGACCCCTCCACTGGGTCCATTTTGGGGGCCCAAGTGCCAGGCAGAGCTTGCCTGTAGCTCCTTGCCAGCCCTAGCCAGAACCAGACTCCAAACTGAAAGTCACTCTCTCCAGCCCCTCCTGCTTCCCTTTTGTCTTTCCTTCCCCAGGCAGGACAGGTGACCTCCCTTCCCCCGCCTCCCCGGGGTCAAGTTACAGCTTCAGCTTTGGCCATCTTCACACAAGATTCAGAGGAAACAGTAAAGAGCATTTCTATTCCGTCATAGTTTGCATGTGTTATTTCTATGTCTGGAGTTAGGAGAATGAGATATAAACTTGTATTACTAATATAAACATATTAAATAGAAGCCATTAAGGTTGCTTCAGAATCTCCGTTTATTTGCAAATCTTCCTACATATGGGTGGGCCAGCAAAGGGAGAATGGAGGCTAGAGGACACGTGACCATGTCACATGATGCTGTAAATCTGGTATTTTTCCATTTCAAAGGAGGGGTAGGGACCCAGAGAGACAAAAGATTCCCACCTTGTGCTGAACCTTAAAAGGGGGTGAAGCAGGACAAAGGGGCTGCCCATCATGAGAAAACCCTTGTTTACCACTTGAGATGTCTGCTGGAACTAACAAGGACTGTACCAGGGGAAAGAATTGGGCTCAGAGTAGGAAGGAGTCTAGCCTATAAAAGAAGTTTATTGGAACATCTCTGAGGATGAGCTATTACCTGTAATCAGTTTCTTAATGTATTAGGCTTAGATTTGCATGTTTTTGCTTTATTTTGCATGGTGACTTACTTTGTTCTGTCTGTTATTACTTGAAACCACTTAAATCCTACTTTTTATACTTAATAAAATCACTTTTGTTTATTAATGAACCCAGAGTAAGTGATTAATACCTAGGGGAGCAAACAGCTGTGCACATCTCTCTATCAGTGTTATAGAGGGCGGACAATTTATGAGTTTACCCTGTATAAGTTTTATATAGAGTAAAATGGATTTATTTGGGGTATTAGGTGTCTGGGTGCTGGAGAGGTGACCTGTGGAGCTGTTGTGGTTAAAGTCTGCAACTTTGGGGGTGTGGACCTGACCCTGAGTCTGTGTTGCAGCAGGTTAGCATGTCTGGCTCAACAAGACAGGGTTCTGGAGTCCCAAGCTGGCAGGAAAAATGGGCTCAGAGGTAATTTTAGCACACCAGGTGACAGTCCCAAGTGAGTCTCTGTGACCGAACCCATCCCAGATAGAGCAGTGGACCCATGCCTTGCTAGATGGCATGGAGCGTGGTTGGGAGAGAACCCACCTGTCACTCATCCCTGACAATCGGGCCTGAGATCTTGACCCAGTTGACCCAGGTGGAGGAGGCCACTGAATAGATGGCTTGGGAAGTCTCCACCCATGCCAGGTCTCTCGGATCCTGGGCCAGGAGGAACACATCATCAGCAGATGCCAACAGGACCACCTACCAGTACGGCTCCCACAGTACAAACCCATCCTCCTCCTGATGAAGAGGCAGATGAATGGCTCAATAGCAATGGTATCAAGCTGGCTGGACAGCAGGCAGCCCTGATGTACCCCTCAACTGCAGGGGACAGGTTTGATTGAAGCCCAATAGAGCTTTGTGCTGGGAGAGGAGAAGCTGAGCCCTGGTTAGGGGGTGGGGCTTCTCTGAGTAGGGGTCCGAGAAAGGTAGCCAGCCAGTCAGGCAGTGGCAAGACAGCTGCAGTGGCACAGGAGCCAGCTAACAGGGCTGCAAACAGGGGAGTTTGAGTGGGAGTTTGCACTGTTTGGTTTTTTTGGTTTTTTTTTTGTGTGTGTTCGTGTGTTTCGCAGACTAACAGGATTTAGGTGGGAAGAATACAACAGATACAGAGGCAGCAGTGGTAATGATCCAAGGAGTGGAGGACACAATGAAGATGACTGGATGTGGAAGCTGCAGTATGTATATGATACTGGAGGGAGTGCCTGGAAACCGTTTTGTCTGCATGAAGTGCTGCCTGATAGCGCTGATGGAAGAAAAGATCCGAGGACTGGAGATGCAGGTGGAAGATCTGGTTGAGCTTAGAAGGGGGTTTGAGCAAATTATGGAGCAAGGATATGAGGCAGTTGATGGGGAAAGCTCAGATTTATAGATGGAAGCAGGAGTGAAGAACTCTGAGGGGAGACTGCTGGGTGAAGAGAATGGACAGTGGAAGCATGTGACTAAAAGAACCAGGTAGAGGAAAAGATGAGCTAGTGAAGGAGAAATAGAGCTCTGGAACAGGTTTGCGGAGTTGGAAAATAAAGAGGGGATACAGCAGAAGGCCACTGAAGGTGGAAGAGTAAGGAAGAAGAGAAGAGCAGCTAGCCCTATAGGAAAAGGAGGAGTCAATGGAGACAACACCCAATATGAGCCCCAGGGGGATTCAGGATGGGTTCAGAGGATTACAAGGGCGAATAGGAATGGAAAGGACTTGCAGCCCGAGGGAATAGTGGATAGACTGGAGAATTGTGCTGTCGCCAGGAAAAGGCAGGTTTATGTGATTGGGGATTCCATACTGGGAAGATTAGACAGGCCTGTAACCAAAGCTGATCCAAAGAATAGAGGGAGGTAGATATTACCATATCTGAGGCAGAAGCCAAACTCGAACAGCTTAATGGAACTAAATCAGGGGGCCCAGATAATCTTCATCCAAGAATATTAAAGGAACTGGCACATGAAATTGCAAGCCCATTAGCAAGAATTTTTAATCAATCTGTAAATTTAGGGGTTGTACCATATGACTGGAGAATTGCTAATATAATTCCTATTTTTAAAAAAGGGAAAAAAATGATCTGGGGAACTATAGGCCTGTTAGTTTGACATCTGCAGTATGCAAGGTCTTGGAAAAAATGTTGAAGGAGAAAGTAGTTAAGGGCACTGAGGTTAATGGCAAATGGGACAAAATACAACATGGTTTTACAAAAGGTAGATTGTGCCAAACCAACCTGATCTCCTTCTTTGAGAAAATAACAGATTTTTTAGATAAAGGAAACGCAGTGGATCTAATTTACCTCAACTTCAGTAAGGTGTTTGATACAGTGCCACATGGGGAATTATTAGTTAAATTGGAAAAGATGCGGATCAATATGAAAATTGAAAGATGGATAAGGAACTGGTTAAAGGGAAGACAACACAGGGTCATACTGAAAGGCGAACTGTCAGGCTGGAGAGAGGTTACCAGTGGAGTTCCTAAGGGATCAGTTTTGGGACCAATATTATTTAATCTTTTTATTATTGACCTAGTCACAAAAAGTGGGAATGTGTTAATAAAGTTTGCAGATGACACAAAGCTGGGAGGTATTGCCAATTCAGAGAAGGGCTGGGATATCATACAGGAAGACCTGGATGACCTTATAAACTGGAGTAATAGGAACAGGATGAAATTTAATAGTGAGAAGTGTAAGGTCATGCATTTAGGGATTAATAACAATAATTTTAGTTATAAACTGGGGACGCATCAATTGGAAGTAACAGAGGAGGAGAAGGACCTTGGAGTATTAGTTGATCACAAGATGACTATGAGCCGCCAATGTGATATGGCCATGAAAAAGGCTAATGCGGTCTTGGATTGTATTAGGCGACGTATTTCTAGTAGATCTAAGGAGGTGTTAGTACCATTATATAAGGCACTGGTGATACCTCATCTGGAATACTGTGTGCAGTTCGGGTCTCCCATGTTTAAGAAGAATGAATTCAAACTAGAACAGGTGCAGAAAAGGGTGATCCGAGGAATGGAAAACCTGTCTTATGAGGGGAGACTCAGGGAGCTTGGCTTGTATCCAGGAGAAGGCTGAGGGGAGATATGATTATTCTCTATAAATATATCAGAGGGATAAATATCATGGAGGGAGAGGAATTATTTAAGCTCAGTACTAATGTGGCCACAAGAACAAATGGATATGAACTGTCCAAGAGGAAGTTTAGACTCAAAATTAGATGAAGGTTTTATCATCAGAGGGGTGAAATTCTGGAATAGCCTTCCAAGGGATGCAGTGGGGGCAAAAAGACTAAGCTTGATGAATTTATGGAGGAGATGATGTGATGGGATAACATAATCTTGGTAACTGATCTTTGACTATGATAATAGCCTGGTGGCATACAATGGAAAGCTGGAGGGGATGGGATGGGATCTAAGATACTGCAGAGAATTCTTTCCTGGGTGTCTGGCTGGTGAGTCTTGCTCACATGCTCAGGTTTCAGCTGATTGCCATATTTGGGGTCAGGAAGGAATTTTCCTCCAGGGCATATTGGCAGAGGCCCTGGAGGTTTTTCACCTTCCTCTGTAGCAAGGGGCATGGGTCACTTGCTGGAGGAGACTCTGTACCTTAAAGTCCTTAAACCAAGATTTGAGGACTTCATTTGCTCAGATATAGGTGAGAGGTATATTGCAGGAATGAGTGGGTAAAATTCTGTGGCCTGCGTTGTGCAGGAGGTCAGACTAGATGATCATAATGGTCCCTTCTGACCTTAGAGTCTATGAGAGCAGACCGCACACACTGAATAATGAGCATAAAACAAAATTTTGACTAGCTACACATTCAATGAGCATTGTCCAACCTGCTCACTGAATGAGGCACAGTCCTCTATGGACAAGGGGGGCAAATTAAAATTTCACAGGGAACCTTAATTCTGGCATTTTCCTAACTATTGAGGGCTTGCCTTTACAACCTGGCAATGATCCACTCATGGTATTTGGGTTGTAACATATTTATATAATTCTGGCTGCAAGGAGATGGGGGGTGTTGCTGCTGGTTTCTGGGCTAATCAGAAATGCCTTGATGTGTCACCATGTGTCACCCTAGGAATGTCTCCCCGCTGGTTCTATGTGCATGTGAGAGAATCATAGAACCATAAGGTCAGAAGGGACTGCATGAGTCATCTAGTCTGATCCCTTGCAAAGATGCAGGATATGTTGTGTCTAAACTATCCAAGGCAGATGGCTATCCAGCCTCCTTTTGAAAACCTCCACCAACAGAGCTGCCAGGCCCTTGGGAGAGGAGTGAGCCTCTGAGGGCAGCAGAGAAAATACACATCTGGAGATGGGCTGGCTGGTCCTGAGCTGAATGGGGGACAAGGTAAATTGGCAGCTCCACTAGGATGCAAAGGCAGAGGAAAGGGGATGGTGCAGCTCAGGGTCAGCTGAAAAGGGGCTGGGGCTTTTAATCTGAATTTTATGTAACCCTTCTGCCCATCAGAGTCGGCAGCAACAAGAGCCAGGTTCAGTATCCAGGGGTTCCATTCCAATAACAAAATGCAAAACTGGCTTGAGCCCCCACCCAGTGACCTGAAACAAATCTATACCACCCCCCTGGGCACCTCTAAGAGGCAATACTTCCCCGTTCACAAGTACAGAGTCTGAGTGTAGCAAAAGCCTTTTAATAAGAGAGAGAAACAATGCGGGATTATGTTGGGGAAACACTACAAACAGGATGCATAACTCAAAGTGTAGCGGGGTGAAGCAGCCCAGGGAAGGGGCTGTGGCCGGGAGCCTGTAAACTCCCAGGCTGATTGGGAGTTAGGCCACGCCCCAAACTCTCAGACTGCATAAAAACCTGAGAGGCAGAAAGGAAGCAGTCAGTCTCCTCTGTAATCGGAGGGAGACTGGGCCTGGCTGCAGGGAGGCATTAACAGAGTACCCGGACTGGGACAGGGCGTGGGCAAGGCAGCTGGGAGCCAGGGAACGACTAAGCTCTAGAAAGAGGGCCCCAGCCTGCTGAGCCTAGGGAAGGCCCGACCCACGGGGTACTGGGGGGTTGCAAGGGGGTGGCCCTGGGCCGGATAGGAGCAGCAGGCCCAACCCCCGTCTTGCCTGTGATGAGTGGCCATGAGACTGTAGTCAGCCTCAGTGAACCGAGGCAAGTGATGACAAGCAGTGGCCGGATCTGAGGCGAGTTGGGGATAGTGGGTGGAGGGTTCCCCAGGGAGGGGAGGCCCTAAGACCAGGGGGGTACTGCAGGGGTGCAGCACCCTCGACTAAAGGGCGCTGGGGTCCAGGAGGGACACGGGGCCAGAGTGTAGAAGCAGACGTCGGCCGGCAGAGGGCGCTCCAGGGTCAAAAAGAGCTGATTCCCCAGATGACCAGACGGGGGCGCCGCCGGGTGAGTGGACGACGTCGTTACACAAACCATGAGCAAAAAAACCTACCCCAAGCAAGTCGGGCCATGTCCTTTCCCTTTGGTTCTTGGGTCCAGCAGCCCAAAAGTCATCAAAAGTCCAACAACCCCAAAGTCCAGCAACCCCAAGGTCTCTGTCCCTGGTCAGTGCAGCCCCAGAGTTCAAAAATTCATCTGCAGAGTTTTACCACCACCACCACCACCCCCAGCCTGGATGGAAATGGGGAGGGGAGGTAAAGGGGGACCTTACATACTCCAACAGCTGACTGCCCCATCTCTCCATGGCATTCTGCTGCAGCCTTCACCACAAGCCACTCCTCTCCAGTAACCATTCTGCAAGTTACTCCTTTCTGCTAGCTATATACCCATATATCTTCAAACTCTTCAGTGATTTTAGCTTACAGTAGGGGAATCTCAGTGCTGGTGCACCATTAGCCCAAACTGACTTCAGCTCTGTAGGCTATAACTAGACTCTAAATAGAATCAAAATTATCTTTGATATTATAGCCTAGAAAGACAAAGCAATTCACTCTCAGTGCTTGCCTATACCACCAGCCCCCTTCAATTCACTGGGTTTTGGAACCCATGTCCTTGCCTAGTGAGTGCTACTAAGTTGATGGCGAGTCCCTCCGTAATAACAGTACAGTTCCAGTGTTCTTGATTCACATAATCAGGATAACAACACTTTTATTCTTCCTTCCCCAATAACAGGGAAACTGGGGATCCCACAGCAGCCAAAGTGACCATTTGGGCTGCTGTGGGCTCATGCTAGGCAGGTTGGGTGTGCCTATGCTAACATGATCAGCCCCTGAAGTTTCTTCCACAACTCACCACTAGTTAGATGTCAGAGGAGAGCTCATCCTGACTCTGCTTACATCTTTAATAAATATTTTCATGCCACCATTCCCCCTCTCTCCAAAGATACAGTTGGTCTGGCAGGTTTTATTCTTTACAACTCCTGCCCCCGGCCCCAGGGGACTTGTTGCTGTGATTCCATTGCAGGGAGGCAGCAGAGCTCTGCATAGCATTGACACTCACTGCTAGGTTCAGCAAACAGGAGACACAGCAACTGGCTGCAGCCACCTTCTCACAGATACCGGGGGTTGGCTGGGGCTGTGGAAAGGTTTACAGCTAATACAAGCATTGCTACACCAGTGTTACAAACGGCAACACTTACACAGACCTTCTTGTTGATCCCAAAACAGCAGCCTACAGCAAAGCTGCACTTCTGCACCCTTGGGCCACCCCACCCTAGTCAGCCTCCTCCAGCCCATCCCGCAAGGGGCACTCATGTAGGCAGGCTGGGGCTGGATCCTCAGATGAGACTATACATCCTGTCTCGGCTCTGGAACCACCTAGTGACCTTCCCCTCCTCTGAGCCTAGGAACACTAGCTAGTGGTGCTCTCCCAGCTCCTGGAGCAGACAAAGGCTCCAGGTATGGACCCACCCTGGCCAGCTCTGAAGAAGAGGCCCCAGGGAAGCCTGGGTAGAGAAACGTTAACATAGGGAGTGAAATGCTTCCTTGAGAAGGGGGTAGCTCAACTGGTTCTCCCCCAGCCTGCCAATAACAGGAAGAGTTTGGGCTCACCCAGGTCCTACAGACTGGTCCCACAGGTTCCACAATGTAGTCAGGGTTTTGGAGGTGCTAAGCTCCTACTGACACAGCGAGAGCTGGGGATGCTCAGCACCTCTAAAAATCAGACCCATAGTGACCAAAGCCAATAACATCTGATAGAGGTTCATCAGTCGGTGTGAAATGAGTTGGGGGAGGGGTCTCCATCCAATGACCAGCCAACTGTATCACAGCACAAGCAGCACAGTAATTTGTCCCTTTGCTAGCTGCCTCAGGAGAGCAGGGTTGTATTAAACCCCCAAGGTTACAGCTTCTCTCTGACCTTGAATGGGAAGATGCTGCCACTATCCAAATGAAGAACCCCTTTGAGATCCCAAGAAGGCACACTTGGGAATTCCTTCCTGTGGGATATTCTCAAGCCCTTTCACCCCCCTCCAGGGAAGAGCTGAGAAGGGGGGGGGGGGAGAAATCAGCTGTTGCCATCAGCTAATTAAACAACATAAATCTCTGAAGATACAAAAATCCAATTCTGTTCTTAAAAAGGGTAAATTTTATTAATAAAAAAAGAAAGAGAATACATCTGGGAACTCAGGCTATTGCTAGATTTTAAAAGAGCAGCTACAAGGATTAAGCACCAAGAATAGCTTTCTTGAGGTCCAGTTTAAAGACTGCCAACAAAACAAAAGCACCTGGGGTTAGCACTGAGGAATCCACAAGCCATAACAATATAAAAGGGATAACGTTAATCACATCTACCTCAACATTTCCTGATCTACTTACATAGCTGGGGTTTTAAATGAGTAATTTCTAGGTATGATACTGATGATTTTTTCATATCTGGCCCAAGCTTCTTATAGCATAGCTGCTGCACTGTTCACCTCTCCCTGGGAGAACAACAGACCGACAAAAGGGCAGTCTTTTTTTCAATTTAAAAAACATCAAGCCTTCCCACTCACTTCCTTTTACTTATGCATAATAATGAGACTTTTTAACCCTTTACAGGTAGAGCAATTAGAGAACAGCTACTAAGAGGGATTTTATAGCTACTGGCTGGCTCAGTGTCCACAAAAGGGAGCTACCACCCCCCTTCATTTATCACAGGGATGGGGAGAAGAAAGGAAGAAGAACAGGAGATAGAGAGTTCTTCTAGTTTGCAGTCACAGAGTCCTACTATTACTGTCCTAGGGACTTCAGTGAGGCAATTGCTATAGGGATGTCATGTGATTAAGAATAGGAGGGGGGTTGACCAGAGGTGAAAGTAAGCCAGTACTCCCCAGTACGGCATACCAGCAAGAGCCAGCACGCCACACCAGGGTGCCCAGCTTCCCCAGGTGGCAATTTAAAGGACCTGAGGCTACTAGCAGCAGCTGGAGCCCCAGGCCCTTTAAACTGCCACCAGAGCCCTGTTACTGCTGGAGCCCTGGGGTAGCAGCTGTGGGGCTCCAGCAGCTATTTAAAGGGTCTGGAGCTCCTACTGCCTTTACTGACCGGGGCCCTACTACCATGGCTACCCCAGGGCTCCAGTGGCTATTTAAAGAACCTGGGCCGGTAGAGGCAGGGGAGCCTCAGGCCTTTTAAATAGCCCCTAGAACCCTGGGGTTGCGGTGGGGCTCTGACAGCTATTTAAAGGGCCCAGGGCTCAGCCACTGCTACCACCCCAGGTCCTTTAAATTGCTGCCAGCTACTAGGGAGGGAGGGGATGACTTACCGGTACAGGGTAGGGTAGGGTGGGGATGGCTCTGACCCCTCCAGCCCCGCTCCTATCCTACATCTGCTTTCACCCTGGGGGTTAGGATGGGCAATAGGAAACAGGATGAGAGGTAGGGGCCAAGCAGGGGGAATGGGACCATGGGGAAGTGTACCAGTTGGTGGGGAATGCAAAATGGGGGGGGGGTGAGTCATTTGGAAAGGGAAGGAGTCTGGTTGAGAGGGAACAGGAATGTAAGTGGGGGCTGGCTGCTGGGGACTGGCAGGGAGACAAGATAGAGCCAGTGGGTATGGAGTGGAAGAGAAGCCCTATGTGAGATCATCTCTCTACAGAACAGCAGGGTGCTATACTGACAAATCAGGGAAGCCCCACAATTATCTGGGTCTCTTTGTGACTGTATTCTGTGAGCACTGGTGTGTGTTTCTGTTGTCTCAAATAGTTTCTGGGTTGAACCTTTCCCGGAAGTTGTCAGCAGCTCTTGCTGATACTTACAATATTTATTCTGTTGTCAGAACAGCCCTCCAGGTGTGAGGACTTTGCTCCTAATCACCTTCATGTGTTTGCCCATGTTCACTTTTTGTTTCCATTTGAAGACTTGCTGTATTTCTTATTGTCATGGAGTCCCCGGGGCGATGGTCTGGAACTTCTCCCTATGAAGCCAGTCAGGACTCTGGGGGAAGCTTCCTCTCTGTGAACAGCCTGACTCCGGGGTTAGGAGCTTCACAGCTTACAGCTTCCACCTGCTTGGGTCTGATCTCGGAGCATTCAGCACCTTCTGCCCCTCTGTATGCTTTCCCCGGCGAGCCCACCCAGGAGGGGTCCTGGGGAAGCCTGCGGGTCCTGCAACCCAGCTCCACAGTCAGACGTGACTCTCAGCCAGCCAGTAAAACAGAGGTTTATTAGATGAGAGGAACATGATCTAGGTAGAGTGAACGTGATCCCTCTGCTGGGTCCATTTTGGGGGTCAAAGAGCCAGGCAGCCTGTTCCCAGCCAGATCCAGACTGAAACCCCCTCTCCAGCCCCTCCTCTGCTTTTCCTTTGTCTCTTTCCCAGGCCAGGAGCACAGCTGAGCTTTTTGTTCTCAGCCTTACCTAATGCCTTGCAGAGAGAGGGCATCTCTCGAGACAGGGCATCAGCTACTTACTTACACTGTCTCTCTGCTCTGCAACAACTACACACACACACACACCTTATCCCTCCACATAGACACTCAAGAATCAGAGAGGTAGCTGTGTTTGTTACCTCTGCTATTCCAGACTAAGAGTCCTGTGGCACCTTAAAGACTAACTATAAAGTTTTGAAGCATAAGCTTTCATGGGCTAATACCCTCTTCATCGGATGCAAGCAGTGCATCCAACGAAGTGGGTATTAGCCCACGAAAGCTTATGCTTCAAAACTTTATAGTCTTTAAGGTGCCACAGGACTCTTTGTTACCTCTGATAGACACTCAAGAAATGCATAGGGGAAACTGAGGCATACACACACTATCCAGAGGAAGCATTAAGAACATTCCCATTCCATCACACTTATGCCTTTAAAAAACAGAACAAAACCAACCCCCAGTGTTTAAACTGCTTATTTATCCTTAAAAAAATAAACCCACCTTCAGCATTCATGAGCAACCTGAGTAAGAAAGTACATGTAACCAGTCCTCCAATACCAAAGCAGGGAGCTCAGCTCACTATCCAGATGAGATCTAACAATAACAAAACCAGCTGCATGCAATACAAGGAACAAGCATTGTGGTTAGGAACCCAATTTCACTGCATTCTTCAGGAAGACATTAATGTACAGTTACAAAGAGTTCAAAGCCCTTTAAACTCCTTTTTCTAATTGAAGAAGAGGGGTTTGATCTGTTTTGTATACCCTCCACACGTACATGCTATCCAATGGGGCCCTGAGCAGCAGAGGCTGCATGGTTGATGACCTGACTGCTGTACCAGGGGGTGGGAGAGTCCAGCTAGAGGGAAGCAGTAAAATCTGTGTTGTTTGGATGGGAGTGTCCTCAACAAACCATTGGCAGACACCTGCTTTCCCCTCCCCTGGGAAGTTCTCAGCCCTGAGCACACTCCATGCACCTGCTGCAGCACTCACCCACACACCATGAAAGCTCTCCGGGACCGCTACACTCTCCTGGTATGTACTGCACCGCGTGAGCCCAGGGGAGACAGATGGGGGCTGAAACTCAGAATAAACTTCAGGCAGCTGTGCTCCATAACTTGCTTCTTTCCTTTCTGAAACAGGTTGATCAGGTCCAGCTGTAAGATGGTGCAATGACACTAGCTCGGATTTACTGCTGCTGGGGCATCAGTTACCAGCTAGATTACATTGATTTTAACAAGGGGATCTTCTCCAGTGTGCATAGGTGGTTACCCTTCAGATTGGTGTTACTCCTGCTGGAGAAAGTCCTGACTCAAGACCCTGGATCCAGGTGTCCCCAGATTTGGGGAAGCCAGATGCAATCAGCTCAATCCAGCTCCATATGCCCCTGGGCTACAGGAGCTGAGGTTCAGAGCTTGAGTTAGAGGGTTAAATCCATTTCTAAATCTTGGTGTTGGCTTTGAACTGTGCACCTGTAAACCTCTGTCACTGAAATGACAGCAGCACTGGCAATAGGCTGGATGCTGCACAAACACATGGGAGACACATGCACTGTCTCACAGAGACTGCAGATGGAAAAGAACAGACACAGGGGAAAAAGCAATACAGCATAGAGGCAGAGTGCCCTGGCTGACAGCCAACACAGAGTGTAAATGTTTGGGTTATTCTTCCTCTCCTTTAATATGGAATATGTTAGTTACCAAGATTTGTCCTGCTCCCACTGCTTCTGGTGCAAGCCTCAATGTAGATGCAGCCTCAATGGAAAGGGGGTTGATGGTGCAATAGACCCTGGTAATTTACCAAATTCACCTGCCCTGGGCTGAAACCCATTTCATATCCATGTCATGTGTCTATATTAGTGGTTTGCACTATCAGTATCACCTCAGCTGTGCAGTGTCTCTAATGCAGACATGGCCCAGTTCCCTGGCCAAGGGCCCAGCCTGCAGCAGCCACCTGCCTTTTTAGTCACACTTGGCTGCCCAATGTAATGTGATCCATTTTCTTTTTAAATTGTGATTCTTCAGTGCCAAGCAAGGCCAATCAAAACAAACAGGGGCAATGTGGCTCTGACAAGCTCCAGCTTTGTTTACCAAACACCAGCACTGGTTCTGACCTGCATGTGGATCAACAGAGTCCCAAAGCCAGCAGTGCTGGCTTCTCACTGTGACAGGCACAGTGCCTGCCTGCTCCAGGGCTTGACCCTCTGCCTGGAAAGGAATGTGATTTCAGCAACCCAGCTGGGGTGCAAAATGCTGCTGCTTGCTAATTGTTTTCTGTTCCTGGTGCCCCTGGAATTTTCTGTCCATCCTTCACTGTGTTTTCTCCTAGCATGCATGCAAAGACAAGCAAAGAGAGAGCTGTTCTCTGGGGCAGCAGGTTCTCATTAATATACTGCAAAGAAGGAAATGCTGAGGCAAGAAGAAAAGAAGAGTCGGGAATGCAACTGACTGCTTTCAGGCTTTAGCATAGTCCAGCTGGGCTCTGAGTCTTCACTTGTGCAGATATTAGTGGACTCTAGGAGGTCTGACATATGCTTCCTGCAATTTTCCCCTTGTTTCTTTGTTTGCCTTTTCTATGGGGATGGGAACTCCCCTGAGTCAGGGAGTGGTGGTGAGTTTCTGACCAACTATCCCAGCAGGGGGAAGCACGGCTGGGCAGTGATTTCTGTCTGACTCATGTGGCATGAGTGCTGTGAAAAGGCCTTAGATCTGTCAAGGCTAAAATCTCTTGTGCAATATTAAGCAGGAAAACTACACCAAAGAGTAAACACTCTAACTGGTGCTTCCAGACTCCTCAGATGCCTGACATGTATGCAATGTCCCAGTACTTGTCACAGCCAGTCACATAGCATCATATAAATGTTTAATAAGCAGAGCTGCTAGTGCCTTCTGTAGTAAAGGTTCATCAACACTTTCATTGTTCTCAGGTCTCTGTTTCGGGCTGATTTAAAAAAAAATGTTTGTTTTTTTGTTTCAGCTAAAATGGTTCAGCCATGTCCAAGAATAAGATTAGGGGGGGGGAAAGTCCATGCTAAAAATATTATTGCACTTGTTTAACTGAGATTCTCTAGGGTCTCCATGAGTTAAAGCATTGCCTTGAAATCCAGATTGGGGGAAGGGGAGGTTACCTTGGTGACCGGTATGTGCCTTTTGTTGTTCCCCTGAGTATTTGCACAAATTAGGTCAAGTTGTAAAACTATGAAAAAAATCTCAATTTGCACATTCTCAGTAGACACTGTTAGAGTTTGTCAGCTAAATTCTCTGAGGATTCTGTCTGAGCATGTTCCACTCCCTCAAAGTGCCTAAGTGCCCACTGCACCAGGTGCCATCACCAGCATGACTGATCAGGTGCCATCCCAGGACTGCAGAGGCTGAGGTGGGCTTTCCCTGCAATTGTTCCCCTACAGCTATTAAGGCCACCATGGTACTGATGAGTGCTGAAACTTTGAGCCAGGAGCTAGTTTCTCCTGCACTCTCAATGCTCCCTCTGCTAGTGCCCAGGCAGCATGGTGGGCAGGAGTAACTAGCCACATTGTAATGGGATGAGGGGAGGCCAGGAGCAGGGCCAGGGCCAGGGCCAGGAGAAGCAGCCCGAGCCGCCCAGGGGCTGCAGCAGGGCAGCCAGGAGCAGCAGCAGCAGTGGGGGAATAGAGGACGGGGTGTTGCTGTGCGGGCCCGCATCCCGCTTTCCGGGGCTCTGCTCCCGCTGGGGCTGTCCTGCCCCGGCTCCTCAGGTCCCTGCTGTGGCAGTCCCCCCAGCTCTGCCCTCCCGGTTCCCGGCCAGCCCTGGAGGTGGAAGCCCCGGCTGGAGGGACCCTGGGCTGAGACTGAGTCCCTCTGCTTACTCTGACCCTGCCAGCACCGGAGCAGCTGGAGGCGAGGTGCCCCCAGTCCAAGTGTCCCCCGCTCGGAACCTGCCTGGCCGAGCCACAAGCTGCAGACGCTCCTCCCCCACGGCCGGCGGTACGAACCGCAGCACCCCCAGGGTGTCCTCTGCACACAATGCGCTGCTGCCGCCAGGGCTCGCTTTTGCTGCCCGAAGGGAAAAAAAAAACCCTGAAATTCTGCCCCTGAAAATGTGGCGCCCCAAGCACCTGCTTGGTTTGCTGGTGCCTAGAGCTGGCCCTGCTGGCTCCCTATGTAATGAATGGGGAGACAAAGGCACCTCACAATGCAATTCACAAAAGCCAGAGCAGGGGAGGAGAGAAGCCACCTAAACTAGCCAATGGGATTAAGATTAGCAGCCCTGTTAGTCCGTATCCATAAATAAGACGAGGAAGACTTTGTAGCACCTTAGAGACTTCAAGCCTCCAAGCACCTCCAAGGCTAGGAGCTTCACAGTGTACAGCTTCCACCTTCCTCGGTCTGACCTCGGAGCATTCAGCCCCTTCTGCCCCTCCGTGCGCTTCCCCCAGCAAGCCCGCCCAGGCGGGGTCCTGGGGAAGCCTATGGGTCTGCATCCCTACTCCACAGTCAGACATGACTCTTAGCCAGCCAGTAAAACAGAGGTTTATTAGATGACAGGTACGTGGTCTAACACAGACCATACAGTGAACGCAACCCCTCAGCTGGATCCACTTTTGGGGCCAGAGAGCGAGGCCAGCCTGCCTGTAGCTCTCTGCCTCTTCCCAGCCAGACCCAGACTGAAACTCACCTCTCCAGCCCCTCCCCTGCTTTCCTTTGTCTCTCCAACAGTTTCAGCTGACACCTGCAGAGAAGGGAGAGGGCTTGGGCTACTTACTTACACTCTACTTTGCACCAACTACACACTCTTATTCCTCCACATAGACACTCAAGAAATGCATAGGGGAAATGGAGGCACCCCCACACTATCCAAAGGAAACATTAAGAATATTCCCATTCCGTCACAGTTCTCCCCCTTCGAGAACAAACTGAGCAAGGTCACTTTAACCAGTGACCTGGGGAAGTTCGACCCCATCAATGGTTTCATGGGTGGTCCATTATCACTCCCATTCGTTGGTAGGAGTTACACCAGGCCTTTGATTAGAGCCTTCTTCAGGGCACAAAGAGCCCTCTGGCACTGCTTGTTCCCAGACCACCTTGTCTGTCTCACTCTTCTTCCCTAGCTCTGAAATTGGGGCAGCTAGGTAACTAACATGGGCTACAACCCTCCAATGGTACCCCGCTATCTCAATAGAAGCCTGGAGGACGGCCAATCTCTGATACGATCCACCTTGGCCAGCTCTGGGTACAATAGCTTGTACCAACACTTTTGGGGCACCACCTGCTGCCTCCTGAAATAAAGTGGTTAGTTTCTAAGGTGCTACAAAGTCTTCCTCGTCTTATTTAGCCAATGAGAGAGGCCATTTAGAAGGGTGAGTGCTAAGCCCTGCTCCGCTCTCTGCTTGCAGGTCTCAGCTGCAAACCCTCACTTGACAGTCAATGCTTGTGCTGGTAGCAAGAAGCCTCCAACAAATCTTATAGGCCATTGATTAGGTAACTCACCTGGAATGTGGGAGATTCCTGATTCAAGTCCCCTACTGCTTGAGGGGTAGAAGGGCTATGGGGTATTCTTATGTGGGGCTCCCTCAATTTCTCCTGTTGAAGCTGTTGCACTGGACAGAGTTGGTTTGGCCCTGTCTAGATCCATGCACACAGTGAACCAGAGCATGGTTAGTATGGCAAGTCCAGGAGTTGGGACATGGCAGCCAGACCCAGACTGAAGGGTGGTTCTGGCCACCTCTTTATTCCATGCCAGTAACAGAAAGGGACCATACAAAGGGGGAATTACCCATGGCAGGAGCAGCACTGGCCCAACACACAGCCCTATATCCCCCTCACTCCCACAGCTCCCAGTGTAGAACAGTGACAGAGGGTGGGGCTAGGCTGGGAGGCAGGCATGTGTGATTCAGCTATTCTGGGCTTTGGAGCAGCCCTGGGGTTGCTCTCTCTCACTCCAAAGGCAGTGCTGTGTCCCAGAGCTCCCCCGATTTGGGGAATCTAAAAGCCACCTTTGCTCCCATCTTCCTAGGGTCCAACCCACACACTGGGCTCTTGAAAGGACCCTGCCTAGTGGGCTTAAAATGCGCTCCTCTACTGAAGGGCTCACCAGGCAGGGCTTGAGTGGTGCCAGCCCCATGTCTGTGTACCAGCACTTTCTGGATGGGATGTCCAAGAGCGCTGTTGCTGGGCCCGATGGGGAAGTGCTGTTCTTTGTGCTGGGGTCCCACATGGCTTCAACATCTCCCCCCAGACTGGCTGCCTGGAGGAAACCCAGACCCTGCAGTGTGTCGAGACTGCTGAGCAGGAGGAGCCAGGCCTGGCAAGCGCGGGGGTGATAGCATCACCCCCAGAGGAGCCCTACCAGCCGGTGCTGAATGGAGAGAGCAACGTCCTGCATGCAGGGCAGGTCCAACAGGTGAGCTCAGTGCAGGCTACAGGCTCACCCCATTGCAGGACTAGGTAATCTCACTGGGCCAGGCTTTGGCCATGTGCATGGCAGCTCTAGAGTCTCCTCCACCCCGTCCTTTGGACAGCTCCTCATTGAGATTGAGCCATTTCCATGAGCACCCCAGAGCATGGAACTCATTCCCCTGGCCAGCCCCACTCTCCCAGCTTGACAACTGGCTGGGCAGTGCTGCCATAGGCTCCTGCTGTCATTTCCCTCATTCGGAGCCTTAATGAGCAAGAAATGCATCTAATAAATCATTTGCCTGCCCTGACCATTACCCCTCATTCCTTCCTTCAGTGAATAGCCTTCCATCAGCTCCAGGGCAGGCCTGGACCACAGGGTGCGTTCCCTGAGAGGGGGTGATGTTCCTGGCAAACCTCATTCTGGGGGTTCTCCCTTCTAGGACTGGGTCACTGGGATTGTTCCACCCTCCTCACACACATTGCAAACACGCTGGCAAACTTTACCTGAACATCTCTGCCGCCCTGGAGCTGCATGGGCTCTTCACCCTGAAGCCATTGGCCAAGGGCCTTTTGGGCTGGGCTGTCTGTGCAGATCATCCTCCTCTGGAGAAGGATGAGGGGGAGATGACCCCTGCAGATCCCTGCCCCAGGAAGTTGTTCCTTCGGGGCTGGGGGCTGGTTTTCATGGAGCATGTGTGTGTGGAAAAGGCCTAGCTGGGTCTAAGGCATAATGAGCCACAAGGCAGGGAGCCCATTCCTCTGCCCACATGCTGTTCTGCCTGCAGGGCTATGCTACCACTTGTAGGGTTCTCCAAACTGGGAGGGGACCCAGCTGGGATGGAAAGCTCTCAGGGGTACTAACAAGTCCTGGGGTGGGAGGGTGGAGGTGGTCTGTAGGAGATGATGCCATGAGCCAGCCTGTGCCCTGCTTCTCCCCTACTACCCCTTCAGACTTAGCAGAGCACCTTCCATGCAGAGCCCTCAGGGAGCACGACAGGGAAAGACAGAGCCCTGGAGCTGACACATGGGTAGGGTGAGGTCTATGGGGAGGGCTTTGTGTGCAGCCCACAAAGTCAGACAGCGTGGAGTGACTGTGTGAGGGAGGATGTGGAAGTGACTGATGGGAAAGGCTCCTGCCAGAGGTCGGGAAGCAGAGAGGAATCCTGGTGGGAACTGATTCCTGTGGCTCTCTTTCCAGCTGGCGCCCCACCTCCCACCAAGAGTGACTGGGTACCCTTGGAAACTGCTCTACTGCACTGCCAGGGATGGGTTTAGCTTGAAGAGCATGTACAGGACTATGAACAAGCTGAGCTCTCCAGTACTGCTGGTTATCCAAGATACTGACGGACAGGTGAGAGCAGGGAAATGGAATTGTACATTGTGCTGGACTGGCCTTCCCATGAGTGAGAAACATCCAGCTTCTACAGCTCTAGACCCTGTACACTACGGCCATCCTGCAGGGTGTAGCCCTGGAATCTGGCTCCCCTTCCTGGCTGTAAGCCCCCTCTGGGCCCAGGCATACCCCGCAGCCCCGCACACTGTGCTGGCTCCCATTCCATCCATAGCATGTCAGAAACACAAGGCAGGGAAGCTACTGCCCTGGACCCTCTGTTGGGTGGAAAACCTGCAGCCTGGTTCTGCTCTGTGACCTAACAAGTTGGCTGGGCGGAGGGTTGTGGCCTGGAGTTGGGGTCTGTATTTTTTATCCTGAACAAGCTGCACTAAAGGGGATGTTGCTGAGCTCTCAGTGCATTTGCTGTGGGACTCCCAGAAGAAGAAGGCAGAGACACTGCTTCAAATATGTTTACCAGTGAGTGCACTGGGGTCTGAGGAGAAGAGAGCCAGGGAGATGGACTCGTGGGGGATTCTGCACCAAAAAATAAAAAAACTTTGCACGTAGGGTGAGCAGATGTCCCTATTTTATAGGGACACTTCTGATATTTGGGGCATTTTCTTCTATAGGTGCCTATTACCCCCCACCCCCGTCTTGATTTTTTCACACTTGTTGTCTGGTCACCCTATCTGCACACAATATTATAAAATTCTGCATATTTTATTTGTCAAAATAGCACAGTAGAATCATGGCAGTTTCAATTATTTTGATAATTCATTTCAGAATACCTGTCAGCAACTATGTTAATCATACAGACAACAAAAAAGATTCCCCCAGGAGTAGAGAGTTAAAGAAGCCCCTACAACAGAGGTTCCCAGACTGTTGGGTACAGGCCCCTGTGGGGTGGGGAAGGGAGCACCATGCAGCCCTGGCCCCAGGTCTGCCCCCAGCTTTGGCCCTGGATCCCGGCCCTGCGCCTGACCCCTTCCTCAGCCCCGTTGTGGTGCCACACCTGGTTGGGGACTAGCTGCCACCCTTCAGCCCAGGGAGGAGTCTGGGAATGGGGGCAGGAGCTGCACCCAGGCATGGCTGCCAGCAACCACCATGGCCTAGCTGCAGCTCTGCTCTCAACCCCTGACCCCAGACCACCCTCAGCTGTGGCCCTGCCTTGGCTCCCTTACCCTATCTGCATATCCCCCCTGGTGGCCCCACTTCTGGCTCTGGAGGTGTGGGGCTGTGGACTGGGGCAATTACTTTTCATGAGAAAGTGTGAAAAGTCATTACATGCGAGTTGGGGACACGAGGCAACCGAGTCACGAGTTGCTGAATTTTTTACTGTAATGTAAAGCAACAAAATCTCACTCCTCACACACCCCTGGTCCTTTGAGTTGAAGTATCCTCTGCCAACCCCAGGAAATTCTTAGCATATTCTCATTGGTCCACTTTTTACTCCTACTTTTATAGTTAACGTAAAGCGGTGAGTTGTGAAGATTTTTGACTTTGAATAAGGAGTTGCCAATCTGCAAAGCCTGCGAGATGCTGCTGTAGCCCATGGAGCCCCTCTGGATCCGAAACAGAAAGGAACGTGTGATCCAATAGTTACAGTTCTGGGCTGGAATGAGAAGGATTTGTTAGGGAATTCCAGTACCCAGACTGGAGATCCGAAATGCAGAGTATGCACTGTGTAGCCTGGCACACAATCCCCAGCCTTACAAGAGCGCTTGTCATTGTTTTGAACTGGATGTGTGCTCTGTGCTGGCCTCAAAGAGTAACCCAGCATCTGCAGAATCACATGGGATTTGAATATGTCAGCATGCTGCTGAGTAAACACCAGCAGGAGTGCAGATGCTGCTGACTGTGGCAGGCAGAACTGTCCTGTTCAAACACAGTGGGCCACCTGGGGAGCTTTTTGACTCTGCCAGTACAAAGCACTGGCAACCCATTTGTACAAACATACTAATTTCCCAGTACTGCACAGGATGGATCCATGGGCCATGGCAAAGGCTGCAATGAAAGGCATGGAGCTGAGTCCGTGAGGGAGAAAGTTGGTAGGAAACTCTCCACAAACAGGTAAAAGCTGAGAGAGCTCCCTCAGGAGCAGAGATGAGATTAGGAGTGGCTTGTTGGCAGGGCATCCTGGGTACCACTCTCCTTGGTCTGGGGGGAGAACCCAGCCACACCAATACATTGGTAGGAACAGAGGGGCCTTTCAGTGGGAGTTGGGGGGGTGCTGGACTAGGGTCTGCAGAGCAGTGGGCAGGGACTGAGATGCTGGAAGCAAGCTAGGAGCAGGCAGGGCACTGCTGAAGAGATTGGGGTAAGGTAGCTGAGCTCTGCCAGGATTTGTTGCTTTCTTTCTATAAGCTCTGGCCTTGACCCAGGGTGTGAGTGAAATCTCCTGAACTTCTGGGCCACTAACTTATTTTGCACACTCAATCCCCATGCTCTCCCCACTCTCTATAGTCTGTGGCAGCCCCAGGGCTCCAGCCTGCCAGCCCAAGGAGCCTGTGGGATGCATTTGGAGTCCTGGGGAGTGGAAGATGCGGGCCAACTGCTGAGGAGTATGTGGGCTGTTTGGAACCGGGTAGTCCCAGCAAGGCTCTCCTGTCTGTTCCGGAGCCCATCCCCAGGTCACCTCCCCATGGCGGGCACTGGGGTCTCTTGCAGTGGCTGGCTCTGGTAACCATACAGCCTGCTGCTCACAGTCGACAGATCAACTCCTCACGTGGTCAGGGCCTGTGCTGCTGGTGATCAAGGTCCCAGGAGTCAGCCCCGCCAACAGCAATGGTCTGTGGGCGGAGCCTGCTTGTACATGTAGTCACAGCCCCACGTAACCCTAGCTTACTAGCACGTGGACACCTGTCCCCAGGGAGCACCTGCCAGTGTCAGGAATTAGCCTAGCACTGGCTGGAGAGAGAATCCCAGGGGAAAAGCACCTTTCAGACTTGATGGTGATGACTTTGTCCTGTCTGATCAAACCTTTCCAGCTTGGCTGGCATCCCGGTTACAGGCCACAGAATCTTCTCACTGAGGGATACAACTGTGAGTCACTGGTCCCCCCCATAGGGCCTCCAGCGTGGGATGTGGAGCCCGTGGAGGAGGCAGGGGTGACATGGATTGGCCTGGGTAATGACTGTGGGGTAACTGTTCATAATGGTGCCTAAAAGCCTGGGTGCAGATTCCAGCAGACTCAATACCCTGCATTTGGGAGGGGAGCCAGGGCATACACAGCCTGCCCTGAGAGCTGCAATGGCTGGGAGAGGTAAAGACAGTGAACAGAACTGACAGCCCCAACAGTCACACATCACGTGTGAGGCCTCCAGAAATCACACGACTGGTTTACACATCAGGAGATTTTTTTAAATAATAAATGTTGGGTTCTTTGCCTTCCGGTTTCATTTTAGATCTAATGCAAGCTCAGATTCTCCTGGAATCCCAGGACTCTGGGAGCTGGGGCTTAAAGGAAACCCCAATTACAGCAAAACTTGTGCTAAAACCACGAGAGCTGGCAGTGCTGTGACCTTCTCTCCTCTGCTTGCATTCCAGACGTTTGGGGCCTTCTCCTCCACTGCTATCCGACTCAGCAGCTGCTTCTATGGCACAGGAGAGACTTTTCTCTTTTCCTTCTCTCCGGAGCTAAAGGTAACAGTGATGTTTACGTTCTTGGTTTGGCGGCTTTGGAATCAGTCTCTCTCTCCCAGAAGTGGAGACAGGGGCTTCTGCTGGCCAAGGCCCAAGTGCAGCGCAGGCCCAAGTGGAGTGCAGGCCCCTCCTCCACTTCCACCCTAAAGGCCCCATAGTGCTAGTCAGCTGCTCCCACCTTCCTTCCCCAATGAGTGTCATCGGTAGCCATGCTGGAAGCTGAGCCAGCACTGGGGAGAGCATTCTACACTTCTGGGAGCACTGGCCCTGTGCTGGGTCCCATACCTCCTAGAGCGCCTGCCTGGTATCCAAATTAGTCCTTAGTGCTTCTCCTGCCAAGTGCTGAGCAGGACGGGAGCATAGTGGGATCGAGAGGCTGCTGCTGTGACTAAAGGAGCACGTCACTAAGCCCCCTTTTAGCACCATGGGCATTGCCCACCATTAGCTGCATGTCTCCTTTGACATCCATTCCCCACCCACCCCTTCACACCTTGCACTCTCACAGGCCCGGCGACAGAAATTTTGGGGCTGGTTACTCTGATCGTTTGTGGCCCCCCTCCCCCTCCGGCCAGTCTCCTGCCGCCCAGGCCTACGTGGGACTGCCTTGCTGGTCAGGCATAGCGGGGGGTGTCATGTCACGGGGGTACCGGGCGTGGTCGGCGGTAGCACGGTGGCGTGAGGCGCGCGGCGCGTGCGGGCGGCCTCTAGCACACCACCGCTGCCTGGCCCACCTCCCCCGCAGCCTATTCTCCTTCCCCCCCTGCCTGACCCAGCCCACCCAACCTAATCTCCTCCCCCAGCCTAACCTCCTCCTCTCCCCACCCATCCCTGCCTGGCCCACCCCACTGTTGGGGGTGAGCTTCCTTTACCCCCGCCCAGCCTTGACCCATCTAACCACCTTCCCTCCCCCACCCCTGCCTGGCCCATCCCATCCCACTGAACGTAACCTCCTTCCCCCTCCCACTCCCAACCCAGCCTCCTGCCCCCCATGCTTGACCTGCCCAGCCCAGCCTCTCCCCCACCAAACCTCCTTCCCTCCCGCACCCACGCCTCGCCCACCCCATCCAGCCTAGTCTCCTGCCCCCCTCCGCGCCTGCCCAGCCAGGCCTCCCCCCAGGCTTCCCCATCGTCCCCTTGCCTGCCCCCCAACCCAGCCACGCCGATGAATGAACCTCCCGAACGCCCACAGGGGGTGAACTCACTGCAGAGCCCGCCCGCCCAAAGGCCCCCCCCGGAGCCACCCCCTGAGTGGGGCCGGGCCCCCTGCCCCCTTACCCTGGCGAGGCCGGCTGCCCTTCTTGGCGCCTCCGCTATCGTCAGCACCGCACACCAGGGTGGCCGGGCGCGCTTCCCCGGGCCCGCTGTGGAGTCTGCCGTGCAGTGCGGGCGCTTGGGTACAGCGCTGGGGTGGCCGCCCGGTGGGGGATTTGTATGCGGCCGGCTGCGCACACGCCGGGGCTCTGCAGAGCATCCCCTGTTTCCACCCCGCCTGCGCACTCCTGAGTCCTGACATGAGGGTCCCCCTTAAGTCTGGGGCCGGGTACACCTGTCCCCCTAGTCCCCCCTTGTCGCCGGTCCTGCACTCTCGCCTCATACAGGGGCTTTGGGCTGAGCTGGGGCTGGGCAGAGCCCCCTGCAAATGCACACAGCGGCTCCGTGCAACCTGCTGCACACTCCTGCAGGCCCTAGGCCACCCTGCTGCACACATCAGCGCCCACCAGGGCTGAAGACTGAAGAGTGTTGAGGGGCCGCCGCCGGGCCACTGAAGAGGGAAGAGCTGCTTTTGGCAGTACGCCTGTGACAGCTCCACCAAAGAGGGAAGATGGTTGAGCTGCCACAGGCGTGCTGCCAAATGGTGCTCTTCCCTCTTCGGCGTCACGGCGCTCAACACTCTTCCCTCTTCGGCATCATGGCGCTCAACACTCTTCCCTCTTCGGCGGCACGGCGCTCAACACTCTTCCCTCTTCGGCGGCACGGCGCTCAACACTCTTCCCTCTTCGGCGGCATGGCGCTCAACACTCTTCCCTCTTCGGCGGCACGGCGCTCAACACTCTTCCCTCTTCGGCGGCATGGCGCTCAACACTCTTCCCTCTTCGGCGGCATGGCGCTCAACACTCTTCCCTCTTCGGCGGCATGGCGCTCAACACTCTTCCCTCTTCGGCGGCATGGCGCTCAACACTCTTCCCTCTTCGGCGGCATGGCGCTCAACACTCTTCCCTCTTCGGCGGAGCTGCTGCCCTGATAGCGTCCGAAATGCCACCCTCCGCCGTTTGCCGCCCCAGGCACCAGCGTAGCTAGCTGGTGCCTGGAGCCGGCCCTGGTCCCCACTGCTGCAACCAAGCTGCTCAATAGGTAGTCTAAGTGAGATGTGGGCCATGGCATGTGGCTGATTGAAGCAGCATGAGTCACACCTTGCACAGCATCATGGACACAGCTTCCTTCCCAACCTGCAGGCACCCCCTGAGCTCAGCAGGGCACGGCCAATTCCTTCAATACTGCCTCTAGAAACAGCTGAGTAACCCCGTTCCCAAGACAGTCCCAGCCTCAGGGCTCCTTTACCCAGTAAGAGTGTTTAATTAGTAGGAATAATTACTAGGAAGTAATTCCTCTCCTTAGTCATTAAATAGTGAATTAATTGTAACAACAGAGCTAAGTAACTGAATAATTCAATGTCGGATTATGGAAAATCACTTGATGTTCCCGCTAGTGACTGGCAGAATCAGACTAACCCATGCTCCTGAGGCATAATTGAACATTGCTTGAGAGGCACAACTCCTTTGGAAGCTGAGTCTCCAAAGGACTGGGCGGAAGCCTCCTCCTTGGGACCCTACAACGCCCTAGGGCTTGTGCCCCGGCTGGTTTCAGAAGTGTTTCCGCCTGACTTCTGGGAGGGCAGGCCCAGGCCCTAAGAAATCCCAATAGTCCATAATGCTTTTCTCATGTCCTGACAACTCCACCTGGTAGGTGTGATCCATTCAGAGCGTGCGCGCGCACACACACACACACACACACACACTCTCTCTCTCTCTCTCTTTCGGCCCCAGGAGATACTGAAGCAGAGCCCAGCCTGAGATGCCAGTTTGGCATCAAATCAGAAGCATTAAAGCCCCTCTGTGCAGCCAGCTTCAGCCCTGGTGTAAGCTGCACCCACCAATATCAGTTTGCTCCTTGCTTGCCTGTAACCTGGGGTTTAGTGAATATTTCTTCTTTCCAGTCATAGGATGGCTGGACACAGCAATAGTCAATGCGTGCTGAGGGGCAGGGGGATGGGAATACTTGTTGTTATGTACATACTAAGAACTGGGAAAGCCACTCTCACAAATAAAACAACTATGGTGCTTTAGAGTTAAGGTTGTCCAGGTACAAATCCTACTGCAATACCTGCTAAAATACTAGTAAACCCCCACGTTTCCCTTTCCCACTGTATATGCTCCCTTCCCTGTCCCTATCACCTCACCATCCAGCATACACACACCTTAGTCTGCACCATGCTGATCATGCTGCTGGGATTGCTTGGTATGGGAGGCTGGCTCTAGGGCAGGCTGTGAGGAGCAGGGAGGTTTCTCTGGAGGGAAGGTAACTCTGGGTTGTAACCCGACCCTAGTCGGGGGAGGAGAGGCTTCCTGCCTGAGTGTGGATGTGAACAAAGGCTGGGGGAGTGGCCGGGGGAAAGGGAGAAAGGGGCAGTTTCGATGGAGAGTTTGGGGAAGCTGGTTGAGGAAGAGGAGGGAGCCCTAATCTGGGGTCTTATCTCCCTGCCCCCCAGAAGGGCCTGACTAAGGGGCCCTGTTCGTACCTACAAGCTCTGAGTTGGACTGTGTTCCTGTCATCTCAAATAAACCTTCTAATCTACTGGCTGTCTGAGAGTCACGGTGAATCCCAGGAAGTGGGGGTGCAGGGACCGGACTCCCCCACACTCCGTGACACAGGCAGACAGTAGTTTGGGCTGGATTGTTGTTGTCATACAGTGTTGGACTCTGACTTTGTGGTAGAAGTTTAGGAGCATGCTAATTACCGACATGGCATTGTGAAACCACTAGAATGGTTTTAGGAACTGTTCAGTGTATGAAGTGAGAGTTAGAGCCGCTCAGAAAATAGCCTTTTTTCCCCCACTGAAAAATTCAACTTTTTGGTGAAAAATGTTGTCTGAAAATGGAAAATTTCTACTTTGACTGGAGCCGCAGTGCCTCATGGGTGTTTGCAGTTCAGTTGCCTAAATGCTCCCATTCTAGTCTATGGGCAGGGTTTTCTGGCTGGATGACATCTCCCAGGATGCACTATTTTCTCCCTGCTTGATGATGGGAGGAGGTGCATAGAAGTCCCTGGCAGTGATGCATCATAGGTAATGTAGTTTAGCCAGAGAGCCCTATCCATGGAAGAAGGTGGAAGAATAACCACCTGAACTATTACTCCCTTGAAACACTGTGGTGGTATTTTGAACCAGAATATTTTGGATTTTTGTCTCTTTTTGCTAACAAAATATTGAGATTTCCCACAGAGGCAGACACTTCATTTGCTTGAAAATCCAATTTTCTATCAAAAGGTTTTGATGGGACATTTTTGAGCAGCCCTACTAAAAACATCTGTGACACAGGTTTTGTGTTGTGTTAGGCAGTTGTGTCCCTGGGGGCTGCTATGTTGGATTGCTGGGGTTGGCCTCCAGACTGCACATTTGTTGGTGTGGGGGGGCTGTATGCTATGGGGGCTGGAGAGATGGGTGAAGGAGGAGCAGTGTGTCCCGGGCAGTGTTTTAGTGAGTGTGTTGCTGGGATCTGTGGTGAAGCAACCCTCATTCTTGGCAAACCAAGTATTTTGTTTGGGGGAATGTGCCCAAATACCTGGCTAAGTCAGATGTTGCTAGGGCAGGGGGAAATAGCAATTGGGAAGTCCTTGGTTTTCAGAATGATCTAACAAGGCAGCATAATAAAAAATGAGGTAGGATGGTGGGGAGTCGTTCCAGAATTCAGGTTCTTCTTCGAGTGATTGCTCATATGCATTCCAGTTAGGTGTGCACGCGCCACAGGCACAATTGTCGGAAGATTTTTCCCCTAGCAACAGGCTGGGTCGACCAGGGAGCCCCCTGGAGTGGTGCCGTTATGGTGCTGCATAAATACCCCTGGGACCCAGCCCCCACCCCCCCTCAGTTCCTTCTTACCGCCCGTGTAGGTTGTTGGAACTTTGGAGTTCTGCTTTCAGCGATCTCCATTTCTCCTAGCTTTCTTGTGTAGATTAGTTGTTGATTGTTCTTTGTAGAGTTAATAATTGTAGTTAGTATAGTAGTTAAGCCTCCTAAGACTCCGAATTCAAACCCTGTGCGAAGTGTGGGAAGCCTATGCCAGTTGGCGACCCACACGGAGACTGCCTTAACTGCCTCGGGGAGGTTCACCTGGTTGAGAAGTGCAGGATTTGCAAGGACTTCAAACCTCGCACCAGGAAGGACAGAGAGTCTCGCCTCCGGCAGATCGTAATGGAGGCAGCTCTTGCTCCGGCACTGGAGTCGGGTAAGCAACCCGCACCGGTGCCCGCTCCAAAGGCGGCCCCAACGCCTGCCAGACTGTCGGCCCCAGGGCCCAGACCGAAGCCTCTGCACCGGTCACACTCCCCGGCCTGCAAGGAGAGGTCCAAGACAGCCGTCGTGGCACCCGCAACTCCGGCGCCCATAGAACAGCGTCCCGTGGGGGAGCGTTCAGGGCAGCAGCCGCTGGAACCAGCACTGTCGACTCCGGCGCCAATTCAGGCCCCGTTGAGTCCGGTGTGGATGAGCTCGCCTCTTAGAGTGCCGGTGCAGCAGCAGCTCCTGCCATCCACTCCGGAGACCTTTGCGAGGGAGCTGATCACTTTGACAGCCGCCCCAGTGACCCAGAGACCGGTTCAATCAAGAGGCAAGCCGCCCATGGTTGCACCTGCGGTCCACTCCATGAGACCCTCGGAGTCCCGGCACCGGTCGATCTCCGGACGCCGATTGTACTCCTGGCACTGATCTCTATCCCGGCGCCGATCGCAGTCTCGGCACCGCTCAGCTAAGGGACGATGTTCCAGGTCTCCTCGCTATAGATCCCGGCACCGCTCCCAGTCTCGCCACCAGTCAGAGTCTCGGCGCCGGTCGGAGTCCCGGCGCCGTTCATCATCTAAGCGCCGGTCGTATTCTCGGTGCCGATCACCATCCCGGCACCGGTCATCACCCCGGTACCGATCATACCGGCATCGGTCACCATCACCGATCCTCCCTTCTGCGATCGCCTGTCCCATTTCCTCCGTGCCTGGTCAGACATTACATCGGACCAGTGGGTCCTCCGCATGGTGGAGCTGGGATATTCGCTCCAGCTTTCCTCTACCCCTCTCCCACCCTCCCTCCCCGTCCCTCTCCAGGGACCCCTCTCACGAGCAACTCCTCATACAGGAGGTGAGGTCGCTCCTCTCGCTGGGAGCCATCGAGCCCGTCCCAGAGGAGTTCAAGGGGAAGGAGTTCTACTCCCGTTACTTCCTTATCCCCAAGGTGAAAGGGGGCCTTCGGCCCATCCTAGACCTGCGCGGACTCAACAGCCACATGGCCAAGTTCAAGTTCCGCATGGTCTCCTTGGGCACTATCATTCCCTCTCTGGATCCAGGAGACTGGTTCGCTGCCCTCGACATGAAGGACGCTTATTTTCATATTACCATAAAGCCCTCCCAAAGACGTTACCTCCGTTTCCTTGTGGCAGGGGAACATTACAAGTATGCTGTCCTACCCTTCGGCCTGTCCACTGCACCCAGGGTCTTTACCAAGTGCAAGGCGGCAGTAGCGGCGTCCTTACGCCGCCGCGGGGTACATCTCTACCTGTACCTGGACGACTGGCTGATACGGGGCACCTCCAGGGACCAAGTGCGCATGCATGTGCAGCTCGTCACAAGCACATTCGACCGCTTGGGTATCCTCCTCAACGAGGGGAAGTCTACCCTGGAGGCAACCCAAAGGATCAAATTCATAGGGGCCCTCCTGGACTCTACTGTGGCAAGGGCATCCCTCCCACAGCCTCATTTTCTGGCCATTCAGTCAGCGGTCCGCGATCCATTCCAGTTAGGTGTGCTCGCGCCGCGGGCACAATTGTCGGAAGATTTTTCCCCTAGCAACAGGCTGGGTCAACCAGGGAGCCCCCTGGAGTGGCGCCGTTATGGTGCCGCATAAATACCCCTGGGACCCAGTGCCCCTCCCCCCCCCAGTTCCTTCTTGCCGGCTAATCCGACAGTGGGGAAGGAGGGCGGGTTTGGAATGGATATGAGCAACACATCTCGAAGAACAACAGTTACAGGTAAGTAACCTCGTTTTCTTCTTCGAGTGATTGTTCATATGCATTCCAGTTAGGTGACTACAAGCAATACCTCGGAGGCGGGGTCGGATTGACCCATCGCTGAGCGTAGGACCGCTGAACCAAACGCCGCATCGTCCCTGGCCTGCTGGACTATGGCGTAGTGGGCGGCGAAGGTGTGGACGGAGGACCAGGTGGCCGCCCTGCCGATGTCCATGATCAGAACTCTCTCCCGGAAGGCCGCAGAAGATGCTTGCGCTCTCGTGGAGTGTGCTGTTATCTGGATGGCGGGCCTGCCCGCCAGTTTGTGACAGGTGCGAATGCACGTGGTTATCCAGGAGGAGAGTCTTTGGGCGAAGACCGGTTGGCCCTTCATCCGATCCGCCACCGCAACAAAGAGCTGTGTTGTTTTTCTAAATGGTTTTGTGCGGTCTAAATAAAATGCAAGGGCTCTTCGAACGTCGAGCGTGTGCAATTGTTGTTCCCTTCCAGAGGTGTGGGGCTTCGGGTAGGAAACCGGCAGGAATATGTCCTGGTTAACGTGGAAGGGAGACACCACCTTGGGAAGGAAGGCTGGATGAGGGCGTAGCTGCACCTTGTCCTTATGAAAAACCATATACGGTGGTTCAGAGGTTAGCGCCCTGATCTCAGACACTCTGCGCGCCGAGGTGATTGCTACGAGGAAGGCTACCTTCCAAGAGAGGTACAGCAAGGAGCACTTGGCAAGGGGCTCAAAAGGGGGCCTGGTGAGGCGGGAAAGCACGAGGTTCAGGTCCCAGGGCGGGACGGGATACTTAACCTGCGGGTTAAGTCTGTTCAGTCCCTTGAGGAATCTATAGACCGTAGGGTCTGAGAATACCGAGTGGTCTGCTGAGCCAGGGTGAAACACCGAGACGGCCGCCAGGTGGACCCTAATGGTGGAGGTAGAAAGACCTTGCTGTTTAAGGTCCAGCAGGTAGTCCAGGATGACTGGGATGGAAGCTTCCCTGGGGATGGTGTTGCGCTGCCTACACCAAGCAGAGAAGCGGGTCCACTTTGCGGTATAGGTGCTTCTGGTTAATGGTTTTCTGCTCCCCAGAAGAACACCTTGCACTGCAGCAGAACACAAGAGCTCCGGGCCCCTTAGCCATGCAGGAGCCACGCTGTGAGATGCAGGGACTGCAGGTCTGGGTGGAGTAGGCGACCGTGATCCTGAGAGATCAGGTCTGGCCACAGCAGGAGGCTGATGGGAAGGGCCTTGGACAGCTGGAGAAGGGATGCATACCAGCATTGTCTGGGCCAGGCCGGGGCTATGAGGATCATACGCGACTTGTCCCGTTTGATCTTGATGAGCACCTTGTGAAGGAGCGGGATCAGAGGGAACGCGTAGAGCAGGTGGCCCGACCAGGGAAGGAGAAAGGCGTCTGTTAGGGAGCCCCGGGAGCTGCCCCGGAAGGAGCAGAACTGGAGGCACTTCCTGTTCTGCCGAGTGGCAAAGAGGTCGATCTGGGGAAACCCCCACCGTAGGAAGATCAGCCGGATGACGTCTGGCCGGAGGGACCACTCGTGCGACAGGAACGATCTGCTGAGGTGGTCCGCTAGCGTGTTCTGGGCTCCCGGGAGGAAAGAGGCCACCGGGTGAATGGAGTGGGCTATGCAAAACTCCCAAAGGAGAACCGCTTCCTGGCAAAGGGGGTTTGAGCGTGCTCCGCCCTGTTTGTTGATGTAAAACTGGGCTGTGGTGTTGTCTGTTAGCACCGCTACACAGTGACCTGCTAGCGTGCTCCGGAAAGCCTGGCACGCTAGTCGAACTGCCCTCAGCTCCCTGACGTTTATGTGGAGGCGGAGATCGGCCTCCGACCAGCGGCCCTGCGTTCTGAGTTCACCGAGGTGGGCTCCCCAACCCAGAGACGAGGTGTCCGTCACTAGGGACATGGATGGGCTGGGCCGGAGGAAGGGAACGCCCTGGCAGACGATGTCCTGATTTTCGCACCAGGCCAGAGCGTTGAGGGTAGCCCTTGGGATGGTGAGAAGGGCGTTGATGCTGTCCACGTTCGGCCTGTAGACCGACACCAGCCAGGACTGGAGCGGGCGCAGCCGCAACCTGGCGTACTGGGTGACATGCATGCATGTCGCCATGTGACCCAGTAGGCTGAGGAACACCCGAGCCGTTGCCATAGGGAAGGATCATATGTCGCGGACCACTGACTGAATGGCCAGAAAACGAGGCTGTGGGAGCAATGCCCTTGCCACGGTAGAGTCCAGGAGGGCCCCTATGAATTCGATCCTTTGGGTTGGCTCCAGGGTAGACTTCCCCTCATTGAGGAGGATACTCAAGTGGTCGAATGTGCTTGTGACGAGCTGCACATGCATGCGCACTTGGTCCCTGGAGGTGCCTATCAGCCAGTCGTCCAGGTACAGGTAGAGATGTACCCCGCGGCGGCGTAAGGACGCCGCTACTACTGCCTTGCACTTGGTAAAGACCCTGGGTGCAGTGGACAGGCCGAAGGGTAGGACAGCAAACTGGTAATGTTCCCCTGCCACAAGGAAACGGAGGTAACGTCTGTGGGAGGGCTTTATGGTAATATGAAAATAAGCGTCCTTCATGTCGAGGGCAGCGAACCAGTCTCCTGGATCCAGAGAGGGAATGATAGTGCCCAAGGAGACCATGCGGAACTTGAACTTGGCCATGTGGCTGTTGAGTCCGCGCAGGTCTAGGATGGGCCGAAGGCCCCCTTTCACCTTGGGGATAAGGAAGTAATGGGAGTAGAACTCCTTCCCCTTGAACTCCTCTGGGACGGGCTCGATGGCTCCCAGCGAGAGGAGCGACCTCACCTCCTGTATGAGGAGTTGCTCATGAGAGGGGTCCCTGGAGAGGGACAGGGAGGGAGGGTGGGAGAGAGGGGTGGAGGAAAGCTGGAGCGAATATCCCAGCTCCACCGTGCGGAGGACCCACTGGTCCGATGTAATGTCTGACCAGGCACGGAGGAAATGGGACAGGCGATCGCAGAAGGGAGGATCCAGGTGTCCAACTGGTGCTCTGCCCCCGGGCGCACCTTCAAAAGTTAGGCTTAGGGCCCTGGGAGGGTTTCGGGGGCTGTTGCTTGCCCGCCTGCCGTGACGAGGAGCGACGGCGGTTGCCACGTCCCCTTCGTTGGAAGGAGTCTTGGGGGGGAGGGGGGGCGAGGAGGGGGATAGAACTGCCTCCTTGGGGGTTGGAAGGGCCTTCTCTGGGTGACCGGGGTATGCATGCCCAGAGTTTTGAGGGTCACTCTTTTGTCCTTAAAAGTCTGCAGGCGTGTATCCGTGGTCTCAGAGAACAGACCCACACCCTTGAAGGGAAGGTCCTGTATGGTGTTCTGCATCTCTGTGGGGAGGTTGGAGGCCTGCAGCCACGCGCTACACCTCAGAGTGACCCCCGACGCAATCGTTCTGGCTGCGGAGTCAGCCGAGTCTAGGGCCGCCTGCAGGGAAATTTTGTCCACGTCCTTGCCCTGCTGGACAAAGGCCTTAAATTCCTGCTTGGCGTCAGGGGGAACAACACTCTCAAACTTGCCCAGTGAGTTCAGAGTGTCATAGGTGTGTCTGCTCAAGAGGGCCTGCTGGTTGGCCACCCTGAGCTGCAGTCCACCCGCTGAGTAAACCTTCCTCCCCAATAGGTCCAGCTTTTTGGCCTCCCTTGCCTTGGGGGCCAGGGCTTGCTGCCCGTGGCGCTCCTTATTATTTACGGAGTCCACCACTAAGGAGGAAGGCTGAGGGTGGACATACAAATATTCGTAGTCCTTTGCCGGGACAAAGTACCTCCTTTCCATCCCTTTCGCTGTGGGTTGAATGGAGGCCGGTGTCTGCCAGATGGTGGCCATAGACCTTTTAATAGTATTAATAAAAGGAAGTGCCACGCTGGCCGGTCCGCCCTTGGACAAGATGTCCGCAACTGGGTCCATGAAGTCCACCACCTCCTCCACAGGGAGGTTCATGCCCTTGGCCACTGCCTTCAACAGGGTCTGATGGGCGGACAAGTCCACAGGCGGTGGACTAGACGATGACGTGCCCGTCACCGCCTCGTCTGGAGACGAGGAAGAGTACTGCTCCGGCTCTGCAGGGCACGAGGGTACATCCTGCTGGAGGGGTGCCGCTGATGGTGACCCCGTGGCTGTGCCATCCGCTCTGCCGACAGGTGGGCGACTGATGGACGCCTCTGGTACGCCGGGCTCCGATGTAGCAACAGCTGACGGGGCCCCTTGAGCCTGTTGGTACGCCCAAGGTGTCCAGGTGGGCCAGCTCGACGGACCCTGGGCAGGCCAATGCTGTGCTGCAGCTTGCTGCCCCTGCACTGAGCGTGGCGAGGCCGAGGCCGATGAAGAGGGCCATGGGGGCGCCGATCCCGCGAACTGCTGCCGCATGGATGGAGAACCGTGCCAAGATTGGGACCTGGCAGGTTCTCGATGTCCGGAGCGGGAGCGGCGCCGGGATGGAGAGCGGTGCCGGGATGGAGAGCAGTGCAGGCTCGGAGACTGGTGCCGGGGTGATGACCGGTGCCGGTATGGAGACCGCCTCTTGGACGGTGACCGGTGCCGGAACGATCGGTACCGGGGTGATGACCGGTGCTGGGATGGTGACCAGTGCTGGGATGGCGACCGGTGCTGGGATGGTGATCGGTGCCGGGAGTACGATCGGCACCGAGAGTACGACCGGCGCTTAGATGATAAACGGCGCCGGGACTCCGATCGGCGCCGAGACTCTGACCGGTGGCGAGACTGGGAGCGGTGCCGGGATCTATAGCGAGGAGACCTGGAACGTCGTCCCGAAGCTGAGCGGTGCCGAGACTGCGACCGGCGCCGGGATAGAGATTGGCGCCGGGAGTACGATCGGCGTCCGGAGATCGACCGGTGCCGGGACTCCGAGGGTCTCATGGAGTGGACCGCAGGTGCAATCATGGGTGGCTTGCCCCTAGATTGAACCGGTCTCTGGGTCACCGGGGAGGCTGTCAAAGTGATCAGCTCCCTCGCAAAGGTCTCCGGAGTGGATGGCAGGAGCTGCTGCTGCACCGGCACTCTAAGAGGCGAGCTCATCCACACCGGACTCAACGGGGCCTGAATCGGCGCCGGAGTCGACGGTGCTGGTGCCGGCAGCTGCTGCCCTGAATGCTCCCCCACGGGACATGTTCTATGGGTGCCAGAGTTGCGGGTGCCGCGACGGCTGTCTCGGACCTCTCCTTGCGGGCCGGGGAGTGTGACCGGTGCCGAGGCTTCGGTCTGGGCCCTGGGGCCGACAGTCTGGCGGGTGTTGGGGCCGCCTTTGGAGCGGGTGCTGGTGCGGGTTGCTTACCCGGCTCCGGAGCAAGAGCTGCCTCCATTAAGATCTGCCGGAGGCGAGACTCTCTGTCCTTCCTGGTGCGAGGTTTGAAGTCCTTGCAAATCCTGCACTTCTCGACCAGGTGAGCCTCCCTGAGGCACTTAAGGCAGTCTCCGTGTGGGTCACCAACTGGCATAGGCTTCCCACATTTCGCACAGGGTTTGAATCCCGGAGTCTTAGGAGGCATAAAGCCCCGGGCGGGCAGGGGAGGAGACCTCCCTGCCCTTGACTACTATACTAACTACAACTATTAACTCTACAAAGAACAATCAACAACTAATCTACACAAGAAAGCTAGGAGAAATGGAGATCGCTGAAAGCAGAACTCCAAAGTTCCAAAAACCTACACGGGCGGTAAGAAATAACTGGGGGGGGGGGGGTTGGGGGGGTGGATCCCAGGGGTATTTATGCGGCACCATAACGGCGCCACTCCAGGGGGCTCCCTGGTCGACCCAGCCTGTTGCTAGGGGAAAAATCTTCCGACAATTGTGCCCGCGGAATGCATATGAGCAATCACTCAAAGAAGAAAGATAGATTTTAAGTGATTATAAGTAAACAGATCAACAGAGATTAGCTAAGACATAAAACAAAATTGCAATCTAAGTTCTGTAAACTAGACAGGGTTTGAATCAAGCAGTGTCTCATGCTGATGGTACAAACAGTTCACCAATCTTCCATACACAGGCTGGGATTCCTCCTTTCCCATCTGGCATCACCTCCCCAGTCCAGTCTTTGTCCCTGAGGTGTTTCCAAGTGTTGAGTTGTAGGGGGAGTGAGGCCAAGTGATGATGTTACTTGCCCCTTTTATAGCTTCTCACAAGTGGCTTTTCCCAAAGCTCCCAGCACACTGAATGGAAAAGTACAGGCACAAGATGAAATCCAGTGTCACATGTCCATGCATGCTTCAATGAGTAGGGGCCATTACCCATATTCTGGCTAGAATGTTCACAGGAGGGTCCATCAGGCTTCTTCCATGTCCCATTGATGAGCCATCAACCTGAATAGTTCAGTCACAATGTGCTGGTGTTGCTTTGGGGTACAGAGCATCACACCAGGTCTTACAGTGCGCTGGTCACTGTTGTGGAGCTGGTGAATGCATAATGCAGAGAGGATCAGTGCGGCTCTAGGCTGAGTCTTGGTCAGTACTTTTGGCCAAGTAGCTCCTAGTGGGCGGGGTTGCACCGGTGATCCCAGCAATCATGGCAAGCCACTGCTGACCAGCTCCCTCCACACTGCAGCAGGGCTCCCTGTTCCTGTGCGAGGTGCTGCCCAGTGGGTGTAATTAACTGCCCCTTCACCCCTGCTCTGATTGCTAATGGTTGCTTCTCCCTTGCAGGTGTTTAAGTGGACAGGCAACAACACCTTCTTCATGAAAGGAGATGCAGATTTGCTAGTGATTGGCGGGGGCAGGTATGTAGCTGACTGCATGGAGCTGCCTCTCACTGACTTGCGTTCTGGGGCCCGTTCTGCCTTGATGCTTCTAGAGGCCCTTCTGCCCGCACAGCATAGGGGAAGACAGGGGCTGCAGTACTCCAAGCCAAGCCCAGCACAGCCCATCCTGAGCCAGCAGCCAGAGCAGGCAAGCGGAGTCCTCTATCCAGTCACAGAGGTCAGTGTGACTGTATCCGTTCACACACACACTGCCCATCTGGAGACACACCTGGCTGCTGTTCTGAGATCTGCTGCACTGGGTAGCTTGGGAAGTGTAAATGACTTTTCTCATCTAGCACTCCTTCAGCCCAGCCCAGCCCAGTATAGGGAAGGAGGCTTCAGGGGAGTCGAGTGCATGTTTCCGATCAGTGAGTAGATGTGGCTGATTTCCCCCTGCAACCTCCATGCTCAGATGTGAGTGAAGGGTTTCAGAAGTGTTTGCACTGGTTGCTCTGTTCTCAGGGTACGTACGTCTACACTTGGAGCAGGTGATGTAATTTCCAGTTTGAGGTGACATCCCTGGGCTAGCTGAGATGAAGCTGGTGCAACTCTAGGAGTGTTGGCGAGACAAGGCCATTTCAATGGGAGTACTAACAGGAAGAGGGTCTTGGGGAGGGTGGACAGCTCCCACTTCCCAGTCCAAGATGTGAGGACAGGTAGCACAGAACATGAAGCTGTGTGCCCCCTGACAGACCGCCTGCAAACTCATCTGCCAGCATTGAACCCCTGTGTGGGGCACATATGCACAGCCTGGTCATGGCCATAGTGCTTTGGGAAGCACTGGGCCCTTCCCTTCTGCTACAACCCAGCACTTTGTGATGACCACGTCCCCTACCTGCCACCATCAGCCAGTCAACAACACAGGGATGTACCGGACAGAACCAGTTTGCACCAGGGATCCCTTGGAGTTACCCTTAACCAACTAAATCGAGGCAAATCCTGCATATACCCCAGGAAGCAGAGTGGGGCAAGCCAGCATGTGTTAGTTCATGCTGACACCCCACCCTGCCCACCTTCCCAAGCCTAGATAAAGCCTCAGAAGTGAACTCACAACGAAACTGCTCAGCAGCCCCATGCCCTGCTCCCTCCAGTGTGCCCCATGTGCATGGCATTGCCCCTCCTGGTGTTCATCTATCCTGGTCACACCCAAGAAGCACACCAATGGCTGCAAGAGGCTTTGGCTCCAGCTCCCTGCGGGTTATGCCGCCTCTGCGCTATTCACCCAGCTGTGAAGCAAGCCCATTAAAATGCCACTCTGCTCTGAGACGTGGCTGTAGCAAGCGGTGTGGTGGGGCTCTGAATGATTCTGTATCATGTGTGCCAGCTAGAAGGACGAAGCTATTTCTTCCGCCTGCATCCTGTCCCAGGATCTGCAAGCCAGACAGGGCTCTTCCCCCTTCTGCAGCCTTACTACTAACATAGGTCTTGCAGGGCGTGGCAGGAGCACAGGGCGCCTGTGCAGCCCATTAGCCTCTAGTACAGGGGTGGCCAACCTGAGCCTGAGAAGGAGCCAGAATGTACCAGTGTACATTGCCAAAGGGCGACAGTAATACGTCAGCAGCCCCCCCCCCCCATCAGCTCTCCCCACCCCCCATTCCCAGTGCCTCCAGCCCACTGGCACGCAGTGAGGGAACCACTAGAGCAGGGGTGTCTCCCCCCCCTTCCCCAATCAGCTGTTTCATGGTGTGCAGGAGGCTCGGGGGCGGGGGGGGGGGGAGGGGGAGGGCATAGTAAGGTGTGGAGTGGTGGCAGGGCCTGTGGCAAAGCCATGAGCACCTTCCGGCACACTGGAAAGTTGGTGCCTGTAGCTCTAGCCCTGGTGCCTATACAAGGAGCCGCATATTAACTGCTGAAGAGCTGCATGTGGCTTCGGAGCCACACGTTGGCCACCCCTGCGCTAGTGGGTCCCTCAGTGCATCTCCTTAGCCTGCATGGCGCTGCACAATCAGGAGCAGCTGGGCTGAGCGCTCAGTAAGGCAGCTCTAATGCTCATCAAGAGCCTAGTGCAAAGCATGGTAGAAGGGCAGCATTCATGCTGGGCCCGATCGTGAGAGGTGCTGAGCACTCTGAAGTCTCTGAGAGCAGGGATGCCTTGTGCTTGGCAGGATCAGGCCCACTAGTTGTCCTTACACATGGGACAGAGGCAGGGAACCCTCATTAGCTAACAGTCACAGAGGGCCCCTGCCCTTCCTGTCTCGGCCCTGGGACTGGAGCCCTTGTCTGATACGCAGCTCGGTCTGCCCTTTATTTTCAGTGGCAAATTCGGCCTGTGGCTGGACGGGGATCTGTACCATGGGGGAAGCCACCGATGTGAGACATTTGACAATGAAATCCTGTCGCCCCAGGAGCAATTCTTCATTCGAGACCTGGAGGTTTGGGCCTTGACCTGAGTCCTCAAAGCCCACCCCAGCTGGGGTCATGTGAACTGCCTGCTTTCAAATGGATCCTGGCTGAGCCTGGCAGCTGTTCCCAGCAGTGGCTGCAACCCTTCCAGAGGATTGTGCTCAGCCCCTCTTCCCCTTACCCACAGGGCTCTGCCAGCCTGTGCTCCTTTCTCCTCCCTGGCCAGCACTCACGTTCCCACCCATTTTCCTGTCAGTGCGGTCGACCTGTGGGGGCTCAGAGTGGCCCCAGTGAGTGGCTCCCAGAAGCACTGGATTTTGATGCAAACAGAATCTTACAAGCAACTGGGTGATTTAAAAATAAAATTCCCACGTGCAGCACCTGAGCAGTAGGGGAAATGCCTGCTGGGACACACCCTGCCAGTCAGTGCTATAAGTTTGGGAAGTGAGCTCAGCCATTGTCCACAGTGAATGAGGCAATCCCCTACCTCCAGGCAGAGAGTGCAGGGACAGCATGGGGGTATTGACATGGGCTTGCTTGCACTGCCACAGTTAGAGATCCATGAGATGTGAGAACCAGGGCCCTGCTCCCCCATCCCCACTCTCAGAGACGCTTATTGAAGTCAGGCCAAGATCAGAAAGGGGCACAAGAAACACACATTTTTATGTTGCTTGTAATGAGCTGGGCCTCAATCAAAGCCCTAATCCCAGCACCCCAAGTTGCAGAAGAGTTCAGGTCTGAAATCTGCTACTGCCTCCTGTCCCTGTAACAGGCCAAAACAAATCCCACAGCAAAATCCCTCCTCCTATGAAGTCATGGGGAAGTGCAGGGCCTGAGCAGAGCATGGTGGCTCAAACCCAGCCTAAAGGCTGGTACCAATTCTCTAGACTGCCACAGTGGACACAGAGGGCAGATCCTGCAGCACTGATGAACTGATGGCTTGCTATGGCATCAAACTTCTCACCACAGGCGGGTGACTAGGAGCTAGCTGGAAAGGGCAGCACTGCTTCCAGCCAGCTGTGAACTCTGTTCAGACTCTGGAGCAGAGGTGGGCAAATTATGGCCCGCCGGCCATTTTTATCTGGCCTGCAAGCACAAGCCGCAAGCTCAAGCCCTGGTCCAGGGGCCGGGGCAGCGCGTCATACCGGGTGGTCCCGCCCCTCCCAGCCTGGGGGCCGGGCCGAGTGCGCCGTGGCGCAGGGCACCGTGCTCCCGGCCTGGCGGCTCAGTCCAGTGCTGAGCCCCTCCCGAGACCCCCCCATCCTAACCACCACCCTATCTAAAGCCCCCCTACTCCTTGTCCCCGGACTACCCCCTCCTGAGACCCCCTGCCCCTAACCACCCCCATCTAAGTGCCCCTGCTCCTTGGTCCCTGACTTCCCCCCCCAATCACCCCCTACCCTCCTATCTGATCCCCCTGCTCCCTATCCACACCCCTGCCCCACTGACAGGCCCCCTGGGACTCCCACACGCCATCCAACCTTCCGTCTCCTGACCGCCCCCTGAGACCCTCTGCTCCCCCCCCCCCCCAGCCTGGCACTCTTACCTTGCTGCTGCTCACAGCAGGGGGAGGGGTTTGAATGGGTTGGGGATTCCGAGGGGGTTAGTTGGGGTGGGTGTCAGCTCGGGCCAAAAAGTTTGCCCACTATGTCAGAATATCAGGTTTGGAAGGGACCCCAGAAGATCATCTAGTCCAACCCCCTGGTTAAAGCAGGACCAATCCCGTTAAGTCATCTGTGTTTTTTTTTCTATATCCCTAAATGGCCCCCTCAAGGATTGAACTCACACTCTTGGGTTTAGGAGGCCAGTGCTCAAATCACTGAGCTATCCCATCCCCCACAGCAAGCTGAAGCCTAGGAGGTGAAGAGTTAGGAAGTGGTGGCTGTCATGGATATAATCCATCAAGCACTGTGTGGTTCCATATATGACAGGGGTTCTCAAACTGTGGGTCATGACCCCTCCGGGGGGGTCGCCGACCGCTTCCCGGGTGTTGCAAGCTGATTTTTCCGCTGAAAAGCCGCCACTGCGATCACGATCGCTTCCGCTTTCGGCGGCTTTTTGGCGGACATGCCGAGCTATTTCGGGAGCGCTCAGCATGTCTGCCGAAAATAGCCGCCGAATGCGGAAGTAATTCATTTGGCGGCTTTTCGGCGGACATAGAAGGGGTCGCGCTGCCGTGCTGCTCAGGAAAAAAGGGGTCGCCGTAAAGGTAAGTTTGAGACCTGCTGATATATGAACACCAGAATTGCTTTTAAAATGTGAAGAAATAGGCAGAAGAATCCAAATCAAACCCTCTGGCATCAGAGCAATGGAAGCATAGAGAGATTTACTGGGCAATGGAATGCAAAACCTAGGGAATGTGATGAGGACCCATTACTGGATACATTCAACACTCTCAAAAGGAGCTTTGATACTTATGCAATCCCCTCTGGCAGATTCAAAGTCTCTTTTTGCTGGTTGCTATCTTATCTGCCTATTAGCATCCCTTCCCCTCAAGTCTTCAAATGCAGTCTTCATGTCTATAGGCCAAACATCACATTCTCTTCCAGTAGCATATGATGGTAACATGTTGCTGGTTATCTCCCCTGCATTTGATAGGTAAAATAGCAGGTCCTACTCACCGTCCAGCACCCGAGTAGTGCGGAGTTGGTATAGGGCTCACAAGCTGTCAGAGGCCATACAACACAGACACCATATTCGTTGATCAAGGGGCACACACACTCCTTAGCTCCAAGAGCTTCAGAAGCATGTGGCAGCTTTATTATTGATACACAGAGGTATATATAGACCAGCGGTCGCCAACCGGTGGTCTGCGGACCACTGATGGTCCGCAAGAAAATTTTGGTGGCCGGGCAGGCAAGAGGCTGCGGGCACCTGTCCCGCCCCAACCCTGGCGGCCAGCAACCACCGGCGCATTCCTGCCGCACCGTGCCGTGGGGCTGCGGTGTCTCCCCACTCAAGCTGGGGCTGAGTGGGCAGCTGCACTCGAGCCAGGCGCCTGTCCCGCCCAGTCTCCGGCGGCCAGCAACCGCCGGCTCGCTCCTGCCGCGCCGCGCTGGGGGGCTGCGGTGCCTCCCCACTCGAGCCAGGGCTGGGCACACGGGACCAGCGGGCAGCCGCACTCGGGCCGGGCGAGCGCTGCTGGAGGTGGCCGCTCGCCGGCTGCTGCAATTTGCGGTGCAGGGAAGCAGGTAAATGGGCTGGCTGGGGGGGGTGGGGGGCGAGACATATGTCCACGGACCACCGATCTTTGTACCTTTTTTAAAAAAATCATGTTAGTGGTCCGCGGGATTCAAAATTGTGGCTTTAGTGGTCCGTGAGGTCCAAAAGGTTGACAACCACTGATATAGACAGATGATCAACAAAGTGCTTAACTGGTCATGATGTGCATGCGTGATCAATCAAGATCCTCCTGGCTGAATCCAGTTAAAACCAGTGTTACAACTGTTAAAGAAATGCCAATGAGAGAGACAATAAAAACATGGCTGCCGGGGTGGGGAAAGGGTCAGGGGCTGTTGTTTAGGTCAGAACCTGGGCTGAAAGTTCAGACAGAGCCAGGGTAAAGTTCAAACTCAACAATTCCTCCATTTGCAGCTTTGGTAGAACTATTTACCAAAAGCTGCACTCCAGTTTAAGGAGCCAAGGGCTGCTTGGTGACTTCAGCCTGGGCCAACTCGAAAAGAGTGGGGCCTTTGGTTGTAATAGCAAAGGAACAAGCTGACCTACATAAGTTTATGATGGAGGGGACACATTGAATACAGCAACATAGTATTATAAGGATCACTATGGCCCCAACAACACCCACCAAGAGTTTTACTAAAGGTGGTGCCATTAAAATACATGTTGCATTTACTTGTTCCCACAAAAGTTGAGCCCTTCTCTAACAAAACATAGTAACCCTGTCTTGTTGGTTACCATGAGATACCTGTTAATTGGCCCCCCTGTTTTGTCCCATGTTAGATTGTGTTGGACTGGATCTTTTACTCCATCAGGTGGCATCCAAGTCATATTAGCAGTGGTCAGGGGAATGGGTGTGAAGGGGAGTCCCTGTTCTGCATTTACTGGAAATTGAGTACACACCCAGCAATTACCTCTATTTCCCAGAATATGAGTTTTAACCCCATGGGAATATTTGATAAAAGCATTATCTTCATAAGCAGAAAATAAACTAAAGAAGCATAGTAAAAAAGCATACAGTTGCGAGAATAAAAGGTCCTTTCATATTCGCCGAGTCAACTTAAGTCTGGTGTCTGGAAGAGGTAAGCTGGTTCATTGGTCGGAGAGCTGCCAGTCCGTCACTGTGGTCCACTACAGCTGGCTTGACGTGGGAGTGGTGAATCCAGGATTTACCTCCTTCCAAGAAGACTGCAGTCTGGGTTGTTAGAAGAACCTGGTGGGGTCTGGTAAACCTCGGCTGGAGGGCGTCGCCACAAACAAACTTTTTGGCCCAGACAAAATCCCCTGGCTGGAACGGGTGAATCTTCTTCCAGTGGCACGGTCTGGGAAAACTGCGAAACTTTCCAAAGGGTATGGAGGTGAGCCTGTAGGGAGAGGAACTGGCAAGCGGTTATGTGATCCCCCCCCAATAGTGAAACGTCAGCACATGGTAGCGCCCCACCTTTGAAAGGGGGGTGTCCATAGAGCAGTTCAAAGGGGGATAATCCCAGTACACGGTTTGGGCGAGTACGAAGGTGAAACAGGACCAAGGGAAGTACCTGGGGCCACTTTAACCCTGTTTCCTGACAGTACTTAGCCAATGTAGACTTAAGCTCAACCTTTCCACTAGACTGGGGGTGGTAGGGTGTATGAAAGGAGTGTGTGTGCCCAGTCCCTGTTCTAAGCACCTGAGGACGTGTCCAGTAAAGCGGGTCCACGATCTGAGTCAAGCACGAGAGGGATGCCAAAACGGGGTACAATGTCTCCAAGGAGGATCTTTTCCATGGTGGCAGCGGTACAATTAGCAGTAGGAAAGGCCTCGACCCAGGAAGTCAGGGGGCAAACCAAAACAAGGAGGTAAATTCTTCCCGAAAGCCTTTGGCATATCTGCAAAGTCAATTTGAACATGTTGAAATGGAACTGTGACGAAGTAGGAATGATGCAAAGCACAGTCTCTCTGCAGGTGTCCATACCAGAAGCTGTAATCTGACCACAGGTGGGGGAGAGAGGTCAGCTGAACCTGTTGGATGGAGGTCAGGTGATGTTTGCCTAGCCCAGGAAAAGAGACAAAGGAAAGCAGAGGAGGGGCTGGAGGGGGAGTTGTCAGCTGGAGCCAGGCAGGGAAGGGCAGAGGAGCTATCTCGCTCTCTGGCCCCAAGATGGATCCCGCTGAGGGCTCACGCTCGCTGTATGGTCTATGTTAGACCAGATAGAAGTCATTGAATAAACCTGTTTTACTTGCCGGCTGAGAGTCACGTTTGACTGTGGATTTGGGGTGCAGAATCCATGGGCTCCCTCAGGACCCCGCCCAGGCGCGCTTGCTGGGGCAAGCACACGGAGGGGCAGAAGGTGCTGAATGCTCCGAGGTCAGACTCAGGAAGGTGGAAGTGGGTACCCGTGAAGCCTTGGAAACAGGCTGTGTACGGAGAAGGGGCCCTTCACCCAAAGTCCAGTCTGGCTTCCTAGGGAGTGGTTCCAGACCATCACCTGGGCACTCCATGACAGGAACGGCAGGCAGAGGTCTTCCACCCTTAGTTTTCTTAAGAGGCGAGGTCCATTGCGCTGGCACGTGCTGCATGCTTTCATTATTGACAGGCAGTAGGGTTGAATGCCTGGAGCACACCAAAAGCGAGTGATGGTGTCCACAAGGGCGTGTGTGCCATAGTGACGCCCCTTATCACGATGCCAGCGAACTGCCACGGGGTGTGTGGAGCGAGGGAGGCAGGGTCGGCCATCTGGCATAAGCCAGGTTCCTTCAACCAGACTGGACCCGAGGCTCTCCCACAACTGTAGTTTAGCGGTGGGTACAGATATGGGGTGCGGTGGAGTAAAGGAGGAGGCTGCAATAGCCAAGGTAGGCATAGCTAAGGGTAAGACGGCAGCCGTCCTGGCGGAGGCGTCGGCCAGGGCATTTCCGCGGGTGACTGGGGTATAATCTTTAGTATGGGCCTGGCAGTGAACTACTGCTAAGACTGAGGGCTCTTGGAGGGCGTCCAAAGCTTGAGGATGAGGGGGGAGGTGCTGAATGGGTTTACCAGCAGTGGTCTGGAAACCTCGGAACTTTCAGAGGTGAATGTGACAATGCACAACTCCAAAAGCATACTTGCTATCAGTAAAAATGGTAACAGTCTTACCGGCGGCCAACTGGCATGCTCGGGCCAGGGCATAGAGCTCGGCGGCTTGGGCTCCCCAGTTGCCTGGCAGCGAGGCGGCCTCTTGAACGTCCCATTCAGAGGTGAAACGCTTGCCATCAACATAGAAGGAGCTTCCGTCCGAGAAGAAGATGCAATCAGGGTTGTCCAGTGGTACATCAAACAGGTTGTCCCTTATCTGTAAGACGCTATAAACCACTTCCATACAGTCGTGCTGATCCTGGAGGACTGGCAAGTCAGGGAGCAAGGTAGCGGGATTAAGGGGCCCATACCTTTCAAAAACTAGGTTAGTGTCTTCCAAGAGTTCGGCCTCGAGCTGTTGCTGACGATGGGCTGAAAACACTTGGGTTGTGCCCCTACACAGAAGGGCTGATAAGGCATGGGAGGTCCAAACCGTGGTAAAATGACCCAGGGTAAGGCTCTCAGCCTTCGTGACCAGTAGGGCAGCTGCTGCTAGAGTCCGGGTGGAGGATGGGGTTCCCTGGCTACCCGGGGTTGGGGTCAAATCTCCTAACATCGTCATCAATGATCCCACTCCTTCAGGAGTGCAGGTTAAAGTAGCCTCAAGTTTACAAAGTAAATCCCAGCCCATCAAAGGGATCAGACAAGCTGAGGAGAAAAGAAAACTGTGAGAAAAACACTTATTAGCAAAAGCAACATTCAGAGGCAAAGTGAGCCCAAGAGACTGTGGGTTACCCTCCACCCCAGTTGCAGTTTTAACCTTGGAGGAAAGCCAGGGAGAGGGGGCATGATTTAAGAGAGAGAAAGTGGCTCCGGTATCAATGAGGAAAGATACAGAGAGACCCTGGACTAAAAGGGTTAAGCGAGGCTCTGTGGTGGTGGTGGTGGTGGGGGGAATGAGAAAGGAGCCTGCCAGAGATATTAAGGAGATAAGACCTTCACATTGTTTGCCTTCGTCCCTGGGGCACCGTCACTTGGGATGCTGCTGCTGCCTTTTATAGTTGACCCAGGCCTGGGGAATGGGCTGAGCTGGCGGTGGGGGGGGGGGGGGGGTGTACTCGTCCTCAGTGTAATCGTTGGCAGATGTGACTGGACCACCTGGGCGTCCCCAGGGGCATTCATGCTTAAAGTGACCGGGCTGTCCGCAAAACAATTTCACCCTTTCCCCCGAGCATCTCACTTCCCTTGTCCCAGCACACAGACAACTGCTTGGAGACTGAGGTAGCTTCCTCCATAGGCAAGTCAATACCCCTGACAAACACAGAGACAGACACACTCCCTTCACTGTCACACTTCTCCACACAGGACACAGCTAAGGCATAGGGACACTTCTCTTCCACTATCCTCGCCTTCCCAAACTGCTGACTAGATAAAGCCATCAGTTCAACAGGCTGCCTGGGCTTATTCACCCTTTCCTCACCAGTTACATCACCACTCCCAATAGATATACTGCTGCTTTTTTCAGGTTCACTTTTACAAGCTGTACCAGCCAAAACTATTTCACCCTTTCCTTCCTCAGTTAGGACTTTAACCTGCCCATTCACTTTAACCCGCTCCAGAGAAACCCTTTCCTGACCAATGAGTTCTTTCTGCACAGTATCTAATTCCAGCTTCACTTCTGAGACATTAGACAGACATTCAGAAACTTCGTTCACAGGCAAACTGATTCCCTGAACAGACAAACTTTTAGAACAACCTCCCATAGGCACAATTTCAGGACTAATCCTCTCCTGTGCCCAGTCTTTGTCAGCTTGACTGAACATAGCTTTGATATCATTCGCAATCATAAGATCCTTAGGGATCGTATCCTTCACTCCCATGAAAAATCAGCTACGTCCAACACTGAAGTGACTGTTTCACACCCCCCCCCCAGTTCCTCCTTATCCCCCTGCTTAGACCCTGATCCTGAGTCCAACAGACTCCCCACTGCACCCTGGAGAGAGCTCCCCTGCGGAGGAAGCGGGGGGGCAGGAGCAGTGGGGACCAAATGGCGGCTCAAAACACGCCGTGGTTTACACTCTTCATCAAAACAACAAGGAGGGGGGTCACTCTGGGGAGAATGCCTGACTGCCATTATCTTTAAGGATTTCCACAGCCCTGCTGCAGAGTCTCAACAATACCAATATCCTAACTGTCCTGGATGGTTATTTTCGATCTGGCCCCTTACTCCTCTTAAGGCAGCCTGCTCGAAAGAACCATACGAAGGCCACCTCTCCTCCAGGTCGGCCAATACTGCAGTATTCTAATTCTTCACACACAGCGTGTACAACTTCCCCTTAGTCATACCCATCTGAACTGGTAATTTTCCTTCATTTCACAACTTATTCATAATGCCAAAAAGGCTTTGAGAAGGGACACTAGTCCCTTGACCCATGGTGTCTGACAGGAGCCCTCCAACTGGCGTTTATCCTACCGTCCAGCACGCGACCTCTCAATATCGAATTGGCTGGGAGAAATCTCCCGTGGTGCCTGCCGATTCATATATGAGTGATCCGATTACTGGACAGAGGGACCGCACCAGAAGGAATCCCAGGACAAGCCCCCAAATTGTTAGTTAAAATAGCAGATCCTACTCACCGTCCAGTACCCGAGTAGTGCGGAGTTGGTATAGGGCTCACAAGCTGTCAGAGGCCATACAACACAGACACCATATTCGTTGATCAAGGGGCACACACACTCCTTAGCTCCAAGAGCTTCAGAAGCATGTGGCAGCTTTATTATTGATACACAGAGGTATCTATAGACAGATGATCAACGAAGTGCTTAACTGGTCATGATGTGCACGCATGATCAACTGAGATCCTCCTGGTTGAATCCAGTTAAAACCAGTGTTACAACTGTTAAAGAAATGCTAATAAGAGAGACAATAGAAACATGGTTGCCGGGGTGGGGAAAGGGTCAGAGGCTGTTGTTTAGGTCAGAACCTGGGCTGAAAGTTCAGACCCACAGAGCCAGGGTAAAGTTCAAACTCAACGCATTTATATCTTTACTTATTACTCCCTTACAATAGCTGAGAATTTGATGTCACTTTGATCTATCATGACCATTGTGTCAGCATCTCAGTAACATCATGCTAGGCACAGGTCTGCCATCTGGCTGCTCTGGGAACCTGCCACGTCTCAACATATGACATTGCTTCCTTGGCCATCTGATTGGGCTGAATCCTTATTACCCTTCATGGTGCCTTAAATCTGACTGACTCCAATCCAAAATTATTCCTGCTCCATTATAGGGACTGGGAATAGAGCTAATGCCTCTCTTCCAGCATGAAGATCTTCCAAAGCACAAGGGGCATCACAGCAAATTGATGGAAAAGGTCATTCAAAATTGGGCTCCTTTAGCTGACGGACTTGCTTTAGCTATGAATGTCTGACCTTTAAGAATGCATTTGGCAATTTCCAGTTTAACTGTAGTATTGATTTTAATACAAACAATCCACACTGCAATTCCATTAAAAAAGTTGTATTAAAATATTTGTATACATTCTTTTTCAGTCAATTCTGGCTCAGTCAGTTTGAACTATTTTTTTTTTAAAAAAAGATCCAGCTCAGAGATAAAGTTTCACCTTTCAAAAGCAAAAGATTTTCTATAGAACACCTTTTATAATAGTTTCAAATAAGCAAATACCTTGAAGTGACAGTTGTGAAATGAATACATTATTCTGTATGTAATATTTCAAGTTTCCTTGAATCACAGGGTTTTAACACAATTGCTTCACTCTTTCAGTATGATGAAGTCGAGTACAAAAGGCTTATTCCAGAACTGCTAGGGAGGTGCTTCCCAAGTCAGTGAAGATTTCTGACAACCACCATTTCATACACCTGTAGATCTGAATCACTGGTAGTGCACTGAACACCCCTCCCCCCTCTGGTGAACACATGGGCTTGTGCATATTAAGAGAACAGCAGACCAGAATTATGGCATGATCAATTCCCTTGCCTCCATCTGGTAGTTATCAGATGCCATTTCTAGAAGGTACAGTTTAATTAATCTCATGTAACAGAGCTGGATTCTCAATGAAGACTTTTTATGGCACTGATTTTGTATTCAGACCCACTAGTGACTAACATCTGACTTCTAAAATCAAAGATTCAGAAAGAGAGGTCAAGTTTTTCTTCTTCATGTTTTCTTCAAGGACACAAGCAACTTAAAAATCCCATTTCTATATGAAGATTTTTTTTACTTACTATGTTTGGAAGGAATCTCTAAGTGAGAGATTGGAGGAAAAATCTGCCTATTTTGTTTGCCCTGTGTATTGGACAGACCCCTCCCTCCCCCCGCCCAACCCCCTCCCCATGCAACGACCCTCCCCTCACCCAGTCCCCTTCCCCCCCCCCCCCAACTCCTCGTCATGCGCCCGACAGCCCAGCTAACTTTATATGTATAACTGCTCCTTGGTGCTGTAGCTCCGTGTGAGTGAGGATCGCTCAGGCGGACACGTGCGGCGGCCATTTTGTGCCTCCGAACTACAACCCCCAGCATGCCGTTCGTCAGGGCCGTCTCTACTGCGCATGACGGCTTCACACAAACTTCCCCTGGGCTTTTATTATATAGGATATTTGCCCCAGTAAAGGAAACACTTACTGCTCACATTTCTTTGATTTTGGTAAAATTCAAATTTGATTTTGGTAAAATATTAATTTCCTTTTGGAATATTATGGAAGTTTGGGGTATTTCAAAGGCCTTCATTTTTAAAGGTACTCTTGCTACACAGCCCACTTACATTCAAGTCAAACACTAGAACAGCAGTGTTTGTTCTGCTGCAAATAATCACTGATCACAAATAAAATTCCCCTTTGAATGTCAATGCAAGGCTTTTAACTCACTGTTACATACAGGAAATATACAGCAACTTAAAAAGTGCATTATTGTAAACTTGTTCTGTAAAGCTTTTCAAGTAGGTTATACAATGTGCTGTTTTCTTTCAAGTATCTTTTAAAGGGATAGCAGGAAGAGCACAAAACTGTTACTGGAAAGGCTTTAAATATTGCAAATAAACTCCATTTAACAAATCAGTTATTGAAAGAGTCTGGTTCTGGATTTTGAAGCTTCCCTGCAGTCATTTGGACTTTTCAATTCATCCTCATCAGGGTCATTCCAGCTTGGTTTCATTGGAGTTAGTTCAGGGGCGACCACATCACCATCCTAGAAAGTCATTGAAAAGAAGTTGAGAAAAAGTTAGAAAGTTTTACAAGAACATCCTTATTTTATTATTTGTCTTACTGTACGAACCTGGACCTCATTGTGCTCAGTGCTATACAAACAAGAAGCTCAATTTTAGGCTTATGAATAGAAAGGATGAGAACTGAGCCATAAAATGGTCATTATCAATGACTGAGCACTTAGTAGGTGAGAACTCTTACAAACATACCCAACTCGTTCAGCTGGTTCCCAAAGCTTAGTCACCAATAAATCCAGGAAGTAGGTGAGCCAGAAAATATTTAGTATATTATCACACAAAGTGAGCCCATTAACCATTCCACTGTCCACCTCAAATTCAACTGTCCAACACTGCCATAACAAAGTGCTGAGCACCCGCAGCATACCTGTGGTATGGATTACCCACATTTAGTTTTACAGAGTTGGCCACATTTCACCTGTTAAGACCTATTACTATCGTGCAGTGAACTGGTGTGGTGTTGTAAAGCTGGTTGCATGATGAAATTGATATTACACAGGGATGTTAGAAGCAGAGAAAACTTTTTACCAATCTCATGTGCAAGCAAAGCACACTAGAAATTAACTCTGTTTTGCTCTTGGAATCCAGAACTGTTACAAAAGGATGAGCCCTATGGTGACTCGCATCCCCATGGTTGCAGATCATGCCTGTGGAAACCACACTCCAGTGGTTGGATTTCTGGAAGTACTGAGCGACTGCCAAGACTAGCTGTGGGGGCTCAGCATCCCTGGAAAACAAGCCCTGAGGCCTAGCACACTAGTTTTAAAAATGCTCAACACAAGGTATTATGCTTTCTCACACTGAAGGGATTTAAAGCTCTACATTTTTTATTAAAGGACATGAAACTGATTTGTGATGTGAGTACGTTTCTCTCAGAGCTCCTCCAGACTATATTCATGTATTTGAGAAAACATCTAGACCTGAAAGAGCAGATACAGAAAGAGGGGCAGCTTAATATGAGATACAGGTTCAAAACCAAACACTAAGAGAAAACCTTTAAATTGCTGGAAAAAGACATCTTATCACACTGTCCATATCTAACTTGATGGACAAGTCACACCTACTAAGGCTTATTGTCCAGAAAACTAGCGGTTCAACGCAACTTATGCAATGCCACAATTTACATATTTAATAAAATGTGAAATACCTAATTTACATTCTCATTTTATTTATAATGGCAAAATTGTCATTTGTTTCTGTCATATTAAATGCTTTGCTACAGTGATGGACACAAATAATTTTATCAGCTGAAAAACAAGTTTACTGGGAGAAATTATGGAGGAGGGTAGGCAAGGGGCAGCGCAGGGGAGGGGATGCTGTCTCAGACACATCACAGAAATGCTCAGTTAGCTCTACTGATATTATAGGTGCCGCCCCTGGCAGGAGTCCAAGGTTCCTATTTCCTTCGGGATCAGGTTCCGTCTCTCTCAGGGACTGTTTTTGACCCACTAGCTCAACACCCCCAAGAGCTGAGACCACAGAGGTGGCTCTGGCCCTGCCCCTACTTCAAAAGCCAGAACTGCATAAAGGGCCTACAGTGTGCTCCATCCCCATCATGCCCTGTGTGGTATCTATGCTGTGGGGTCTGACAGGCAGCAGGGCAACAGGCTCTACCTGCACACAGCAGCAGGGGCCTTCAAAACCAGGAATGTTTGGGTGGGGTCTCTACCTTCTTCCTGTTCAAGTCATCTTGTTTCCCTAGGAGATTGGGGCTCCTGAGTAGGAGCTCATAAAAGATCATCATAAAAAAACCCCAAATTAAATTCTCCTGGGGAAACAGGAAGCTTTACAGGCCTGGGACAAGTAGGGGAAAAAGAGGAAAACAGACAGGAGGAACAGGTCTGAATGATTCCTTAAAGAGATGCCATTGAGCCCTATCGTGATGGTTTAGGGCTGGTCTACAAACAAAACTTGCACCGGTTAATGAAACTGATGAAAACCCTTGGGGTCCCAATCATCTTATATTAACCTGATAAAAGCTACCTTTAAACAGAAATAAGAGTGTTCACACAGGTTTGCATTGGTTTAAGATCACTGCTTTGCTTAGATCGGAACATTCCTGTGTAGACATGACCTTACCGGTAAAAATCCCTAACAACGCACAGATTTTGAAGCTCCCAAATCCATGTGCCAGGCTGAGAAGCTCCAGGAGTAGGAATTATTTTGGGCAAGCTTTCTGGCCTGTGTAGTACAGGAGGTCAGACTAGATTATCACCATGGTCCTTTTTGGCCTGGGAATGGATGACTCTGTGTATAGGGGTGTCAGGGTTTGGGCCCCCGGGCGGGGGCAGTGAGGCCTAGTGGCCGGAGTCCCTGACGGCCCCCTTGTAGGGGTAGTACAGCCTAAGGACCAAAATCAATGACAGCCCCACGGCTGGGGCAGTGGTCCCATAGCCAGAGTCAATACCAGCCCTCCGGCTGGGACAGTGTGGCCTAGCGGCCAGAGTCTGTAATAATCCCCCTTCCCTGGGGCAGTGTGGCCTAGCGGCCAGAGTCTGTAACAATCCCCCTTCCCTGGGGCAGTGTGGCCTAGCGGCCAGAGTCTGTAACAATCCCCCTTCCCTGGGGCAGTATGGCCTAGCGGCCAGAGTCTGTAACAATCCCCCTTCCCTGGGGCAGTGTGGCCTAGCGGCCAGAGTCTGTAACAATCCCCCTTCCCTGGGGCACTGTGGCCTAGCGGCCAGAGTCTGTAACAATCCCCCTTCACTGGGGCACTGTGGCCTAGCGGCCAGAGTCTGTAACAATCCCCCTTCACTGGGGCAGTGTGGCCTAGCGGCCAGAGTCTGTAACAATCCCCTTTCACTGGGGCAGTGTGGCCTAGCGGCCAGAGTCTGTAACAATCCCCTTTCACTGGGGCAGTGTGGCCTAGCGGCCAGAGTTTGTAACAATCCCCTTTCACTGGGGCAGTGTGGCCTAGCGGCCTGCGCCGGACCCCCACTCAGCGGGGAGATCCCACCGCAACACGCTGAGTGTCTTCGGGTGGGTAATACCACTCCCTCACTATCCCGGGGTCAGTTCCTACCTGTGCCAGTGACGGGGTCCCCTGGTTGGTTGCTGATCCCCCGTATGTGGCTGGGTCCGTCGTCTCCTCAATCCCGTAGTGGTCTAGGGCTCCTGGCTGGCTGTGGTCGGCATCAGACGCTGAGGTATGGTCCTGCCCCAGCTCCAGCTCCGGCTCCTGGTGTGGCTGGGACTGGTCCTCCGCGGGAGCTCTCCCGGCACGTCCTCCTCCTCCGGCAGCCAGCCCAGACTGAGCTGTGCTCCCTTCCTTTATACTGCCTGAGCACTTGGAGCATGCCCAGTGCAGCGGGGGCGGGACTTCCGCTGCTAGGACGTCCGGCAAGGGGCAGCCCTGGCCCGTGCGGGGCCGGTCCACCCCGTCACACACCCCCCCCCTTAGGACAGGCCCCGTGGGCTGGTCCACCTCCTCGGCCTCCGCCCCTCCCTGCCTGGAGAAGAAATCCACGTTAGCGTGGGCCTTACCCGGGCGGTGGTAGACGCAGAAGTCGTAGGGCTGGAGCGAGAGGTACCAGCGCATGATTCGGGGGTTGGTGTCCTTCATGCTATCTAGCCACCGAAGGGGGGCGTGGTCCGTGACCAACTTGAAGGGGTTCCCCAGCAAGTAATACCGTAGGGCGTCAATAGCCCATTTCACTGCCAGGGCTTCTTTCTCCGCGGTGGCATAGTGTCGCTCTCGGGGGAACAACTTACGGCTCAGATACAGCACCGGGTGTTCTTCTCCTTCATGTTCCTGGGAGAGCACAGCCCCCACGCCTCCCTCTGAGGCATCTGTCTGTAATATGAACTCCTTCGTGAAGTCGGGGTGTCATAGGACTGGTTCCCATGCGAGATGTTCTTTCAAGGTCTTGAAGGCCTCTTCGCACTGGGCCGACCACCGTACCTTCTGTGGCTGGGAGTTCCTTGTCAAGTCCGAGAGGGGGGCAGCGATGGAGGCGAAGTCAGGTACGAACCGTCTGTAATAGCCCGCTAGGCCCAGGAACTGGCGGACCTGTTTCTTCGTCCTTGGCATGGCCGTATCTGTAAGGGCCTGGACCTTGTCGACGAGGGGATCAATTTCCCCCCGCCTACCACATACCCCAGGTACCTCACCTCTTCCTGTCCCAGGTGGCACTTTGCTGGGTTGGCTGTCAGGCCGGCCGCACGGAGGGCCTGCAGCACTTCCCTCAGGTGTCGTAGGTGGTCCTCCCAGTTGCTACTATAGATAACAATGTCATCTATATAGGCTGCGGCGTACTGGTCGTGTGGCAGCAAGACCTGGTTCATTAGCCGTTGAAAGGTAGCGGCCGCGCCGTGTAGCCCAAACGGCATGGTTATAAATTGGAAGAGGCCGAACGGCGTCGAGAAAGCCGTTTTCTCCCGGGAGTTTGGTGTCAACGGGATCTGCCAGTACCCTTTGGTAAGGTCCAGCGTTGATAGATATCTCGCTCCCCCCAGTCGTTCTAAGAGCTCGTCTATTCGGGGCATAGGGTAGGCGTCAAATCGCAAGATGGCGTTGACCTTCCGAAAGTCAATGCAAAATCGGGAGGTCCCGTCCGGCTTAGGAACCAAGACGATTGGGCTACGCCATTCGCTCTTCGATTCCTCGACTACCCTCATCTCCAACATAGTATCGAGCTCTCGCTTCACGGCCTCCCACATCTTTCGGGGCAGTGGCCTGTGGGGATTCCTCACCTTCTGGCCCGGGGTGGTTGCTATATGATGGCTTGTCCGGTCAGTGCGCCCTGGCCAGGCGGACAAAACGTCCGGGAAGTCCTGGACAAGTCTTTGTACTTGCGTCTGCTGTGCCGGGGTGAGGCCCGCGCCCAGCGTCACCGGTTTTGGGTCTGGGGACCCCCCGGCTAGGGGCCCCAATTCAGGTTCCGGGGGGGATGGGCTGATGAGCATTGCCTCCTGAGATTTCCACGCTTTCAGGAGGTTCACGTGGTATACGCGGGTCTCCTTTCGCCGCCCTGGTAGTCGGACCTCGTAGTCCACCTGGCCCACTCGTCGGGTGATCTCGAAAGGCCCCTGCCATTTGGCCAAGAGCTTCGATTCGGTGGACGGCAACAGGAGTAACACCCGATCTCCGGGTTTGAAGCTCCGTATCTTAGCCCCCCTGTTGTAGATCTGCTCTTGCGTTTTCTGGGCCTGTTCCAGGTTCTCCCTGGCGAAGTCGCTCAGTGCCCGGAGCCGCTCCCGGAGCCTTAGGACATACTGGGTGGTCCCCAAGACTCTCGTCTCCTGGGCCTCCCACTCCTCCTTAAGGAGGTCTAGGATCCCCCTCGGCTGCCTTCCATATAACAGCTCAAACGGTGAGTACCCGGTCGAGGCTTGCGGCATCTCCATTACGGCAAACAGGAGGGCTGGTAGCAAGGTATCCCACTGCGAGGGGTCTTCCTCCACGAACTTCCGCAGCATGGACTTCAGCGTTCCATTAAAACGTTCCACTAGTCCGTCCGTTTGGGGGTGGTACACGGATGTGCGGAGTGTCCGGATGTTTAGGAGACGGCATAATTCCGCTATCAGCTTAGAGGAAACGTTTGTGCCCTGGTCTGTCAGTATCTCCGAGGGAATACCGACCCTCGCGAAGACGTTAACGAGTTTGGCTGCAATTGCGGGCGGTGTGGCTGACCGCAGGGGGACGGCCTCGGGATACCGGGTAGCGTAGTCTATGATCACCAAGATGAAGCGGTTTCCTGTCTTACTCCTCTCCAAAGGGCCCACCAGGTCCATTCCGATCCGTTCAAAGGGTACCCCCACTACTGGCATGGGTACCAGTGGAGCCCTGGCCACTCCCTTTGGCCCGGCCTGCTGGCATTCTGGGCAGGATGCACAATAGTCCCGGACCTCCTGGTGAATGCCTGGCCAGAAGAAGCGGCGGGCCACCCTCTGGAGGGTCTTCTCGCGTCCAAGGTGTCCCGCCCAGGGGTTAGCGTGGGCCAGCCGCAGGAGGCTTGAGCGTAACCTCCGGGGCACCAATAGCTGCCAGATCGGGTCGGGGTTCGGTGGGTCCTGCACCACCCGATACAGGCGGTCCTGCCAAATCTCGAACCTGGGCCCCTGGGGAAGCGTTGGGTCGGGGTCTGCGCCTGGCTCGGGGGTGGTCGCCTGCTCCCAAGCCCTGCTCAGGGTTGGATCTTCCCTCTGCTCCAAGAGGAAATCCCCATCACGCTCCAGTTCCTCTCTGGTTCCTTCCATGGTGGGTTGGTCATCTGTCGGGGGTCCGGGAGGTACCCCTTCAGTTGAGGTCCCCTCCCCTGGGTCGTGTTCAGGCGGCCGCCCGAGCAACCCGAGGGGGTCTCGTCCCAGCTGGGCGCGGGGCCGGTATGGGGTACCCCTGGAGGATTTTGCCGAAATCCGGCCAATCTCGCCCTAGCACCACCGGGTACGCCAGTCTCGGGATCACGCCGACCCTGAGGCCCATCCTCCGGGGTCCTACCTCCACCTTCACCCATGCCGTGGGGTACGGCCAGATGTCCCGTGGACACACTGCAAATGCATCGGCGAGCCACCGGGACGGAGGCCGGGGATCAGCCCCTCCCTTATGAGGGTCTGACTGCACCCTGAATCCACCAAGGCCTGCGTGAGTAGCCCCTGGATCCGCACGGGGATAACTATCTTCCCCGCCGTTGGGCCCCGAGCCCTACGGCCTGCCACGCAGACTTGCGCATAGCTGCAGTCCATGAAGGGGCACTCTCGCCGAAAGTGTCCCTCTTGGCCACACTCCCAGCAGCGCTCCCGGTTCTCCCCTGCCCTTGGCCTCTCCTGGCGCGGGCTTCCTCCCTCTCGCGGGTATTGTTCCCCCCGGCCCAGGGTTCGGCTGGTCCGGGGTCGATGTTCCGGGGTAGGCGGTCGTGGGCCGGATGAGGGGCGGCGGAGCTCGAGTCCCCCTTCCTTGGGGTCTACCTTTGTCGGGTCTGGCCCTCCTGGGAAGGTTCCCGTCCGTCTTGGGCAGTGCCTCGCTTCCCTCGGCGGCCATATAGTCCTCCATCAGGCCCACGGCGTCCGACAGCATCGTAGGTCGGTGCCGGCGTACCCAGGCTCTTCCCCCCGCCGGGAGGATCTGTGTGAACTGCTCCAAGGCCACTTTCTCTGCCACCTGAGGCCCGGTCAGCCCGTTGGGGTTCAGCCAGCGCCAGCAGAGGTCTTGCACTCGTTGGGCCACCGCCCGTGGCCGGGCCCCCGCCGGATACGGCTCCTGGCGGAGGCGTTGGCGGTAGGTCTCGGGATTGATGCCAGTATGGTCCAAAATAACCGCCTTCACCTTTAGATATCATAAGGCCTCCTGGGGTTCAAGGCTGCGATAGGCGGCCTGGGCCTGCCCCGTCAAATATGGGGCTAGCAGGGTGGCCCAATGTTCCTGGGGCCACCGGGCCGCTGTCGCCACCCGCTCGAAGGTGACCAGGAAGGCCTCTGGGTCATCGTCGGGGCCCATCTTGGTGAGATGCACCGGTAGCTCGCCAGCCGTCCATCCGAGTCCTGTTGCCGCAGGTATGGGCCCAGCGGCGCCGGCGGGGCGTACCAGGGCGGCCATCTGCTGCACCAGGCGTTCCTGCTGCACTTGTTGCTGGGTCGCTAAGTCCCGCAAGAGTTGCTGCTGCTGCTCCTGCTGTTGGGCCATCAATCGCTGCTGCTGGGTGGCCATCTGTTGCATCAGCTGAGTCTGCTGCTGCTGTTGCTGGGCCGCCTGTTCTTGTTGTCTCTCCACCATCCATTTTAAAAGTTTCTCGGGATCCATCGTGAACGGTGCTGGAGTTCCGGTTACTCACTAGTCTGTAATCGGGTCTCTCAGCAGGCACCGGTCGATGTGGAATCGTTAGCTCGCTGGACTTGGATTGGGCCTCTCAGCAGGCCCGGATTGCTGCCTGCATTCTCCACCACGTGTCAGGGTTCGGGCCCCCGGGCGGGGGCAGTGAGGCTTAGTGGCCGGAGTCCCTGACGGCCCCCTTGTAGGGGCAGTACAGCCTAAGGACCAAAATCAATGACAGCCCCACGGCTGGGGCAGTGGTCCCATAGCCAGAGTCAATACCAGCCCTCCGGCTGGGACAGTGTGGCCTAGCGGCCAGAGTCTGTAACAATCCCCCTTCCCTGGGGCAGTGTGGCCTAGCGGCCAGAGTCTGTAACAATCCCCCTTCACTGGGGCAGTGTGGCCTAGCGGCCAGAGTCTGTAACAATCCCCCTTCACTGGGGCACTGTGGCCTAGCGGCCAGAGTCTGTAACAATCCCCTTTCACTGGGGCAGTGTGGCCTAGCGGCCAGAGTCTGTAACAATCCCCTTTCACTGGGGCAGTGTGGCCTAGCGGCCTGCGCCGGACCCCCACTCAGCGGGGAGATCCCACCGCAACACGCTGAATGTCTTCGGGTGGGCAATACCACTCCCTCACTATCCCGGGGTCAGTTCCTACCTGTGCCAGTGACGGGGTCCCCTGGTTGGTTGCTGATCCCCCGTATGTGGCTGGGTCCGTCGCCTCCTCAATCCCGTAGTGGTCTAGGGCTCCTGGCTGGCTGTGGTCGGCATCAGATGCTGAGGTATGGTCCTGCCCCGGCTCCAGCTCCGGCTCCTGGTGTGGCTGGGACTGGTCCTCCGCGGGAGCTCTCCCGGCACGTCCTCCTCCTCCGGCAGCCAGCCCAGACTGAGCTGTGCTCCCTTCCTTTATACTGCCTGAGCACTTGGAGCATGCCCAGTGCAGCGGGGGCGGGACTTCCGCTGCTAGGACTTCCGGCCAGGGGCAGCCCTGGCCCGTGCGGGGCCGGTCCGCCCCGTCACAAGGGGTATTTATGAAGTAGTACCTTACCTGTGGTTTAGTAAAATCCATGTCCATACACCACTGAATAAAACACTTTGTTGCTGCATCTAAACTCTTCTCATCCTTTTTCTTGCAATAAACCCGGATCAGCTGCTCTGCAAATGTCTCTGGCAGAAGCCTTGAAACCTTTTGAATGGAGGAAAATAAAATGTACTGTGTTTCTTGGAATCTAGAGCCAACCAATCAATGAACTTCAAAATGTTTCCAAATATAGGTAGAAAAATGTAAGTTCTCATTATAAAGCATAATGTGTACTAGAAAGTTAGGGAGTTTGACCGGAAAAATTAGTCTGTCTGAAGATAATGAGGAGCAGATTTTGGATGGACTGTGTTAAATACTAAGATTCCAGGTTGTGGTAAAAACTGTACCCCCCCCCACCACCACCACATTATTGCATAGAACTGCTTTCACAAAGTGTTATATGAAAATTTCCTTCAGAAGCCAGACAGGCATGTTCGGTAAGGTCTTTGGCAAAGCGATAGTTACCTGTTCTTTCGATATCTTGACTGCCTGGCTTGGGTCAGACTTGCAATAGAAACGAACTTTATCGATAGGGTTCTGTTCTTTCATTCCATAGTCCATATTGATAACCTTCATGGAGACAATTCAGAAATGGATACAAATGAACAAAAAAACGGTTACTCAACTTTTTTTGTAACTGTTGTTCTTCGAGATGTTGCTCCATTCCATTCTAAGTGTGCATGCACCCACATGCAAAGTTGGAGATTTCTGGCATAGCAGTATCTTGTGCTCATGCATCAGTATATCAGGAGCTGCTGGCCCTACGTCCTCTCAGTTTCTTCTTCTCTCTCCTGCCATCCATCCTGCCCTCTGACAAACAGATGCTAGGGACACCATTCCTTACCCATTCTGGCTAATACCCATTAATGGACTTAACCTCCATGAATTTATCCAGTTCTCTTTTAAACCCTGTTATAGTCCTAGCCTTCACAATCTCCTCAGGCAAGGAGTTCCACAGGTTGACTGTGCACTGTGTGAAGAACAATTTCATTTTATTTGTTTTAAACCTGCTGCCCATTAATTTCACTTGGTGGTCCCTAGTTCTTATATTATGGGAACAAGTAAATAAGTTTTCCTTATTCACTTTCTCCTTACTACTCATAATTTTATATACCTTTGTCATATCCCATTAGTCTCCTCTTTTCCAAGCTGAAAAGTCCTAGCCTTTTTAATCTCTCCTCATATGGGACCTATTCCAAACCCCTAATCATTTTAGTTGCCCTTCTCTGAACCTTTTCTAATGCCAATATATCCTTTTTGAGATGAGGAGACCACATTTGTACACAGTATTCAAGATGTGGGCGCACCATGGATTTATAGAAGGGCAATAAAATATTCTCCGTTTTAGTCTCTATCCCTTTTTTAATGATTCCTAACATCCTGTTTGCTTTTTTGACTGCTGCTGCACACTGCGTGGACATCTTCAGAGAGCTATCCACAACGGCTCCAAGTTCTTTTTCCTGATTAGTTGTAGCTAAACTAGCCCCCATCATATTGTATGTATAGTTGGGGTTATTTTTTCCAAAATGCATGACTTTACATTTATCCACATTAAATTTCATTTGCCATTTTGTTGCCCAATCACTTAGTTTTGTGAGATCTTTTTGAAGTTCTTCACAGTCTGCTTTGGTCTTAATTATCTTGAGTAGTTTAGTATCATGCCACTTCACTATCTACCCCTTTCTCCAAATCATTTATGAATAAATTAAATAGGATTGGTTGTAGAACTGACCCTTTGAGAACACCACTAGTTACCCCTCTCCATTCTGAAAATGAAGGGTTGCCCAGTGTCTGCTCAGATAATTTTGTCCTGGATCACAGCCTGCATCCGCTACTGTTATGAGCTGATGAAAGTGCCTGCGATCGTGGCGCCACACTCGACTAGGGCACAAGCATCATCAGTTGCCTTCCTGGCACAGGTACCAATCCAAAAGATCTGTAGAGCCACTACCTGGTCATCTGTCCACATGTTCTCATCTCGTTATGGGCTTACTCAGTAAGCTTGAGACAATGATGGCTGTGGCAGAGCAGTGCTGGAATCTGCAAGACTGTGAACTCCAAGCCCACTTCCGTTGATACTGCTTGTGAGTCACCTAGAATGGAATCGACATGAGCAAGCACTCAAAGAAATAGTTACCCGCTCTTTTGTAACCGTTGTTCTTTGAGATGTTGCTCATGTCCATTCCATTACTTGCCCTTCTGCCCCCTGTCAGAGTTGATCACTTGATCATTGAACACTTGATCATTACCAGTTAGGTTCACTCACTCCGGGACATCTGGCATTTGTCACTGTCTGTAGATACTGGGCTGGATGGACCTTTGGTCTGACCCACTTCGGCCATTCTTATGTGTGGACAAGGCGGATCCAGTGGACATTGTGTACTTAGATTTCCAGAAAGCTTTTGACAAGGGCCCCCACCAAAGGCTCTTATTTAACTTAAGTTGTCATGGGATAAGAGGGACGATCCTTACGTGGATTGAGAACTGGTTAAGAGATAGGGAACAAAGGGTAGGAATAAATGGTAAATTCTGTCTGCCACCGCAACGAACAACTGTGTTGACTAATGGAACAGCTTTGTTCTTTTTATGTAGAAGGCCAGTGCCCTCCTGATGTCCAGGGTTTGTGTCCTGTGCTCCTCATGTGATGTATGAGGCTTTGGAAAGATGATGGGTAAGTATATGTCCTGGCCAATATGAAACCGGGTAACCATCTTGGGCAGAAATGCTGGGTGCGGTCACAGCTGGATCTTATCCTTGTAGAAGGCCATATAGTAAGCACCCCGATTTCAGACACCCTGTGGGCTAATGTTATTGCAACCAGGAACAAGACCTTCCATGAGAGAAACATGAGAGAGCAGTAAGCCCGAGCCTGAAAGAGAGACCCCATGAGTCTCAACAGCATGAGATTCAGGTCCCAGGTGGGGAACGCGATCCTGGACATGCGGGTAGACACACTCCAGACCTTTCAAAAACCATGGCGTCATGTTGTGAGTTAAAAATCGATCTGCCTTGGAACAGAGGATGGAAAGAAGACATTGCGGCCAGGTGGACCTTGACCAATGACAGGGACAAACCTTGGAGTTTGAGGTGCTGCAGATATTCCAGTATCTCCTGCAGCAGGGCCTGCTCGGCCTGACTTCCCATTCTGAGGCCCAGCAAGTTAACCTTTTCCATTTGGCTAGATAAGTCGCTCTAGTTGAGGGTTTCCTGCTATCCAGCAAGACCTTCTGGATATGGGCCAAGCAAGCAGCAGCTATGCAGCAGCCAAGCCATCAAGTGCAGCGCCGCCAGGTTCAGATGCAAAAGGCTGCCATGGTTCTGTGACAGCAGATTCGGATAGTGGGGCAGCTGCAGCGGGACAGATACCGAAAGGCTCAGCAACATTCCGAACTAGTGCTGGTGAAGCCACACAGGGGCTATTAAGATAATTCTTGTCCTGTATTGCTTGATTTTCACAAGGACCCTGTGGATCAACGGCACTGTCAGGAAGGCACACATCAACACCCCCAACCATGGGATATGAAAAGCATCTGACAGGGAGCCCCTGTCCATTCCCTGGATTGAACAGAACACGTGGCATTTTCTGTTCTGGGTGGACGCAAATAGGTGCATCTGGGGAGTCCCCCATCTGTGGAAGATTATGCTGACCACTTCTGGGTGAAGCGACCACTTGTGGCGAGATGAGAAAGTCCTGCTGAGGTGATCCACCAGGACGTTCCTGGTTCCAGGCAGGTGCGTGGCTATTAGATGAATGGCATGCTGCACACGAAAGTCCCAAAGGTAGAGAGTTTTTTGACAAAGGGCTGAAGACCCGTCACTGCTCTGCCTGTTGATGTAATAGATTTTAGAGGTATTGTCCATCAGAACCTGCACCACCTTGGTCCTCGGGTGGGGCAAGAAAGCCTGACAGGTCAGGCGAACTGCTCTGAGCTCCCTGATGTTGATATGGAGGGTCAGACTGTCCTGCAACCAGTAGCCCTGGGAGTCCAGCTTGCCCAAGTGGGCTCCCCAGCCCAAGTCCAAAGCATCGGAGACCAGGGTCAGCAACAGGGATGGGATCATGAAGGAGACTCCCTCCAACACTGTCCTGAGGTCTAACCACCAATTCAGGGATGACCTGATGTGGTCCAGCACCCAGACTATCTGGTTCAGGTCGTGCCTGTTGGGAATGTAAACCAACACCAGCCACATTTGCATGGGCCGAAGATGAAGTTGAGCCTGGCTGACCATATGTGTACACGTGGCCATGTGGCCCAACAGCCACAGGCAGGTGTGAACCGTGGTGAGCAAGTGGTTCTTTACATGGGAGATTAGGTCTGTCTGACATGGCCTGAAAACACGCTCCTGGAAGGAAGGCTCTGGCTTGCATGGAGTTGAGAATTACCACCAATGAACTCTATTTGCTGGATGGGTGTTAAGGTGGATTTTTTCTCGTTTATTAACAGGCCCAGAGTGCGGCAGGTGGAAGGCACCAGATTAAGGCCCCTCTGCACTTGTTCCTGAGATGGGCTCTTGATGAACCAGTCATCGAGATACAGGAAGACCTGGACCCCCTAATGTCTCAGATAAGCAGCCACTGGCGCCGTACATTTTGTGAACACACTTGGGGCTGATCAGAGGCCAAAGGGTAGTGCTGTGAATTGAAAATGACATCTGACCACTATGAAATTGAGGAAGCGCCTGTTACCTGGGAATATGGAAATAAGCATCCTGTAAATCGAGGGCAGTGTACTAGTCTGCCAGATCCAGTGAGGGGATGACGGAAACCATGCGAAATTTCAACTTTTTGAGAGACTTGTTGAGGCGACACAGGGTCAGGATGGGTCTGAGACCCCCTTTTGCCTTTGGGATTAGGAAATAGCGGAACTAGAACTCTTTTCCTTTAGTTTCCCGAGGGGCCTCCTCCATCACCCCCAGGCAGAGGAGGTTCTCGACCTCTTGGACAAGGAGTTGCTCGTAAGAAGGGTCCCTGAAGAGGGATGGGGGGAAGAGTGAGGGATGGGAGGGCTGAAAATTGCAGAGTATAGCTCCAAGATACTATGTCCAGCACCCAGCGGTCCAAGGTGACTCAAGACCAGGTTGAATGGTAGGAATGAAGAGGGCTGAGGGAAAAACAAGGTGGATCTGGGAAATTGACTGGGGTGTAACTCTCAAGCACACCTTCTTAACAAACGCTTCTGGTCCTTGAGCTGCTTTGCCAGACGAGGCTGTGCAGAAGGAGATGGAAGGGTGGTGAAGACTAAAACTAGTGTCTCTATCCCTTCTCCTTGCAGACCCACCGAGGTACTGACCGTTGCCGCCAGAGACCAGTGCCTATATCGAGGGGACCAGAGTCATGACAGGGAGCGCTCCTTTGGGGCAGGCAACCAAGATCTGCAGTGAGAGGACAACTGGGGGAGGGCAAACAGTGCTGGTAGTACGGGTACTTGCACCTCCCCTTAAGCAATTTGCATTGAGACGTCAGAGACCATGATTGCAGTGACTGAGGGAGAGCCTCAGAAGAGCTTGGCTGAGACTCCAGAGATCTGGGGTGACGGGAAGAGAGCGCTGCCTTGTTTCGGGGGATTGGCAGCATTCCACTGCCCTCTGAGGGGATTTAGCAGTTGGCTAGCCCTCATAGGGAGCCTTGGCTGTTTCCCACGGCATGTGTGGTACTGACGACATGGGCGGGGGGTCTCTGCTCTCTTGGCGCCAGGGGAGCTTGGGAAGGCATTGATGCTGTCAGGAGTTTGAGTCCCCTATTACTCCCCGGAGACAATGATGGATCTTTTAAGGGAATAAGGGCCCTGAGCGGGGAGGCACATACACATGGCTCCAGAGTGGCTGGGTGGCCAGAAGTGGGTCCTTTGCCCGATGTCCCATTGCCCTTCTTGCCTGGTGCCAAGGAGCCATTTTTTTTCTTTTTGGGCACCAGAGCCGGGTGTGCCACGCGCCAGAAGTGTGCTGTGCACTGAGGCTGAGGTATTAGGTATTAGCAGGAAGGCTCAGAAGCCAGGTGGAGAACAGTCTCCATGAGGAGAGCCTACAAATGAATATCCCGCGCTGAGTCCTGGGTAGAAAATTTTTACAAATATGACACTTGTCCTTCACATGTGATTTGCCCAAGCACTTGAGGCGGCTGCTGTGGGGGTCACTTACAGACATAGGCCTGTTATAGTCCATGCAGGGCTTAAGCTCCAGAGACTGGGGCATGGCCTGCCTGGAAGCCCCCACAGCTACTTAACACTGTAAATAGTTAGTTTAGTTAGTTAAAGCCCTACAGCTAGAAGTCAGAAGAGACAAAACCGCTAGCCTTGCTAAACAAGGAAAGGCACTCTGACTAACCATCATGGGCGATGAGAAGGAACTGAGAAGGCATAGGGCTGGCGGTGCCTGATATACCGACACATGAACACAGCACTTCTGGGGATGTCACTGCCGACCATACAGATACTGCTAGGCAAAAATTTCCAACAACCATGCACATGGGCTTGCACACCTAGAATGGAATAGACATGAGCAAGCACTCGAAGAATACAGATTTTTGGGTAGTTTTCTAGACTTGAGATTACCAAGATTCTAACAAAATAATTATAATTAACAGTAGTTAGAAAATAGCAAAATATTCTAAAATATTTGGCGTTAACTAAAACAGTTAATCTTTATGAAAAAACTAAAATTTGTCTCAATTGTTTCATGAAATTAGTTTCACTGATGTGATGAGCTTCAAGAAATTTGTAAAGTATCACCTTAAAAGTGACCTGCAATCAGACAGAGAGGCATCCAGCAAACAGAGTTGAGAGAAATCTAAAGTGATTTACAGATTACATTTCAGATATGCTTCAGATCTGTCTATATGTAGTGGTAGCCCTTACATTTTAATTTTGCCTTGGTAACTTGACAATACCACTGGAATATTTTTGGCAGTTGAACCAAGACAATTTTAACATGCCAGTGCTGCCCCCACCCAATACATATAACTTTTCTATTTGTTTTCCAGAATATCTGAATTAAGAAAACAAAATTTTTAGGGTGGAGAGAAATGGGGCACAGAAAGCGAGAGGAGAGATCAAATCAATTTCAGCAGTGAAATACTTGCACAGAAGCATTTCCCTTTTTCCAGTAACTCAGATGTAAATGAAGGCATAATCTGAGGACAATGGGATTACATCAGTGTTCTGGAGGGCAGGAATGGTCTTGCAGAACCTTTAGTACTGGACTGGCCATTACATGATATATTATGTGCAGATGCAGTAAATGGGAAAAAAATGTTAAACCCTGATGATTTTTTTAAAAAACAAAGTTAACTTTTCCAAGTACAGCTGCTCTGAAAGGGTCTTGACCAAGGTTCACTGCCTGTCTACAAGAATAATGGCTTATTATAGGAAAACATTCCAGTCACAAAGATGTGGCTGGTCATCGCACAACCCAAGGGAGAAGGAATGCTTCAGTCTCTTTCTACTTGCCGATGTAATACTTCAGTTATATTGTCTTTATGCTAGTCTTAGCTGGAGGTGAAAGTAAGCCGGTATGGCGTACTGGCAACAGCCGGTGCGCCGTACTGGACCGGCTTCCTCAGGAGACAATTTAAAGGGCCTTTAAATTGCAGTCAGAGCCCCATGGCCGGAGTACTCTGGAGGGGATTTAAAGGGATGGGGTGATAGCAGCTGCTGCAGCCCAGAGCCCTTTAAATCCCGGCCAGAGCCCTGCTGCCATAGCCCTGGGGAGCGGTGGTATGGCTCCAGTGGGAATTTAAAGTGCCCCAGGGTTGAAATCCCCACTGGAGCTCCCCCAGGGCAGGGCTCTGGCGGTGATTTAAAGGGCTCGGGGCAGTAGCAGGGCTGGAACCCTGGGACCCTTTAAATCCCTGCCAGAGTCCCGCGGCTGTAGATCTGGGGAGTGGGGGCAAGTCTCCACCAAAGCCCTGCTGCTGCTACCCCAGGGCTCCGTGGCGGGACTCTGTAGGGGCTTTAAAGGGCCGGGCTGGTAGCGGGGTAGCTTGAGCCCTGGGCCCTTTAAATCAAGAAGCTGTAAGACCCCACCTCTTCCGGGTGAGGCTCTGCCCCTTGATCAGGATTTCCGGCGTACTGGTAAGTCCTTTAACTTACTTTCACCTCTGGTCTTAGGTAGCTATCCATTTTCAAGATCTAATATGCCAAGAGGACACAACCCCCATCCCCTCAAGTGCAAGTCTACTGCCACGTGGGCCTTAATGTATCTTGAGCACACGAGTAATGAGACTGCTGTCAGAGCAGGCTGATTCTCAATACTTAGGGCTTGTCTTCACTACAGTGGAGATCGAGGCTGCTGCTGCAGCAGGTGACAATTTAACTGGTCTAATGAAGACCTGCTAAATCGACAGCAGAGCACTCTCTAGTCAACTCCAGTTCCCTAAGAAGAGTGAGGTAAGTCCACTGGAGAGCGTCTCCCATTGATGTAGTTCAGTGAAGACACTGGGGTAAGTCGACCTAAGCTACAGCGACTCCGGCTACATTATTCACATAAGCTGGAGTAGTGTAACTTAGGTTGACTTACCCCAGTACTGAAGACAAGCCCTTAAATTTGACTGATCTAAAATTAGATTGCTCTCTACGGCCTCAGTGCACGGAGACTGGAGAGAGCATGAGTGTGGCACACAAATTATTATGCCAAATGAATTAGAGTCAATTGAGAAAACCAAAAAATTGAGACCTGATGAATGTAAATCTGAGGATGTTTCCACCATCCTGTTTAGCATGTTAAGCAAAGCCCTCGATCTGTGCTCTGTCCTCCACGGGGGCACAATGTTTGTAGCTAAGCAAGTAGCCCCAGGCTCCCCTGAAGATGATAAGAGGGGGGATTCTCACCTGGGGGGAAATAGCTGTTTGTCTGTAGAGGGTTTCTCCAAGTGTTTGTCTGTGCAAGAAAGCCATTTGCCTGTGAATAAAGTTCCTGAATGTCTGCCTAATGTCTCAGAAGTGAGTCTGGAATTAGATACAGTGCAGGAGGAACTCATTGGTCAGGAAAGGGTTTCTCTGAAGCAGGTTAAAGTGAATGAGCAGGTGGAAGTACTAACTGAGGAAGGAAAGAGTGAAATAATTTTAGCTGGTACAGCTTGTAAAAGTGAACCTGAAAAAAGCAGCAGTGTATCTGTTGGGATTGTGCCTTTGTCTGTCAGGGGTATTAACTTGCCTATGGAAGAAGCTACCTCAGTCTCTAAGCAGTTGTCTGTGTGCTGGGACAAGGGAAGTGAGGTCCCAAGCTGTGTGTCTAGTGAAGGAGAATGTGTGTCTGAATCTTCTTTATCTGTGCAGCAGACAAAAGATGCTTTTCAGCCTGTGATGGTTGAGAATAGTGTAGTGTCAGAGTTAGTTTTGAATTCAGTTAAAGCTCAGAAAGGGAATAGTTCTGAGTTTGTGTCTGCTGGGAAGGAAGGCTCTATAACTAGGTTTAATCTGGTTAATGTTTTAGCAAGATCCCAGAGACCAGATGATTCTAGTACTTGTATTTTGCCTGCTGCTAGTGTAGTGCAGCAGAAGGGTGATTTGGGTGTGTTACCTACCACCAGCTTGACAACAGGGAGCAAGGAGGAAAAAATTCCTGAACTGGTATCTGGCAAAGGGGAGAAGAATGACTCTAACCTCTTGTTCAGTGAGTCTGTGAGTTTGCCTGAAAGGGGATTTTGTAGAAACCCCCCTGATGGGCCAAGGATGCAGGGGATGAGAGATATTATCTCATCTCTAGACACTTTGAATGTGACTTGTAGTCTTTTGGGGAACCTAACATCTGATCCCCTGTGGAAGCAGAAGTGGGTAAAGAAAGGACAATGGAACTCTGAAACTAGCTTGTTAATGATAGCCTGGAAGCTTGTTTCTGCCTATGGAGATGCAAATTACTTGGCTGAATGGGGGGTGCTCCACATCAGCCAGGAAATTCTGTTAAGCAAGAGGAGAGCAGATTTTGTCCCTTCAGGGCAAGGAGGGAAAAGAGAATTTGATTTTGTAAAGGAAAAACTGCAAAGTGACCCTAGAAAGCTGAAATTCTAATGGTATTGACCCTAAGGCATAGCTTGACTAACCTAATAGTAATTTGTGTAACTACTGTGTTATTACCAGAAACCGTAAAATTGTACAATGGTCCTAATCTTTTGAAAAATAATTTGACCATGTTAAGAGGAATACATGGGAACACACTTGATGTTAAAAGGCCTGGTTCTACTAATGTGTCACAGTTAAGGCCTGTAAACAGTGGTGAGACTTTCCAAAAGGGAAAAGACATTCCACACCTGATGTGCAGTATAACAAGGGAAACTGAGGCACACTACCATATTGTTTCCATGGCTACATGCCAAGATTTCTGTGCTATTGACAATGTCAATATCTATATTGATTTGATGTTACTTGGGTTCCAAACATTTGCCAGAGCTTGTATAGGTAAAGTAGCTGTTTTCTTTAGCTCTTGGCAAGATCACATAAGACAAACCCATGGATGGGGGGAGGGGGAGGGGCTTCCCTTCACATCCATACTAAATATCATCCTCAAAGCAATGGTGCTGTGGAGTGAAAAATCAGCAGTCCTTAAGACCATGCTGCGAGCAGCAAACCCCAACCCTGATTTTAAAAACTGGCTCAGCAAATGTAGTTCTTAACAAGCAAACTAATGCCCCCGAGTAGGGCTCGTATTATTCTGTTTTACAGGTTATGCTGCCCTCCCTCACAACATCTTTGCCCACGGAGCCCTGGGAGAAGGTGAACTACAAACCTAGTTCGCCGCCTACTGGGTGCAAGAGGTCAGCGGAAACCAGTCCCTGTCAGCGCTGAGTCCAGAAGATTGTCTTGTTTGCTCCACTCAGTTCTCACCTAAATATCCATTACCCTTTCAATTTGTACCGATAGTTTATAATTTTTCTTCATTTAATACTTCTAGTGTGAATTGTTCTATGTGCAGTTTTTCTTATGCTAATACCTCCCTAACTGAACCCACTTTTAATTTTACCGATCCCCCTCTCATTAATAGTTCTTATCGTCTTAATTATAATTTTTTTTTGGAACCTTCTCTACCTCCTCTGTTGTTAGCTTTAACTCTGTTAGTTATATGATGTTACATGATAAAGTGCTGTTTCTATCCCTTGCTATTGAAATGCTTGCTAATACTACGGCCAAGGGCCTCTCCTTAATTAATCAGCAGTTACATTCCCTTGTTCAGTATAGTATTCAAAATAGATTAATAATTCAATATTTGTTACAATCTTTTTCATTTTCTACTAAATTTGCTGCAGTATATCCCGAATTTGCTGATAAATGCTGTGTTTCTTTGCCTTCTATTTCTCCTAATTTGTCCTCAATTGTTAAAGACCTGCAAACGTTAAGCTCTAATGTCCGAGAGTCACAAGAGTCCTTCCAGTTTTGATCATAGCTCAATTGGCTTGGCCTTGCGGCCTACAAATCTTATTTCCAATCCCTGTTTTGTGTCCCTTCTAGTTGGGCTCACGCTTCTCTGTCTTGGATGTGCCTTCATTAAAGCCTGCATTCACAAGTTTATTGCCTCGGCCTACATCGCTTCCACCCCCAAAGCGCATCCCCTCGTAGGTGGGTATGAGGAGTCGGACTCAGAAGTTTAGGTATTCGGCAAAACTATTTCGGCCAGGGCACGGGGGCATGTTCTGATGAGTTCCTGTCTGCATCCTGTAACACTTGCCCATCCTGGTATTGCCCTGGCCTCTTCTTTTGTCATTCAGTTTCGCATGCATTCTAAAACAATGTGCATTTCCTCACCTTTGGGGGCGAAGCCAGACTTTGAGGCACCTGCTCCCCTATTTGGTGTAAACATTGCTTGTGCCAATCAGAAGCGAACACAAACAGGTTTTGGGCCCCGTCCCCTATGACACTTTTGTGATGTCATAGTTGGTACTTATGTTTCTGCCTGCCATGTGCAGACAGAGAGAGGAAAACGAATCCCGTGTATCCGTGTATCCCGTGTACCCCCCCGTAACCAAGCTTGATCAACTTGAAGCCTCTCTCTCAGCTCACGTGTTTCAAATAGAGCTTCTACGTTTACCGGTCGTGTTACGTGTTGGTTTGTATTTGTAAGTATCGAATATTACTAAATGCTGCATCTTTGTAAATATTGTTAGTAGGTATTTTAGTCATTGTGTGTTTTAAGTTTCATTAACTCTATTAGTTAATCAAAAAACTGCTCCCTTACCCCTTGTAATTATCCCCAGTAAAACTTTAAATTGATTAATTTTAGTTGTGTGTGTGTGTGCATCTGCAGCTTGTGTCCTGACCCACACTCCCCTTGCATCTGTATAGTCTGTTGCCACGTGCAGCCTGGTAAATAACAGGACTGCAATTTTTTGGTTTTCTTAATTGACTCTAATTCTACTATCATTTGGCATAATAATTTGTGTGCCACACTCATGCTCTCTCCAGTCTCCGTGCACTGAGGCCGTAGAGAGCAATCTAATTTTAGATCAGTCGAATTTTGGCTACTTAGAAGGTGAAACTGCAAATGTTGGAACTGTTCAGTTTCATCATCTGCGTGAACTGCAGCGTGCCACAGACATGGCGTCACGAACAGGATGCAAGGGAGTTGGGCCATGTCTGTGGCACGCTGCAGATCACGCAGACGCACAACTAAAATTAATCAATTTAAAGTTTTACTGGGGATAATTACAAGGGGTAAGGGAGCAGTTTTTTGATTAACTAATAGAGTTAATGAAACTTAAAACACACAATGACTAAAATACCTACTAACAATATTTACAAAGATGCAGCATTTAGTAATACTCGATACTTACAAATACAAACCAACACGTAACATGACCGGTAAACATATAAGCTCTATTTGAAACACGTGAGCTGAGAGAGAGGCTTCAAGTTGATCAAGCTTGGTTACGGGGGGTACACGGGATACACGGATACATGGGATTCGTTTTCCTCTCTCTGTCTGCACATGGCAGGCAGAAACATAAGTACCAACTATGACATCACAAAAGTGTCATAGGGGACGGGGCCCAAAACCTGTTTGTGTTCGCTTCTGATTGGCACAAGCAATGTTTACACCAAATAGGGGAGCAGGTGCCTCAAAGTCTGGCTTCGCCCCCAAAGGTGAGGAAATGCACATTGTTTTAGAATGCATGCGAAACTGAATGACAAAAGAAGAGGCCAGGGCAATACCAGGATGGGCAAGTGTTACAGGATGCAGACAGGAACTCATCAGAACAGTCTTCACTACAGTGGAGATCGAGGCTGCTGCTGCAGCAGATGACAATTTAACTGGTCTAATGAAGACCTGCTAAATCGACAGCAGAGCACTCTCTAGTCAACTCCAGTTCCCTAAGAAGAGTGAGGTAAGTCCACTGGAGAGCGTCTCCCATTGATGTAGTTCAGTGAAGACACTGGGGTAAGTCGACCTAAGCTACAGCGACTCCGGCTACATTATTCACATAAGCTGGAGTAGTGTAACTTAGGTTGACATACCCCAGTACTGAAGACAAGCCCTTAAACCTGCAAAGGTTTTTACATTTAATGATTAGCATGTCTGTCTTCAAGTCCTCCTAATTTTATTTGTATAAGTATATACTGTGTGTGTATTTCATCACTATCATAAACAGTTAACTACAATTAAATACTAATTGAATAATCATCATTTATATGGTTAAATATGGATTACTAGCAAAAATACCCGGCGTTGCTTGGGTCCGTCGGGGGGGGGAGGAGGAGGGAGAGAGCTGAGCGAGTGCGGGGGCCGTTGGAGGGGGGAGAGAGCTGAGCAAGTGCGGAGGCCATTGGAGGAGGGGAGGGGGGTGAGATTTTTAAAATTTTCGATTCTTACCTGAAGAGGAAGAGAGATGAGCGAGTGCGGGGTCCGTTGGAGGGGGGAGAGAGCTGAGCGAGTGCGAGGGCCGTTGGAGGGGGGCGAGATTTAAAATTTTTTAGATTCTTACCTGAGGGGGGGGGGAGAGAGCTGAGCGAGTGGGGGGTCCGTTGGAGGGGGGTATTATTACATCATAACCATGTCACAGAGAACAGCAGGTGTTAACCTGCTGCCAAGCTGATGTGAATGGGCTTTAAAGAATTTCACCCCTAGGGGGCGTCAGAGGTGAGATTTGAAAAAAATTAAATTCTTACCCTGATTAGGAACCTAAAGCCTATAACTGTACCAAATTTCAAGTCTCTAGCTCAAACGGTGTGGAAGGAGTAAGGGAACGTACATACACGCACACACGCACACACGCACACACCATTTGACTTACATATATATAGATTGTTACATTTTATTTTTAAAGTTCCTTCTGTCTTTTATTCCTCCTTGAAGTTTTTCTTATGAACACAGTCTTGTGCTCTTAGAAGCTCCCATAAACAGTCCGCACTGCAAATCAATGGAACTTGTTAATTACTGACTATTCCAAGTCAGAGGGTTTTCTCATCCCACACTGTGCTAAGAGACAGCAATGTAACTATTATGGTCGAAAGGCAGCAATTTATAAAAGTGAGCTGGCATGCTCAGCATGCCAAGAGCTGTGATGTCAGCAGCCTATATCCCTCTCCCTTGGGTTTTCATGTGAGATGTCTCATAGCCACTATTTTTAGTTTTTTCTTTTTGACAATAGGGGTTTGACAGAACTAAAGAAAACAGAGATGAACCTTCATGGACTACAAGCCTCATTAGATGAAAAAGAGAATAACTGAAAAAAACAAAAACAAAAAATACACTTTACAGGTCATCTTTAACATACTTTAGAGCAGTGGTCCCCAACCTTTTGATGTTCGCGGACCGGTTGACGGGGCGAGTCAATGGTTGCGGCCCGGGGGGAAATTCACTTTTCACTCTGATCGGCGGACGACTGTATGTCCGCCGAAAAGCCGCAGGCAGATCAGCTTCATTTCTTTGATTCGCCGCGGTGGACTGTTCTATGTCCGCCAAAAAGCCGCCGAAGCCAGCCCGCAACGGAACGGAAGGGAAGGGAAGGCGGGAAGCCGCCGGATGCGGAGGCAAACGCAGCCGCGGACCGGAGAGGAACGCAGCCGCAACCAGGAGGGGGACGCGGCCGCGGCCCGGTACCAAATGCTCCACGGACCGGTACCGGTCCGCGGACCGGGGGTTGGGGACCACTGCTTTAGAGAACACACAAGTAGCCCCATTGCTGGGACTGGATGGCATTTTCCCATTATCTTTTTCAACAATATTAGTTTAGAAGGGCTTTGAGCTGTTAAGTTAGATTTGTAAGACAGTCAAACTTGACCTGAGTGAAGCATTGTTTTAGCACAAATTATTCCTAGAAAACCAGACTGACATCACTGGCAATCCAGACCCCCAAACACCAACTGATAGGTGAAAACAGCAGATATTGTTTTCTGCCAGGTCCAGAAGAGGTGAACTTACCATACCCATAATTTCTAACTGTATAACTTAAATACATTATGACTTTTGAAATTCAGTTTGTATGAAGGACACTACAGAAACTATTATATTTCACAAAAGAAAAGCCTACTGCAGTAGTTTTTAAGTTGTGGTTGGTCAACACTTGCTAGCAGTCTGCAGAAAACTGAAGGACACATGGTGCTGGGACCACCACTCATTGCTTCCACAGGCATTCAAGGCTCTTCTTTACAAAAACTAGTAGCAAATGTTACAGAAGAGGAATAGGAAGTGTCTTCAGGGAGCAAAGCCAGCAATGGAGCAGCTAAAAAAGTAATGCTTTCCTAACATTACTTTTCCATTGCCACAGGGATGTTACATGATGACAAATTGAAGAGGGAAAAGGTCTATGCAATCCCTGGGAAGAGAGGTACCACAAGAAAATCTTTTAACACATGATCCACATTATAAAAAGTTTTGAGAACCCTTGATCTATACTTCAGGAGTAATACATATAGGGAAACTGCTAGGAACCAGATATCAATTGCATACTCCACACAGGGATGGGAACGCACGGAGGTTATCATATGCCTTATATTGTCTCTGAATTGTGCAATTAGTGTGAATGGGACAAACTGCTTTCTTATTTTGAATATAAAGTGTACTCAGCTTTATTTGCGAACTTTTACATGGTACACTTGGCCCTTTGTGATATAGAAATGAAGACAGAGTACATTTTACATTAAGTTTGCTCTGAAAGGACACACTTACATCAACTATAAAGTCTTCAGCATTCAATTCAACATCCTGAGGTGCATTCTTTTGTCTGGAAGCAACAATTTTAGCTGGCAGTGTGTCATACTGCTCCTGAGAAAGAGAGAACACTTAATTCTATTCAAGCATTACCAGTTCCAGACCTATGCAACTGAACCCATATATTTGGAGAGAATGCTGCCATACAACCAGGTTGGTTGAGATAAGGCTAGATTACTTTATTACTTAAAATACCCGTATTATTAATGTAAATAATTCACCTTTCAAAAGAAAAGTTCAAGTGAAGATTTTCACCTGCATTAATAGACCATGACTACACCCGAGGATTGGTCACACGATCAGGTGAAGCTATATAGAAAGTGCCTCAGCAGAGGGAAGAGGGGCACCCTGGTGTCAAGGACAGGCCTTTTGCAGATCCTGTGAAAAACTGACCAAAATTTGACCACGTTACAAACCTCTGAAAAATATCTTTGCATGTGCTTCAGAGAGATTAATTAGAGTTTGGCACCTAAATTATATGAAGATTCTGTCTGTACTGAACATGCTCCAGCTCAGGGGTTGCAGAGGCTAAGCAAGACTTGTTTGCAGTTGCTACTTCAACTTGCTGGGGACTGTTGTGCGGTCAGGCATTAGAACTAAGAGCTGAGATTCTCTCTCCTGTGCTCTCAATACTTCCACTGCTGGCATCCAGGCAGTGAGGAGGTAGAAACTGCCTGCCTGGAATGCAGAAAAGACAAAGCACTGACCTGGGCATGGCAATGGAGGGGGTATACTGGTACTGGGAGCTGGCAAAGTTGCAGGGACAGGCAAGGAGACTGGGATTGGCTAGGCAAGAAAACTGGGACAAGCAGCTGAGGGGTGGAAATTAGTAATTCTGTCTTCATGGTTTGAATGGTATACAATAATAAAGGCCTGGAAAAAACACAGATAGATGAGAAAACAAAATGTTAAATAATATCTCATTTAGTATCGTCCATTCTATGCACTGAATGAGGGAGGGATCCCATGGAAAAAAATAGTATTTGACCATGTAATTAAAGATCATATCATAATGCATACACACAGAGACATTTATTACATGATTGATTGACTTTGCAACCTTCATCTTTTAATGTAATGTATGTGTAATTTCCTAGGCTTTTAAAAAGATGAAGTGTAAAAGAAACGTCATCATGTAGCATCACACTGATCGCTACACATTTTATCAGCAGACTTTGAACTTTTAGATCCACCACACAGACCTCTGCCACTTGAGCTAATAGAGTAATTGATAGCAGTAGTAGATTGTTATTCTCTATGTTGACCAGCACTAGGGGGATGAGATACTTTGCCAGTGGGTTTCACAGATTTTGCTGACAGCAGATGAATGAAGAATCTCTGGAATTCTGAGTCCAAGTCCAGGTTCTGTAGAAGTGTGTTTTAATAGTCACAAACTACTGTTCATTCCCTCTGGCTCCAAGCATGACCTCTTCTACTCTGTCCCCTCCAACCTATCCTTGTCCCCAGCCTCTCTCCTAACCTCAGGCTCCCTCTTCATTCTTCTCCCCAGGCCACTGGCCCCCAGTCTCTCCAACCCTCCCACCCCCAATATTTCAGTCAGTCTCCCCCACCATCCCCACAGGCTCCTTGTTCAAAACTACTCTCTTCTCTATTCCCCAGGATTGGCTCTTGTTCTCCAGCTGCATTTGGGTCAGATTGTTTCCTCCTCCATCGTGCTTGGGAGACAGAAAGAGGAGTACTTGGAGCACAGGAGAGTCTCCCTACTCTCAGTTCTGATGCTCAGAGGCCCCTGGTAGCAGCCATTGCAGGCAAAGTCCTGCTCAGCCCCTGCAGTCATGGGCTGGAGTATGCTCAGAAGAGGCAGAACCTTTGAACAAATTTGTGGTCAAAGTAAGCAAGTCTCTACTGAGCATGTGAGAACTGAGATTTTTCAAAGGTTTTCAAATGGGCCAAATTTGGGCAGTTTTTCTCAAGTGAATCTCCCTTCCCAATTTTCAAATTCCTGCACCAAAGCATACATGCAATAATAGAGCTTATAAATAAAGTATCTGAAGGGTTTGCAGGGGGTGGGGTGGGGTGGGGACATTTTCCTCTACTCTTTTTTATCCAAATCTCCTATCCTTTCTCCTGGCTTCCTCCATGTAACAGCCCTTCACACACTTACTGGCTGAGTTTTGAAGAAGACAGGCAATTTACCATTGGCCCAGGCAGTTTTAGGAATGATAGCAGAATAGAGACAAATCAGCAGAATAGTCAGAAGTGCATATTTTAAAAAGGCAGAAGAATTTGGAGTCCTCTATCAACAGAGATTGGATTGAGAATGCTGTTTACCTCCGTAATTTCTTTTCCTGGTTCAGATCGAGTCTCTCCTAAATACTTGTATAGATCACGAAGCTCTATTTTACGCAAAATTTCTCGTGCCTCAGCCAACTCTTTATTACTAGAGTACAGAATCTCCAGAAAGATGTTATCTGCGAAAGTTAAATACATTTCATTTACATAGCCATGTACTAATTGTTACAGCAGAGAGAAGCTGTGCATCTATGCACATATATCTATATAGAAAGCCTAACCCATGTGCCAAGAATGAAAACATCATTTTCAAAGTGTTACCCAACACACAAACATGACAATTTCAAAGTTACTTCCAGAAGAGTGTGGGCTGCCACAGGCTTTTCACAATACTATTAGCATCAGATTCAAAGAAGAGGTTTGCAGACCTCACAACCCCAGGACAGAAAGTTTAACAGCTTCAGAGTTAACAACCCTCTTTCATTCCAGGTCATAGCACATCTCAATTCATCCATTCAACATGCACTAGAAAATGCCAATCCCCAGCATTACGGAACTAACACAAGCCTATTTCCTAAGGTATGAAAAGTGCTGCATGTTACAGGGAACCAAAGTATGCCAACTAACATAGATCAAGTAGTTTTATTATGTACATAGATACAATGTCTCTGACTATGGATGCTCGCAACCAAACTCCATTTCTAAACCCCCAAAGAACAAACTGCACACTAGTGCAAACAGTGCTGATACATTTTTACCTGACACATGTCTTCCAAACAGCAGGGGAATAACTGGTTCTTTGATATGCATTGTCTATATGTACAACTTATTTTTTTCCATTGTTGGTGAGCATGTGCCCCACAGACTTATGCTTGGATTCTTTCAGGTAGCAATGTCTGTGTGAGGCTCTGACTGCATCCTGAGGGTATGTCTTCACTACCCGCCAGATTGACAAGTAGTGATCGATCTATTGGAGATCGGTTTATCATGTCTCATCAAGATGCGATAAATCGATTGCCAAAGGCAGTCGTCGAGAGGCGCAAGCTGGAGTCAACGGGGGAGCCCGCTGCTGACCGCTGCCGCTGTGAGGATGGCAGGTAAGTCGGCCTAAGATGCGCCAACTTCAACTACATTATTCACGTAGCTGAAGTTGCGTATCTTAGGTCGAATCCTCCCCCTAGCGTAGACCAGCCCTGAGAGTCCTAAAGGGTGGGTGACCTCAACCATCCCCCTCAGTTCCTTTGCTAATACAAAATCCTGGTGCTACCAGACGGGAAGCATAGTATCAGGAAAAGGAGGGCAGGTCGTGGAATATATAGACAATTCATCTAAAAAAACCCACAGTTGCTGTAAGATAAGTAACCATTTATTCTTCAAGTGCTTGTCCACACATATTCCACTGTTTGATTCACAAGCAATGACTTAGATTAGATCACAGGATGTGGGTGCTAGGAGTCTATTTAAACAAAGAATGGAATAGAGCTGTGGCAAAGTGAGCATCAGATCTTGATGATTCTATTATGGAGTAATGTTGCATAAGTGTATGCACAGAATTCCACTACCGGAACATGTCTCAAAGAAGCTGCAGAAGCTGCTTGAGCCTTGGTGGAGTGGACTGTAGTCCTCAATGATGGGTCTAAGGAAGCTATTTGAAAGCATAATTTAATGCAAGCAGAAATCCAATTCAGTCATCTCTGGGTTATATAGCCTAATGTGCAAAAGCTACAATTAACTGAGGTGAAGCCATGAATGGCTTAGTCCTATAGAGATGTATTGTGGGTGCTATCCTACTTAAGATATAGAGTTTAGCTTTTCCCTTGTTGGAATGTGGCTTGGGGAAAGAACACAGGTAGATGTATTACTTGATTCAGATGGCAGTCAGAGACAATCTTTGGTAAAAATGCTGGGTGAGCCTTTAAGGTACTCCTGACCCTAAGAAATATTGTGTAAGGGGGCTCCCTCACCATGAATGCTCGTAATCTCCCACCCTTCTAGCTGATGTTACTGCCACTAGGAAGGTTAGTGGCAACTGGAAGAGGAAACAGAGGCTGGGGGTTTAATGTATCCTTTGAGCCATCAATAGGTTGAGCTCCAAGGAGGGGGAGACCCCCTGAATATAGTGGAATATATGCACATATATGTGCCTTCAGGAATCTAGCTACTGCAGGGTGTGAGAATGTTGAGTGACCCTGCAAGAGGACGGAAAGCTAAAATGGCTGCTATGTGGATGTTAAAGGAACTTCTGGACAACCTTGAATTCCTCAAGGACAGGAGATACCAGTATATCAGGTAGCTGAGCTTGAGATGAAGGTAAGTAATGTTGATGAATCCAACAGTCAAGCTTGACTTCTGTTGTCAGTTGGCCTGCATGTGTGTGCTCTCTCCATATGCTGTACCAACCCTGCCCAGATAGCTGGCCCAGCAGACCTCGATAGCACTTCTAAGACCACAGACTCAGTTTGGTGATGAAGGAGCTCAGCCAGGTTTATTGCCCTCAAGACACAATACTAGTACCCGGCAGACTCTATGGAAACATTAACACATGAGGGCCCAGTGGCAAGGACTAAGCTCAGTCAGCCACAGGACTTTCCACTGCCCCCTAGGCTAGACAAAGACACGCCTTCTATGATATCTCTTTTATACACCGATACAAACAAATTACATATTACCCTTCTGATGTGGTTAGTTACCACCCTACACTTTGTACCTCTTGGTTCAAACAAAACATCTCCATTCATTACCCCGTCATCCTGACCTTATCTTTAGGAGGGGTACCGTCTTTGGGGAGTGTGTTTATACCATAACTTTATATCAGGGTGTTCTTGTATTAGTCTTCTGGGATGTATTTATGTGAATACCTAGTGACCAGTACTACTTAGGAATGTGTGTGTTTTAGCAATACCAGCCATACTCTTGCAAAGTTCATGTACTGGACAGCAAACTTTTAAGCAGGCATTTGCTTTGTAACAGGGCCTGACTTTTTGCTGATTTTGGTTCAGGCCTTGAACCAGGTCCCAAGTTCCAGGCTCTCTTTCTACTACAGCTTCCATTTGGTGGAGTAAGCATGCCTTGGTTGAGTCTTCTCTACTGTGGTTATGAATATTTTGTACTTTTGATGGGCAGCTCGTCTCTATTGCTATTAACCAACCAGCATTCATGCTGTGAGGTACAACAGGGAAGTTTGATCCAAATGGAGGATCTGTCCCTCCCTTTACAATATCACTTATGGTTGAAGAGGTAACTGGACTGTAGGTCAAACAGAGAGATTCACCAAGTCTGAGGAACAGAACTACTTCAGCCAGATGCCAGCATGGTCATCTTGGTGGAGTCCTGTCTGTTTCCCAATGTCTCCTGGGATTAGTGGAATTTAAGGGAATGCATACAGTAAAACCTCGATTTAACGGACCTCGATTTAACGGACTTCGGATGCAACAGACAAAATTTGTAAGAAAGTCTGATGCATCCGAAATCCGTTTGTCGAGGGCTCCGCCGGGGTTTGAGCTGGGGGCGGGCTGCCGCCCGGCCCCCAACAGCAGGCAGGCTGCCTGGAGGGTCCCGGGAGCCGGGACTGTGCGGGCTGGCTGCCGGCTCCCCGCTGCCTCCCCGATCCAGGCAGCAGGCGGGCTGCCTGCCGGCTCCCCGCTGCCAGCCCGCCCGGGTCCCGGCTGCTGGGACCCGGGCAGGAGCTGTCAACCCGCCCGCCCGGGTCCCCGGCTCCTGGGACCCGGGCAGGAGCTGTCAACCCGCCCGCCCGGGTCCCGGCTGCTGGGACCCGGGCGGGAGCTGTCAACCCGCCTGCCCGGGTCCCGGCTGCTGGGACCCGGGCGGGAGCTGTCAGCCCGCCCGGCTGCTGGGACCCGGCTGCTGGGACCCGGGCGGCAGCTAGCAGCCCGCCCGCCCGGGTCCCCAGCTGCTGGGACCCGGGCGGGAGCTGTCAGGCCGCCCGGCTGCTGGGACCCGGCTGCCACCCGGCTGCCAGGCTGCTAGCTGCCGCCCGGGTCCCAGCAGCCGGGCGGGTTGACGGCTCCCGCCCGGGTCCCAACAGCCGGGACCCGGGCAGGCGGGTTGACGGCTCCCGCCCGGGTCCCAGCAGCCGGGACCCGGGTGGGCGGGCTGACGGCTCCCGCCCGGGTCCCAGCAGCCGGGACCCCGGCGGGCTGACTCCCGGCTCCCGGCTGCCGTGATAAGTAAAACCTCGATATAACGGACTAATTCGGGCAAGGGGGTGTCCGTTAAAGCCGAAAGTCCTGTTATTTAATAATTTTAAAAAATTATTAAATAACGGACTTTCGGCTTTAACGGACACCTCCTCGCCCGAATTAGTCCATTATATCGAGGTTTTACTGTACGTTAGATCCCTGCTATGGTCTACTCTGAACCACAAGAGGAGCAATTCTAGTTGGGGTTTTAAGCAAATCCTCAGTATGCTGTCTACTTGGTACCATAGGTGTACTCAGTACCCAAGTGGCAGCAGTTGGTAACAGATGAAAATGTAACCACTGACAACAGCAGTAATTCTGGTTCTACTGAAAGTATTAACACTGTGAAGAATTCAATACCAAGACTGTCAGTGCTTGCAGTAGCCCGTACCACAGTGGTCCTACTGAAAATATTGGTACTGGGGCCTCCACGAGGTGATATATGGTGTTCTAAGCGAGACAGTACTGGGGGACCCCTTCCTGGGCCTTGAACCATCTAGGTCAATAGAAGATTCTCCTGTCAACCTAACGCTGCCTACAACAGGGGCCAGGTGGTCTTAACTAAGTCTCTCAGGGGTGTGGATTTTTCATACCCAAGAGATGTAGCTATGCTCATGTAACTTTTCAGTATAGGCCAGCCACTAGGCTTGTTACAAATGGACTAGCAAACCAATTGTAAAACAGGTGTGAATTATTGATTTAAGGATATTTACTTTGTGTATTTTGACATATGATGTTGATAATTTGTGTTTTAACAGTTTATGAAGCTTTAACTTTTTGAATCTCAGTGTTTAGTTTCAGTTGATTTTCAGTTTGCAGTGTCTAGTGGGGACAGTGTGTTGCGAGAGAAGCAGAGCCATTGACCACAGCTGAATCTTGATGTGGGGCTTCCCTAATCAGCAGGCCTTAAAAGGCTGCCAACCAGCAGAACAGGAGCCAGCAAATCAGAGCTGAAAACAGGGCAGTTTGGGAGAGGGTGCCTCTGTGTGTTTCTCTCCCTCCCTCCCCCCCACCCCCCCATTTCTTGACAGGAGTTTAGGAGGGAAGGCAATGACAGCTATAGAAGCAGCAATGATAGTGACCTGAATAATGGGAGAGACAATGAAGATAACTTGATGAGGAAGCTACAGCATGTACATTACTCTTGAGCAGGTACCTGAAAGGTGCTCCATTTGTATGAAGTGCTGCCTGATAGATCTGATGGAAGAGAAGATCCAAGGTTTGGCGCTGCAGCTAGAAACTATGACTGAATTTTGAAAAGGATTTGAGCAAATGATGGAGAGGAGAGAGGAAGCTGAAGGGAAACCTCAAGACTTGCAGATGCAAGCTGGACTACAGAAGTGTGAGGGCAGACTGTTGGATGAGGAAAGTGGACAATGGAAGCATGTGACTACAAGAATGAGGCAGAAACAAAGATTGACTGGCGAAAAAGAAATAGAACGGAGGAACAGGTTTGTTAAGTTGGAAAGTGAATGGGAGATGCAGGCTGTCATGAGTGTGAAGAGTCTTAGAGAGTTGGTTTATCTGTTAGGGGTTAACTGAGGGAAGGGCGGGGGGTGACAGAGAGCCCACCTGGAGGAAGAACCAGGAAGTCTCTTCAGTTCTGTCCGGAGCTTGGACTGACTCCATCTTTTTCAGCTATGAAAACTTTTTCCTCCTCTCTCCCAGATTTGGGAGGGATGTGCACCTTACTATTTCGAAGATTATTCTGACTGTGAGTACATGTTGATTTCCTAAGTTTTTGTACCTGATTTTGTACCTTTTCAGAGGGAGGGGTTAGAGAGCTCTAGATTTGTGAAGTTGTATTGTAAGTGTATACTTTGTTCTCTTTTCTTTATTAAACCTTTTTAGTTATAAACAGTGTTTGGTTATTCCCTTAAGTTGTCCTAGCTTTAAATGTGACCCAGTTCCCGGGTAAAGGGAAGTCCGTATGTCTGAAAGGCAGGCTCACAGCATGAGCTGGTGTGTTGAGTCTCTCGCCTGAAGGCAGGAGAGAAAGGCTGTAACTCGGAGATTGTATCTCATCTCTCCCGGTACAAGGGGGGGGAGGGTGAGGGGGAGTGGAACAGCATCTAAGTATCCCAATCTGTCAGGGAGAGGGAAAGGGGGCTTGGGGGTGTTTGTGTGCCAGGGTCTTGGAGATTCACACGAATGGTGGCAGCAGACCCGGAGTCCTAACTGGTCAAGTTTGGAGGATTTGGGGAGACAGGATTTAACTTAGGCTGGGAAAATAGCTAAAGTTAGGGGTCTGCAAAGTAGGAGAGACCCACACCCTGTTACCCTAGTGTTTAGGGGGTGGGAAGGTATAGACTCTCCACCACACAGGCAGTAACAGAAGATGGGGCAGCAAGAAAGAAGAGAAGAGTGACTAGTCCTACAAGAAAAAGGATGAGACAATGGACATAGCAAGAGCTTGGAGCCCCAGGAGGATAGAGAGTGACTCACAGAAGACTACAAGTGAGAACAGAAGACAAGATGACTTGCAGCTACAGCTAGAAAGAACAAAAGGGGGAAGGCCAGAGATTCGCACCAAAACCAGGAACAGGCAGGTCTATGTGATTGGGAACTCTCTGTTAAGAAGAACAGACAGGCCTGCCACCAGTGCTGATCAGGAGAATAGAAGGGCGTGCTATCTGCCGGGAGCGAAGAGACAGGATGTGGACCTGAGGGTGTACACCATCCTAATAGGAACAGGAAAGAATCCACTGAATGTCCTTCACATGGGAACACATTATACTGCTGGATTCTCACTGCCAGGCTGGAGAAGACGCTTAAAGAAATGGAGGCTCAGGTGATCTTGTGTGGGATTATATCTGTCCCTAGAGGACGAAAGTGAAAGTGAGACAAGACAATGATAATAAGCAGATGGCTCAGGCAATGGTGCTATAAGGAGGACTTTGGGATGTTTGACCGTTGGGAAGCATTCACGGACAGAGGACTGTTCTCATGGGATGGACTCCACATGAGAAGGAAGGGAAATAGCCTTCTGGATGGAGATTGGAACAACTGATTAAAAATGTTTTAAACCAGGAATTCAGGGGAGAAGGTTGGAGAGACCCATGTAATCTCCATGCCTGATTCTAATATTAAGCAGGAGGAAAATCCAGTAAAAAACAATATTGCAATGAAGAAAGAAACAATAGAGGGTAGGAAAGCGGGCAAAAAGATGAAAGATAGTGTCAATATCAATTACATTAACAGTCAGATAGGTGATACTGGCAGTAGAATGACTGTATCCAAATGGGTGAGGAATCTGGGTGAAACCAAGAAGAAACAACTAAATCCAGATGTTGGTATGCAATGCAAAAAGCCTGCATAACAAAATGGAGGAACTAGAACTACTTATGTAAGAAGTAAAACTAGATATTATAGGGATAACAGAAACAAGAATGAATAGTAATCATGACTGGAATACAGGTATTGAAGGATATGTGCTGTTTAGAAAAGACAGAAATAAAGCTAAATGTGGTGGAGTAGCATTGTATATTAAAGATGAGGTAGACTGTAAAGAAATAAGAAGTGATTTAATGGATAAAATTGAATCTGTTTGGGGAAAAAATTACTTGGAGAAAAAACGTAACAGAGGCTCCAATTGGATAATGCTTTGTTGCAGACCTTCAGGATCTGGTTTGGATAGAGGCCTCGAACATTTTTAGTTAAATAAATACTATTGGAAATTATGTAATTATGGGAGACTTTAATTTCCCAGTTATCAACTGGAGGACAAGTGGTACTAATGGTACGGTCCAAATATTCCTGGATGTGATAGATAACAGATTTCTTTGCCAAACAGTTACTGAACGAATAAGAGGAGAGCCCTTTTAGATTTAGCATTGGTAAGTAGTGAGGAATCACTTTAAGTCAAAGTTGCAGAAACTATTTGGAACCTGCATCCCAAAGGGGAAAAAATTCATAGGGAAGGACTGGAGACCAAATTGGATGAACAAGCATCTCAAACAGGTTATTAAGAGAAAGCCGACAAGGAATGGAAGATGATGGATCAGCAAGGTGGCCAGGGAGATGCCCTGCTCAAGCAGAGATAGGACTGCTTAGCTCTCAGAGCAAAGAGGTCTGAGAGAAAACCCTTAGAAATCAGGATAGAGACTGAGAAATGACCCTGTTCAAACAGGGAACAGACACAGATCCCAAAAAGTGATGGGACCAAGTGGGACCACAACAGAGGGAATGTAGCATCAGCAACTATTAAAGTACATAGCTGCAGTTTATACAGTGCCTGGGTCGGGACCCAGAGTAGTGGTGGGCCAGGGTCTCCCCTCCCCCCCAAGGCTGCTGAGAAAGTGGCCTAAGCCCCAAGAAGGGGATAAGAAAGCCAATCATTTGTTGGACTTTGTTACAACAAAAGGGGTTCCTTCATGCATTTGTGTGTGTGACTTGGCTGGAGAGCTGAGCCACCAAAGACCTGCCTGATGAGGTTAACAGTCAACAGGGGCAGCTGGTAGCAGAGAAAGGAAAGAGTGCAGGATAGCACCCAGCTGACAGGAGGCGACACTCACAAGAAGAGAGTGCACTACGTCACAAGAGATAAGTATTATTTCCTTTATACAAGGTACTGGTGAGATCTCATCTGGAATACTGTGTGCAATCATGTTTAAGAAAGATGAATTCAAACTGGGACAGATGCAGAGAAGGGCTACTAGGATGAGAGAAACGGAGTACCTACCTTATGAGAGCAGACTTTAAGGAGTTTGGCTTGTTAAGCCTAACAAAATGAAGGCTCAGAGGAGATACAATTGCACTCTATAAATTAGGACTGCCAAACGATTAAAAATAATAATCACAATTAATTGCAAGATTACAAAAATAGTCACCATCAATCACAGTTAAACAATAATAGAATACCAATTTAAATTCAGCATGGAAGCATGTCATCTGGAATTGTGGTCGAAGCATGACGGGGCATATGAACATTTAATATATTTGAATATATCTGGCAGTGCACGTAAATATCTTGCAACACTGGCTACAACAGTGCCATGTGAATGCCTGTTCTCACTTTCAGGTGACTTTGTAATTAAGAGGCAGACAGCATTATCTCCCGTAAAGGTAAACAAACTTGTCTGTTTTAGCAATTCTTCTTAACAAGAAGTAGGACTGAATGGACTTGTAGGCTCTAAAGTTTTGCTTTTTATTTTTTTTTAAAAAATACAACACCACTCAAAAAAACCCACAGTTACTCACCTTTGTAGCAGTTGTTCTTCGAGATGTGTTGCTGTGACGGAACAGGAATACTGTGTGTGCGTGCCTCAGTTTCCCCTATACATTTCTTAAGTGTCTATGTGAAGGAATAGGGGCAGACCGTGGAAGCAAGCAGGCAACGCCCTCTCCCCTCTCTGCAGGTGTCCATAGGTGAAACTGTAATTTGACCCCAAGTGGGGGAGGGAGGTCACCTGACCTGCCCGGGAAAGGAAACACACAGGAATGCAAGGAGGAGGGGCTGGAAGGGAGGAAGTTGAGCTTGGGAGTCTGCAGCTGGCTGGAGAGGGGTTTGAATCTGAAGCTGGGTGGGCAGAAGGGAGGCAGGCCCAGGCAGAGTCTGGACTCCCTTGGGCCCCCAAAATGGATCCAGCTGAGGGATTCGGGGGTCTACAAGCTCGGTGTTAGACCATGTACCTGTCGACGAATAAACCTCTGTTTTACTGGCTGGCTGTGAGTCACATTTGACTGTGGATTTGGGGTGCAGAATCCAAGGACTCCCCCAGGACCCCGCCCAGGCGGGCTTGCTGGGGGAAGCACACGGAGGGGCAGAAGATGCTGAATGCTCCGAAGTCAGACCCAGGAAGGTGAAAGTGGGTACCCGTGAAGCTCCTAGCCTTGGAAACAGGCTGTGTACGGAGAAGGGACCCTTCACCTGAAGTACTGTCTGGCTTCCTAGGGAGTGGTTCCAGACCATCGCCTGGGCACTCCATGACAGTTGCTCATGTCTATTCCAACAAGTGTGTGTGCACTGCGCATGCACGGTCCTGGAAGCTTTTTCTCTAGCTTTACCAGTCGGGTCAGCAGGGGAGACCCCTAGAGTCGCCGATCCGCCCCCTCCCCGCTCAGTTCTTTCTTGCCGGTACTCCGACAGAGGGGAGGTGGGAGGGATTTGGAATGGACATGAGCAACACATCTCGAAGAACAACTGTTACGAAGGTGAGTAACTTTTTTCTTCTTCGAGTGATTGCTCATGTGCATTCCAACAAGTGACTTACGAGCAGTCATCTCGGAGGAGGGTTAGGAGTGCCCCTGATCCCTGCTGTAAGGACTGCTTGCCCCACAGAAGCATCCTCCATAGCCTGCTGCACGATGGCATAGTGCGAAGAGAAGGTATGAACCGAAGACCAAGTCACTGCCCTGCAGATGTCGACAATTGGAATGTGCGCCAGGAACGCTGTGGATGTGGCCTGAGCCCTGGTTGAGTGAGCTGTCGATGCCAAAGGAGTAATGTTCGAGAGGTTATAACAAAGTTTGATGCATGATGTAATCCACGCCGAGAGGCGTTGAGAAGAAATCAGTAACCTTTATCCTTTCTGCTACTGAAATAAAAAGTTATGGAGATTTACAAAAGGCTTTAGTGCGTTGTATATAAAAAGCTAAAGCTCTCCTTACATCCAAGGAGTGGAAAATCCTCTCCTTGTTAGAGGCATGGGGCTTAGGAAAAAATACAGGAAGGAATAAGTCTTGATTTAAATGAAAAGATGAAACCACTTTGGGAAGGAAGGCTGAGTGAGGGTGCAACTAGACCTTATCTTTATTGAAGACAGTGTAGGGCGGCTCTGAGGTGAGCGCTGTGATCTTGGAAACTCTACGAGCAGAGGTAATGGCTACAAGAAAAGCCGTCTTCCAAGAGAGATAAGATAGTGGGCAGGTGGCGAGGGGCATGAAGGGAGGTTTCATTAGCGCTGTTAAAACGAGGTTAAGGTCCCACGGGGAAACAGGGTGGCGAACCGGGGGATACAACCTCTCCAAACCCTTCAGAAATCTCACCACAAGCGGGTTGCTAAAGACCGAAGTGCCCTCAGTGCCTGGGTGAAATGCTGATATAGCAGCCAGATGCACACGCACAGTGGAAAACGCTAAGCCTTGTTGCTTAAGGTCGAGGAGTTAATCCAAAATAGAGGATATCGAGGCCGAGGCAGGATCCGTCCCTTTACCCTGAGACCACAAGGAAAAGCATTTCCATTTAGCCGCATAGGTAGCTCATGTTGATGGTTTTCTACTACCCAGGAGGACGTCCCTGACAGGATCCGAACATTGTAGCTCCAAGGGGTTCAGCCATGGATATTCCATGCTGTAAGGTGGAGGGACTGCAAGTTGGGATGTAACATCTGCCCGTGGTCCTGGGAGATCAGTGTCGGGGATAGTGGAAGGGTTATGGGTCTCGTCACGCACAGGGACATCAAGAAGGTGTACCAATGTTGACAAGGCCAAGCTGGTGCTATGAGAATCAGGGTTGCCCTGTCCTGACGGGTCTTGAGCAATACCCTGTGAATGAGAGGAAATGGGGGAAAAGCATAAAATAGGCCCCCAGTCCAAGGGATTTGAAAGGCATCCGCCTCCGAACCCGGACTGAGGTTGAGGAGGGAGCAAAACCTTTGACATTTTCTGTTGGCCCTTGTGGTGAACAGATCCAGGAGGGGAAAACCCCCCCTCTAGGAAGATCGAGTGTGTGATGTCCAGCCTGAGGGACCATTCGTGACCCCGGAAAGAGCGGCTGAGCGTGTCTGCCAGCACGTTCTGAGCCCCCGGGAGATAGGTAGCCAGGAGATGAATTTCGTGTGAAATGCAGAAGTCCCAGAGGGCTAGGGCTTCCCTGCACAGGGGAGAAGAGCAAGCACCACCCTGTTTGTTTATATAAAACATTGCAGCTGTATTGTCTGTCAAAACCGACACACACTTGCCTTGTATGAGATTCTGGAACGTCTGACACGCTAGACGAACCGCTCTGAGTTCCCTGACGTTGATGTGAAGGGACAACTCGCTCTGGGACCAGAGGCCCTGTGTTTTGACTTTTCCCAGGTGTGCTCTGCTCCCCAGCCCAGGGCGGAAGCATCCGTTACCAGAGTCACTGAAGGTTGAGGCTTCTGGAAAGGGACTCCGTCCCCGAGAGAGTGGGGTTGGAGCAACCAGTGGAGGGAGTCCAAGGTGTGGTTTGGGAGAGTCACTATAAGGTCCAAGGGGTCTCTGCCTTGTCTGTAGGCGCCCGTTAGCCAGGCTTGCAGAGGACGAAGCCGCAGCCTGGCATATGGCACCACGTACGTACAAGCCGCCATATGGCCCAGGAGGACCATACAGTTCCTGGGCGTGGTAGTGGGGAATTGAAGAAGGGAATGGATCATACCTGAAATTGCCTTGGCCCAGGGGAGAGGTAGAAATGCTCTCGCCTGTTGCGAGTCTAACACTGCCCCGATGAACTCGATCCTCTAGGTAGGTGAGAGGGTCGATTTTGGCTCATTTAGTATTAGCCCCAATCTGAAAAACGTAGCTCTGGTTAAGGCTATGTGCTGGACCGCTAATTCTCTTGACTTTGCCCTGATAAGCCAATCGTCCAGGTAAGGGTAAACATGTACCTGACTCCGTCTCAGGAATGCTGCCACCAGTGCCATACACTTTGTGAAGACTCTTGGGGCAGTGGAGAGGCCGAACGGGAGCACTGTAAACTGGCAGTGATGGTTCCCTATCACAAACCATAGAAATCTCCTGTGACTGGGGATTATGGAAATGTGAAAATATGCGTCTTTTAGGTCGAGGGCAGCAAACCAGTCTCCGCGATCCATAGAGGGGATAATGGTCACTAGAGAGAGCATGTGAAACTTCAGCTTCCTTATGTAAGAGTTGAGGCCTCGCAGATCTAGGATGGGACGAAGACCACCTTTGGCCTTCGGAGTAAGGAAATAACGGGAGTAGTATCCCTCGCCCTAGAATTCTTGAGGAACCTCCTCTATCGCACCCAAAGACAAGAGGGTGTGGACCTCCTGTAACAGGAGTTGCTCGTGAGAGGGGTCCCTGAAGAGGGACGGGGAAGGTTGGGTGGGAGGGAAGAGAATTGGATAGAATATCCCACTCTTACCAAGCTGAGGACCCATCTGTCCGAAGTGATCCGAGACCACGCATGGTAAAAGTGGATAGATGATTCACAAAGGGTAGGGAAGGTACAGAAGGGGAAACTGGTGTGCCGTCCTCGGGCGCAACTTCAAAAGTTGGGCCTGGCTCCTGAGGGTTGTCTGGGCCCCGAATTTTGCTGGCCCTGTCGGGAGGAAGAGCACAGATGACCCCGGTTATTTCCCCTACTGCCCCTTCTAGATTGGTCCCGCCTGGGGGGAGCCTAATAAAATTGAGATGGGGGGGCGGGGGGGTGTCTGAATGGTCTTCTTTGGGGTTGCGGGGTATGTAGGCCTAAGGACCTCAGGGTGGACCTCGAGTCCTTCATGCTGTGCAGTTTTTTAATCAGTATCCTGGGCAAATAATCCCTGCCTGTCAAAGGGTAAGTCCTGTATCGTAGCCTGGACTGGGGGCGGGATACCGGATACTTGCAACCATGCCCCGTGATGCATGGCTATAGCTGTTGCCATTGTCCTTTTTGCTGAATCAGCGGAATCCAGGGCCGCCTGGAGAGCAGCTCTGGACACTACTCTTCCTTCCTCAACGATCGCCTTGAATTCTGTGGCTGAGTCTTTGGGGACCCCGTCCTGAAATTTAGCCAAAGCCGACCACGAATTGAAGGCGTATCTGCCCAGGGCGGCCTGTTGGTTTGAAATCCTCAACTGCAGTGCTGCCGAGGAATAAACCTTTCTACCAAACAGCTCCAGTCTTTTGAGCATCCTGGGACTTGGGTGTAGAACCCGTCTGCCCCTGACGCTCCCTGTGGTTGGCAGCTTCAACCACCAAGGTCCCCGGTTGAGGGTGGGTAAATAAATGGTCATAACCCCTCTGTGGGGCGAAGTACCGTCTCTCCACCCCCTTGGCAGTCGGTGGGATAGATGAGAGTGTTTGTCACAGGGTGTCCATAGTGGCCTGGATGGTTTTAATGAAGGGCAAAGCAATCCGTGCTGGACTGTCCGATGACAAAACGTCCACTATAGGGTCCACATCTTCCTTAACCTCTTCCATTGGAAGATTAAGGTTTTGTGTCACCCTACACAGCAGGTCCTGGAGCCCTCGAATATCCATAGGCGGGAGGCACAAAGAGGAAGAGGAGGTTGTAAAATGAGGTTCCTCCTGACCCTGAAGTTCCCTTTGGGATGGTTCATAGGGAGTTACTGCCTGGACATGTAGGGCTACCCTGGAGGATGGGCCCTCGACTCCCGAAGGCCCTGGTACCGGATCTTCCGGAGCTGCCTCTGAAGGCGGTGCCGTGACGGTAGCCGAGATAGGACCTCGCGGCACCGAGGGCAGCGACGCCGACACTGAAGCAGGGCCTTGCGCCTGATGAAACGCCCACGGTGTCCAAAAGGGCCACTGCACCGGACCCTGACCCTGCAGAGGCCATGACGGGAGGCTTGGTTGATGGGAGGAACGTCGGTGCCGTGAGTGATGGTGGGATCGCAACGTATGGCGACTATGACCGGACCTGGAGGAACCCGCATCGGATTTGGACAAATATTCCGATGCGGACCATGGTGGCGCGGATCCTTCTGGTGCCATGATGCCCTGTCTTTGAAACATCGTGGGCTTCCCAGGATGCCGCACCGCAGGAATCGGGGGAAGCTGCACCGCCTCCAACGGTACCTGCTGGATGGGTGCCAAGGAGGTCCACACCGTAGGTGTCAGCACTGTCGACGCTGACGGTACGGTTGTTAGCGGCACCGCAGCCGCCTGCATCGGAGGGATGATCGGTGCCGAGAGTCTGGTTACCAGTGCCAGAGCCACGAACGGTGCCGGAGCCATGAACGGTGCCGGAGCCGGGTCCCACGTCATATCAATAAGGTCCCTGGCAGCCTCGAAAGTGTCTGGGGTCGAAGGCATATCCAACTCCTCTACGTCCCCATGTGGAGATAGCGCGGCACCTGGAGAGGTTGGCGTACGCGCTGAGGTGGACGCTTTCGGCGCGGGTGCTTTACAGGACTGACGGCTATGTCTCGAAGTCGGCTGCACCGCTGAGGGCTCACCCTGGGCTCTACGGGCCGGAGAGCGACCTCTAGGCTTTTTTGACGGCACCGGCGATTGTGACCAATGCCTCCAGGAACCACTAGCGTGGTGTTGCGGAGATCGGTGCCGGTATGCCCTCTGATCTTTCTTCGGTGCCACAGGGTCTCGAACCGATGCTGGAGCACTGCGCACTGTGGTGGATGGGGGATCCGACTGGGACTCCAACGCAGACTCCATTAGGATCAACTTCAAGCGAAAGTCTCTTTCTTTCTTAGTACGGAGCTTGAAGCCTTTGCAAATAGCACACCGTTCCGTTTGGTGACCCTCTCCCAAGCACTTAAGACACTGGGAGTGGGGGTCACTGTTCGGCATAGGCTTCCCGCACTTTTCGCAGCTCTTAAACCCCGGCGCCCGAGGCATGCCCCAGTGTCGGAGTACAAGTATACTAACTGTAAACACTAACTTTATACAACTATTACTATTAAAGTATTAAAACTACTAAACTATGACTACAACTACAGAACTGATAACAACCATATACACGATACCACTAAGAGTGAACTAGCACAAAAACGCTGTTCCAGCAACCGCCACGAACGGAAAGAATGAACTGAGCGGGGAGCGGGTCGGCGGGGTCATATATACATTGCTATAAGGGCATGACTCTAGGGGTCTCCCCTGCCGACCCGACGGGTACCGCTAGGGAAAAAGCTTCCGGGACTGTGCATGCGCAGTGCGCACACACTTGCTGGAATGCACATGAGCAATCACTCGAAGAACAAAACAAATTCTACATTAGTAATTTACACTTTCATGATAAAGAGACTGCACTACAGTTCTTAAATGAGGTGAAGTGAAAACACATCTTTTTACAGTGCAAATACCTGTAATCAAAAAATATAAATGTGAGCACTGTACAATTTGCATTCTGTGTTGAAATTGAAATTGATGTATTTTAAAATATAGAACATCCAAAAATATTTTTGGAATAAATTTAAATTGGTGTTTTATTATTAACAGTGCAATTAAAATTGTGATTAGTTGTGACTTTTTTTAATCTAGTTAATTTGTTTTGTGATAATCGCTTGTGTTAACTATGATGAATTGACAGCCTTACTATAAATAGGGAGGGAGGGAGGGAGGGAGAGGAGCTATTTAAGTTAAGGGCCAATGCTGATACAAAAACAAATGGATATAAACTGACCAACAAATGTAGGCTTGAATTTAGACAAAAGTTTCTAACAACCAGAGGAGTGAAGTTCTAGAACAGCTTTCAAGGGGAGTATTGGGAGAAAAAAGCTTAATTGGCTTCAAGGCTGAGCTTGCTAAGTTTATGGAAGGGATGGGTAGGATGAGGCTGCCTACAATGGCATACGCTCCATTCATGACTACTCTTAAATAACTCCAAAGGCCAGATATGGGACACTAGATGAAAAGGCCTCTGAGTTACTACAAAGAATTCTCCGTTGGGTGTCCAGTGGGTGGTCTTGCCCACATGCTCCAGGCCTAAATGATCACAATATTTGGGGTCAAGAAGGAATTTTTCTTCAGGCAAGGCTGGAAAAACCCTGCTGGTTTTTCACCTGTCTTTGAAACATGGGGCACAGGTCACTTGATGGCCTGAATTAGAGTAAATGGTGGATTCTCTGCAACTTTAAGTCTTTAAATCAAGTTCTGAGGACTTCAGTAACTCACCCAAAGCTTAAAGCCTATTTCACGAGTGAGTGGGTGAGGTTCTGTGCCCTGCAACATGCAGGAGATCAGACAGATAGATGATCACGATGGTCCCTAGTGGCCCTAAAGCCTACGAGTCTACTGCCTACGAGTCTAATGTCTGATACACTCCACCCTCCCAATAAAAATCTATTTAAATTTTTACAGTTATCTGTCCAAATTTAAAAAAATCAAATTCTTCCTAGCCTACTTATAAACAGATACCCCATGTAAGCTGGCATGACCATGTCACCATCAGTGAAAGCTTACCTGTTAGCTTAGTGTAAGCTTCCATATCCTCCATTGCTGTAGAAATCTTGTAATGTTTTCCACCAGTGCCCTCTATTTTAATATAGGGATCTGCTTTTAGGAAGGCATCTGTAATCCTATTTTGAGACACAGGATATGGATTTGGTGTTTTTAAAAGAGAAAATGAAAAGCCACAATGTTTACAAATAAAGGACTATTAGCTAATAAGCATTCCAACCATGAAGCCAGAAGAAGTCAGTTATACTTAGAGTGGCCAGACAGCAAATGTGAAAAATCAGGACAAGGGTGGGGGGTAAGAGGAGCCTATATAATAAAAAGACCCCAAAATTGGGACTGTCCCTCTAAAATCGGGACATCTGGTCACCCTAGTTACACTGTAACATTTCATGTCTCCCATTGACTAAACCAGGCTTGTAACTGAAGTAACCAAACAGTAAATAACTGACTTTTCAAATAGTTAATAGAGTGCTTTTGCTTAAAACCCTCATAATTCTGATGAACTAGAAATCTGCCACAATGCAGTGCTTCTGACTGCATGTTTGACATTACTGTTTGGTTGACTGTAGGAGTATGGAAGTAAGTGACCGACACTCAGACTGTTATAATGTAGAAGTACTGCACAGCAGAACACACTTGGTGGTGACTAAGAAATTCCATGAATTAATAACTACATTGGATGAATGTTTGCAAAGCATTTTTTGAGGTAAGCTTCCACATAAGCTCCACATGGCAAAAAATTATTTAAAAAAATAGTTTTTCTAAAATAGTCAGGCTTTTCCTAAATTTTAACAGTTTAAAGACATCCAGTGTCTATGGACAAAAAGACAGTATGAAAAGGACATCTGCTCTATTACTGGGCTTGATCAATCTGCTGTCAACTGGTTCTCAGTGTGGTAGGAGAGAGTTCTTATTTCCTTAATTTTTTTGATTTATATGTATGAAGCACAACCACCACCATACTGCAGAACTTTTAAGTCTTGAGTAACTCAATGGAAATTAGCTTTCCCTACTTTATACCTTACTGATTATTTACATATTCCAAAATGGATTTACCATAACATTTTAAAACTAGTAAAGTTCAGAGGAGTGAAGTGTGGCAGGGTGGGCCTGACCCAGCCTGCCGCCCCTTTAGGAGGGAGAAAAGCCCTCTGCAAACCTCCCTGCAGAGAAGCCTAATTAGCCACCTGGGCTGCAGGGCAATCAGCCTGGATGGGTTGCACTTGGCAGCCTCCTCAGGGGGATATAAGCCTGCCAGGAAGGAAGCCCAGGGTGGTGGTATGGTAGTGTGGAGGAGTGAGAGAAAGAGCTGTAAGCTGTAGAGTTGTGTTTAGAGCTGTAGAGCTGTGTGTAGAGCTGAACTATATAGAGCTGTGAGCTGTGTTAGAGCTGTAAGCTGAAGAGCTGAACTATAAAGCTGTGTATATTGGTGGTGGGGCCTTGCACTGTGAAATAAAGAGCACTGTTTGGAGAAAAAGAAGGGTTTCCTGCCTGTTCCTGAAGAGGGGTGAGAAGGCGATCTGTCACACGTGGTGTCAGAGGTGGGATCGCTACACCAGCAACCCAACTGGTGGCCCAGTGATGAAGGAGACCCTGCAGTGGCTCGTGAAGCAGGTACTGGCCATGCAGCAGGCCCAGGCCGAGCAGCAGAGGTCGCTGCAGGATTTCATTAAGGAGCAAGCAAAGACCCAGGCAACTCTCCTACAACAGCTGGTGAGTCCAGGGGCAGGAGGAGGCATCCGGCCGCCGGGCTGGGGACTCTGTAAAATGAGCCCGGCGGATGATCCCGATGCTTTCCTGGGGACTTTTGAGAGGGTAGCCACCGCAGCCGGGTGGGAGCGGACCACCTGGGCCCTCAAGCTTGCTCCCTACCTCGTGGGCGAAGCCCAGGCGGCCTATATGGCCCCGGGGAATGCAGAGGCCCAGGACTTTGGAATTGTAAGAGCGGCCATTTTGGACCGGGTTGGTTTATCACTGGAGAGATACCGGCAGAAGTTCCGGGCTGGACGCAGGCGGTGCGGCCCCGGGCGTTCAGCCAGAGGCTGAGGCCGGAGGCCCGGTCAGGGGAGGAAATCATGGACTCCCTGATCCTGGAGCAGTTTCTGCTCACCCTCCCCGAGACTGTCCGTACCTGGGTCAGAAGGCACCAGCCAGAGACGGTGGAGTCTGCGGTGCGCCTGACCGAGTACGTGGAGGCAGAGGGTCCTCGGGGAGAGGACCAGCCGCGACGGGTCCGGGACGTGAGGCGTCGGCCCATGGACTCCCCCCAAGCTAGAGGGGAAAGGACTGATGGGGAGCCCAGAGGGGTGCCAGAGACAGTGGCCCAGCTTACCTGCTGGCAGTGCAGGAAGCCAGGACACGTTAAGCGAGACTGCCCAGTCATGGAGTCTCTGAACATTCGGGAAAGCTCAGGGAAGCTGGGGGTCAATTCTCTCAAAAATTGCCCAAGCTTGTCTGTTTTTCCACTCACCTCCCTGACTGGTGTGGGTGGACTGAGGTTTGGGGGCGGAAGCCGCGGAAGGGGATACCCACTCTGCGGGTGCAGGTGGGGAGGAAGTCCCACCAGGGGGTGGTGGATTCCGCCTCCCCCTACACGCTCGTCCGGAGAGCGTTGATCCGCCCCGAGTGGCTGATCCCAGGGGCGACTATGGACCTGCAGTGTGTCCACGGGGACAGGAAGTCCTGTCGGGTGGCCCAGGTCCCCCTAGAGATCAGCGGTTGTTTTCGCTGGAAGCGGGTCGGGGTGCAAGAGGGGTTACCTTGCCCCGTGATCATTGGGCGGGACTGGGGCCCAGTGGGAGGTACGAGGCCCCGGGCTGCCCCGAGGCCGAGCGTGCGAACCTGTACGGGGGGTTCGGCCAAGCGAAGGGGCGGGTCTCAGCCCAATAACCCAGCGAAGGGTCTAGCTAGCCCTGAACGATTGAGACCAGGGCAGGAGGATCCCCGGGAAGCCTGTTTGGGGGAAGTCGGGGATAACCCCCCCCGACCTAGTGGACCCAGATCCCCCTGAGGGCCCCGGTGAAGTAAGGCCAGAAGAGGAAGCCCCGAGCTCAAGTAAGAGCCAGGGGGAAACTGAGGCAGGGGAAGTGGCCCCTAGTCTCAAGGCCCAGACTGGCCAGGGGTTGAATATGCAGAAGCCTTATGACCACGCAGCGGTGGTAAAGGAAATAAGAAGGAAAAACATGAGGGCCTTTCTAGAGCTAATCAAAGGCTTGAAGGGTCCGAGCCAGCCCGATGGGGCTAGGCTAAGGGGGGAGGTGTGTGGCAGGGTGGGCCTGACCCAGCCTGCCGCCCCTTTAAGAGGGAGAAAAGCCCTCTGCAAACCTCCCTGCAGAGAAGCCTAATTAGCCACCTGGGCTGCAGGGCAATCAGCCTGGATGGGTTGCACCTGGCAGCCTCCTCAGGGGGATATAAGCCTGCCAGGAAGGAAGCCCAGGGTGGTGGTATGGTAGTGTGGAGGAGTGAGAGAAAGAGCTGTAAGCTGTAGAGCTGTGTTTAGAGCTGTAGAGCTGTGTGTAGAGCTGAACTATATAGAGCTGTGTAGAGCTGTGAGCTGTGTTAGAGCTGTAAGCTGAAGAGCTGAACTATAAAGCTGTGTATATTGGTGGTGGGGCCTTGCACTGTGAAATAAAGAGCACTGTTTGGAGAAAAAGAAGGGTTTCCTGCCTGTTCCTGAAGAGGGGTGAGAAGGCGATCTGTCACAGAAGCTACAGTAGACTCTCAATTATCCAGGATTGGGTTAACCAGGACGTGGATTAAACAGGATGTAAAAATATATATTTATACACACACGCAGGGCCAGCTCTGGCTTTGCTGCCGCCCCAAGCACACACAAAACACGCTCCCACCAGGGCGCAGGGCAGCCAGTGAACCAACATCCCTTCCCCCCGGCGCAGGGTGGCTGGTGAACCAACCCCCCCCCCCCTATTTCCTATGGATTATCCAAAATTTTATTGACTACGATTAATTTTTTTCCTATCATCCGGGATAATCAAGAGTCTACTGTATTTCTAGCAGCTGGAAATCTATTGGGCTCAGATGGTGTCTATTTCAAAAAAAATCAGTTTAAGTCATTTAAACAAAATCAATCTAGAACCAAAAAGGCAGAAGACTATATAGCCAAATTGCCTTAGTGTAATGCAGGGGTCTCAAACTCAATTTACTTGGGGGCCGCTGGAGGCAGAGTTTGGGTGAGGCTGGGCCGCATCGGGTATTCCACGAGAAAAGCTTTGTTTAAAAAATTCCAATCTTCTCAAATGTCTTTATTTTTATTTTTTTAACACAAAATAAGATGAAAAAATAAATAAATTAAGAATTAATAAGTAAATAAGTAAATAAATCAGTAATAAATAAATAAAATAATAATAATTAGATTTCTCTAGTCAGCAACTATGTGTGGTTTCTTCAGTCTTCTATATCTGCTGTATTCAGATTTAAACGTCTTTATTAACAGTTCTTTAACCTCAATGGGTTCTTCTGAACATGGCTTCTCTTGCCTACTCCTTGCTGCTAGAGACCTGGCAGCGCTTCCTCTCGCATAGCTGAGCCACATTTGTCTTGAGGGAGGAAGCAGTTGAGACCCTCAGTATGGCTTGAAGATGATCATCAGTAAGTCTGGACCTGTACTTGGACTTATTGAAGTTCAAGGTGGAGAAGAGCTTTTCACACAAGTATGTGCTCCCAAAAAGGCACATGGTCCGCTTGAACATTCGGGAAAGCTCAGGGAAGCTGGGGGTCAATTCTCTCAAAAATTGCCCAAGCTTGTCTGCTTTTCCACTCACCTCCCTGAACTTGGCTTTGAGGTCAGAGTTGCACTGCAGGTCAATGAGCTCCATTTGAAGCACAGGAGGGGCATCTTGCACATCAAAGGAGAAGGGGTCCGCAAAAATTTGAAATGTGGCTCTGTGCGTCTTGAAGTCTGCAAATCTGTGATCAAATTCCTCCTGTAGCTTCAAAATGGCATCAACATACTTCTCACCACTGAATGGTGTGCCTGCATCCACGAGTGCCTTGCATGCTGGGAAATGGCAAAGGTTTGTCTGAGAGAGCTGGGCTTTCCATAACACAAGTTTTGTGGAGAATGCTCTCACGTAGTCATAGGCAGCACTGACGAGTTGCCCCTGGCCTTGTAGCTTCTTGTTCAGTACATTACGCTCATGTGTGATATCAACAAGAAAAGCTAAGTCCATGAGCCATTTGGGATCACTTAGCTCAGGAACAGCCACCCCATCCTTCTCCATGAAGGCTTTCACTTCTGGTCTCAACTCAAAAAATCTCTTCAAGGCGTTTCCCCTGCTGAGCCAACGTACCTCGGTGAAGTAGAGCACATCCCCATATTCTGACTCTATTTCCTCTAAAAAAGCACAGAACCTTCGGTGCTTTAAGCCCCTGGATCTGATTTGGTTGATGCATTTCACAACAACAGACATCACATTGTCAAACTTCAGGCATTTGCTGCAAAGGGCCTGCTGATGGATAATGCAGTGCAGAGCAATTGCCTCCTCTACACCCTCCTCTTCCAGTTTTTTTTGAACAAGGGCCACCAGTCCATTTTTCCTCCCTGTCATTGATGGCGCTCCATCGGTTGTTATTCCAACAAACCTCTTCCATGGCAAACCGGCATTCTCAATGGCATCACACAGCTGGTGAAATATCTCCTGAGCAGTGGTCTGGCCATGCATTGGAAGTACTGTGAGCAACTCCTCTATCACTTCAAAATTGTCATCAATACCACGGACATACATTGCGAGCTGGGCAGTGTCTCTGATGTCTGTGGTCTCATCAAGAGCGACTGAGTATACACTGAAATATTTGGCTTTCTCACACAGTTGATCATAAATGTTACTTGACAGGTCAGAAATGCGCTCTGCTACGGTGTTGGCAGAAAGGCTGATGTTGCTAAACTGACCTTTCTTTTCCGGACAGACTATACTTGCAGCCTGTAATATGCACTTTTTGATGAATTCACCTTCTGTGAATGGCTTTCCCGCCTTAGCAATCATCTCACTAACCACGTAGCTAGCTTCGACTGCTGCATTATTCTCTTTGGTTGCTTTCTTGAAGAAATCTTGTTGCCTCAGTAGACATGTTTTAAGATTTGTAACCCGGTTGGCTCTCTCATCTCCCTGGTATTTTGCATACTCCTCAGCATGTCTAGTTGTGTAATGACGTTTCAAATTGTATTCCTTGTGCACCGCAACTTTCTCTGTGCAAATAAGACATGTCGGGGTGCCCCTGTGCTCAACAAAGAAATATTGCATCTCCCACTTTTCCTGGAATTGTCTGTGCTCATCATCAACCTTTCTCTTCACTGCAGGCTTTGAAAAAGACATGTTTGGGGCTGTGGAATATGTTTTAATTCCACTTGGTGTCAGCACCAGTGGCAGGTTTCAAATCCATGAATGGCCCAGGAGGAGTGAGGGGCTCTAGCTGTGAAGTGGCCGGCCCCTGTTCAGAACAAATGGGTTCTGTGTGCATCAGAACGACCTTGCTCCTGCCCCAAGCAGATCCTAGAGCGGAGACCAGCATCTCAAATGCCTGCACTCTGCACCTGGGCAGCCTGGGGGATTCCAATCCTTCTCCAGCGCTTCTATGCAAGCCATTACACTTGGTTTCTTTAATGCTCTTCGATTCCTGCCTGGTGCACTAGCCAGGCTGATTTAGGCTAGAGCACAGTGTACAGGGCACGAGCACTGCCTGCTCTTGACTGAAGCAGCAGGGACCTGACCCAGCCCTGTGCCCATGGCGATGCATGTTCTCCCCCATGCAGACAGCTGCTCCCCAGGAGAACAAGGGCACCTAAACCCACACCGGGAAATTCCCTTTATCTCAAAGCTGTTGCAGCCAATACAGGGAATTCTTTATCTGTTAAGATGAGGTCTAATAGAGACTGACCACAGCACTGGATGTATGATAACTTAGGTACAAGTGATTTTGAGCTATGTGCAGTCCAAATAAAGTCTAGAGCAGTAATATAGGGGGGGGAAAAAAACCTCTGTTTCAGTTTGTTTCTCTGCTTGCAGGAAGCCCGGTCGATGTCCTGCCTCCCGCCCCCCCCCCCTCCTCCTCCCCCGCTCCCGAGCAGCAACGCTGCTGTAACTCTGTTTCAGTTTGTTTCTCTGCTTGCAGGAAGCCCGGTCGATGTCCTGCCTCCCGCCCCCCCCTCCCCCTCCCCCTCCCCCGCTCCCGAGCAGCAACGCTGCTGTAACTCTGTTTCAGTTTGTTTCTCTGCTTGCATGAAGCCCGGTCGATGTCCCGCCCCCAAGAGCCAACGTGATTGGTAGGTTCGTTCAAGTGCCATTCATATAAAACTCACGGGCCGCACTAACATTAAACTTTCATATTAAGGTGGGGGGCCACAAAATATCATCTCGCGGGCCGCAATTGGCCCGCGGGCCGCGAGTTTGAGACCCCTGGTGTAATGAATGACCAAGGCACGCTCAGAGATTAGGGTACAGATAGAGTCCTGTAAAACTGAATACAGAAAACTTCATTTGTGCCTTTTACAGAGGCACAAACATGTGCTTGGTTTCACAGAAGTCCTAACTGAAGATTTTCACTCATCTCAGCAACTCACCACGAATAAAGCTAAGATTTTGTCCCCAGACATTTTAGTAAAAGTCAGGGACTCGCCACGGGCAATAAAAAAAAATTCACGGAAGCCCTTGACCTATCCCTGACTTTTATTAAAAATATCCATGACAAAAAGGGGAGCTGTGTAGTCCCTATACCACCCAGGGCAGCTGGGCAGCTGCGGGGGCCCTCACTCAGAGCTCCAGGGTACCCCTGCCACCATCGGCAGCTCAGAGCTCCCGAGGGCCCTCACTGCTTGTGGCTGCTGGGAGTTGCAGGATACCCCCAGCACCTGCAGTGGCTCAGAGCTCCAGAGAGCCCCCTGGGGGGTACCCAGCAGCCCCTGGCCTCTGCAGGGACCCTGCAGCTCCCAGCAGCCATAGGCTGAAAATCATAGCCTTAACCATGAACAATCAAAATACACAATAGACACTTACATTGTTTCAATGATGTTGCCAACCTTGTGCTGGTAAGCTCTGCGGTGCAAACAATTCCGTGTATGGAACATGTCATAAAGATTTCCAACCTCCTGCAACAAAAGATGAAGTTACCTTTTATTTGTATATTAACTCAAGTCAACTGGATACTGCACTGAGGATTCAAAGAAAATAACTGTCTCAGTTCAGTTTCCACTATATAACAGAATGGGTGATTTTCACCATTCTGAAGTCAGGAGCAGCTTTCTACCCACATCATTACAAATCCAGGTGTACAGTCCCATTTTTACTGTGCTTTTTCCACTCTAGCTTCTGTAGTTGTGATTAAAAGAGATTGTAAAGTTACTAATTAACAAAAAGGATGCATTTTAAAAAATAATTTTGAAGGTATCAAATACTACACTCTAAACAATGCAAAAGAAAAAAGCGTTGCCACTGAAAGTTGTATTGGACAGATTTATGCCTGATGCTTTACAAAATGATCAGCATCATAATCATGGACACTATGAACATGCAATAAGTGTGAAATCTCCCTGCTGGAAGTAGTCTATTGTAAGCTATGGCTATTCCTTTGATGGCTACATCCTACTTTTAACAGTCTTTAATATTTTAAACAAACTGTTTCATGTTTATAAAGCAGACAGTACATTTTTCTGATGTTAAATCCAGAATAAAGTGTAGTCAATGGTTACAGTCCTGGACATTTGGCTGCTGCACCATTAAACTTACAAATGATTTTACTTTTCAGCCAGATGGTTACCGTGAGCAATAAGATCAGAAATACCATCTGAGATTATTTTTTGTAGCTACTCTTCTAGAAATACTCAAACAGTAAAGAAAATAACCTCTAAATTAAAGGAGATTAATTTATTATTCAAACTGACTTAATAGCTCTGAACACTCTTCTACATTCCTTGGTTACCACTTTAGTATTCAGAGGTCTGCTGTAATATCTGCTGGTATCACACATATATGTTATAACACAATATAAGTACACACAATCTCATACATGGAGGAAACAGACATGTAGTAACTTGCAGAGGCACATGATAAAGTTATCACATACCTATAAGTACATCAGCTTCCCACTGCCCATCTCGCTGGTATTTATTCCAACATTCCAAAACCCAGCTACTCTTTTCCCCTACTAAAAAGCAACTTCTCACTTCTAAAAGAGCTCAGTGGTTTGGGCACTGGCCTGCTAAACCCACAGTTGTGAGCTCAATCCTTGAGGGGGGCATTTAAAGATATGGGGTAAAAATCTGTTGGATGATTTAATTGAGGATTGGTCCCGCTTTGAGCAGGGGGTTAGACTAGATGATCGCCCTTCCAACTCTGAGATTCTATGTTTTCTCAGAAGTCCCACTAGATTCTGCTCACTCCTGTAAGGAGATGCTCAGGCTTTGCAGGTTCTATGTTGCATAAATAAGGCCCTACCAAATTCATGGTCAATTTCATGGTCATAAGATTTAAAAAATTGTAAATTTCATGATTTCAGCTATTTAAATATGAAATTTCATAGTGGTATAATTGTAGGGGCCCTGACTCAAAAAGGAATTGTTGGAGGGTTGCAAGGCAATTGTAGGGGTGGAAGGGGAGGGAGTGCAGTTATGCTACCCTTATTTCTACACTGATGCTAGCAGCTGCAGTGCCTTTAGAGCTGGGCAGCTGAAGAGCGGTCGTGGCTGGCCAGCTGCCGCCAGCAGCAGCACAGAAGTAAGGATTGCATGATATGGTATCGCCACTCTTACTTCTGCGCTGTTGCTGGTGGTGGCTCTGCCTTCAGACATGGGCTCCCAAGCAACAGCTGCCAGTCTCCAAACACCCAGCTCTGAAAGCAGTGCAGAAGTAAGGGTGGCAATACTGCAACTCCACTAAAAAATAAACAAAAATAAAAAAATGGAGATATGCCTTATCTCATAGAACTGGAAGGACCTTGAAAGGTCATCAAGTCCAGTCCCCTGCCTTCACTAGCAGGATCAAGTACTGTCCCCTAACAGAGTTTTTGCCCCAGATCCCTAAATGGCTCCCTCAAGGACTGAACCCACAACCCTGGGTTTAGCAGGCCAATGCTCACACCACTGAGCTATCCCTCCCCGACTAAAATAACCTTGTGACCCCCTTCTTTTGGGTCAGAACCCCTAATTTGAGAAACATTGGTCTCCCCCATTAAATCTGTATAGTATACGGTAAAAAGCATACAAAGACCAGATTTCACACTCCGTGATGCATTTTTCATGGCCATGAATTTTGTATGGCCCTATGCATAAGTAACTGGAGAAGTGGGGGAAGTAAGTTTCGTGTTTTTAAAATGTTTTATCTATTTTTGATGTTATGATTTTATTAGGTGTAACTTTGTTTCTGTTCTATAAAGTTTTCAACAAAAAGGATCGACACTGTAGAATTTTACTCCTTTCTGCTCCACTGCTTCCTCTAAAAGATTTTTGAGGTTCCGGAGGCAGAAGGAATGAGTGTTTCATCTCCATATTATAGGCTACACATAAACAAGGTTTCTGGGTCAACCAGGAGATCAGAGCTCCATTACTTGCTCACCTTGCAAACTCAACTAAAAGTCATAATACTTCTGGAGTCACACTGACATGCAGAAGTTACTTACCTTGTGCAGTAACGGCGGTTCTTTGAGATGTGTCCCCCTGTGGGTGCGCCACTTTAGGTGTTGATGTGACCCTGCGCTTGCAGCTGGAGATTTAAGGTAGCAGAGCCCAATTGGTCCGCACATGCGCAGACCCCACCTCACACTGCCTCAGGCTGCTAACTGATGCTGTGCAACCAACCCACCCCCACTTCCTTCTCTACTGCACAGTCCGTACAGGATAGAATGCTGAAGCAGAGGGGAGAAGGAAGGGTAGTAGAGCACCCACAGGGACACACATCTCCAAGAACCTCTATTACTGCACAAGGTGAGCAACTTCCTCTTCTTTGAGTTCTGTCCCTATGGGTGCTCCACTTTCGATGACTTCAGAGCAATTCCCTCCAGAGGCATGAGGGGGCTTCAGAACTGAAGTCATTGCTGATGAGAAGACCATATGCACAAACAGGGTATCAGAAGATGCGTATTGTAGAAACACATAGTGTTGTGTAAAAGTGTGCAGTGAAGTCCAGGTTGCGGTTCTGCAGATTTCTGCAATAGGGATGTTGTTGAGAAAGACTACTGTTGTTGAGGGACTGCTAGTAGAATGTGCACGGATCCATGTTGAGGGTTGTCGCTCATACTAGAGATACTAAATTTTGGTCCAGTTTTATATCCATTTGGATAGGCGTTGTTTAGAAATGGCGCGTCCTTTGGATAAAATCAGTGATGGAAAGAAATAGTTTTGGAGACTTTCAAAAAAAATTCGTTCTCTTGATATAAAAGGCGAGAGCCCTGCGGATGCCCAAAGTGTGCAATCTGGATTGTCTACTGTCTGTACATGGCTTTGGGAAGAATGTGGGTAAGTATATCATTTGATTGAGGTGCAAGGATGATACCACTAGGATGTGGTGGACACACATTTTATCTTTAAAAAAAGATGGTATAGTGTGGGTCAGGCATGAGAGCCACTAATTCTCCCACCCATCTGGCCGATGAAATGGCCACTAGAAATGCAAACTTCATAGACAGGAGGAGCTTATAGCTAAGGGCTAGAAAGGGGGTCCGGTGAGAGAATGAAGGACCAGATTGAGGTCCCATGGTTGGGCATGTTTTCACACACCTGGATGGGAGCTCAAGAGGTCCTTTAAGAAACGTTTGGTGAGTGGGATGTGTGCAAATAGAGAATCTGTCAATTTTATGATGAAAAGTGGACGTGGGCTGAGGTTACAGAAAGTCCCGTAAATTTGAGTTCCAGTAGGTAGTCTAGAATAAGAGTAAAGAGGCCAACACAGGTGCAATCTGTTTACGGTGGCACCATGATTCGAAACATTTCCGTGGGGGGGTGTAGTTTTCCTATGGCTGTTTAACAATATGCTCTGTAATTCTGTAGAACATGTCATTTCAGATCCCAAGAGCCATGGAGTAACCATGCTTTGAAGTTTGTGCGGATCCAGAAGGATGATGCAGCCTGCGCCAAGAGTTGAGGCAGAGGCAGGAGCTTGCGCAGTGGACAGACTGCCACGTGGAGAAGGTATGGATACCATGTCTGTCGTGTCCACGGGGGTGGGGGGCTACTAGGATCACTCTGGCCCCATCCTGTTTCATCTTGTAAAGTAGTCAAAGTATGAGGGAGATAGGGAGAAGGCATAGAGGAGGGAGGCGTTCCACTTGATGAGGAAAACATCGCCGAGAGAGTGACAGCCGAGTCCTGCCCTGAATCGGGGGCATTTGAAGTTTTGTGAGGTTTCAAAGAGGTTTACTGTTGGGAGCCTTCCATCTACAAATGGAAGATATCTTGGATGGCCCACGTGTTCAGCTCCCATTCATGGTCTTGATAGAACCTCCTGCTCACAGCATCTGCCATGTTGTTTTGGCAGCCAAGTAAATACAACGCTATCACATTGTGTTTGATGCACCACTGCCAGAGGCGCATGGTTTCCATGCATAGGGAATGTGATTATGCTCCCCCTTGTCTGTATATGTAGAACATACTGGTGACATTGTCTGTGAGGTTCTGTATCATTGTTTCGGATCAATGGCAGGAAGTGTGAGCAGGCACTGCAAACCGCACAAAGTTCCAGCAGATTGATATGAAGTTGGGACTCCTCTGTAGACCACTGGGCCTGTACAGAATGCATCTGTAGGTGTGCCCCCCAGCCTAGGAGGGACACGTCTGCAGTAATGTAAGGATAGGTGGATTCTGTATGAAGGGCACTCCAGTGCAGATGTTGTCTGGGTTGGTCCACCATAACAGGAATCTGACAGCATTGGGCATGGTGAGGAGTTTGTGCATGCTATGCCTGAGGGACGTCCTGCGTCCTTAACCAGGCTTGAAGATAGCGCATGTGTAACCTTGCGTGATGGACAACACAGGTCATAGAAGCCATGTGGCCTAGGAGCTGTAGGCACATCCTGGCAGAAACCTGCAGGCTGTTCCATGCTGTTGAGACTAAGGTGGCTAGAGTCTGAAGCATTTTATTGGAAGAGAAACAGTTGTTTCAAGGGAGTGGAGGTCCGCCCCAATGAATCTGAGGCACTGGACTGGTGTTAGGGTGGATTTTTGAAAGTTTATTTGAAGCGCTAAGGAGATAAAGAGATGGATTGTACATTGGGTGGACTGTATGGCTGTCTGTAGTGTTGGTGCTTTCAGCAGGCAGTTGTTTAAGTACAGGAATATCATTATGCCCTATCACATGTGGGCCACTACTATGGTGAGTACTTTGAAAAATACCCTCAGCACAGTGGAAAGACTGAAGGGTAGGACCTTGTACTGAAAAAGGTCCTTTGCTATTGTAAGTCACAGAAATTTCTAATGCGATGGGTGGATGGATATGTGAAAATGTGTGTCCTGGAGGTCAAGGGCTGAAAACCAGTCACCCCTCTCTCATGCTGGGATCATGGTGCTTAGCATGACTATTTTGAATCTTTGTATTTTTACAAATTTGTTGAGTCGCCTTAAGTATAAAATAGTCTCCAACCTCCTGTCTTTTTCTCCATGAGGAAGTAGTGGGAATAAAACCCTTTCCCTCTGTACCCTACTGGTATGGGTTCTACAGCTGCCATGGATAGAAGATGGTTCACCTCTTTGTGTAGTAGGTGTTCGTGAGAGGGGTCCTTGAAGAGAGATAGGTAACGGGGGTGGGTAGGGCATTTGGAGATTTTGTTGTACCATGGGTACTGTGCTATATAATTGGTTTTGGTTATGGTTATGCTTTGTTGTATGTGTCCCTCATCGAGACACCAGTTGCACTGTGAGTGGCTGCCTGAGGGGGTACTGACAGCTGGCAAGTAGCGCAATGTTTAAAACTTGGGGGAGGGGGGCAGGCATGCCCCAGAAGGAGCCTAGTCTCTCAGTTGTACGGAGAGAGTTACTGTTGTAGAGCTGCTGCAGTTGCTAGGTAAATGAAACTTAGGGTCCTGTGAGGACATTTATTTATTTTTGAGGCGGGGAAAGAGAAAAGGGAGATAGTATTTCAATAAAGACTACTAACTACAGGTAAAAAGGGAGCAGAGGAGGGAATTAATAGTGTTAGGACCAGAAGATATTGTGACGGGCACCCACTAGAAAGTGTAGTTACGCTTCTGGGTCAATTCCAGGAGAGTGCATAGTGATGCTATGAGATTGACCTTGGTGTTATCTGTGTGTTTGGGAACAGTTCCCAGACTGTTCCCAGCTGTGTGAGTGTTTACCCCGTCTGTGTGAGAATGAATGCGTGGGAAACCAAATGGGGAAACTGAGGCAGGACAGCGTGTAACCAATCAGCTTGTTGCTTGCAAATGAGATTTGAGTATGTATGAGATGCAAATGTGTGAGTGTATTTAAGCCCACTCCCGTATTTGCTCGTGGGCTTTTCTCCTTCCCGGCTACTGCTCCGAAGTGCCAGGTACTCCTTCTGCGGTTACGCTGATCTGATAAGCCCTCTCAGCGCTGAGGACCGGGACCTTCCAATAAACTCACCTACTTTATTTACTTAACCACGTGTGTGTGCCTTGTCTTGCAAAATCCAAAGTAGCTCAGGCCATTTGGCGTCACAACCAGGATTTTGCTGAGATAATGCCCTGTGGTCGAAGGCTGGAGTCGCAGGGCAGCAATCGCTGGCCCTGCAGCGCGTGCCTGGATGGCCCTCTGCGGAGCGATGGGGGCCTGTGGCATGCATGGTGGCTGGTATCCCGGAGCAGCTTGTAGCGGGGTTGCACTGAGTGACCGACAGTCTGGGATGGAGCAGCGCGCTATGGATGAGTTGGCGTGGCTGTGTTTAATCCTGTTCCGTGTCCAGGGCAGAGAGCTCCTGAGAGTGCAGGAGCTCTTAGAGGAGATAATGCAGGAATGTTTGGCGCAGGCAGAGGCACAGGCTGTAGTGCAGGAGATGGTTATCTCGCAGGCGGGGAGGGTAGAGGTCCTCGCAGGCTGCTGTGAGGTACTGGTAGCATGTTGTCAGCAGACGCCGGGAAGGCAGAGGCGAAAGCCTGTTCCAGAGGCACAGTCAGAGGTGCACACTGGAGTGCAGGAGGTGTTTATCTCGCAGGCGGAGAGGGTAGGGGCCCTCGCAGGCCGCTGTGAGATACTGGTAGCATGTTGTCAGCAGATGCCGGGAAGGCAGGGGCGAAAGCCCGTTCTAGATGCCCAGGTCAGGGTGGCTACAGTAGCCGGTTGGGACCCGGGGATCTGAGGTGGATAGCATTTGGAATTTCTCCTCGGGCTGGACAGCGAGGACCCCCCCCCCCCCAAGTATAAGTGTGAGTTTGTGTATGGGGGGGGCGTAATGGCAGTGTGTCGCAGTTTGAAGTTGCATACATTTTTAAAAGTTGTTATGGAAATGGCGTTATCAGTTTAGCTGGCAGTCAGCCCAGAGCAGGCAGTCAGCCTGGAGTTTTCAGCTAGCCTGGACAGTGGCCCCTCCCCTTCCCCCCGGCTGGGGAGGGGGGGGGAAAGTGGCGGAAAAGGGTTAAAAGTGTTTTCCTGCCAGCTGCCAGCAGTTGATGTAGGTAGATTTTGTTGGCGTGATCCTGCCGGCAGGCACACACCTGTGTTCGTACCTTGATGATGTCATGCCCTCGGGCCCTCACGGGGGAGGGCACTGAGGCGCTGTACCGAGTCACGGAGGGACTCGAGGGGCAGGGCTGGGCCCTAAACCCCGAGAAGATCCAGGGGCCTGCCCGCACTATGGTGTCTCCGAGAAGCCTCTGGATGGGGCCAGAGTGCCAGATTCCCCCGAAGGTGCACCACTGTACAGCAGTGCTCCCCAACCTTTTGTCACCCTCGGCACACCATAGCCTCTCCCAAAATTCCACGGCACACCACATACAAAAATTGGATAAAAAACAAATATAATCTTCAAAATATCGTTTTGAAGAGTATAATAGTATAGGAATGTCAAACTGGGCATAACAGAATTACTTGATTTATTATTTTATTTGATAATTAGGTAGGTATTTGTAACACATCCATCAATTCATAACTCTATATTCTAACTGTTCTCTAACAACTTATAAGTAATGCAACACCTGCACTTGTTTTAATGAACACAGAGATTTGATGTTCGGTTTAATACTGGACAGAGCAACCCGAAGTTCTTGATCGATGCCCTTCAAGCATGACCGCTTGTCATTTTTTATTTGGACTAACGCTGAAAAACTTTGTTCACATATATATGTGGTTGCAAATGGTAACAGAATTTCGACAGCCTTCTTGGAGATATGGGGATATTCTTCCTCAACCCCAATCCAGAACACATCCAACGGAACTTGAGCGAATTTTATTTTTAATGACCCGTTAGTCCTCAATTCAAGAAATTCCTCTCGAATCTGAAGGGAAAGTACTTCGGTAGAATTTTTGGCAATCGTTGCAAAAGGATTTCGAACCCAATCGTATTGCTCCGTATTGATTGTATGAAAGTAATGATCAAACTTCTCTAAGAGCAATGTTAAATGTCGTTGAGCTAAATTTATTATGAACTGCTTATTATTTTCAATTTTAATCTGGTTTGCTCTTTTGTACATTTCTAGTGATCCATGTCCTAACTCCGTTTGCCAAAGTTCCAGTTTCTCTTTGAATCCATTTAATTTGTCAGAGCACGTTAATACATTTTCATTCCGACCTTGCATCCTTTTATTGAGTTCATTCAGGTGCTCGAATATGTCAGCCATGTATGCTAGTTTTGTAATCCAGTGATCATCCTCGAGGAGCTGGTGTAGTTCGAACATGTTTTGCTTCAATAAAAAATGGCTCACCTCGTTGCGAAGCTCAAATAATCTTGCCAGAACTTTTCCTCGGGATAGCCAACGTATTTCAGTGTAAAACAATAATGACTGATATTCTGATCCCATTTCTTCGCAGAGTATTTCAAAAATTCGTGTATTCAGGGCCCTTGTTTTAATGATGTTTATGATTTTCACGCATTCGTTCATCATTTGCAATAGTTCATCTGGCAAGTTTTTCGCCATCAACGCTTCTCGATGTATGCAGCAATGGGTAATTTGTATTTCCGCATTTTGTTGTTTTACACATGAGACAAAACCTTTTTTATTGCCCATCATTGCGGCGGCGCCATCCGTACAAACACTTATGCAATTACTCCATTTAATGTCATTAGTATCGAAGAAATCATTTGTAGCACGAAAAATTGCCTCACCGGTAGTCCGCTCTGGAAGCACTTTGCAAAATAAATAATGCTCTTTTATAGCGCCCTCATCAATGAAACGGACAATACAAATTAGCTGTGCTTGGTTCTTAATAGCAGTTGTTTCATCAATTTGGAGTGAAAAATTTCCAGCTGCTTTTAGTTTGGTAATTACTGTTTTCAGAATATCGCTAGACATATCGTCAATACGTCTTTTTACAGTATTACCTGACAACGGAACATTTTCTACTTCCTTAACTGCACCAGGTCCAAATATTATTCGAATGATTTCCATGCATGCTGGTTTAATGAGGGTTTCGCCAATTGTATGTGCTTTTTTCTGACGTGCAATTAAATTTGCAATAGAAAAACTAGCTTCTAACGCTTTGTCAGAAACTGTGACTGATGACTTCATAAATTGTATCTGTTTAGCATTTTGACTCAAAAGCCGTTGAAAATATTGTATGTTCTTGTTGGCGCAACTAGGATGTTTCGATTTTAGATGGCGAATCAGTTTACTTGGAACCATTGGCTCGTTAGACAGCTTTTCCCTGCAAATTACGCATTCTGGTTTTGGAGCCGTTTCTTCACCACACCACGAAAATCCATATCGAATATATTCTTCGTTGTACTGCCTTTTCGTAATCTTCTGTTTTTTTGCAATATCGCTCGTGCTGGTTTCATCATCAATTGTCGGTGAAGTTGGGCGTTCTTTTCGCAAAAACTTGTCCATATTTGAAGCCGTACAAAATAAATATAATTCATATACCGATTTTCTAAGTTTAACTACGCGAACTTAAAAATTAGAACACAGTGCAGAAAACGACAGATAGGTAATACCTAATAATGAACACTGCTCTGTCCAGGCCCTGTAGACTTGTGATCAGGACAATCATGAGCGGGGAAAGGGGGGGGGGGGAGGATAGAACTTCTCGGACTCAGAGCTGTAGCGCCGCGGCCGCACATCGAATGCAACAAAACGTTGCTGGGCAAAATCTAGCATTCGGTGGGCGGCAGGCCGTTCTGGATATGATGCGAGCTTTTGCCGCGGCACACTTGGCATGGCCTCACGGCACACCAGTGTGCCGCGGCACACCGGTTGGGGAGCACTGCTGTACAGAGTTACCCTGTGTCCCAGGACAAGAGGGAGCTACAAGTTTACCTGAGCCTTGTGGGTTTCTGGCATGCCTTCATCATCCCCCACCTGGCCTTTGTGACGCACCCTTTCCAAGCCTTGGTGTGCAGGGCCACCCCCTGGCAGTGGTAGGCCCACCACCAACAGGCTTTTGATTTGACCAAGGAGGCACTGACCACACATGTTTGCCTCCATGCCCCCCCCTCCGGGGGGGGGGAAGGGTTTTGAACTGGAAGTGACTACTGTAGCTGACGTGGCCTCCTGAGGCCTATGGCAGCAAGTGATCGGGCCTACCCCTGTGACGTCCGGACACCGATTCTCCGGGGCAGCTGGGCCCGGGCAGAGGCCACCCAGGAGCAGACAGGGGTGGCCCAGGTGGCAACCCTGTTCAAATGGAAGCACCATCAGCAGCAGCACATGCTACTAGGCAAGGCAGCCATCTCCACACCCCATGCTCTGCTGTGGGGACGATCACCTTTGAGCATGCTCCGGCCCTCGCAGATGAGCTACCTGAGGACGACTGCACCTTGTCAAGACTGGCAGGTGGACTGCATTGGTCCCCTGCCCCCAAAGAGAAAACACCTGTATGTTCTCACTGCTGTGGACACGCATACGGACTTGTTGTTTGTGGCACCCAGTGCCTCTGTCAGTGCTGCCACTACTGTGATGGCCCTTGACCGCCTGATGCAGCGGTATGGTGCCCCACGGTGTATCCAGAGTGACTGGGGCACCAGCTTCACCGCCCAGAGTGTGTGGGATTGGGCCGCAGATGCCAACATCGCGTGGCTTTACCACCTTCCGTATTCCTCCACAGTGAGTGGTTTGATTGAGTACATGAATGGCCTGTTCAAAGACCAAATCAGGAGGTTGACACCTTCTATGACTTTAAGAGAGTGGTCTGGTGTTCTTAAGAGAGCAGTGTGGTTGTTGAATAACCGTTTTGTGGGCCCACATGCTTCGTACCAACGCTTGGCCCTGCAGATCTCGCCCTCGGTCTGCTTGTGCATGCGGTTACAGCAGGTGCCAGGGGAGCTGGACACCACGCAGGATCAGGTCTGCCTTGTTGCGCCCGAGCCCGGTGCTCTAGACGCAGGTGCGACCTCGCACCCCTGGCCGGCTCACGCCACAGGACATTGCCGGCCACCCACCGGATTTTCCTGCCCTCCCGGATGAGGGACTGACCTTTACCCCCGTACTGGCACAGCAGAAATGAAACACCGGGTGCTGTGGGAACCAGACTGACACCTCCCTCCAGTGGGAGGCGGGGGTTGTTCTTTGTAATCTGTGTCCGCTCTTCCCCCCTATTACAGGTGTAAGGCGAGGAGACGGCGACCTCGGAAGGCGTTCCCCTGACCAGTATCTGGTAGATCCATCCTAAGAGGGAAGCCAAAGCCGAGAGCGTCCTTGCCACAGGGGAAGGCTGGGCTGTGATGTTGCCAGACCAGGAGGACCGCCCCCAGACAGCCTCCTGGCACTGTTTAACTAACTGTTTTTTGTGATTTCCTTGTAGTGTCTTGTGTCTAGCAGCAGACAAGCGTGTGAGTGGCCTGGCTTCCACCCTCCAGTGGTTGGAATCCATGTGGGCAAGCGCCAAGATACAAACGGAGGGGCGCCCCATGGAGGCACAGGGCCGGAGTCTCGCCCTGGCCTGCATGGTCCTTGCCAAGAGTCAGCGTGGCAGGGCCCAGAGCCGAACGGCGTGTGAATGCAAGTACATCAGCTGCCAGACGAGATGGAGGAGGACCTGGTCCAATTGTTGAGTCCGGGCCAGGCTCTCTGGATGTGGGCACGACCGCACACCTCTGGCTGGCCAACGCCAGGGTGTGCTGCCGGTGGCCCGCCTTGTTTTGTGTTTGTCGTCTTATTTGCAGAGTTAACCCTTGACTCCCTGGACGGGTACAGCAGAGATGAGATGCTGGATGCTGTGGCCTATGGGAACCAGACGGCTGCCTTCCCCCACTGGGAGGCAGAGACCGCTTTGTAATCTGTGCTTGTTCACCTCCTTTCACAGGTGCAAAGCGAGGCAACAGCGATCGCGGAGGCCGCTCTCCCCCCCGTACCTGGCCAGTGTCTGATGAGCTGCTCCAAGATGGAAGCAGGAGTTGTAGTCATCTAAGAAGTGATGGGGGGAGGGAGGAGCTAGTGTTAGCTTTGAGTATTTGTGTTGTTTTGTGGTTGGCTTTGTGTGTGTCTGGGTAGGGAGCCAGGGGTCAGGGGAGGCCTCAGGTGCCTCTGATGCTTGTCTCCTTCACCCTCCCTTTCCTTGTGTGTGTGCAGAGGAGGGAGGAGGCACCTTGGTACTCAGTGCCCCCATTGTTTGTGTTGCCCTCTTGTTCCCTGGAGTCTCATCAGAAGCATGGGGAGGGATGTTAGGACCGGAAGACATTGTGACGGTGTGATGGTGCTGCTCCTGGTGGGATCCAACTGTGAGTGTCAGATCAGGACAGATTGCTTCCACAAGGGCATCTACAGCCCAAAGCTGGGGTTTCTTCACACTAAGGCACCAAACCAGCTAAACAGAAAAGACTTTGGTCTCACCCCACTGGCTAACCACAAGTCACACAAGCAATTCCCTTAGACACTCCAGATTCCCAGTATCACCACCAGCAGCCACCTGTCCTGGGGATCAATGGTTATGAAAACCAATCCCCCAAATAAAGAAAATGGTTCTCCCCAATTCCAAAGAATCAGGCCCCAGACCCAGGTCAATATACAAATCAGATCTTACCACAAATCGCGCTGTAGCCAATCCTTTAGAATCTAAAATCTAAAGGTTTATTACAAAAGGAAAAAGGTATAGGTGAGGGTTAAGAATGGTTAAAAGAAATCAATACATGCAGTAATGGCACATCTCTTAGTACAGGCTTGCAGCAAAGGTAGAATAAACTGCAGGTTCAAATCAAAGTCTTTGGATGCATCCCATTTGGGGGATGGGTCAGTACCATTGTCCAGAGTTCCCAGAGTAGCAAAGTTCCATCCAAAGCTGGAAACAAGGCAGGCTGAAGTCTGGAGGTGAAAGACAAAAATGGAGGGGCTGTAGCAGCTTCATTTATAGTTTTTTTTCCAGTTGCAAACACCCCTTTGTTCCTGCTGTGAAAGTCCAGCCCCATGGAGTCCTGGAGTCACATGGGCAGATCCCATGTCCATGCATGACTCATCATTTGCAGGCAGAGGCCATTATGCACAGGCTGCCTTGCTGGTTCTCTGTAGCCTTCTTGTCTGGATTGGGGCATTCCAAGCTCCCAGAGTCCATTGTGTCGCTGATTGTTCTTAATGGCCCATCAAGCCCCAAGCAGAGCTGACGCCCAGTATTCTGGAATGTCCCCCTGGCAGCCCAACATTTGGGAAGACAGACAGTTCAGAGCCAATATTCATAACTTCAACTGCCAAATTGATACACACATATGGAATAGATACACACATATGGAATAGATACATACATAAGACACCTGTTATGACCCCCTTCACATAATATTTCGTGCACCCATTGATCTACACGGTACCAAACTATTTCAGTACCGTGACAGACGGGCACCCACTAGAAAGTGTAGTTACGCTTCTGGGTCAACTCCAGGAGAGTGCATAGTGATGCTATGAGATTGACCTTGCTGTTACCTGTGTGTTTGGGAACAGTTCCCAGACTGTTCCCAGCTGTTTACCCTGGTGAGTGTTTACCCTGTCTGTGTGAGAATGAATGCGTGGGAAACCAAATGGGGAAACTGAGGCAGGACAGCATGTAACCAATCAGCTTGTTGCTTGCAAATGAGATATGAGTATGTATGAGATGCAAATGTGTGAGTGTATTTAAGCCCACTCCCGTATTTGCTCGTGGGCTTTTCTCCTTCCCGGCTACTTCTCCGAAGTGCCAGGTACTCCTTCTGCGGTCGCGCTGATCTGATAAGCCCTCTCAGCGCTGAGGACCGGGACCTTCCAATAAACTCACCTACTTTATTTACTTAACCACGTGTGTGTGCCTTATCTCGCAAAATCCAAAGTACCTCACTACAAATAGTAATGCTCCAACTTGAGCCAATAGCAGTAGAGAAGGAAGAGGGGGCAGACTGGCTGCACAGCGCCAGTTAACTATCTGAGGAAGCACGAGACAGGGTCTGCAGCCTTAAATCTCCGGCTACGAGTACAGTGGTGCATCACCATCTAAAGTGCAGTACCCATGGGGACAGCACTTAAAGAATAACATGAATTTACAAATAGATATAAGTCAGAAGCCAGAAAGCTGAAGTTTTCTGTGAACTCAGTTTAAAATTGAGATACCCCATATTACTCAATAGTATTTGTACCCTTCCATTCTGGGACAGGAGGAAGAAAAGTGAGCATCCTTATCTGCTCTAATTTTCTTAACAGGTGCTCTTCATCTACTATTCCTGGAAACTAGGCACACCGGAACATCAGGAAGTCTAGCAATCCAGGAACACAAAACACTTTGGAGCGGAGACTTTGTATCTATTATGGGGGCAATTTCTTAATAACTAAAACCCATAAGAAAAGTCCAGTAAAATCCACATCATTCTGGCTAAACTGGTGAGAAAGCATACAGAATCGTTTCAACAGAATACTGCTCAGTTGTACACAGAAAAAGAAAACTATCTAAACTATTTTGTGTGTGTACATGTAGTGGGGCGGCTGTCCCACTCCAGGTAAAAAGGGGTTAAAACAGCCCTTTGCAGGGCTGTAGCTAGAGAACGGCAGCCCAGCAGAGGGCTGCAAGTGAAAGTAGCTGTGGCTGGGTCAATTAGGGCCCAGCTGGCCCTGATAAAAAGCCCCAGAGTTTGCTGCAAGGAGAGAGGCTCCTCTGGCTGCAGAGGTAGACTGGCCTGGCTGCTGGGGAAGCTAGAGACAGGGTACCCAGAATGAAGCAGGGCTGGGGCAAGGCAAGAGGAGCTGGGGGAGCTCTGGCCTGGAACCCCCCCCCCCCAGGCTGCAGGGCCTAGGTGAAGGCCCAACAAAGGGTACTGGGGTTGCAGGGGACAGCCCATGGCTACAGAGGCAGAGGCAGCAGGCCAAACCCTCCTTGCCGGTGATGAGTGGCAATGATACTGCAGTCTGCCCCAGTGAACGGGAGCAAGTGGTGACTAGCAGTTGCCTAGACTGAGGCAAGGTGCGGATAGGGAGACCCTGAGATGGGGGGGCGGGGGGGGGGGCGCGGTACTGCAGGGGTGCAACACCCTAGGTAAGAGGGCACTGGGGTTCAGGAGAGACACGGGCCAGTGGCAAGCGGGACATCAGACTGCAGAGGGCGCTCTGGATGCTGGAAGAGCTAATTCCCAGATGGACCAGCAGGAGGCGCCGCAGGGGTGACTCACAGCCCTACTACACGACACACAACTGGTCATGTCCCATTTATTAAATTAAACCCTGAAAGACAACATAGAAAGGCATGCATAGTGCCTTCAATACCTGATACTGTGTCCAGAAATTCTCATGCATGTATAAGAACTAGAAGACAGCAACATACTGTATTTAGTAAAAGGAGTTCAGTCATTATACAGACGCTATGGTGCTATTATGGCCATAAAATAAATTAATTGTTTAAGATCTGGAAGACTCAGCTTTCACATCTCTCTGGAAGTCACACACTAGATTTAATATTTGTTTTTAAATAAGTTAGAAAAATAAAAATTAAGAAAAAATAAATTAAGAAATAAGAAAGTGATACATATTCAGCAAATTGAAAACAACAATAACTGACAGAAATAGTGAAAGAATGAAAGAGTATGTGCATCTGGTACATGAAACACAGAACATATCTTTTCAAGCTTTTCTTTATAATATTTAAACCTTACTATGCAGTGGGGATGCACTTTGCAGGGAGTACTACTGGCAGTTGGCCAACCAAGGAAGTGCCTGTTACTTCATATCACTATTGATTACCAGTGTTTTCAAAGAAAAGAGATGACAACCAGCTGGACCAGAGGAATACAACATAGCACCCAAAGATGCAACAGGAGAATACCTGTAAGCACCTACAGGACTCCACAATCTCTCCTTCATGAGGACTTGGAGGGCAGAGGGGGAACATACTTGCCCGTGTCAACTTTAAAATGCTTGCATCCGATGAAGTGGGTATTAGCCCACGAAAGCTTATGCTTTAATACTTTAGTTAGTCTTTAAGGTGCCACAGGACTCTGTTACTTCTGCTACTCCAAACTAACATGGCTACCTCTCTGATTCTTAACTTTAAAATGATACCTGCCACTGGAAATTTCCACTGCATGCATCTGACGAAGTGGGTATTCACCCACGAAAGCTTATGCTCCAATATGTCTATTATCTATAAGGTGCCACAGGACTCTGTCACTTTAAAATGAATGTCAATCTGTTTCACCAGTATCAACTGGTGAGTGCAAGTGTGCCTTGGTGTGCCTGCTCCAACTAAATGGCAGAAAAAAAAGCAGCACTAATGTAGCTGGTCCAAGGGGCACACCTATTTTATTGCCCCACCTCCGCTGAACCTCTAGTTCTCTCTTTCTTCATATTTCCCTAGCTCTGTTGTTCCTGCTCTGCTGAAGATACTCCTTCACATTGTTTTCCCTCGTGTATTTTATTTTCTCTCCTCTTCTGGCTCTATTTTTCTGCTCCCCTCCCAATCCCCTCAGAGGCCAACATGCTGCTCAGGTCAGACTGCATGGGTTGTACATTTGATACTGATTCAAGAGCCATAAGAGCAGAGAAGAAAAGCTTTGCCCAGAAGACTGGGGCCTGAGCCTGCAGTAGTGTATCATCCAAACTACCCATGCAGCCAGTGGAAAGAGGAGCCAATATACAAGTACAGAGGGAAGTCTGAGCTGGCTTTCAGGGATTATCTACCACTATACATCTTCAAGGAGAAACAGGGTGATGAAGCTTTGTGATCACACAGCTCCTCTATACTAACACCATCCCACCCCAACTCTATTCATTTTTACATAGGTTTTACAGTGAAACCTCGATTTAACAGACTAATTGGGGCGAGGGGGTGTCCGTTAAATCAGAAAGTCCGTTATTTAAGAAAGTAGGTTTTCTGAACGCATATGTTAAAAAATTGACTTTTGTGTATTTAAAATTAAGTACTGTATGTATGAAGTTTAATTTCACAGAAAAGTGTTCTGTATGTATTATTGCTTATGTACTCACCGTAGTTTTGAGACTGTAATAAACAAGTATGCGATCTAAATCAAAATAAATAAACATTTTTCTGAAAACACACTTTACTGTACTTATATTTAACTAAACAAATAAACAATGTTCTTAAAAACGAAGCAAAATTTAAATTTTATAAAAAAACAATTTTTTTTCCTATTTATTCGTCTTCGGATGATGATATATCCAGACACTCCCGTTGTGGTGTGACGTTAATGTTCGAAGTCGAGGTGCTTGCTTTAGGTAATCCTGCTTTGAAAAAACTATCAACTTTTGTTTGAACTTTTGAAGTCTGCTGTTTTTTTATAATTAACTCCCTAAAATTACGAAAATGGGTGTAATAAGGCTGAATTTCATTATCTGATGAATTGTCAATAAATGTTATTAGATCGTCGAGATGTGATCTAATCACTGATAACTTTATTTTTGGGTGTGTTGTTTCTTCTTCCTCATTATCTTCACTCCCATCCTCATCTTCCAAGGTCATTACCTCAGATGCTATTTCACTTTCACTCATGATGTGATACCCAGGGTCACCTTCATCTTCTTCTAACCACTGTAAAACATCTTCCTCAGCTACTTCTTCTCCACCAATATTCTGTATTGTCCTACAGTAATCAGTAACCTCTAGCCCTTCTAAATCCAAGTCTGTATCTTCGTTGTCAAGCAAATTCTTCCAACCATTTTCCAATGTTTGCACTTTCACTTCTTTCCATGCTGCAGCAAAATTAAAAATTGCCGATTTTAAACTGTAGCTCTTTAAGTTTTGTAAGGTACGCTGTCCTCTTGTATCTTCTTCATTATCATCATCCTGCAATACAACCATTACTTCCTCTAAAAACGTTTTGCAGTATATTCGTTTGGTTGCCAGAATTATCCCCTGATCCATGGGCTGGATAAGTGATGTTGTATTTTTTGGCAAAAACATACATCTAAATTTGCCATCTTCTGAACATAAAATATTTTCGGATGGATGAGCAGGAGCGTTGTCTAAAAGCAATAAACATTTCACATCTTCCGGTGGTATTCCAAGCTCTTCGCCTTGAAATTTCCTGACTGCAGGTACAAAGTGTTCGAAAAACCAATCTTGGAAAATCTTTGAGGTGAACCAGGCCTTTGTAGAGTTATAGTATAAAACAGGCAGATGATCCATTATATTTTTTAAAACTCTAGGTTTACGAGATTTGCCAACTATTACAGGTGTCAGTCTATGCGATCCATCGGCGTTGGCACAAAGCAGCGCCGAGATCCTGTCTTTGCTGATTTTTCTTCCAGGTGTCGATTTTTCATATTTGGAGGCTTGTGTGTTTTCAGGCGGAGAACGCCAGAACAAACCAGTTTCGTCAGCATTGTAAATCTGAGACCTTAATAGCATTTCGTTAGTTATACGTTCTATTAATTTTTGCCTAAATGGTTCAATATCTTCTGTTGGAGCACTTGAAGCTTCGCCGTAAATTCGTTTGTTCATAAGTCCGTGCCTTTTGCGAAAGCGCCAAAGCCATCCATCACTTGCTTTGAATGGTGTGTTCATATGATTTGCTAATTTAATAGCTGCAGATTTCAATTCAACTGCCCGAACTGGAACCCCACAAGAACGTTGTTGTACGTACCACTTCAACAATGCTTCTTCAACTGAAGTTTCACGTGCCAATTTCATATGTTTTCTGGGATTGGTGTTTTCACCAACATCACATAGTAACGTAAATTTTTTTATTTTGTCTTTGTTTTTTTTAATGTCCGATACAGTTTGCTTTTTTATGCCATATTGCTCACATATACGAGACACAGCCACTCCCGATTCCAACTTTTGTATGACTTCTAATTTTTGATTTAGCGTTAAATTAACTCTTTTCCGTTTCTCCATATTTTAAGGTTAGGGTTACACGGATGTGTTTACATACACAAATTTAAATTTATAGGGAATAGGTCCAGTACCTTGAGCAAACAAACACACAGGGCTGGGGCCTGGCTTACCGCAGCTCAGAACATCTACCAGCACGTGTTAAAAGTGCTGCAGAAAGTCACAGCCACAAAACTCGCGGGATGAGACCTAATCACATGCTCATCCAGCCTATCCCAAACTGGGGGCCCTGAGCTCCTGCTGTTAAAAAAAAAAGAGAGAAAAGAAAAAACCCCAAACGGAGCTGTCCGAGCAGTAGCCGGACCACCAAATGGTCAGGGCGGCAGCTCCACAGCCCCCCTTCCTCCCACCACCAAAGAGATGGGGGCCGCAGCCCGCAGCCGGGAGCCAGCCCGCCCCGGTTCAAACCCCGGCGGCTGCCGCGTGCGGGCTGACAGCCCGCAGGGTCCCGGCTCCCGGGACCCTCAAAGGAGGGTGAGCGCTGGTGGGGGGCGGGCGGCAGCCCCCCCCCTTCAAAACGCGGCGGCTGCCGCGCGCGGGCTGACAGCCCGCAGGGTCCCGGCTCCCGGGACCCTCAAAGGAGGGTGAGCGCTGGCGGGGGGCGGGCGGCAGCCCCCCCCCTTCAAAACGCGGCGGCTGCCGCGCGCGGGCTGACAGCCCGCAGGGTCCCGGCTCCCGGGACCCTCAAAGGAGGGTGAGCGCTGGCGGGGGGCGGGCGGCAGCCCCCCTCCCCCCCTTCAAAACGCGGCGGCTGCCGCGCGCGGGCTGACAGCCCGCAGGGTCCCGGCTCCCGGGACCCTCAAAGGAGGGTGAGCGCTGGCGGGGGGCGGGCGGCAGCCCCCCCCCCTTTAAAACGCGGCGGCTTCCGCGCGCGGGCTGACAGCCCGCAGGGTCCCGGCTCCCGGGACCCTCAAAGGAGGGTGAGCGCTGGCGGGGGGCGGGCGGCAGCCCCCCCCCTTCAAAACGCGGCGGCTGCCGCGCGCGGGCTGACAGCCCGCAAGGTCCCGGCTCCCGGGACCCTCCACATACCCAGCATGGTGCCGGGGGCCGGGCAGCAGCCCGCCCCCGGCTCAAACCCCGGTGGAACCCTCCACAAACGGATTTCGGATGCATCAGACTTTTTGAAAAAATTTGTCCGTTGCATCCGAAGTCCGTTAAATGGAGGTCCGTTAAATCGAGGTTTCACTGTATATCAATATTTAGCATAGGTCTATACTGAAGCTCAAAGTGTACCAAAAAACAATAGTTTGGACATTGTATCACAGATGGCGGCTTAGGCTATCCACCTGAGTCCAAGCCCAACTGACCCTCTGGCTGCAAAGTTGGGTATCCAGCCCAAGCCATGGCCCATGCTGTAATGTTCACAATTGTCTTTTTAGCATGCTACCTCGAGCAGAGCTAGGACATGTCTGTCTACCCAGGCTGGGAGGCACACTCCCAACTGCAGTGTAGATGTACACTAATAAGCTAGTTAATGCTGTCCTGAGGTGGCTGTCCATCAAGTTGGGGAGTACTGCTCTATATGTTGCTTTCATTGTAGATCAAAGGAAAGCACTGTCTATTCAACAAAGAAGCTAGCATCTCTCCCCTCTGATAACGCCATGAAGGTGGGGGCTGTACAGAAGATTATTCCCAGTGGCTAAATTCCTCACAAATCAGGAGGACAAAAATCAGAGAGTGTGATTTCAGATGCAGAAAAGTTAAGACACACGAGATTACGAGGCCAGGGGGGATGGGGGCGGGGAGAGGAGTGATTCCTATAGATGGGAAGAAACTGACTTGGGAGTAGAGCAATCTCCCAAATTACTTTTCTCACCAGGATACTACTTCCTCTGAGCCCTGTTAGGACTCTACACCCCAGGGCCAAACACACACTGCTGCCTATGCCAGTCTCTGGCTACTAGGTGTCTGTATTTCTTTGATCCTTGATATCACTAAAAATGATTTATGAGCTGCTAATCCACCATTCTGTAATAAAAGCCGTTTTTCAAAATATTGTACATATAAATCTAAAGAGTGGATTAAAATGTCTGAATATAAAAGGAGTATGCTCCTGCAAATGCCATGTCTAACGTTGCTTCTAAGAATAGCCACATATAGGAGAAAATAGCTCTCAAGTTATCACCATCAGATAAGCACTAAGTGTAAAAGCATACACAGTCCTTGTAGCACTGACTACTTAATTCTGATCTCCTCATGTGAGGATGGTATTTTCTCTATTTTACAGATTGGGAAACAGCAGCAAAGGTAAACTAATTGTTAAGGGTCACTGTGGCGGGTCTCGGTCCACAGCGCCCCTCTGTGGCAGGGGCGGGGTGTGAGGCGGGATCTCCGCCACTCTCTAATCGCCCTCAATCATGGGGCTGTATGGCTTAAGGATCGGAGTCTATACCCCTTTCTCCAGTCTTGGGGCAGTGTGGCCCAACGGCCATTCTATTCAGTCTCTCCCCCCTCTCGGGGCAGCGTGGCCCAGCGGCCCAAGTCTATATCGTTCCTCCCCGTTCATGGGGCAGCGTGGCCCAGCGGCCAGCGTCTAAATATTCCCTTTGCAGGGTAGTGCAGCCTAGTGGCTGCAGGGGTAGGGGACCTGCGCCCGCTCTCTCCACCGGGTCCTGACCCAGGGCTCACCTGTGGACGGGACTTTCCCTGCCCCTAGCTCGGTGGGGATCCACCCGCAACACGCAAAGCATGTGTGTGGGCCTTTAAGAATTCCCTGGGTCACTTCCTACCCGCGCTGCCTTGCCTTCGGTATCCAGGGGGCCTCTGGTGCGTTCCCCTTCAGGGCCGATTGCGAGCTGGGACTCAAGCGGCGTCTCAGCTGGACAGGCTTCTGGAACCCAGGATCCTGGCTGTCCCTCTGCAGGAGCTGGTAGCATGCGTCCTCTCCCTCTGGCAGTCAGCCCCAACTGAGCAGCTCCACAGGCTTTTATACTGGACCTCCAGTTGAAGCATGCCCAGCAGAGCTTCCGGGGCATGGCTTCCTCTGCCCAGAGGGAAGGGTTAACCTCTGCGGTACCAGTGCGGGGTCGCTCAGCCACATCACAGTCACAAAGGGAGTCAAAGTTGGACCAGGGATAAACCTCAAAGTTCCTGTCCTATGTTCAAATGCACTAGCTCAAGCGGACTTTGCTCCACTTTCCTCCGTCTCCGATCCCCGGATGGGGAACCCAATCGTGAAGACCCCCGTCTGGTCAGGGACAGGAGTCTTGGGGATGCGCAATGACCACTCCAGATGCTCCCAGATTTTTCTTCAACCCCATCCTGGATCAGGAATCTTGCAACTGTCTCCGAGGGGCCAAATCCTCCAGCTTCTCCTAGCTGCACGATTAACTTGTGCTTCGCAAAGCACAGGGTCACGAAGTCCTTCATTACTTCGTTCTGGACTCACAGGCCTGTGTGCTCTTTGCCCCACAGTGTCCAGGGGGAACCCCCATGTGTGCCAGACCTTTCCCAGGTCACCGCCTCTTTGCCAGGGTTGAGCGTTTGCTCCTGCGCCCCTGGGACCGCTCACTGCAAACCCCAGGGGTACCCTGATACTGCAAAAAGCCTTCTCCTTCCTAGGGCCAAGCCGCATGCTTCTCCGCCCCTGACTGCTCCTTGCAGTTTTCAGGGGGACCCTGGTTCTGCAACAGTCCTTCTCGCTGGTCACACACTCTCAAGGGTTAAGCTGCAGCTTTTCCACCCCCTGTAACCAGCCTTCTCTGGGCCTTCAGCACGCCTGCTCCCCAGCGATCCCCCAGTCACTTATTGCGGGGTACGCGGTCCACGGGGTGCCGCACATCCCACCGCTGCGCCACCAGTTGTCACGGAGTGCCCAGGCGATGGCCTGGAACCGCTCCCTAGGAAACCAGACAGGACTTCGGGTGACGGGCCCCTTCTCCGTACACAGCCTGTTTCCAAGGCTAGGAGCTTCACGGGTACCCTCTTCCACCTTCCTGGGTCTGACCTTGGAGCATTCAGCACCTTCTGCCCCTCCGTGCTCTTCCCCCAGCAAGCCCGCCTGGGTGGGGTTCTGAGGGAGCCCATGGATTCTGCACCCCAAATCCACAGTCAAACGTGACTCTCAGCCAGCCAGTAAAACAGGTTTATTAGATGACTTCTATTTGGTCTAACACAGACCATACAGTGGAGCGTGAGCCCTCAGCTGGATCCATTTTGGGGCCAGAGAGCGAGATAGCTCCTCTTCCCTTCCCTGCCTGGCTCCAGCTAAACCCAGACTGACTACCCCCCCCTCCAGCCCCTCTGTGCTTTCCTTTGTCTGTTTTCCCGGGCTGGAGGTATCACCTGACCTCTCTCCAACACCTAGGGTCAGATTACAGCATCAGGGATGCACACCTTGAGAGGGGAGGGTGTCGCCTCCTTGCTTCCAGTGTCAGCCCCTATTCCTTAAGAAATGCATAGGGGAAACCGAGGCACACACACACAGTACTCCCACTTCGCCACAACGCCCTTGCCACGGTGGAATCCAGAAGGGCCCCTATGAATTCGATCCTCTGGGTGGGTTCCAGGGTAGACTTCTCCTTGTTGAGGAGGATTCCCAGGTGGTCGAATGTGTGTATTATGAGCTGTACGTGCACGTGCACTTGGTCACTGGAGGTGCCCCGTATCAGCCAGTCGTCGAGGTACGGGTAGAAATGCACTCGGCAGCGGCGCAGGAACGCTGCCACCACCACCATGCACTTGGTGAAGACTCTGGGCGCAGTAGAAAGGCCAAAAGGTAGGACGGCAAATTGGTAGTGCTCCCCCGCTATGAGAAAGCGGAGGTATCGTCTGTGGGAGGGCTTATCGCAATATGGAAGTAGGTGTCCTTCATATCGAGGGCAGCGAACCAGTCGCCGGGATCCAGTGAGGGGATGATGGTACCCAAGGAGACCATGCGGAACTTGAACTTGGCCATGTGGCTGTTGAGCCCACGTAGGTCTAGGATGAGCCGTAGGCCCCTTTTCACCTTGGGGATAAGGAAGTATCGGGAGTAGAACCCCTTTCCCTTGAACTCCTCTGGGACGGGCTCGATGGCTCCCAGCGAGAGGAGCGACCTCACCTCCAGTACCAGGAGCTGCTCGTGAGAGGGGTCCCTGAAGAGGGATGGGGAGGGAGGGTGAGAAGCGGGGGAGGAGGAAAACTGGAGCGAATATCACAGCTCCTCCGTGCGGAGGACCCACTGGTCCGATGTGATGTTTGACCGGGCACGGAGGAAGTGGGATACACAATCGTGGAAGGGAGGATCCAGGTGTCCGACTGGTGCTCTGCCCCCAGGCGCACCTTCAAAAGTTAGGCTTTGGGCCTGGGGGGGGTGTTGGGGGCTGCTGCTTGCCCGCCTGTCTGGACGAGGAGCGCCTGCAGTTGCCCCATCCCCTGCAGTGGAAGGAGTCCTGGGGTGGGGGGGACGAGGAGGAGGGTAGAACTGCCTCGGCTGGGGTCGGAAGGGCCTTCTCTGGGTGACTGGTATGTGCATACCCAGAGTCCTAAGGGTGACCCTAGAGTCCTTGAGGGTTTGCAGGTGTGAGTCCATGGTCTGGGAGAAAAGACCCACACCCTCAAAGGTGAGATCTTGAATCGTGTGTTGCACCTCCGTGGGGAGGTTAGACGCATGCAGCCATGCATTGCGCCTAAGGGTGATTCCTGAAGCCACCGTTCTAGCCGCGGAGTCGGCAGAGTCCAGGGCCGCTGAAAGGAGATCTTTGCTACCTTCTTGGATAAAGGCACCGAATTCCTGTCTGGACTTTGGGGAGATGGCGCTCTCGAATTTCAGCATGGAGCCCCATGCATTATAGGTATGCCTGCTCAGGAGGGCCTGTTGGTTGGAGAAGGAACTGAGGGGGGTCCAGGTCGGCAGGGGTATATATGCGGCACCATAACGGCACCACTCCAGGGAGCTCCCTAGCCGACCCAGCCTGTTGCTAGGGTAAAATTCATCTGGCAATCATCCACACAGCGCGTGCACACCTAACTGGAATGCATATGAGCAAGTACTCGAAGAAGAATTACTAGTTCTCTTCTCAGCCATGAACAATCAAAACTTGTGTTTCTAGAAGTGAAATCTTAGATTCAACAAGTTCTTCAGAGTACAAGTAGATTTCACAAGTTACACAGCTCGAGCATGGTAGAATACATAGGGTCCTGAGAATAACTAGTTGAAAGGAATTGCTGAGGGAGGTTGGAATCCTTGCTGGATCCCTAAACTAGAAATTCAAGGAGAAATACCATCCCCTCAGACAAGGCATAATTTGGCAGGAAAGAGGATGTCTGTTTCCCAATTACCCTTGTTCACAAAACTGTGCTACTTCCAACCTACCCTCTATCTTCAAGACTAGCTGGCTATGGTTTTAATCCCATCCAAAAGCCGGCTCGCCAGCTGCCTTCTCTGATACTAGAGATATGGGTGACTGGCTAGCTGGCAGCGTGAGATGGGCAGACCACCTCAAGGGCTCCAGCTTCTCAGTCAGACCGCTTTAAAGTACTGCTATGCATCCAGACCTTTCCTCCATGAGAAGAGTGGCAGCGGGAGCAGCTCCTACCTTTCTCACCTTGTGTTAGTTTTGACAGCATCTCCTGAGGCAGCAACTATTTCCTCCCAGCTCCCATTACTGCTAAGCATCCTATTTAAGACAGCACTTTATCCATTTTTGGTCCATGACTCAAAGCAGCCAAAAAATTCGCCCTGTGGCATCACTTTGTGTGTCCCCCCAGGGGTAGGGGCGCTAATGCTGGAGGCACCTCCTGTGACGGTGCTGTTCCTGGTGGGATCCAACTGTGAGTGTCAGATCAGGACAGATTGCTTCCAAAGGGGCAACTACAGCCCAAAGCTGGGGGTTTTCCACACTAAGGCAAACCAAACCAGCTAAACAGAAAAGACTTTGGTTTCACCCCACTGGCTAACCACAAGTCACACAAGCAATCCCTTTAAGACACTCCAGATTTCCAGTATCACCACCAGCAGCCACCTGTCCTGGGGACCAATGGTTATGAAAATAAAGAAAATGGTTCTCCCCAATTCCAAAGAATCAGGCCCCAGACCCAGGTCAATATACCAATCGGATCTTCCCACAAATCACGCTGTTGCCAATCCTTTAGAATCTAAAATCTAAAGGTTTATTGTACAAGGAAAAAGGTATAGGTGAGGGTTAGGAATGGTTAAAAGAAATCAATTACATGCAGTAATGGCACATCTCTTGGTTTCGGCTTACAGCAAAGGTAGAATAACTGCAGGTTTAAATCAAAGTCTTTAGAAAGCATCCCAATTAGGGATGGGTCAGCACCTTAGTCCAGAGTTCACCTGTGTAGCAAAGTCCATTCAGAGCTGGAAGCAAGACAGGCTGCAGGCTAGAGGTAGAAGACAAAATGGAGACCTCTCTCCCAGGCTTTATAGACTTCCTCTGTGGGCGAAGACCCTCCTCCTCCTTATCCAGAGTCTGGTTGCAAACTGAAGGTTCACAGCCACATGGTCCAATTACCAGACTCTCAATTATTCCGTTTTTACCCAGGCATGTCCCATTCCTGGGGAGGCTCCTCTCCTCGGGTGTGGACACAGTTCATTGTGCAGTTGATGGCCCTTTAATGGGCTCGAGTTAGCACCTGCGTGTCTGAGATTTCACCCAGGAGCCAAGCCTACCTTTGAAGTACAGGCACCTTTTATCCAATATCCATAACTCCAGTTCCAAAATAGATACACACAGATGGTCATAGACACCTGTTATGACCCCCTTCACATAATATTCGGTACCCCAATGATCTATATGGTACCACATTATTCCAGTAACGTGACACCTCCTCCCATCACTACATTGTGCTCAGCTCCAGGTCTGTGCACTCACGTTACTACAAAAGGCTCTGAAGGAAATGTTGGAAGCAACAAGAGAGAGGGGAGGGAATGAGCTGCTCCTTCAGTTCTTGCCCAGCTTCCTCAGGCTCCCATTAACCCAGGGACTTTTGCTGTTTTCCTTTCTCCACTAGTAAACCCACCAGGCTCCCACATGCAACCCACTTCAGCGTTGCATTCCAATAGCTAAGCAGCACTGACCTCATGTTCATTTTATTACAGGTTATGCTTTTCAATCTGCTGCTACAAGAGTATAATACTTCCCAAGTTAACATCCTCTGTTCTCCCCCATGCAGTTTACCTTGTCACGGGTACAGATATGCTTCTTGTTTTTCACTTCACAGACCCGAGCGAATTTAAGGAAGCGCTTATAATCAAAATTATTCTGGATTCCTAAGTGATGACAATCCCTAAAAGTATACCACAAAGAATGAGTTAAAAAGCATTCAATAATGAAATTTTACTTACAATAAAAGCAGCAGCATTGGGCAATTATTTTCTTAAGATTATAAAAAAAACCTAAAATTAGGAAGATTTGTACCTGGCAAAGTAATCCCATTTGTCAACATCAATGCCATTTCTTTTGTTAGCCACTATCTCATAAAGGAAGCTTTTCTCTTCTGGTCGACCACGGTATGGCCACTGGAAAACCAGAACATCTTATTCAGAATAGGTTAACTCATGGTCTGCAGCAATTTCAGAATATGTTTACAGACATCAGAAATACTTTTTGATTTTGCACATAACAGTATGGATGAATACATTAAAACTACCAATTTAATTAAGAAAATCTGACAAAAAGAAATAAAACTAACTTTCAGAAACCGCACTTGTGACATCAGTATCTAGAGCTGGTATTTAACCAGCAAACTCCCCTAAAATGATTAAATGGGTACAAGAGTACTTAATTTACAAGTTATACCAGAATTAAGGAAAAACTGCAGCTTTAAACTACTCAATAGAAGTTTATAGTGATCACAGTTTGTGTCCCCACTGGCTCCTCCAACCTCTGACACAAGCTGCCAACCATAAGAAGGGGGAAGAGATTCTCTCTGTACTGTTCAAATGCCAGGGATGACTATTTTGGAAAATTTGCACCCTTCAGTCTAGGGCCAGATGCACTCAAGAAGTCAGCCATTACCAAGCACTGGAAAAACCAGAGAATGTCAGTTATTGTAAGATGCATGGTCCATGTGTATTAGCATTTCTTGTGAGTTTAATCAAATACTATCCTTCATGGCAACTTTAAAATTCAACTTAAAAAGATCATGAAAAAAGGAAATGCAACTAATAAATGTTTTGCTTTCATGTCATCTGTCTATTTATCAGTCTCTCTTTTCTATTTAGAACAGCGGTTCTCAAGCTGACCTGAACCGCGACCCTTTTTTCGTCCTCTGCTCGGCGGCGCAACCCTTGTATGTCCGCCAAAAAGCCGCTGAATGAATTACTTCCGCATTCGGCACCTTAAAGACTAACTAAAGTATTGAAGCATAAGCTTTCGTGGGCTAATACCCACTTCGTCGGATGCAAGCAGATGAAGTGTCCAGAGGCAGGTATAGATAAGTAGACAAGAACCTGGCAGGAGATAACAAGGTTAGTCCAATCAGGTTGAGCCAGCTTGTTAACTCAAATCAGGGAGGGTGAGGTATTCCTCTAGCAGCTGAATTGGAGGTGTGAACTCGGAGAGAAGAGAAGCTGTTTTTGTAATTAGCAAACCATTCAAAATCTTTGGTCAATCCCAGATTGATTGTGTCAAATTTGCAAATGAATTGCAGCTCTGCAGTTTCTCTTTGCAGTCTGATCTTGAAGTTTTTTTGCTGCAATATGGTGACTTTTAAATCTTTAATTGTGTGTCCAGGCAGATTGAAGTGTTCTCCTACAGGTTTTTGTATATTGCCATTCCTGATATCTGATTTGTGTCCATTTATCCGTTTTCGTAGGGACTGTCCAGTTTGGCTGATGTACATAGCAGAGGGACATTGGTGACATATATTACATTGGTAGATGTGCAGGTCAATGAACCAGTGATGGTGTGGCTGATCTGGTTAGGTCTTGTGATGGTGTATCGGCCACTTCCCTCCGATCCCACTGAGGAATATACTAAGAAACTGCACCATCTAATCAGGACTCTCCCTGCACTAACACAGGAAGAAATTAACATACCCTTAGAGCCCCGACTGGGGTTATTCTATCTGCTACCCAAGATCCACAAACCTGGAAATCCTGGACGCCCCATCATCTCGGGCATTGGCACTCTTACTGAAGTACTGTCTGGATATGTGGACTCTCTACTCAGACCCTATGCCACCAGCACTCCCAGCTATCTCTGTGACACCACTGACTTCCTGAGAAAACTACAATGTATTGGTGACCTTCCAGAAAATACCATCCTAGCCACCATGGATGTAGAGGCTCTCTACACAAACATCTCACACAAAGATGGAATACAAGCTGTCCGGAATAGTATGCCTGATGATGCCACAACGCAAGTGGTTGCTGAGCTCTGTGACTTTATCCTCACACACAATTATTTCAAATTTGGTGACAATATATACCTCCAGACCAGGGGCACTGCTAGGGGCACCGGCATGGCCCCACAGTATGCCAACATTTTTATGGCTGACCTTTAACAAGCTGGTTCAACCTATCTCCTACCTGGTTCTTGCCTACTTATCTATACCTGCCCCTGGACACTTCCACTGCTTGCATCCGACGAAGTGGGTATTAGCCCACAAAAGCTTATGCTTCAATACTTTAGTTAGTCTTTAAGGTGCCACAGGACTCTGTTACCCCTACTAGAACAGTTTTGCTTTAAAGGAACAGTCTGGTCATCAGAGAAGCATGCTGATAGGATGTCTAGATTCTAGTTTCAGCTCTGCCAATTTAACTTTGAGCAAGTCACTCAACATCTGTACTTCAGTTTCTTCATCTGCATACCAGGATAAGACTTGGCTGTTTTGCTGGCTTATGAAGATTAATGATTGTAAACGCTCCTTCCTTGCATAATTTGATCATGTCACTCCCTTCTTTGAATCCCTCCACTGGCTCCCCAATTACCATTTCATCAAGTTTCCTTTCAGGCACCACCTTCAAGATTGTACAGAATTTTGCCCCTTGCTCTGGTCAAGCATCCTCTGCTCCAGAACTTCCAGCCTTATTCAGTCTCTTGCTGAATCACCTCCTTGTGGCTCCCTATGCATAATACAACTCCAAACTCATCAAGGTCCCTACCTTGTCCATATGTAAGTTCCCATTAAAGACTCAATTCAACAAAGTTGTTTACCATGAACAAGTTGACTTCTATATACAAAAATTTGCCTCATTTCCTTTCCCTGTAGCTGTTTACTTATGAATCTGGCCTTAGATTTTGAGTTTCTTGGAGAAGGGATTGTACTACTTGAAGGTTTGAGTCCCTAGCATATCAATGAATCCACCAATTGCTAACAACCCACAAACAATAATGCACTCTGCACTTTGAGATGTTTGGATGGGACATGCTCAAAGTAACATTATAACAGCTTTTTACACTGATCTCCTAAATTAAGTGCCTGAAGTGTCACAGAAACAACACAGATAGAGCTTAAAACGAGAATAGCAGCAAAAATTATATTTTTATTTCACTTAAATGGAAGAGCTTTTAAAATAACTTCCACAGTTGTGAACTGACTTACCAAACCCCGACATGGGGTTGTATCTAGGGGTCCTCCTATTTGTTCTTTGATGAAGTCCATATCTTCTTTCAGGACAAAACCATAATCTTCCATAACTTTTTCTAGCCCATTGGAAGTAATCAGGTGTTCAAACATCTGAACAGAAGCCGTTTCATGCTGCAGAAAGTACATATGAATGTTACTTTATCAAAACACACAAGCTGCTATCAGACTTGGCCAAAGTCACTGGACTAGGAAATGCAAGAAGTTAAGGTTCTCATACCAATGTCAATTTGTCCACAGTGCATTTGTGTTGAACTTTGACCACTGGGTTGTTAAACATGTATTTTAATATCCAGGAGGTTCAATGCTGGCAAAGTTACTCTACTAAGAAAGGTAACTTTGATATTGACCAACTTCATTTTCTGTTAGGTTAAAATATACTTCACAACAAGTTTTCTTTCCACTTCTCATGTATTAGCACAATGAGAATTGCAGAGAATACAGGGAAACATTTTGTTACATTTTTTAAAAAATTTCCAAACAGTACTAGAAAACCTGTCCATTTTTAAAAATAGAAACCTAAACTTTGAACATCCTTTTACCTTTTTAGCCTTCTTAGATTCGATTTGTGCTTTAATTGCTCTGCCAAGAGTTAATATTTTATGCCCATAAAATCTGAATTGTGGACAAAGCTACCCCATATTCATTAAGGGACTATGCCAACTTGGAACTGGTTAATTTAATCAACAGGTCAATTTAATCAACATGACATTTGCCTCCCTGAGCCTCTCTGCACATTTTATGATTTGACCAAGTTTTCAGGATTTGTTTTATTTTACTTTCCTCATGCCCTATTGTGCAAGAGTTAGGATGCATGTGCATGAACAGCAGGGCCTCTGAGCTTTCCTAAACAGCTCAGGAAGACAGCTGGCGGCAAATAGCTTCCCCCAATGTTCCTCTCAGTCCTCTTGCCCCAGGCTCACATGAAGAAAGAATGGCCGGGAGTATGTGTAAAGAAAAGGAAAATTCCCTCTACTCCTCCCCAGATTGGATATTATGAGACAAAATAAAAAGAACAAGGGTATCACTATGATTGGAAGATTAAAGCTTTTTTGAAATTTAATCATGGTAAATATGCCGGTTCACTCAGAATAGAATACCACTATCTGCTCACAAAAGCAGGCAGGATTGGCTGCCCACATATTTAAAGGTGAATTACCTTTTCCTTTCAAAAAACATTTAAGTGGCATATTTTGCTTGCATATTGTTCTCAGTGTAAAATACTTACCTTCCATTTCAGCTCTGGGCGAGCAAGTGGAATAAATCTTCCATCAAACATATGTGAAAATGGTCCATGACCTTAAAAATAAATAAAAAGACTTAATCTGAAACATGTTTGTCAGCAAAAACATAAGTAGGAACTGTGTGAATTTGTATTCTCTCATTTCATTATACTGCTCTTCACAGAATGGGAGAATAAGATTCAAATGCAGTAAGTACACTATACGAATGCAGACATTGGAGTAAGAATGGATACAGCAATTTTAAGGAGATTAAACTAAAGGTCCTTTTGTACAACTTCATCCTCTTTCTCTTCTGTCCAAGTGGAAATCAAAGATCCAAGAAGCGTCGGGAAAACTGCAGTGTTCTGGCTAATCACTGTTTCAACTCAAACAAAGATCTAATATCCAGTGCTGCACATGAGCTCCAGTACTGCCGAACACACAGGAGGTGTTTTGTGTCAGCAGTGCAGTTGATAAGCAAAGTAAAACGTAAAGATGTATTAAACATCTAGAGAGCAATTAATAGTCTATTACTTTAACACTTTCACTTTGAAATGTTACTAGATAAGTCAGAAGAGATATAGAATGTTGTAGCTGTATTGATCCCAGAATATTAAGACAGACAAGGTGAGTGAGGTAATACCTTTTATTGGACCAACTTCTGATGGTCAGAGACCCAAGCTTTTGAGCTTACACATAGCTCTTCTTCAGGTCAATTCAGAGCTCTGTATTAGCTCAAAAGTTTGTCTTGCTTATCAAGAGAAGTTGATCAAATAAAAGATATTACCTCACCCACCGTGTCTCTCGGAAGGGATACAGACATTCAAATCATCCAGGAAAGAAGCACACACAAAAATTTCAATAATAATTTGAAGGGATAGACAGTGACTCAGTGTGACATACCAGGATACAATTTAAACCAGTGGGGAGCTGTGTCACTGCTGCTCTGCAACCTTGGGTGCTTTACAATATCTTACTGGTAGTAGTTCCCACCTAGATGACTCACAAACAACCTTCCAGAACCACCCTCAATGTCTGTGTGCAACTTCCACTTGCACCCTAGCTCTCACCAGGTTTGTTTATACTGCACGGTGAACCTAACACTCTGCCAGCCCCAGATTTTTACCCAGACATGTATGGTTGTACTGCCCAGCCCTTTCCTGGACTGTACAAATATATTAAGTCCATTGTTCCCTCTAATTTTTGACAGGCCATGTGCACAAAAAAATTCTTCAGTGCTAATATTTGTGCTTCTGTTCAAATTTTTCTGTGCGCAGTGTTTAGGATCTGTGTGCGCACGCACAGCTTAGAGGGAACAGTGATTAAGTCAGTTACTCTTTTAAGGGAATAATATTCCAGTTTATTACTTTAAATAGAGTTATCCAGACATTACACCGTGATTAGATAAAACAATAAAAAAAAGTTTATTAACTACAAAGTGATAGATTTTAAGAGAGTACAAGACATAAAATCAGAAATGGTTACAAAAAAAATAAAAGACAAAACACTTACAAGTGCCTAACAAACTATATTAGATTCAAGCAAAACTTCTCACCACATGCTTCCAGCAAGGTTACTGACCAAACTCTTCAGGTCAGGACATCTCCCCTTCCCTGAGTCCAATGGCTGTTTTCCTTTGTCTTAAGTGTGATGCCAGAAACACACAGAAGGAGGGTGTCTTGGGGTGTATGCCCTTGGTTTTTATTGTTCCAATCACCCTCTTCAAAAACATTTCCAGCTGAGAACCAAGAGACAAAATGTCTACGTGGAATTATGTTCCCTGCTCTTTTTTTTATTTTTTATCCGTTTGGGCTTTCTTCATTTTCCCTTCCTGCTTGGAGTCTCTGTTTACTGCTTAAATGCAAATTAAGGCAAGCACACATTCCTTTGTTTAGGACACACCTATTTGCCAACTGTAACGGAGTCCCCAGGGCGATGCTATGGAACTGCTCCCTATGAAGCCAGTCAGGACTCTGGGGGGGGGAAGCTTCCTCTCTGTGAACAGCCTGTCTCCAAGGCTAGGAGCTTCACAGCTTCCATCTTCCTCGGTCTGACCTCAGAGTATTCAACACCTTCTGCCCCTCCGTGCACTCCCCCCCAGTGAGCCCGCTGTGACGCAGCAGGGTGGATTTAACCCGGGAGTCACTGGAGATGGGAGGTTTCTCTGAAGGGAAAATACCAGAGAGCTGTAACCTGATATGAAATGGGGAGGGGGGAGAGCTGACCCCTTGAGCCCGTGAAGCTAGACAAAGGAAGGCAGAGACGGCTACAGGGGTTTGAGTGGAGAGTTGGCTGGGGAAAAGGAAGGAGCCCTAAGCTTGGGGTTTAACCTCCCTGCTCCCCGACAGGGCCTGAGGGGTCCTGTTTGTACCTACAAGCTCTGGTTTGGACTGGGTTCCTGTCATCCCTAATAAACCTTCTAATCTACTGGCTGGCTGAGAGTCACTGTGAATCCCAGGAAGTGGGGGTGCAGGCCTCGACTCCCCCACACTCCATGACACCCGCCCAGGCAGGGTCCTGGGGAAGCCCATGGGTCTGCACCCCAATTCCACAGTCGGATGTGACCCTCAGCCAGCCTGTAAAACAGAGGTTTATTAGATGACAGGAACATGATCTAACACAGAGCTTGTAGGCAGAACGAACACGATTCCTTGGCAGGATCCATTTTGGGGGCCAAAGAACCAGGCAGCCTGCCTGGAGCTCTCTGCCTGTCCCCAGCCAGATCCAGAATGAAACCCCCTCTCTAGCCTCTCCTCTGCTTTTCCTTTGTCTCTTGAGCAGAATGTGTCACCTCCTCCCTCCCCCACCTGGGGTCAAGTTACAGCCTTAGGTATGGACATCCCCACCCAATAGTCAGAGGAATCATTAAGAACATTCCTACTCCATCACACCAACCTTTGCTTGGGCAGGGCTGTGGGGTTTGGAACATGTCTTAACATCATACAGGTGAATCTTATAACTTCTCATACACCATTGCGACACATTTTATCAGTACAATATTGAGAAGCAAATTATGAGTTTTTAAATCATACTCACATACTTTATATGAAGGTTAATACAATAGCATGTAGTGGGTGAATACATGGGTGCATTCTGTCGCACCCAGCAATCACTTACGCTACCAAACAATTGTTCTAAAAAGCTGCTTACCCAAATCGTGACAAAGTCCAGCAATCTGAACACAGAGAATATCTCGCTGGTTTATTTCCAACTCTGGCTGTCTTTCATGTAATGCTCGGACCAGACATCCTGCCAGATAGCCTACCCTGTTCCAGGCAGAAAATATAAGTTAATAATTGGAGGTTTAGTAAACAAACAAGAGAAATTGCCAATTCAATTCTGCCTTGGCTTTTGCAAAGCTCTAGTGCAGTAGAGAGCAGCAACAGATGCTTAAAACCTAAACTTCAGTCCAGTTACGGAAACTAACTACCTCCTTTTTTTAAAACCTACACCATGGGGAAAAAAATATTTGAAGGAAACAAGCAACAGATTTCACATCTAAGGTGTCCTCACCTCAAGAATTACATCCTAACCTCATAAGAAAACACTCTGATTAGAGTCTTCTCTTTGGACTTTATTCTCCCCTCTTCCCCCCACTCTAGCGAGTCAAAATTGCTGCTACCAATGTCATTTTCCTCTTGTAACTCCAACTCAAACTCTTTCAATGGCTTCCTTCAACTACTACAAAGTCAAAGTCCTTATCCTCATTTTCAAATCCCTGCACAAGCTTGCTCCTGCCTGGATTGCTGCCCTTATTTCCTTCACCTCCTTCAACTTCCAGAGAGACACTGGAATTGTTTACACCAGTCCATCCAACCCACTACCCTGAGGATGGTCAGTAACCAGATGCCTCAGAGGATGCAAAAATAACCACTGTGGACAACTAGGGAAAATAACCTGATTATGGAAGTTCCTTCCTAACAATCATTTATTGATTGGCTTACACCCTGGAGCATGAGTTTATAGCCCTTTTTTGAATCCTATTTTATGCAACTGTAGATGTTCTCATTATCCACAAGAATACCTAACCATTTTTTAATTCTTCTGACCTCTTGGCCTTAATTCTATATTGGAGCAATGAGCTTATAAGAATATTTCTTTTTATCCACTTTATGTTTGTCATTCAAACATATTTTTGTTATGAAAAAAGGGAAGGATTAATGCATGATCTACCTTCTCTACATATTAATTATTACCTCTATCACAGCCTCTCAGCTCTACACTGAGAAGTACCACCATCTTTTCACTCTCAGATCGAAGTTGCACAAAGCCTATAGTAATTTTTGTTGCCCACCTCTGGAAACAAACCTCAAGTAGCAATTCAGAGAGTGGTATCCTCACTGTCTAAACCGCTCATTTTATGTTCCAACTAGATAATACACCAGACCAGCCTTACAGTCACTTCAGATTGGTGGAAAGGAAGATAACCTTAGCAGAGAAATCAAAATGGAGGAGATTTATATGCATGAGAATATTGCCTTACCCCAAGGAATGTTCAAAGCGGTTGTGCGATGCTCCTGGGAAAACATAGTAAGTGCCTCCCAGCTGTTTTATATATCGCAGGCGTTGAAACTGAGGTGTGTCAATGATTCGAACGAGGAGAGGATGTATCTCAATATGGCCGTGAATAGGATCATTAAAAACCTAGAAAATTTCAAACACCATTGAAACTAAGATTTAAAAATATGACCTACAAAAGGGAAAGGGCTTGCCTCTCTATGATACAGGAAGCCTGAAAAGTTATCAAAAAAAAATTTTTTAACCATTAAAATTTAGTTCTGGTCTATCCTGGAAAATGCCATAGTACTGGAGAATACTGAAGTTATGACATTAAAAGAGTTACAGCTAAATAACAGAGGGTGAGGGATTTCCAGCCAGTCAGCTTAAAACCTTGGCAACTCCTATTTAACTCACATTCCTAACACAAGGGAAAAATTGTAGAATCAATGTACCTACTCTGTCAATTAAAGTAAGAGCCCACCATACAATTCTGAGACAAGAGTCCACCAGCAACGCCAGGAAAGAGCAGACTTGGCATTGCTTGCTTTTAGAAATATAAACAGAGTTCAGAGGGTTGGGAAGGACAGCAAGCAGGGAACAATTACCTAGGCACTTCCTTTCTACAACACAAAGCAGAAAAAAAATCGAAAAAACCCCAACTCCAACCTGTTAAGTTTTTTGTAGGTCACTGTAGTGAGGCGGCGTGGTTCCCTGCCGCCCCAGAGAGAGAGGAAAACCAGATACCAGAGTGGGCGGAGTAAGTGAGCTCTAAGCTCACCTCCGAAAGGGTCAGACGGCAACCCGGAGTACAAAGGCTCGCCCTCAGAGCTCACTGAGACGACAGCCGCCAGAGAGGCAAGATGCCTATGGCCTAGGCGGCAACTGAGTTGCCGGGCCTGCCCTGCACCAGCTACCCTGAGGAGTTGCTGGGCCTGCCTTGTGCCAGCTACCCCAAGGAGCCCATGGTGCTGGACCCTCCAGGTGACTCCACGCTGACCCAGGTACAAGAAGGGGAGTTAGGAAGTGGCCCAGAGGCAGCCGACCCTAGTCTGGCTGCAGCACTTCCAGAACCTATGTCAGTGTGTTGCGGCCAGGATCCCCACTGACACAGCAGCGGGTCTTCTGCCACTGCTAGGGCCCCGGGCTGGGACGCAGTGGAATGGGAGGGCCTGTGTCCCCGCCACACAACTCGTGGGTGGCAGCCTCCCTTCTCCCAGGCCGTTTGGAGGCTTGGGCCTACTACTGTTGATATAGCTCAGCCCTTCATGAGGGCCCGAGCTGCCGACTTACCATTGCCCCGCCCTGACCTAAAGCCTAGGCTTGTTACTGTTTGTACTGCTATGGCTCAGCCCTGCCCGAGGGCCTGAGCACTTGACTCACTGTTGCCCTGCCTTAACCTAGGGCCTGGGCTCATTGCTACTGCTTATACTGTTATTGCTCAGCCCTGCCTGAGAGCCTGCGCACTTGAGTCATTATTGCCCTCCCCGACCTAGGGCCCAGGGCTTATTACCGCTGCTCTACTGGTACTGCCCAGCCCCTGCCCAGGGCCTAAGCACCGGGCTCATTGCCCCACCCTGATCTAGGGCCCTAGCCTAACTGTACTTATTTTTGCCTCCACAAGGGCTGCCAAGGAAGACTCCCACGGCCAAGCTAATTCCCCAACAGCTCAGCAGTGAGGCGTTGTGGTTCCCTGCCATGCCAGAGAAAGAGGAGCCCCAGCTAACCTCTCTAAAGTCACCTTTAAGTAAAATTATACATTTTAGAAACATTTGGGTAATGAACTACAAAAAGGTACAAATTTAAATACTTTTTAAATCTGCGCATTCATTCTGCCAAAGCACAAGGTAAAGACTTAATTGTGAATATATAAGCAGACCGAAGCAAAAAATTATTACTATCGACTGTGACAGAGTCAGACCAGAAGGGTATAAGAGGGTGCTGGAAGGCAGCTATATCAGCCTCAGGATGTGCACCTTTTGGTTTCCCAGGAGGTGGGTGGGCCTAAGCCCACCTGTTACTGAAGTCCCTCCCCCAGCCTGGCGGGAGGGACACTAGACCCGGGGCCAATTGATTACGGGGGACAACTAATGAAAAAAGGACAGGGGAGTGCATGAGGGTTACAGGTTCAAAACGAGGGTACAGGATGGGGACACCGAGCAGAGAACCCCGCTCAGCGCCCACTGCTCCATGAAAACGCAGAGGGAGGCTGTGGACGCTGCGCAGTGGAACTCCGCCCGAATGCGTGACTGAACGAGTGACCGGGTGACCTGAAGGAGACCCCACAGTCGCACCGGACCCCCCCGTCTAGCATCCTCCTCCTGGTGTTATAGATGGTGGCTTTGGCAAGCGCCAGGAGGAGGTTGACGAGGAGGTCTCGCAACTTTGTGGGGCCATGGATGGGGTGTCCAAAATAAAAAAGTGTAGGGAGAAGTGCAGCCAGCACCTCAATAGGAGGTTCTGGAGGAGCCGGAATAGGGGCTGTGGCCTGGTGCACTCACGATGGGCGTGCACCAGGTCCTCCTTCGTGCCATGGAAGGGGCAGGTGTCGGGCACGGGAAGGAACCGCGCCAAGTACACGCCCGTGCTCTCGGCTCCATAAAGGAGCCACCAACTAATATCCCCGGCGGGCCGTGGAATTAGTATGGAACGGAAGGTGGCCCACCGGGGCCACTCACCCTCGTTCGGTGGTAGGTAGTCCCGCCACTTGGTATCGGGGCGGGACGCGAGGGTGAGGAGATGGAACGTGTGAAGCACGAGCGTGTACAGCTGTTTCCTTGGCGCGGTTTGAAACAGGACCGGCTGCAACGTGTGCAGCCGGCTCGGGGTATGAGAGTGGGGAGGTCGGGAGGGCTCACGAAACCGGGGTCCAAGTGCCATTTCCGGAGGGCCCGGGGTGAGGGGCGGGCAGGGAGAACCCTCTCGCAGAGCCCACCGCAGGAACCGAAAGCTCCTGCGGAGACCCACCCAATAGCCTCGGGTGTTTAAGTCGGCAAGGATGGTAAAGTTCATTGCAAGGGCTGGGGTGATTCTTCACGGGCAGAAGGGTGGACGTCCCCCGTCGGGTCCTGCAACAACCCATGCTCGACCCCGAAGGCGAGCAGGGAGTTGCGGAAGGTTCGGGCTCGCCGGTAGGCCAGCATGTTCTGCTTCCTGGGCCCTATCCCCTCCCCCAAAAGGGCCTTCACGGCCTGGAGGATTTGATGGAAATCCCCCCAGCGCCGGAGGGCGAGCTGCACCTTCTCTCTCGAACCACAAGTGTCTCGCAGGAAGTGGCGCAGCTCTTCTCTCAGCGCGGAGGGGGACCTGGCAGCCGAGCGGCCGCTGCCCTCCGGTAGGGCCTTTGAAGGGACTTCGTGGCCCACTGAGATGAGTGAGTGAGACTGGGAACCCCGGCGCAATCTCGCCGGGTGACCGGTCTCCTTTCCCGACATGGAAGGGGGCAGTGGAGGGGGTAACGCAGCCCCCAGGTCCATGGGGGTTGGAGACTCAAGAACCACCCCCTGAGAGTCGTCCGAATGGCTCGATAGTGGGACGACCTCGGGGGTGGCATTAATAATGGGAGCGGAAGGGGCAGGGGACGGGGCAGGAGTATGGACCAGGCTTGGGGCTGGGACGGGAGCGGGAACTGGGTCTGTGATTGGGGCAGGAGAAAGGATCGGGGCAGGAGTGGGGGCTGGGGCCGGATCGGGTGAATGGATAGGGAGGGGACCGGGATCGGGGTCGATGGACGGGGCTGGTTGGGGATAAGGGGCTGGGTTAGGGACAGGGGATAATTTTTGGTCCGGGACAAGGGAGGTGGTAAGGGCAGGAGTAATATCAGGGTCTCCTGCAGCCAAGCTGCTGGGGTGCGGCTCCTCTCGACCCATGGGTGGGGTCAGACGACTGGAAACAGGAGGGGGGGCCTTCCTCGGTGCCAGGCGCGGGCGACTCGACAAGTGCATCGCCCGCAGCCACGGCATCGGGCGAGATGGTGACTTCAACTAGGCCCCCCTCTGAAGGGGCGGCCGACTGCACGGTCCCTTCAGCACCCACTGACCCGAGACCCAGCTGCTCGGCATTGGCCGTCGCCCCGAGGGGCTCAGCGGCCTCCGCCACGTTGCCATTAGCAGCCGGGCAGGTGGGAAGGGTCAGGGGTGCTCCGAGGACCAGAGCAGGGGCTTCCTCCAAAGAAGGGCAGGGGAAAGGAGGGGGCGGCGGGCACAAAGCACCGCCCAGATCGAGGCCCGCTGGCAAGGGGTCGTCCTCCCCCTGGGTGAATGGGGTCAGACCCAGGGCCTCGATCTCATGATAGATGGAGGGGAGGGCGGGCTCTAAGGCCTCAGCAACCTCCCCTCCGGACACCGGGGCGGCAAGCGCCCCTGTATCAACGGTGGCAGGGGGGGCCGATGGTGCAGGGGCTGAAAGAGATCCCGCAGCAGCCCCCTCACAGGAAGGGTGATCGGGGGAGACGGATTCGTCTCCAGCCGCTGCCGTGGTCATAGCAGCTGGTTCCGCCAGCTGGGCTTCGTCCGGGGTTGCGGCAGATGGTGGGGGGCTAGCCCCCCGCAGCAGCTTTCGGGGGGCTACAGCTCCCTCCTCATCAGAGGGAGGGGAGCGGGTCCGCGTTCTGCGGACGGCGTGTTTCCCCCGGACGAGCACCCAGCCCTCTAAGGTGGAAGTGGAGGTGGAGGGCTGGTCAGTGGAGGCAGGGCCAGAGGTTGAAGGGTCCGGGTCCTGGGGTGGCACAGCGGGGGAAGGGGAAGCCTCCCCCTGGGGCGGGCCCTCCCTCTCGGTTCCTATGGACCCCGTCGCCCCCTCCCCTGTAGAGGGAGGGGCGGCAGTAGCAGCGGTGGTGGCTGGGCCACCAAGGCCGCCGGCGATGACAGGGTCGGCGCCCTCTCGGGTTGCGGGGGTCCCGGGCTCCCCTTCGGTCCGGGCCAGGGGGCAGTCCCTCCGGACGTGCCCTATCGCCTGGCAAAGGAAGCACCGGGCCTCCCCTGTAGAATAGTGGACCCTGTGGTATGCTCCCTGGTGGGACACTAGAAAGGAACCCTCCAGAGGCACCCCACCACGCGCTGCCGCCGGCGGTACTTGGATCTGCACCTGCCGGCGGAAGGATAGAATATGGCGCAGGACGGGGTCCTTATAGCCCGAGGAGAGAGGGGTGATGACTGAAATGGGCTTCCCCAGGGTGGAGAGGGCAAGAAGCAGGGCAGCATTAGGGAGGCAGGGCTCGACGGAAGTTAAAACTACCCGTACGCCCAGGTCCTCCAGGGGCTCTAAGGGGACGAACACGCCTCCCACCGACATGCCCTTTTCCACCGCCTCTTGGGCGGCGGCCTCCGATGCCAGGAAGAAGACCATCTTCCCGTACATCTTGGAGGCCGCCACGATGTTCCTGGGCCCCACCGCTCACGCGTATGTTTCTCCGTTGGGCGAGGCTGGCACCAGGTGGCAACGGATCCCGTGCCTCCTGGTGAGCGAGTGGAAAGGGCCCCGTCCCCCAGAGATGGCAGTGGAGGCGGCAGGCGGGGCGGGCGGCAGGGCGGCGGCCACCTGGGCATACGCCCTGCGGGCCGGAGGGTCCGCAGAGCTGGTAGAGGGGATGGCTGGGGAAGGAGGGGCCGCGGCAGATGTCAATGCCACGGCTGGTGGGGCGGCCCCACCCGCGGGAGGTGTTGTTTTCCGGGCGGGGCCTTTTCCCTTTTTTCCCCCCTGGCCCTTCCTACTAGTAGAAGGAACGACCACGGCAGCGGCAGGGACCGGACAGGAGCCAGTCGAAAGGGCGGCCGCAGGAGTGGGCGGGGGCGATGGCAAAGGGAGGGACGGGGCTGGGGCAATGGGGACTGGAGGAGGGGCAGGGGCAGGAATAGGGGCAGGGGTCTCCTCCATAACGGTACGGGGGTAGGAGGAGGCCCTATGGGAGATGGGGTAGGGGGTAACCGCTCCTCCCGGCTAAACTGTGGGGGGGGGGGGGAGAGGAGGGTCTGGCGGAGGGGTAAGCGAGGGAAAGGACTAACCACTCCTCTCCGCCGGGCTGCAAGCAGGAGAGGAGGGTCCAATGAGGGGGGCTGGACAGGCAAGGGGGGGCTAACCGCTCCTCCCCGCTAGGCTGGAAGCAGGGGAGGAGGGTGCTGGCAGGGGTCAAGGGTGGGTACGGGGGATGAAACAAAGGTTCTGGCTCCTCTGGCTGCACTGGGAGGAGAGGGGATTATGAAATCATGGGGTGAGGGGTGAAAGTGAGACTGATGGGGGGGGCGCACAGACACCTAAAATAAATAAATAAATAAATAAATGGAGATATACCAATCTCCTAGAACTGGAAAGACCTTGAAGGTCATCGAGTCCAGTCCCCTGCCTACACTAGCAGGATCCCCCTGCCTACACTAGCAGGATTGAGTACTGTCCCCTGACAGATTTTTTGCCCCAGATCCCTAAATGGCTCCCTCAAGGATTGAACTCACAACCCTGGGTTTAGCTGGCCAATGCTCAAACCACTGAGCTATCCCCCCCCCCCCCAAACCACTGAGCTATCCCGCCCCCCCCTAAAGGGGAACGTGGGCACACGCGATGGAGGAGGGATACTAGGGAGGACCGGGGAGTAAAGGGCCTGGGAACACAAAATGGAGGCTAAAAAAGGGCGGGAAACTGAAAACTCAAAGTTTGGGGCGGGGCTAGGAATGAAACTAAGGGCTAGGGGAGGAAGGGCTGACCGAAAGAATGTTCCGGAAACACTAAGGGGTGGGTGGGGCAAACTAAAGGAAGGGAACAACTAAAGTAAAAGGGGATTGAAAAATGGTTGGGGGGAGGGCAAGGGGGGGACCCCACCAGCCAAACACAGCTAGGGGGGGATTAGGAAAAGTCCAGGGTGGGGTGCGTGCGCCCACAGGCGCCTGTGCACCACACAGTCCTCGCTGCTCACAATCCCAGGTGTTTAAGGGGTGAGAAAAACCGACACCCCCGTCGAGGGGCCAGGTCCAGGTGTTGGTGGGTTGGTGGAGGGGGCAGCGGTGGGGGTGGTGGTCCGGGGAGCAGATGGACAAGGGGGAGGGCTCTGTGCCTTTCCCCCGCGCTCCCCCAGGCAACAGCAATCTCACCACCCCAAGAGCACAGATGACAGAGTTACTCAGTCCAGTTGTAAACCCCCTCCACAAAGTCCTTTGATGGACGTCTTCCCTCCTCACCTCCTCGACGGTAGCAGCAGCTTCAGGATGGTGGTGAGCAGCAGGTCGGTGGAGAGGCCCGGTGATAGTAGTGGTGGTGGTGGTGTCTGGGCCTCTCCCCCCCAGGTGGGGGGGAGCTCAACCCAGCTGGTAAAAGGCAAGGCAGTCCAAAGGGGGAGCTCCAGTTGGTGGTGGTAGCAGCCACAGGGAAACAGTGGGGTGTGTGGGGGTGAGTAGGTGTGTGGGGGTAGGAAAGTCCTGGCAGCAGCGGTGGGGCCAGGTGGAGGGGGGAAGGAAGGGGTTCCAGGGGGGATGATGGTAGCAGCAGCCCTTGCACCCCTAGAACCCCTTGTGGACCTTCCCCTTGGCCCTGTGGGCTGGGGGTTTCCAGGCAGGAGCCTCTCCAGAAACTCCTGCCTTGCCCCAGCCCTGCTTCCTTCCAGGTACCTGAGAAGCTCCTCACAGCAGCCAGGCCTGTCTGCTTCTCCAGGCAGAGGAGAGACCCGCAGGAGGAGCAGCCTCAGGATGGACAGGTGTCTGTTGTCTGGACAGCCAAACAAAGGCTACTCCAGGCCAGTCAAGACACCTGGGGCCAATTAACCAGTTAAGGCAGTTAGGCTAATGGAGACAGGTGGAGCCAATCAAGGTCTCACTCAGACTGTTTAAAAGCTCTCCTTTCCAGTTCCCTGAGAGGAGCCAAGGAGAAAGGAGTTGGAGGAGAGGAACCTTTGCTGTAACCTGAGGTAAGGGCGATGCTAGGAAGAGGGTACCTTGGGGAAGAGGCCCAGGGAATCAAAGCAGCACTAGTGGTGGAGGGAAAGCCACCAACAGCTGCTACCATTAGGGTCCCTGGGCTGGAACTCGGAGTAGAGGGCGAGCCTGAGTTCCCCCATCCCCTTCCATATTCTACAGAAATCCTCTTGAGAGGAGGAACGAGACTCAGTTAATTAAAGAGGCCAAACTGTGCTTACTAAGCTCTACAGAGCAACAAAGACTGTGGAGTATTCCCCCTTTTTCACCTCCCTACTGGCCATGGTAACTCACTAGGCAGTGACTCTTGCTAATTATACTAAGAGAGGACGGTCACTCCGGGGCCTAGATGAGTTTCTGAGGCCCCTAAATCTGCCAGGAAGCGTGGGACCCACAAGTAGAGACTTGGAACTTTGTTACACTACCTTCAGTGTCTCTATATAACCCACCCTTTTAATACTAATGCTCTCTCTCTAGATGTGCCTTCTATGTTAATAGTGATACAGCGGGGCCAGGGTGCAGTGGGAGAGTGGTCCTTGAGCACTGGGATACCTAGGGAGGAGCTACTAAACCCAGAACCCAACCAAGTTTGGAAGACAACAAAGGCTATAACAGGAACAGGCACGAGGGTTAAAGGGCCAAAACTAAGGAACTAGAAAGGGATACCAGGCAGAGAACCTCAGACAGTGCCCATCGCTCCTCGAAGGAGTTGAGAAAGCTGACAGATGCTGCCCAGAGGAACTCTGCCTGGATACATGAACAGATAAAAGAATGAAAGACAGCCCCACAGTCTCAGCGCCCCCCCCCCCCCAACCTCCTCTCCATGGTGTTGCGAATGGCCACGTTGGCCATGACTAGGAGGAGGTTGACAAGGTGGTTCCATGACTTCATGGGGCCTTGGACTGGATGCACGTAAATAAATAAATGCGGGGAAGAGTGGAGCCATAACCTCAATAAGAGGTTCTGGAAGAGCCGGAAGAGGAGCTGCAGCCTGGTGCACTGAAGGTACATGTGTGCTAGGGTCTCCCTCATGCCACAGAAGGGACAAGGTTCAGGAACAGAGTTGAACCACGCCAAGTACATGCCCTTGCTCACGGTACATGAAGGAGCCACCAGCTAATATCCCCAGTGGGACTAAAATGGAATATAAACTGGCCCACCGGCATTCCCCACCATCCACTGCTGGTAATATGTCCTGCCACTTGGTATCTGGGCAGGACACAAGGGTGGGTTAATGAAGCATTTGCAGCATGAGCGCGTATAGATGGTCTCTTGACGCAGTTTGGAAACACCACCAGGACCAACTGCACGTCCGGCTCATGCAACACCAATCCCGACAATCTCTTACGAAGAAGACAAAGGAAGGGCTCATTGGCCAGAGTGTACAGCTGACCCGACAGCGGACAACCTTGACACACTCCTTGCCAGATGTGGTCAGGGTCCAGCTGAGCCTGCCCAAACACTCTGCGGAGATGTACAGTACCTGGAGAAACTCCACAAACCGGGGCCTGAAGCCGAATGACCAGAGAGATACCATGGTCCATCTGGTTAAAAGCCTTCTCCTGATCAAACAACAGGAGGGCGTATGACAGATTAATCCCTACACCTAATCTCTAAGAGATCACAGACCAGATAAAGATTATCGAAGATGGTACAGCCCAGAACAGTGTAGGTCTGGTGAGGATGAACCATGTCCACCAGCACGGACCACAGCAAGATGGCCTTCGCCACGACCTTATATTCTGTGCTGAAGAGTGAGATGGGGCACCAATTCCAGAATTCTCTTCTTTGGCAACACTCACCTGCACGACAGGGGAAGGACCCCACTCTCCAGAGATTTGGCCCAGACGGGGGCAAGGTCTGGGCCAAGGAAGGTTAATGGCAGCACCTGTAGTCAATTAAGGCTCTGTCAAAAACCTAATAAAATCCCCTGCTTCAGGCAGTCAGGGTGTGCAAGGAAGGAGAGAGGACTGAAGTTTGGAAGTGTGTTGCTGACAATTGAAAGACCAAAGTACCGGAGCAGGCAGACTGCCTCCCCCAGCATCAAGGACCAAGGATAGCACTACCCAAGGGGGAAGAGAGTAAAACCCCCAGAGGTTGAGAGAGGCTGGGGCTCAGAGTGAGGAGCAAACCTAGACCCCTCCTCCACCACCTTACCGGGCCACTAGCAGGGCCCTCAGCGCCCCAAGAGCAGGGGCAAGGGATGGTATCTTAGCCCCCTGCCAAGAAAAGCATGGGACCCACCATACCAACATCAGCCATTTTGTGTCACATAATACTAAATGGGGACTTGCAGATGTAAGAAAATATTTCACCTATTGCAGGGGTGGCCAACCTGTGGCTCCAGTTCTTCAGAAGTTAATATTGGGCTCCTTGAATAGGCATCTACTCCGGGGCTGGAGCTACAGGCGTCAAATTTCCAATGTGCCAGGCAGGGAGTGCTCACTACTCAACCCCTGGCTCTGCCCCAGCCCCTGCCCCACTCCACCCCTTCCCTCCTCTGAGCCTGCCGTGCCCTCGCTCCCCGCCACAAAACAAATGATTGGGAGGTACAGGGAGAGAGGGGAATGTGCTGATCAGCAGGCCTGCTGGTAGGTGGGAGGCTCTGGTAGAGGGGGAGATGATGGGAGACTGCTGACTTATTACTGCAGCTCTTCAACAATGTACATTAGTAAATTCTGGCTCCTTCTCAGGCTCAGGTTGGCCACCCCTATTGGAAAGAACTCAGCTGCACAGAACTATTGCAAGTACAGAAACATGCCCAGAAATGTTAAGCAGAACTGATATTTTTATCTTCCTTTACCTACTTTTTATATCACTTAAATATAATTATTCCAACAACACATTACCTTGAGATTCTTTATGCAAATACACTTAAAACAGTTCCTCAAATGACACAGGGGAGGAGGGAGGGGGAAGAATCCATGTCCCATCTTCAAAGTAGGAATAAAATCCTGAGAGTTTAGATCCTGGTTCTAGATCAACATGGCATTACACTTACCTTCATTATATCTGCAGGATTTTGTTCTAGTTTTTGCAGGCAAACAAGCAATTTCAGTCTCAAGCCCAAGGGTCTAGAAATATCAAGAAGATTTGAAAATTACTATAAATTGAAAAGCAAAATAACAATGTAACTATTTATGAAGCTGCTTGTATAAATTCACAGTTTATTTTTTTTAACTTCATTTGCTGTAGTAATACAAAATACTACACTATGCACTTCTATTACAGCTTTCAGGAAAGGATCTCAAACAGTTTTAAAAACATTAATTTATAAAAAGCTAGCACCTCACTAAGGTTAAGATAGTCAAGGAAAATAAACCATGTATACCCATAAAAAATTGTTTGCAAACAGTGAAGGTTGCTAAATCCACTTGTTCTACAACTCAAAACCACAAACAAGGGAAATGAAGATTACTTACCAGTAAACAGAGTTCTGAGTGTACAAAAGGGGGAGTGGCCCCAAGCACCAGCCAGTTCCTTTCACTAATTTGGGAATTCTGAAGAAGCAGGGAAGGTGGGTAGGGACTGTGAATAGGCATAGGCTCATCTGAAAGAACTCTGGTTACAGAGTATGTAACCTTCATTTCTTCAAGTGGCTTGTGTATATTCCCACTTGTGGGAATTTAACAAGTAGTACAACCCTCAGGAAGGTGGGCTGGGGAGTTTTAGGTAAAAGCACAGCAGAACTGTCAAAGAAAAGTCAGCTCTGGATGCTAGGTGAAAAGTGAATAGAAGTGACTGATCTTGCTTTCCAAAAAACGAGGTTACTTACCTGTAACTGTTGTTCTTAGAGATGTGTTGCTCATATCCATTCCATGTAGGTGTGCACGCGCCGCAGGCACAGTTGCTGGGAAGATTTTTCCCCTAGCTACAGGCTGGGTCGGTAGGGAGCCCCCTGGAGTGGCGCCTCCATGGCACCGTATAAGTACCCCTGCGACCCAGCCCCACCCTCAGTTCCTTCTTGCCAGCTAATCCGACAGTGGGGAAGGAGGGCGGGTTTGGAATGGATATGAGCAACACATCTCTAAGAACAACAGTTACAGGTAAGTAACCTCGTTTTCTTCTTCGAGTGATTGCTCATATGCATTCCATGTAGGTGACTACAAGCAATACCTAGGAGGCGGGGTCGGATTGACCCATCGCTGAGCATAGGACCGCTGAACCAAACGCCGCATCGTCCCTTGCCTGCTGGACTATGGCGTAGTGGGCGGCGAAGGTGTGGACGGAGGACCAGGTAGCCGCCCTGCAGATGTCCATGATCGGAACTCTCTCCCGGAAGGCCGCAGAGGACGCCTGCGCTCTCGTGGAGTGTTCTGTTATCCGCGCAGTGGGCCTGCCCGCGAGTTCGTAACAGGTACGAATGCACGAGGTTATCCAGGAGGAGAGCCTTTGGGCGGAGACCGGTTGGCCCTTCATCCGATCCGCCACCGCAACAAAGAGCTGTGTTGTCTTTCAAAACGGTTTTGTGCGGTCTAAATAAAAAGCGAGAGCTCTTCTGACATCGAGCGTGTGCAATTGCTGCTCCCTTCCAAAGGTGTGGGGCTTCGGGTAGAAGACCAGGAGGAAAATGTCCTGGTTAACATGGAAGGGAGAGACCACCTTAGGAAGGAAGGCTGGATGGGGGCGTAGCTGCACCTTGTCCTTATGAAAAACCGTATAAGGTGGCTCTGAGGTCAGTACCCTGATCTCTGACACTCTGCGTGCCGAGGTGATTGCTACGAGGAAGGCTACCTTCCAGGAAAGGTATAGCAAGGAGCACGTGGCGAGGGGCTCAAAGGGGAGCATGGTGAGGCGGGAAAGCACAAGGTTCAGGTCCCAGGGTGGAACGGGACACTTAACGTGCGGGTAGAGTTTGTCCAGCCCTTTAAGGAAGCGATAGACCATGGGGTCTGAAAAGACCGAGTGGTCCGCTGGGCCAGGATGGAATGCCGAGATGGCCGCCAGGTGGACCCGAATGGTAGAGGTAGAAAGATCTTGATGTCTGAGGTCCAACAGGTAGTCCAGGATAACTGGGATGGAGGCTTCCCTGGGGATGGTGTTGCGCTGCATACACCAAGCAGAGAAGCGGGCCACTTTGCAGTATAGGTGTTTCTGGTCAATGGTTTTCTGCTTCCCAGAACACCTTGCACCTCGGCAGAGCACAAGAGTTCCGGGCCCCTTAGCCATGCAGCAGCCACGCTGTGAGGTGCAGGGACTGAAGGTCTGGGTGGAGTAGCCAACCATGATCCTGAGAGATCAGGTCTGGCCACAGAGGGAGGCTGATGGGAGGGGCCCTGGACAGCTGGAGGAGGGATGCATACCAGCATTGCCTGGGCCAGGCCGGGGCTACGAGGATCACACGCGCCTTGTCCCGTTTGATCTTGAGGATCACCTTGTGCAGGAGCGGGATCGGAGGGAATGCATAGAGCAGGTGGCCCGTCCAGGGAAGGAGAAAGGCATCTGTCAAGGAGCCCCGGGAGCTGCCGCGGAAGGAGCAGAACTGGAGGCACTTCCTGTTCTGCCGAGTAGCAAAGAGGTCGATCTGGGGAAACCCCCACTGTAGGAAGATCAGCCGGATGACATCTGGCCGAATGGACCACTCGTGTGGCAGGAATGATCTGCTGAGGTGGTCCGCCAGCGTATTCTGGGCTCCCGGAAGAAAGGAGGCCACTAGGTGAATGGCGTGGGCTATACAGAACTCCCAAAGGAGAACCGCCTCCTGGCAAAGGGGGTTCGAGCGTGCTCCGCCCTGCTTGTTTATATAAAACTGGGCTGTGGTGTTGTCCGTTAGCACCGCTACACAGTGACCCCTTAGTGTGCCCCGGAAGGCCTGGCACGCTAGTCGAACGGCCCTCAGTTCCCTGACATTGATGTGGAGACGGAGATCGGCCTCCGACCAGCGGCCCTGAGTTCTGAGCTCTCCGAGGTGGGCTCCCCAAACCAGGGACGAAGCGTCTGTCACTAGGGACATGGAGGGGCTGGACGGAAGGAAGGGAACGCCCTGGCAGACAATGTCCTGATTCTCCCACCAGGCCAGAGCGGAGAGGGTGGCTCTTGGGATGGTGAGGAGGGTGTTGATGCAGTCCACGTTCAGCCTGTAGACAGATGCCAGCCAGGACTGGAGCAGGCACAGCCGCAGCCTGGCATACTGGGTGACGTGCGTGCATGCTGCCATGTGACCCAGTAGGCTGAGGAACACCCGAGCCGTCGCCATAGGGAAGGAGTGCAATTCGCAGATTGCCGACTGAATGGTCAGGAAACGGGGCTGTAGGAGGGACGCCCTTGTCACGGTAGAGTCCAGGAGGGCCCCTGTGACGGTGCTGTTCCTGGTGGGATCCAACTGTGAGTGTCTGATCAGGACAGATTACTTCCAAAAGGGCAATTACAGCCCAAAGCTGGGGGTTTTCCACACTAAGGCAAACCCAACCAGCTAAACAGAAAAGACTTTGGTCTCACCCCACTGGCTAACCACAAGTCACACAAGCAATCCCCTTAAGACACTCCAGATTCCCAGTATCACCACCAGCAGCCACCTGTCCTGGGGACCAATGGTTATGAAAACCAATCCCCCAAATAAAGAAAATGGTTCTCCCCAATTCCAAAGAATCAGGCCCCAGACCCAGGTCAATATACAAATCAGATCTTACCACAAATCACGCTGTAGCCAATCCTTTAGAATCTAAAATCTAAAGGTTTATTATAAAAGGAAAAAGATATAGGTGAGGGTTAAGAATGGTTAAAAGAAATCAATTACACGCAGTAATGGCACATCTCTTAGCTTAGGCTTGCAGCAAAGGTAGAATAAACTGCAGGTTCAAATCAAAGTCTTTGGATGCATCCCTTTTGGGGGATGGGTCAGTACCATTGTCCAGAGTTCCCAGAGTAGCAAAGTTCCATCCAAAGCTGGAAACAAAGCAGGCTGAAGACTGGAGGTGAAAAGACAAAATGGGGAATGTTCTTCCAGGCTTTATAGACTTTTTCTTCCGGGCCAAGACCCCTCCTCCTTCTTTTGCAGAGTCCGGTTGCAAAATGGAGGCTCACAGTCACAAGGTCCAATCACCAGACTTTCCAGGATTCAGTTTCTGACCAGGCAGTGACATTCCTAGAGCAGCTCGGGTGTGGACAGGCAGATACAAAGTCCATTGTGTGGTTGATGTCCCTTAATGGGCCATCAGGCAGCCCCAGCATGTCTGAGCCTTCACAGGAGCCAAGCCTAAGCTTGCATTACAGGCACCTTTAACTTTAGTTACAGAATAGATGCACACATATGGAATAGATACACACATATGGAATAGATACACACATATGGAATAGATACATACATAAGACACCTGTTATGACCCCCTTCACATAATATTTCGTGCACCCATTGATCTACACGGTACCAAACTATTTCAGTACCGTGACAGCCCCTATGAACTCGATCTTCTGAGTTGGCTCCAGGGTGGACTTCTCCTTGTTGAGGAGTATCCGCAAGCGGTCGAATGTGCTGATGACCAGCTGCACATGCGAGAGCACCTGGTCCCTGGAGGTGCCCCGTATCAGCCAATCGTCCAGGTACGGGTAGAGATGTACCCCGCAGCGGCGTAAGAATGCTGCTACCACTGCCATGCACTTGGTGAAGACCCTGGGTGCGGTGGACAGGCCGAAGGGCAGGACAGCGAATTGGTAATGCTCCCCCACCACGAGGAAGCGGAGGTAGCGTCTGTGAGGGGGCTTTATACTGATATGAAAATAAGCGTCCTTCATATCGAGGGCAGCGAACCAGTCTCCCGGATCCAGAGAGGGAATAATAGTGCCCAAGGTAACCATGCGGAACTTGAACCTGGACACGTGGGTGTTGAGTCCGCGTAGGTCTAGGATGGGCCAGAGGCCCCCTTTCGCCTTGAGGATGAGGAAGTAGCGGGAGTAGAACCCTTTCCCTCTGAACTCCTCTGGGACGGGCTCGATGGCTCCCAGTGAGAGGAGCGACCTCACCTCCTGTACGAGGAGTTGCTCGTGAGAGGGGTCCCTGAAGAAGGACGGGGAGGGAGGGTGGGAGGGAGAGGTGGAGGAAAGCTGGAGCGAATATCCCAGCTCCACCGTGTGGAGGACCCACTGGTCCGATGTGATGTCTGACCAGGCACGGAGGAAATGGGACAGGCGATCGCAGAAGGGAGGATCCAGGTGTTTGACTGGTGCTCTGCCCCCGGGCGCACCTTCAAAAGTTAGGCTTAGGCCCCTGGGATGGTTTAGGGGCCTGCTGTTTACCCCCTTGCCGTGGGCCGGAGCAACAGCAGTTGGCCCGCCCTCTCCTATGGAGGGAGTCCTGGATCGGGCGTGGAGGGGGATGGAACTGCCTCCTCGGGGGTAGGGAGGGTCGCCTCTGGGTCATGGGGGTGTGCATCCCCAGAGTTTTGAGGGTCACCCCCTTGTCTTTAAAGGTTTGCAAGCGCGCGTCTGTGGTCTCGGAAAAGAGTCCCACGCCTTCGAAGGGAAGGTCCTGTATAGTGTGCTGCATCACCGGAAGAAGATTGGAGGATTGCAGCCACGCGCTGCACCTAAGGGCGACCCCCGATGCGACCGTTCTGGCCGCAGAGTCGGCCGAGTCTAGGGCTGCCTGCAGGGCGAATCTGGCAACGTCCTTGCCCTGCTGTACAAACGCCCTGAACTCTTGCTTGCCCTCCGAGGGAACCGTACCCTCGAACTTGGCCAGAGAGTCCACGGTGTCACAAAAATGTCTGCTCAGGAGTGCCTGGTAGTTGGCCACCCTGAGCTGCAGCCCACCCGCCGAGTATACCTTCCTCCCAAAATGGTCCAGCTTTTTGGCCTCCTTCGCCTTGGGGGCTGGGGCCTGCTGCCCGTGGCGCTCCTTATTGCTGACAGAGTCTACCACAAGGGAGGAAGGAAGAGGGTGGACGTACAGGTACTCGTACTCCCTTGCGGGGACGAAGTACCTCCTCTACACCCCTCTCACTGTGGGAGGGATGGAGGCAGGTGTCTGCCATATGGTGGCCATGGACCTTTTAATGGTGTTAATAAAGGGTACAGCCACCCTAGCTGGTCCACCCTTCGCCAGGATACTGGCGACTGGATCATCAAAGGCAGGGACCTCCTCCATGGGGAGGTTCATGTTTTTGGCCACTGCCTTCAATAAAGCCTGATAGGCGGACAGGTCCACCGGAGGCGGACTGGACGATGACGTGCCCGCTACCACCTCATCCCTAGACAGGGAGGAATAGGGTCTTGGCTCCACTGGGCCTGGGAGCACGTCGGGGTGAGGAAAAACAGCCGAGGACAGACCCGCAACTGCCTCGTCTGTCCCCCTAGACGGTGCCAGTGGGACTCTGGGCTCTGACGCGGTTCCCTGTGACTGGGTTCCTTGGGGTTGCTGGTATGCCCAAGGTGCCCAGGCCGGCCAGCTGGACTGTAACATGGCCGGCTGTCCTTGCACCGAGCGCGGTGAGGCCAAGGCCGATGAAGAGGGCCAGGGGGCCGCCGCGCTGGCAAAGTGCTGTACGTCGGACGGAGAGTCATGCCGGGCTCCAGACCGGGCAGACTCTCTATGTCCCGAACGGTGCGGGCTCCGCGATCGATATCAGGCCGGAGATTGGTGCCGGCTCGGGGACCGATGCCGTCGAGGCGGAGCCCGGTGCCGCGGAGAGTGGTAACAAGGCGGGGTCCTGCGCCGGGATGGTGTCCGGTGCCTGGATGGCGACCGGCGCTGGGACCGTCCCCAATGCCAGCTCATGGAGCGGTGCCGGGAGTGCGATCGGTGCCGAGAGTGCGACCGGCGCCTTACTGAGGAAGGGTGCCGGGACTCTGATCGGCGCTGAGACTCTGACCGGCGGCAAGACTGCGAGCGGTGCCGGGATCTACAATGAGGAGACCTAGAGCGAGGTCTCAACTCAGTGCGGCGCCGAGACTGCGACCGGCGCTGTGAAGCGGAGCGGTGCCGGAAGTCAGATCGGCACCGCAAGATCGACCGGTGCCCGGACCCCGAAGGGCTCCTGGCTGCAACCGCAGGGACAATCATGGGCGGCTTGCCCCTAGATTGTACCAGTCTCTGCGCTGGAGGAGAAGCTGTCAGTGCGATCAGCTCTCGGGCAGCAGTGAAAGCCTCCCGAGTGGAGGGGAGGAGCTGCTACTGGGCCGGCACCCTGGGGGGCGAGACCACTCACACCGGAGTCGACGGGACCGCGGACGGTGCCGGAGTCGACGGTGCCGGCGGCTGCTCGTCAGAGCGGCCGCTGTCTGTTGGCGGCTCCGCAGCCAGCGGTGCCGGTGCCGAAGGCTGTTGCTCCGCATGGTCCGCGATCTGAGTGTCCGGCAGCAGAGTCTGTGCCTGGGCAGCAGTCTCGGGCCTCTTTTTGCGGCCAGCGGAGTGCAACCGGTGCCGAGGCTTGGAGGCCTTGGCGGACGCCGTCTTGGGAGCGGGTCCCGGTGTCTCACCCGAGTCCGGTGCGAGGGCAGCCTCCATTAGAAGGTGGCGGAGGCGAGACTCCCTATCCTTTTTGGTACGTGGCTTGAAGGTTTTGCAAATCCTACACTTGTCCACGAGATGAGACTCGCCCAGGCACTTCAAACACTTAGAGTGTGGGTCGCCCAGAGGCATAGGCTTCCCACACTTCTCACATGCCTTGAAGCCTGGAGCTTTGGGAGGCATAAAGCCCCAGGCGGCAGGGGAGAGCACTTAACAACTATTAACAAGTACTTAAGTAAACTACATAAAACAAAGAACCACTAATGACTAACTATTAACAAGATCTACTATAAAGCTAGGAGATAGGAGATCGCTAAAGAGCAGAACTCCAGTGTTCCAACAACCAGCGTGGGCGGTAAGAAGGAACTGAGGGTGGGGTTGGGTCGCAGGGGTACTTATACGGCGCCATGGAGGCGCCACTCCAGGGGGCTCCCTACCGACCCAGCCTGTAGCTAGGGTAAAAATCTCCCCGGCAACTGTGCCCGCGGCACGTGCACACCTACATGGAATGCATATGAGCAATCACTAGAAGAAGAAAAAAAAGTCTTAATGAAGGATTTTTTTTTGCCAAAATACACATATATCTGAGGTATCAGTCATACAACATGATGTGATGAAGACAACATGACAGCATGCCATGGATGCTGGCACTTAACATTAAAAAGGTTGCAGAGCAGTTTTTAAAGTAAGAGATGGGGGAAAGTAGATTGCTGCAGAGGAGCACGTGGATTGGACAGAGACTTCTCTCAGAGGAGAGTCTATTGATACAGATTCTCTAGACCAGGGGTCTCAAACTCAAATGACCACGAGGGCCGCATGAGGACTAGTGCACTGGCTCGAGGGCCGCACCACTGACACACACACACACCCTCGCTGCCCCGGCTGTGCCCCCACTCCACCCCTTTCATGAGGACTAGTGCACTGGCCCGAGGGCCGCACCACTGACACACACACCCGCCCTTGCAGCCCCGGCTCCGCCCCCACTCCACCCCTTCCAAGAGGTCCCACCTCTGCCCCACCTCCTCCTCTGAGCACGCAGCTCCCCATTCCCTCCTGGAAAGCACTAGGCACCACCAACAGCTGTTTGGCAAACAAAGAAAGAGCAATCTAGGAAGTCCAGAGCTAGAAACACGCGCGGCCCAGCCAGGCAGCAGAGAAGCCTCCACTTCTGGCCCCTCCGTCCTGCAAACTGCTATGGGAGGTCCGGGGGGGGGGGGGGAGGCACCAGGAAGCTTGGCGGGCCGCAGGGAAGGGCTTTGCGGGCCGCATGTGGCCCCCGGGCCGCATGTTTGAGACCCCTGCTCTAGACTTTAGTCAGGAGGAGAGGATGGAAACACTATAAAGTAGGGGGCAGATCACACAAGAAACTTTCACATAAAAAAAAGTATCTGACATATCAGAAAAGGAAAGACAAATAAACAGTGACAAGTTTTTAAAGTATTTCCACACAAATGGTAAGATGGGTGAACTAGAGTACCTTGTGTTAAAGGAGGATATTGACATAATAGGCATCACAGAAACATGGTGGAGTGAGGACAATCAATGGGACACAATCACTCCGGGGTATAAAATATATCTGAAGGACAAAACAGGTCATGTGGGAAGAAGGGGGAGAGAGAGAAAATGTAGAATCAAATTAAGTAAAAATCTTAAATGAACCCACATGTTCTGTAGAATCTCTATGGATAGTAATTCCACGCTCTAATAAAAATATAATAATAGGGATCTATTATCGACCACCTGACCAGGACAGTGATAAAGACAATGAAATAAGGGAGATTAGAGGGTCTATCAAAATAAAGAACTCAATAACAGTGGGGGATTTCAATCATCCCCATATTGACTGGGTACATGTCACCTCAGGAAAAAATGCAGAGACAAAATTTCTTGATACATTAAATGACTTCTTCTTGGAGCAGCTGGTACAGAAACCCACAAGGGGAGAGGCAACTCTTGATTTAGTCCTGAGTGGAGTGCAGGGTCTAGTCCAAGAGGTAACTATAACAGGACTGCTTGGATATAGTGACCGTAATACAATACAATTTAACATTCCAGTGGTGGGAAGAACACATTGACAGCCCAACACTGTGGCATTTAATTTCAGAAAGGGGAACTATGCAAAAATGAGGGGATTAAACAGAAATTAAAAGGTACAGTGACTAAAGTGAAATCCCTGCAAGCTGCATGGACAATTTTCAAAGACACCATAATAGAGGCTCAACTTAAATGTATACCCCAAATGAAAAAAAACACAGTCAAAGAACTAAAAAAGAGCTAATGCAGCTTAACAACCAGGTAAAAGAAGCAGTGAGAGATAAAAAGGCATCTTTTAAAAAGTGGAAGTAAAATCCTAGTGAGGTAACTAGAAAGGAGCATAAATAATGGCAAATTAAATGTAAAAATGTAGTAAGAAAAGCCAAAAAGGAATTTGAAGAACAGCTAGCCAAAAACTCAAGTGGTAATAACAAAATGTTTTTTAAATGCATCAGAACCATGAAGCCTGCTGAACAACCAGTGGGGCCCCTGAATGATCGAGATAGAAAAGGAGCACTTAAAGATGATAAAGTCATTGCGGAGAAACTGAATGAATTCTTTGCTTCAGTCTTCACATCTGAGGACATTAGGGAGATTCCCAAATCTGAGCCATCTTTTGTAGGTGACAAATCTGAGGTATTGTCACAAATTGAAGTATCAGTAGAGGAGGTTCTGGAACTCATTGATAAACGTAACTGTAACAAGTCACCGGGACCAGATGGCATTCACCCAAGAGTTCTGAAAGAACTCAAATGTGAAATTGCGGCACTATTAACGAGGGTTTGTAACCTATCCTTTAAATCGGCTACTGTGCCCAGTGACTGGAAGATAGCTAATGTAACGCCAATATTTAAAAAGGGCTCTAGAGGTGATCCTGGCAATTACAGACCAGTCAGTCTAACGTCCGTACCGGGAAAATTAGTTGAAACAATAGTAAAGAATAAAATTGTCAGACACATAGAAGAGCATAAATTGTTGGGCAAAAGTCAACATGGTTTCTGCAAAGGGAAATCGTGTCTTACTAATCTATTAGAGTTCTTTGAAGGGGTCAACAAACATGTGGACAAGGGGGATCCGGTGGACATAGTGTACTTAGATTTCCAGAAAGCCTTTGACAAGGTCCCTCACCAAAGGCTCTTACGTAAATTAAGCTGCCATGGGATAAGAGGGAAGATCTTCTCATGGATTGAAAACTGGTTAAAAGACAGGGAACAAAGGGTAGGAATAAATGGAACTTTTTCAGAATGGAGAGGGGTAACTAGTGGTGTTCCCCAAGGGTCAGTCCTGGGACCGATCCTATTCAACTTATTTATAAATTATTTGGAGGAAGGGGTAAACAGTGATGTGGCAAAGTTTGCAGAGGATACTAAACTGCTCAAAGTAGTAAGGACCAAAGCAGACTGTGAAGAACTTCAAAAAGATCTCACTAAACTAAGTGATTGGGCAACAAAATGGCAAATGAAATTTAATGTGGATAAATGTAAAGTAATGCACATTGGAAAAAATAACCCCAACTATACATACAATATGATGGGGACTAATTTAGCTACAACCAATCAGGAAAAAGACCTGGGAGTCATTGTGGAGTTCTCTGAAGGCATCCACGCAGTGTGTAGCGGCAGTCAAAAAAGCAAACAGGATGTTAGGAATCATTAAAAAAGGGATAGAGAATAAGTCGGAGAATATCTTATTGCCCTTATACAAATCCATGGTGCGCCCACATCTTGAATACTGCGTACAAATGTGGTCTCCTCATCTCAAAAAGGATATACTGGCACTAGAAAAGGTTCAGAGAAGGGCAACTAAAATGATTAGGGGTTTGGAACGGGTCCCATATGAAGAGAGATTAAAGAGGCTAGGACTTTTTAGCTTGGAAAAGAGGAGACTAAGGGGGGATATGATAGAGGTATATAAAATTATGAGTGGTGTGGAGGAAGTAGATAAGGAAAAGTTATTTACTTGTTCCCAAAATAGAAGAACTAGGGGCCACTCAATGAAATTGGCGTGCAGCAGGTTTAAAACAAATAAAAGGAAGTTCTTCTTCACACAGCGCACAGTCAACCTGTGGAACTCCTTACCTGAGGAGGCTGTGAAGGCTAGGACTATAACAGGGTTTAAAAGAGAGCTGGATAAATTCATGGAGGCTAAGTCCATAAATGGCTATTAGCCGGGATGGGTAATGAATGGTGTCCCTAGCCTCTGTCTGTCAGAGGGGGGTGATGGATGGCAGGAGAGAGATCGCTCGATCATACCTGTTAGGTTCACTCACTCCGGGGCACCTGGCATTGGCCACTGTCGGTAGACAGGATGCTGGGCTAGATGGACCTTTGGTCTGACCCAGTATGGCCGTTCTTATGTTCTTATGTGTTCGGCTCTTCTAATAGCCCTCGTGTATAGCTGTTCAAACTCAGCAGACAGCCACTCCACCTTAACAGCAACTTTCCCCCCTTTGCTTCTCAAATCTTATGCAGGCAGCTATAGTCATTCGGATATTTTTCTCACCGAGATTTAATTATGTGAGTAAACACTATCTTTCTGCACCTGCTGAGCCAGTAGCGGAGTCCTTTCTTAGTACTGTTGAGGAGGCAGGTGGCTGGCTTCATGAGCCAGATCACTATCGGCATTTCAACACTGCCAATAGTAATCTGCCAGTCAGGAAAAACTGCCTCTGCTTGCAGCTTTCTGAACAGTCCTCTGTTCTTAAAAACACAAGCATCATTCATCTTCCTTGACCAGCCCCACTGGTAACGTGAAGCATCCCCAGTAATCCATTAGCACTTGCATAACCATTGAAATGCAGCCCTTTTTCTATTGATGTACTTTGTGGCAAGATGGGCTGGGGACTAAGGGTATGTCTTCACTACAGGAGTAGGTCGATTTCCCTTAAGTCGATTTTCTAAAGTCTACTTTAGAAAATCGACTTAGTGTGTCCCCACAAAGGACAGCAGGTCGACAGTGGTTGACACTGTCTGTCCTTCAACTTTTGCAGGGGTCGACATAGCCCGCATTGCACTGTGGGTAGGTAGCCCACAGTGCCGGGAGTGCCGGACCACCCCCGCCCGCCCAAGCAGCCCCGCGCCGGACCCCCCCACACCCGCCCGAGCAGCTCCGCAAACCCCCCCCCGCCCGAGCGGAGGGGGGGGAGGGAGCCGGCGCGGGGCTGCTCGGGCGGGCACGGGGCTCGGGCGGGGGGGTCCAGCGTGGGGCGGCTCGGGCGGGGGGGGCCCGCGGAGCTGCTCGGAGGTCGGAGGCTTAAAGTCATTTGCCTCCTCACTAGATAACAATCGACCTAGAGAGGTCGATTTTAGCACTACTCCTCTCATTTTGGAGGAGTACAAAAGTCAATTTTAAGAGCCCTTTAAATCGACTTTAATGGCGTCCGTGTGAGGACGGGTACATCTTTATTTCAACTTAACGTCGTTAAAGTCAACGTTAAGTCATAGTGAAAACATGCCCTAAATATGGATGTGTGCACCATCTATCACCCCATCACAGTACAGAAGCCGCATAGCTGCAGATCTATCTACAATGTCCTGTACATTGCTGAGAGTCAGAGTCCTGCGCAGCAGATGATTAGTACCCTGTACACTAACATGACAATGGTCCCCACTGTGGATTTTCCAATTCCAAAATGATTGAGAATCATTGAATATTGGAGTTGGAAGGGACCTTTGTAGTGATAATCAAGTAGATCTGTGTCTGACAGTTGACAAGAAGATGCGAAGGAAACTTAACTTACGGAAATCGATTCAATTGCTGTAATGACTAAGCCATTCACAGTCCTTGCTTAACCTTTGATTGATAGTGTCCAATTTGTAAATTAATTCCAATTTGGCAGCTTCCCATTGGAGTTTGTTTTGGAAGTTTTTCTGTTTTAAAATTGACACCTTCAAGTCTGTAATAGAATGGCCAGGGAGATTGAAATGTTCTCCTACTGGTTTTTGAAAGTTATGATTCCTGATGCCAGACTTGTGTCCATTTATTCTTTTGCATAGAGACAGTCCGATTTGGCCAATGAACATGGCAGAGGGGCATTGCTGGCACATGATGTTATATATCACATTGGTAGATGTGCAAGTGAATGAGCCTCTGATGGTGTGGCTGATGTGATTAGGTCCTATGATTGTGTCAGTTGAATGGATATGTGGACGGAGTTGGCATGGGGCTTTGTTGCAAGGATAGATTCCTGGGTTAGTGTTTTTGTTGTGTAGTATGTGGTTGCTGGTGAGTATCTGTTTCAGGTTGAGGGGCTGTCTGTAAGCAAGGACTGGTCTGTCTCCCAGGAGCTGTGCATCCGATGAAGTGGGCTATAGCCCACGAAAGTTTATGCTGAAATAAACTGGTTAGCCTCTAAGGTGCCACAAGTATTCCTCGTTCACAGATCCCTATCGATAGTAGCTAAAAAAAAAAAAAAAAAAAAAAAAAAAAAAACACACCTGTTAGATTAAAAACATGTTCAAAACAACTCTCTAACAAAAAGAGGACTCTGCTTGCACTGTTGTAACTGGATTTTATGCTACAGCGTGAAGAGGAATTTTCCCTTTGTCACGTTACTGAAATAATTTGGGACCATATAGATCATTGGTGCAACCAGGATCCTATAGTGGCACCAAATCTTATGTACAGGGGGTCATAATGGGTGTCTACAACCAGGTTATGAATCGCTAATTATGAATATGCCATTGATATGTGTGTATCATTTTTGGAACTAAAGTTATGAACATTGAATATAGGGTGCCTGTACTTCAAACTTATGCTTGGCTTCTGGGGGAAATCTCAGGCAAGCTGGTGTTAACTTGAATGGCATGCCTGATGGCCCATTAAAGGGTCATCAACTACACAATGAACTCTGTCCACACACGAGCTTCGCCAGGAATGTGACATGCCTGGGCAGAAACTGAATCCTGGAGAGTCTAGTGATTGGACCATGTGGCTATGAACCTCCATTTTTGCAACCGGACTCTAGGAGGGAGTCTATAAAGCCTGGGAGACACGGCTCCATTTGGTCTTCTATCTTCAGCCTGTCTTGCTTCCAGCTCTGAATGGACTTTGCTACACAGGTGAACTCTGGACTAAGGTGCTGACCCATCCCTAAATGGGATGCTTTCTAAAGACTTTGATTTAAACCTGCAGTTATTCTACCTTTGCTGTAAGCCGAAACCAAGAGATGTGCCATTACTGCATGTAATTGATTTCTTTTAACCTTTCCTAACCCTCACCTATACCTTTTTCCTTATACAATAAACCTTTAGTTATAGATTCTAAAGGATTGGCAACGGCGTGATTTGTGGGAAGATCTGATTTGTATATTGACCTGGGTCTGGGGCTTGATTCTTTGGAATTGGGGAGAACCGTTTTCTTTATTTGGGGTATTGGTTTTCATAACCATTGATCCCCAGGACAGGTGGCTGCTGGTGGTGATACTGGGAATCTGGAGTGTCTACGGCAGGGGTCTCAAACTCGCGGCCCGTGGGCCAATTGCGGCCCGCGAGATGATATTTTGTGGCCCCCCACCTTAATATGAAAGTTTAATGTTAGTGCGGCCCGTGAGTTTTATATGAATGGCACTTGAACGAACCTACCAATCACGTTGGCTCTTGGGGGCGGGGGGCAGGACATCGACCGGGCTTCATGCAAGCAGAGAAACAAACTGAAACAGAGTTACAGCAGCGTTGCTGCTCGGGAGCGGGGGAGGGGGGGGGGGGGGGGGGGGCGGGAGGCAGGACATCGACCGGGCTTCCTGCAAGCAGAGAAAAACTGAAACAGAGGGTTTTTCCCCCCCCTATATTACTGCTCTAGACTTTATTTGGACTGCACATAGCTCAAAATCACTTGTACCTAAGTTATCATACATCCAGTGCTGTGGTCAGTCTCTATTAGACCTCATCTTAACAGATAAAGAATTCCCTGTATTGGCTGCAACAGCTTTGAGATAAAGGGAATTTCCCGGTGTGGGTTTAGGTGCCCTTGTTCTCCTGGGGAGCAGCTGTCTGCATGGGGGAGAACATGCATCGCCATGGGCACAGGGCTGGGTCAGGTCCCTGCTGCTTCAGTCAAGAGCAGGCAGTGCTCATGCCCTGTACACTGTGCTCTAGCCTAAATCAGCCTGGCTAGTGCACCAGGCAGGAATCGAAGAGCATTAAAGAAACCAAGTGTAATGGCTTGCATAGAAGCGCTGGAGAAGGATTGGAATCCCCCAGGCTGCCCAGGTGCAGAGTGCAGGCATTTGAGATGCTGGTCTCCGCTCTAGGATCTGCTTGGGGCAGGAGCAAGGTCGTTCTGATGCACACAGAACCCATTTGTTCTGAACAGGGGCCGGCCACTTCACAGCTAGAGCCCCTCACTCCTCCTGGGCCATTCATGGATTTGAAACCTGCCACTGGTGCTGACACCAAGTGGAATTAAAACATATTCCACAGCCCCAAACATGTCTTTTTCAAAGCCTGCAGTGAAGAGAAAGGTTGATGATGAGCACAGACAATTCCAGGAAAAGTGGGAGATGCAATATTTCTTTGTTGAGCACAGGGGCACCCCGACATGTCTTATTTGCACAGAGAAAGTTGCGGTGCACAAGGAATACAATTTGAAACGTCATTACACAACTAGACATGCTGAGGAGTATGCAAAATACCAGGGAGATGAGAGAGCCAACCGGGTTACAAATCTTAAAACATGTCTACTGAGGCAACAAGATTTCTTCAAGAAAGCAACCAAAGAGAATAATGCAGCAGTCGAAGCTAGCTACGTGGTTAGTGAGATGATTGCTAAGGCGGGAAAGCCATTCACAGAAGGTGAATTCATCAAAAAGTGCATATTACAGGCTGCAAGTATAGTCTGTCCGGAAAAGAAAGGTCAGTTTAGCAACATCAGCCTTTCTGCCAACACCGTAGCAGAGCGCATTTCTGACCTGTCAAGTAACATTTATGATCAACTGTGTGAGAAAGCCAAATATTTCAGTGTATACTCAGTCGCTCTTGATGAGACCACAGACATCAGAGACACTGCCCAGCTCGCAATGTATGTCCGTGGTATTGATGACAATTTTGAAGTGATAGAGGAGTTGCTCACAGTACTTCCAATGCATGGCCAGACCACTGCTCAGGAGATATTTCACCAGCTGTGTGATGCCATTGAGAATGCCGGTTTGCCATGGAAGAGGTTTGTTGGAATAACAACCGATGGAGCGCCATCAATGACAGGGAGGAAAAATGGACTGGTGGCCCTTGTTCAAAAAAAACTGGAAGAGGAGGGTGTAGAGGAGGCAATTGCTCTGCACTGCATTATCCATCAGCAGGCCCTTTGCAGCAAATGCCTGAAGTTTGACAATGTGATGTCTGTTGTTGTGAAATGCATCAACCAAATCAGATCCAGGGGCTTAAAGCACCGAAGGTTCTGTGCTTTTTTAGAGGAAATAGAGTCAGAATATGGGGATGTGCTCTACTTCACCGAGGTACGTTGGCTCAGCAGGGGAAACGCCTTGAAGAGATTTTTTGAGTTGAGACCAGAAGTGAAAGCCTTCATGGAGAAGGATGGGGTGGCTGTTCCTGAGCTAAGTGATCCCAAATGGCTCATGGACTTAGCTTTTCTTGTTGATATCACACATGAGCTTAATGTACTGAACAAGAAGTTACAAGGCCAGGGGCAACTCGTCAGTGCTGCCTATGACTACGTGAGAGCATTCTCCACAAAACTTGTGTTATGGAAAGCCCAGCTCTCTCAGACAAACCTTTGCCATTTCCCAGCATGCAAGGCACTCGTGGATGCAGGCACACCATTCAGTGGTGAGAAGTATGTTGATGCCATTTTGAAGCTACAGGAGGAATTTGATCACAGATTTGCAGACTTCAAGACGCACAGAGCCACATTTCAAATTTTTGCGGACCCCTTCTCCTTTGATGTGCAAGATGCCCCTCCTGTGCTTCAAATGGAGCTCATTGACCTGCAGTGCAACTCTGACCTCAAAGCCAAGTTCAGGGAGGTGAGTGGAAAAGCAGACAAGCTTGGGCAATTTTTGAGAGAATTGACCCCCAGCTTCCCTGAGCTTTCCCGAATGTTCAAGCGGACCATGTGCCTTTTTGGGAGCACATACTTGTGTGAAAAGCTCTTCTCCACCTTGAACTTCAATAAGTCCAAGTACAGGTCCAGACTTACTGATGATCATCTTCAAGCCATACTGAGGGTCTCAACTGCTTCCTCCCTCAAGACAAATGTGGCTCAGCTATGCGAGAGGAAGCGCTGCCAGGTCTCTAGCAGCAAGGAGTAGGCAAGAGAAGCCATGTTCAGAAGAACCCATTGAGGTTAAAGAACTGTTAATAAAGACGTTTAAATCTGAATACAGCAGATATAGAAGACTGAAGAAACCACACATAGTTGCTGACTAGAGAAATCTAATTATTATTATTTTATTTATTTATTACTGATTTATTTACTTATTTACTTATTAATTCTTAATTTATTTATTTTTTCATCTTATTTTGTGTTAAAAAAATAAAAATAAAGACATTTGAGAAGATTGGAATTTTTTAAACAAAGCTTTTCTCGTGGAATACCCGATGCGGCCCAGCCTCACCCAAACTCTGCCTCCAGCGGCCCCCAAGTAAATTGAGTTTGAGACCCCTGGTCTACGGGAATTGCTTGTGTGACTTGTGGTTAGCCAGTGGGGTGAAACCAAAGTCTTTTCTGTTTGGCTGGTTTGGTTTGCCTTAGTGTGGAAAAGCCCCAGCTTTGGGCTGTAATTGCCCCTTTGGAAGCAATCTGTCCTGATCTGACACTCACAGTTGGATCCCACCAGGAACAGCACCGTCACACCCTTCTCACAGCATAAATGCAGTACAGGCTAGCCCAGGGGTAGGCAAAGTTTTTGGCCTGACCACATCTGGGTGGGGAAATTGCATGCAGGGCTGGCGTAGGGGTGTGAGAGGGAGTGCAGGATGTGGAAGGGGGTGCTGGGCAGAAAGGGGCTCAGGGCATGAGGGATGGGTGCAGAATGTAGGAGGGAGCTAAGGACAGAGGTGCAGGAGGGGTGCGGCGGGGGCTCAGGGCAGAGAGCTGGGATGCAGCATGCAGGATGGGTTCAGGCTCCAGCGTGGTGCCACTTATCTGGAGGGACTATGGGGTGGCAACAGCACATACCAGGGCCCCATGCCACTGACAGAAGTGGCCAGCAGTACATCCCTATGGCCCCTGAGGGAAGGGGACAGAGGGCTCCGTGCACTGACCTTGCCACACCACTAGGTACCTCCCCCAAAGCTCCCATTGGCTGCAGTTCCACATTCCTGGCCAATGGGAACTGTGGGGGTGGGGGGAGACGGTGCCTGGAAGCGAGGACAGTACCTAGAGCCCTCTGCCTCCCCACCGCTCCACCAAAGGCTGCAGGGATATGGTGCCGGCCACTTCCAGGAGTGGCGCAGGACCCGCGGCACCACCGGGATGGCCCGCTAGCCATATTTTGCCCACTCCTGAGCTAACCTGTAGAGAGAGTTCGTCGGGGCTCATCCCTCTCCGGGGCAGCAGGGAGCCACACTGCCTCCCTTAGTGCCTGCACTGGCCACTGGGGAATCAGTCAGGCCACAGGAGTACTGGCTCAAGCCCTCCAGCAGGGACTGAGCAAATACAGGTAGCAGGTGACAAGCCCAGGCCCTGGGTCAGCAGGACAGCACTGAGTCTAAGGCTCAGACTCTCAGGCAAATACGCAGGTAAACAGCACACCCAGGCTTCAGGCTCCGAACAGCGGGAGACTGACACCCCCCGCATTAGGTGGCAGGGGGGATGCAGGCCCTCCACTGCATCCCAGCCCAGCGCCCTAGCAACAGCAGCAGACCTGCTGTTGTGTCAGTGGGGATCCTGGCCACAACACACTGACATGGATTCTGGCAGTGTTCGAGCCATACTCGGGGGTCAACTGCCAACTCCCCTTCTGGAGGTACTTGGGTCAAGGTGGTGTCCTCGGGGGGGGGGGGGTCGATCACCACTGAATCCTCAGGGTAGCTGGCGAGAGTTAGGCTCAGCGACTCTCCCACACACTGATCTGCCTCAAGTCTGTATGTCTCCCCAGCAGGAGCTGGGCCGGAGGCATCTGGCCTCTCCAGCAGCTGCCTCTCGAGTGAGCTTTAGAGTTGGGCTCTTCTGCTTCCTGTCTGGCACCTGACCCTCTGGAAGGCGGGTTTGGAGTGCTCTGGCTCCACCCACTCTGGTGTCCAGCAGAGCTCATCCCTCTCCGGGGTGGCGGGGAACCACACCACCTCCCTACACACACAGACCTCACTGGGGCCAGACTCTTCCATACCTCCCTGGCGGGACAGGAAGTCAACAATAGAATGGTCCTTGCCTGACCTATGATGAATCATAAAGGCTGTAACGCCAGGTAGCAACACAATATTCTTGCATTATTGCCTTTCATTTTATTTAGCCACTGGAGCAGGGTGTGGTTGGGGTGAATGGGGCCCCAAGAAGGTAGTAACGTAGGGCACCACAAGGCCATTTCACTGTGAGGGCCTCCTTCTCTACCACTGGGTAGTTGTTCTCCTGCAAAAATGATTTCTGGCTGATAAATACGATTGGATGGTCTTCTCCATTGATCTCCTGGGACAGGACAGTGACACGTCCTACCTCCAAGGCGTCCATTTTGATTGGGATTTCATCCTCCAAAACTGAGCTATAGAGAACTGGTTCATGGCAGAGACTCGTTTTTAGTTTCTGAAAGCCATCTTCGCACTTCTGGGCCCAAACCACATGTCGAAGGCAGTCCTTGGTTAAAAGCCCAGTCAAGGCGATGAATGCAAATTGGGGAAAAAAGCGCCAATAGTAGCTGGCAAGCCCAAGAACTGTCGCACCTGATGCTTTGTGGTGGGCGGCAGGCAAGCTGCCAGGGCCTGGACCTTTCCTACAAGGGGCTTCACTTGTTTGTTCCCTATGGTGTACCCAAAATAAGTAGTCTCTTGCCATCCAATGTGGCATTTTTTGGGGTGGGATGTCAACCCAGCTGCCTGCAGGGATCTCAGGGCTGCAACTACCTGTACCAAATCATCCTCCCAATGGTGACTGTAGATGACCACATCGTCCAGGTAGGCGGCCACACAATCTCGAGGGGGTTGGAGGACACAGTCCATCAGCCACTGAAAATGGTTGGGGTCCCATGGAGGCCGATGGGCATCCAGGTGAATTAATACAGTCCCGTTCGGGTGGCAAATGCGGTCTTCTCCCTGGAAGCAGGGTCAATCTGCCAGTACCCCCTTCCTGAGATCAAGGGTGGAGAGGAAGCAAGCCTCTCCTAACGGGCCAAGCAACTCATCTTCGCGAGGCATCGGATATGTGATGAACTTGGAAATACTGTTGACGTGGTCAGAAGTCAATGCAGAAGCGCTGTGTCCCACTGGGCTAGGTACCAACACTACCAGACTGAACCATTCTCTCTGTGAGGGTTCAATAACTCCCAGCTCTATCATGGCCTCCTCTTCTTCGACGACCTGCTGCATTTGGTCACTACCCTGGGTTCTGTCTGAATGATATAATAAACCAGGGTTGTATAGCCTGGCTGGATGGTAAAGGATCACAGAATGCCTGCAGGAGACACTGTGTTTGCTTACGTTGTTCGTCAGTGAGGGTCTCCCCAAGCTGGGGCCCCTCTGGGTCCTCAGCTAGGGGTGCACGGGGCCGAGTTCTGGCTCCAACGGGTAGGGGTTAATTAATAAACCCTCTCGTTCTCACCAGGGCTTCAGGAGGTTGACATGGTACCACTGGGTTTTCTTCCGTCGGTCCAGCTGGTTGACCTCATAGTTGATGAGCCTGACCTCCCAGACCATGTCGTAGGGCCCTTGCCAGCAGCTTTGACTTGCTCGAGGGCAGGAGAAGCAGGACCCGGTCACCAGGCTTACAGGTTTAAACCACGTGCCTTGGTTATAGGTTCATGCTTGAGTCTCCTGTGCGATCCTTAAGTTTTCCCAAGCGAGGGCTCCAGCCTGAGTGAGGCATTCCTAGAGCTGGAGGATGTATTTCAAGAGGCCCTGGGTTGGTGATAGAGCCTGCTCCTAGGTTTCGCGCATTAGGTCCAGCAGACCCTGTGGGAACAACCATACAGCAGCTCAAAGCGGGAAAACTTCACAGAAGACTGAAGCACCTCCCAGATTGCCAGGAGAAAGGGCAGGAGTAGCTGGTCCCATCGGCGTAGTTCTCCTGGTGGGGTGGAACTTGCGCAACATGTCTTTCAGGGTATGATCAAACTACTGAGAACCACAACCCTTTTTAGCTTTCTTCTTTGGTGCGTGGACCCTTGTATGTCCGCCGAAAAACCGCCGAATTGATTACTTCTGCATTCCGCAGCTATTTTTGGTGAACATGCCAAGCGCTCGTGAAAGCACTTGCCACGTCCACCGAAAAGCCACCAAATGCGGAACTAATCAATTCGGCAGCTTTTCAGGGGCGCAAGGAGCTCATAACCCCTCGTGAGGCAACCAGCGACACCCCGAGGGGTTGCAACCCCCACTTTGAGAACCGCTGGGTTAAACTGTTCGACCAAGCCATCTGTTTGTGGATGGTAGATAGAGGTGCACAACTGCTTGATTCCCAGGAGCCCACACACCTGCTGCAGCAGCCAGGAGGTAAAGTTGGTGCCCTGGTCAGTAAGAATCTCCCAGGGTGTAGTGGAAACACACTGGAAGATATTGTTACGAGGAGTCAAGGGCATGTACAATTGCCCTTTCCATGCCTGGACTTCCATTTTCTTTGGTTAAGTAGGCCTCTGGCTTACTCTTGCCTGGGAAAGTTTTTGTTTAAACACTTGCGTGTTTAGATAGCATTATTTTGGAATGTTGGAGGAGTCTTTATCTAGCTAGGGTGAACAGCTGTTTGGACCACTTAGCACTTTCCAGGAGGGAGGGGGGGAGGAGCCACATGGAGCTCAGGGGAGAAGGCGGAGAAGAGGTGGGGATTTGGGGGCGGGGACAGAGGTGAGGCCTCATGGAAGGGGTGGAGTGGGAGCAGGGACAGCAGTGAGGCGTTTTTGTACCTTTATATGAAAAGGTGTCAGTGATGCGGCCCTCGGACCAATGCACTAGTCCTCATGTGACCCTTGTGTTGATTTGAGTTTGAGATCCCTGGTCTACACAGTAAAGTTTAACCAGGTTTTCGTCATTTTTTTACACAAGAAACCTGTGAGGAAACAGTGTTAAATTTGTAAGTTAGGAAATGTCAGAATTAGGATGCTAATGCAACCTAATTCACCTTTCTTGAACTACTGCACCATTATAAATACATTATCACATACTACTTTTTCCACAGGACTCCTACCTCATTCCATGCAAAAAAAAAAAAAAAAACAAAATGGAGGGTGTTCACTGGTAAGCCAATTACATGCTGACCTGGAGAACTGGATTCTATCCCATCCTCTACCACAGAGTTCCTATGTGATGCTAATCAAGACCACTTTTACAGGTGGTCACTTTGTGCATTCATTTTCTGAAGGCCTTCCTCATTTCCTGGGTTATCTCCTTGATGTTCAGTTCATGGCTCTAGGCTTTATTTACTGCACACACTTCCAATATTACTCTGAAATAGAATTATTAATTTCCTCGTGGACTTTTCTCTGGTGTTTATCACTATAGTATTTGAGTCCTGCACAAATATTAATTGATTTTCACAACACTCTTCTGAAGTGAAGAGCTGGTATTATTTCCCATTTTATAAATGGTGGAGAGTAATTAAGGTCAAAATTGTTCACTAATTTTGGACACCCAATTTGAGACACCCAAGACCTGATTTTTCAGAGAACTAGGAATTAGTGTGTTCAACACCTAACTCCCAGTGACTGCAGTTTCAGGTGTGAATGCTCAGCACTTCTGCAAATCAGATGCAAGAGTCTCAAATCAGGTACCAGAAGGTGAGGCTCACACAGTGAGAACCCGTGAACAGTTTGGTGTAAGTCACTTGCCCAGCACCACACAGGAACTCTGTGGCAGAAGCAGAGATAAAATCCCATTCTCCAGGGAAGAATTCAACTGACTAACTATGAGACCATCTCATTGATGTAATCCTCAGCCTCATCATTACACACTTTCCAACTTCAGTAAGAAATGAAGTAGGAGTCTTACAGACAACAGCCTCCTTTACTGTACAAACTTCATTCATCCCCAGAACTGATCCTGCCTGTTCACTGAATGAGCAGGGATCCTAGGGGGGAAAAAATGTGAACATGTAAGTAAAGACTCCCAGTTTGTAAAGTGCTTTGAGATCTTGGAATTAGAAAGGTGCTATTAATGCAAAGTACCATCAGTGTATATCAAGGTGTTCAAGTGCACAAATAACTTTAAAGTTGGTTTTGTATTTAACCTAGTATTAAATTCTAATTTGGTTAATGCTGTCCACTAGCCACCCCATTTAAACATGCCTCCTAAAGTTTCCACTGAGCCATACACATAGAATATATCAGCATCCACAACACTTGATAATATACATAAAACTACAAACTAATAACCAAATTATGTTCCAGTTATCTCCCTGTACATCTTTAACCTATTTTTCTTGCAAATGTTTTTCAAATCTCTTTTATAATAGTTGTGATAGTTAAACATTCTGCCATAAGGCACATTACCACCCAAATAACCCACAGAACAAATAGGCACAGAACAAAGCCAGCTGCACATAAAATGACATCCTCAATCAGTTTTTAGCTCTATTTAACAATTGGCTTATATACCTCTTTTCAAATAATTACAACCCCTATTTTTGATCAAGAAGTATTTTACAAAATGTACATGCTTTTACACATCACTCCAAGCATATCAAGGTGTTTCATTTCTAACAGGCTGTCAGCCTTGAAATGAATACCTGAAATTACACAACGGTAAATAAGAGGTGAGCTAATCAAGACAAGATACTGAAATATCACACCACAGGAATCAAAAGGCAACATTTGCAATGAATCACCCAATGACTTTTCTTCCCTAAGATCTAGTATTAAACATTGGTTAGTTTCAGTAAAGATCAGCACCAACAGATCCTTTATACCACTGCAATCATTTTTGTTTAAGGCATAGACAAAAGTGAGGACAGTTAAACAAAGCCAGTCATGAGAAATAAATATCCCAGAGTTATTAAATGACCAACATTTCTCAGATGGGAAATGTTCCCAAAAATTCACTTAGCTCATGTTACCATATCAGTGAAAGTTGTTCTTACCCAACTCCTAGGTCTTTAAGTTCAGATTTTGTGAGGTAAGGCAGCACTGCCCCGGTGATTTGATTTTCTGAGGAGTTAAAGGAACAACTGTTACTTCTAGGCTTTCACTTACCGTATATACTCGAGTATAGGTCGACCCGAATATAAGCCGATGCACCTAATTTTAGCACAAAAAGCTGGAAAAGTTATTGACTCGAGTATAAGCCGAGGTTCCCCCTGCCGAGGTTCCCCCCTGCCGAGGTTCCCCCTGCCGAGTTCCCCCTTCCCCGCCGCGGGCGGGCTGCCGAGGTTCCCCCCTCCCCGCCGGACCAAAAAAAAAATGTGCGCCCCGGTTCCTCCCCTCCCCGCCGGACCAAAAAAAAAAAAAAAAAGCGCCTCGCTCTCCCGTCCCCGCCACGCGGGCGGGCTGCCGGGAGCGTCCCGGTTCCCCCCTCCCCGCCGCGGGCGGGCTCCCAGCAGGGACAGGCCGGGTCGCGCCCGCAATGGCCGGGGCTCCCCCCGTGACAGGCCGCGGCACGGAGCCGCCGGGCCCAACCGCCCCGGGATCCTCCCGAGCCAGCCCTGCTACCGCGCAGCGGGGGCCGTTCCCCCCCCCCCCCCGAGCCCGCCGCCCGGGCCGGGCCCTGCACTCACCCCTCCCCGGGGGGGGAACGGCCCCCGCTGCGCGGTAGCAGGGCTGGCTCGGGAGGATCCCGGGGCGGTTGGGCCCGGCGGCTCCGTGCCGCGGCCTGTCACGGGGGGAGCCCCGGCCATTGCGGGCGCGACCCGGCCTGTCCCTGCCGGGAGCCCGCCCGCGGCGGGGAGGGGGGAACCGGGACGCTCCCGGCAGCCCGCCCGCGCGGCGGGGACGGGAGAGCGAGGCGCTTTTTTTTGTCCGGCGGGGAGGGGAGTTACCGGGGTGACTCGAATATAAGCCGAGGCGGCTTTTTTCAGCCCAAAAAGTGGGCTGAAAAACTCGGCTTATACTCGAGTATATACGGTAAGTATTTAAGCTTCTGGAATACTTTACAATGGAAGTACTTAACCATTGCTAACATTTATTTTAATTTAGCTAAATAATCCACTTTATAATAGAATCCTCCTAAATATTCAGATCTCATTTATGAACCACATGTAGGAGGAGATTTCAGATCCTGACATCTGAAACTCAAGTGCCTCCACTTCAATTTTACTAAAGTTCTAAGATCTTGAGGGAAATAAATCATATTCATATGCATTTAAGTGACACTAATAGTGTCCAACCTTGGTCAAATCAAAACTCCAGATAAAGGACAAAACTAAGATTTGTAAAATATTTTCTAATATAGTTATTACATTTTTTTAAAGTTCCCCATTTATAATGCAGCACACAATATCCTTTTCACCCATGTGTTACTTTATTTTAAAAATTCACTTAACAAAATATTTGGCCCTCAACGTTAGACAAAGCCTAAATTCATATACAAATTAATCAGCAACAAGGAGTATTTTGACCAACACCAACAATGGAAGTCATGGGAGCTTTGGATTAACAGAAAAATCAGAAGAGCTAGAGTCTGTATTGTTGAATTATTAAGTATTACACATTTCCAAATCTGAGGGTGCTAAAGCAGCTGGCGGATGTGATTGATTCAGAGCCATTGGCCATTATCTTTGAAAACTCATGGCAATCAGGGGAAGTCTTGGATGACTGGAAAAATGGTAATGTAGTGCCCATCTCTAAAAAAGGAAAGGAGGAGGATCCAGGGAACAACAGGCCAGTCAGCCTCACCTCAGACCCCAGAAAAATCATGGAGCACGTCCTCAAGGAAGCAATTCTGAAATACTTAGAGGAGAGGAAAGTGATCAGGAACAGTCAGCATGGATTCACCAAGGGCAAGTCACGCCTGACAAACCCAATTGCCTTCTACGATGAGATAACTGGCTCTGTGGATGAGGGGAAAGCAGTGGATGTGGTATTCCTTGACTTTAGCAAAGCTTTTGATATGGTCTCCCACAGTATTCTTGCCAGCAAGTTAAAAGAAGTATGGGCTGGATGAATGGACCATAAGGTGGATAGAAAGCTGGCTGGATCGTCGGGCTCAATAGTTAGTGATCAATGGCTCCATGTCTAGTTGGTTTTGTTCAATATCTTTAGGCCGGTTTTGTTCAATATCTTTATCAATGATGTGGGGTTCCTCTATATCCTATCCCAACTCTCCAGCGTATCTACCACTCCTCCCAGTTTAGTGTCATCTGCAAACTTGCTGAGGGTGCAGTCCACTCCATCCTCCACATCGGGGTGGGCAAACGTTTTGGCCGGAGGGCCATACTCGGGTTCAAAATTGTGAGGAGGGCCGTGTAGGGAAGGCCCCGCCCCCTATCCGACGCCCACCCACTTCCCACCCCCCTCAGAGCCCCGACCTATCCAAACCCCCTCCTTCCTTGTCCTCTTATTGCCCCTTCCAGAGACTTCCCGCACTCTGCCCCCCCCCAGGACCCCACTCCCTATCTAGCCCCCCTGCTCTCTGTTCCCTGACTGCCCCCTCCCGAGACACCCCCACACACACTAACCACCACCCCCTGGGCTCCCACCACCTAAGCTCCCCCTAACTTGCTTACCTGGTCAGCTGGGAGCGTGGGGCCCCTAGGCTTGCCGTGCTTGGCCAGCACCCGGGGCTGGGAGGGCAGGGGCACTGGCCCTGCCCCCCAGCCCAAGCTCATAGGCCAGATAAAAAATGGCCAGTGGGCCACATGTGGCCCGCGGGCCATAATTTGCACTCCTCTGGAGTACTGTGTTTGCATTTTGATGGAGCTGTGTTGGTTGCAGACTGTCAAAGAGATAAAGTGGGCAAGGTAATATTTTTTATTGGACCAAATTCTGTTAGTGAAAGAGACAAGCTTTTGGTAAGGGATTCAAAAAGGTTGATGTGATCAGAGCAACAAGCAGAGAAGGCGAAATCAGCACAGCCATCAAGGGTTAGGCCTAGACTGCACAATGAGTTTGTACCAGTATAACAACATCAGTTAGGGGGTGTGATTTTTTACTGATTAATACTGGTACAACTCTTAGGGCTTGTCCACACTAACACCCAAAATTCAACAAAACAAAAATCCCAAAGAGCATTCACACTTGCTCCCTCTGTCAAAAGGCCACATCCACATTGGGGACACCATCATCAACAGGTAACAAAGTCCTGTGGCACCTTAAAGACTAACTATAAAGTTTTGAAGCATAAGCTTTCGTGGGCTAATACCCACTTCGTCGGATGCAAGCAGTGGAAGTGTCCAGAGGCAGGTATAGAAAAGTAGGCAAGAGCCAGGTGGGAGGTAACAAGGTTAGTCCAATTAGGTTGAACCAGCTTGTTATCTCCAATCAGGGAGGGTGGGTTATTCTTCTAGCATTTGAATGGGGGGGGGGGGGTGAACATGGAGAGAGGAGAAGCTATTTTTGTAATTAGCAAGCCATTGTAGGTCTTTGTTCAATCCAGCAGCATGTCTGGCAGCATGGTAAGGGGGCTGGGGCCGGGGTTTGGATAAGGAGCAGAGGGTCTCAGGAGGTGATCGGGGGGGGGGGGAGGAGTTGGATAGGGCATGGGAGTCCCAGGGAGTCTGTCGGGGGCGGGGGTATGGCTAGGGGTCAGGGCAGTCAGGGAGCAGGAGGGTTGGATGGGGGGTGGGGTCCTGGGGGGTAATTGGGGCGGGGGGGGTCTCTGGAGAGGGCAGTCAGGGGACAAGAAGCAAGGTGTTTAGATAGGGGGTGGGATCTTGGGGGAGTAGTTAGGGGAGGGGATCTCGAGAGAGGGTAGTCAGGGGACGTGTGGGGGGGTTGCATGGGTCAGGGGTTTTGAGGGGAGAAGTCAGGGGGAAGAAGTGGGTGGTGGTTGGATAGAGGCCAGGGTCAGGCTGTTTGGGGAGGCAAAACCTTCCCTACCCAGCCCTCTGTACAATTTTGACCCCCAATGTGGCCCTCAGGCCAAAATGTTTGCCCACCCCATCCTAGGGCAAGACAGAAGAGGGGCATTGCAATGATTTGCTCTTTGTTTGTTCCCCAAAGGGAGCAACACACAGATACTTCCTGGAGTTTAGAAAGGGGAAGGGTGAATGCCTGCAGGGCAGCAGAGATCAAAACACTGAGCAGGCATTGTGAGATACTGGCAAATCAGTTCTGTGGACAAAACAATCAGCAGTGTCTACACCAGCTCTTTGTCAACAATAAAGGGAGGAGAAAAGACAAAAATCTCTCATAGGGTTGGAAGTTTTTTGTTGCCAAAACTGGGCGATTTTTGCGATAAAAGTCCCATTGTAGTGCATACGCTCCTGCTGTTTTGTCATCAAAAGGCAGTTTTGGGTGACAAAAATTGCCAGTGTAGACAAGCCCTTAGTGTGGACGCTGTTTAGTGGTGTCTAGTATCAGAGGTGTAGCCGTGTTAGTCTGGATCTGCAAAAGCGACAAAGTCTTGTAGCAACTTACAGACTAACAGATTTTAGAGATCATGAGCTTTCGTGGGTTAAGACCCACTTCATCAGATGAATGTTGTGGAAATCTCCAGAGGCAGGCATAAACATGCAGGCAAGAAAGCAAGGTAAATTCAGTCAGGAGGGGTGGTGAAGCCCACTTCCAGCATGTTATCTGGAGGCTTTTTTGCTGCAGGATGGCTGTCTTGAGGTCTGCAATTGTATGCCCAGGCAGGTTGAAGTGTTCTCCTACAGGCTTTTGTATATTGCCATTCCTAATATCTGATTTGTGTCCATTTATCCTTTTTCTTAGGGATTGTCCAGTTTGGCCGATGTACATAACAGAGGGACATTGCTGGCACATGATGGCATATATTATATTGGTAGATGTGCAGGTGAATGAACCAATGATGGTGTGGGTGATCTGGTTAGGTCCTGTGATGGTGTTGCTGGTGTAGATATGTGGGCAGAGTTGGCATCGAGGTTTGTTGCATGGATTGGTTCCTGAGTTAGAGTTATTATGGTGCAGTGTGCTGTTGCTGGTGAGAATATGCTTGAGGTTGGCACGTTGTCTGTGGACAAGGACTGGCCTGCCTCTCAAGGCCTGTGAAAGTGAGGGATTGTTGTCCAGGATGGGTTGTAGATCACTGATGATGTGTTGGAGAGGTTTTAACTGGAGGACTGTAGGTGATGGCCAGTGGTGGTAGGTTGGTTTCTTTCTTGGATTTGTCTTGCAGCAGAAGGCTTCTGGGTACATGTCTGGCTCTGTTTATCTGTTTCCTTACTTCCTCATTGTTTCCTTACTTCCTCATGTGGGTATTGCAGTTTTAAGAATGCTTGGTGAAGATCTTGTAGGTGTACAATTGCAGACCTCAAGACAGCCATCCTGCAGAAAAAAACCTTCAAAACCAGACTTCAAAGAGAAACTGCTGAGCTCCAGTCCATCTGCAAATTCGACACCATTAGGTCTGGACTTAATATTAGCTGTGAATGGCTCACCAATTACAAAAGCAGTTTCTCCTCTCTGGGCATTCACACCTCCAGATCCGTTGCTGGAAGTGGGCTTCACCACCACCCCTGACTGAATTTACCTTGCTTTCTTGCCTGCATGTTTATGCCTGCCTCTGGACAACATTCATCTGATGAAGTGGGTCTTAACCCATGAAAGCTCATGATCCCTAAAATCTGTTAGTCTATAAGGTGCTACAAGACTCTGTCGCTGTTATAGTGGTATAATTCATTCATCTTCCTGTATCGGAATACCTATATTGGGATAAAATATGTTACCATCGATATAACTGTACCAAGACTGGGGGTGGGGAGACAGAGGAGGGGAGGGTACAACTTTAACAGTGAAGTTAAAGTGGTACAACTTTCTAGCGTACACATGGTCTCGGATCAGGTCTAGACTAGAAATTTAGATCACTCAGCTACAATCGCTTAGGAGAGAAAGAAAAATCCACATCGGAGTACAGTAAAACCTCGATTTAACGGACCTCGATTTAACGGACTTCGGATGCAACGGACAAAATTTGTAAGAAAGTCTGATGCATCCGAAATCCGTTTGTCGAGGGCTCCGCCGGGGTTTGAGCTGGGGGCGGGCTGCCGCCCGGCCCCCAACAGCAGGCAGGCTGCCTGGAGGGTCCCGGGAGCCGGGACCGTGCGGGCTGGCTGCCGGCTCCCCGCTGCCTCCTCGATCCAGGCAGCGGGCGGGCTGCCTGCCGGCTCCCCGCTGCCAGCCCGCCCGGGTCCCGGCTGCTGGGACCCGGACGGGAGCCGTCAGCCAGCCCGCCCGGGTCCCGGCTGCTGGGACCCGGGCAGGAGCTGTCAACCCGCCCGCCCGGTCCCGGCTGCTGGGACCCGGGCGGGAGCTGTCAACCCGCCCGCCCGGTCCCGGCTGCTGGGACCCGGGCGGGAGCTGTCAACCCGCCCGCCCGGGTCCCAGCTGCTGGGACCCGGGCGGGAGCTGTCAGCCCACCCAGCTGCTGGGACCAGGCTGCTGGGACCCGGGCGGGAGCTGTCAGCCCGCCCGGCTGCTCGGACCCAGGCGGCAGCTAGCAACCCGCCCGCCCGGGTCCCCGCTGCTGGGACCCGGGCGGGAGCTGTCAACCCGCCCGCCCGGTCCCGGTTGCTGGGACCCGGGCGGGAGCTGTCAACCCGCCCAGCTGCTGGGACCAGGCTGCTGGGACCCGGGCGGGAGCTGTCAGCCCGCCCGGCTGCTCGGACCCAGGCGGCAGCTAGCAACCCGCCCGCCCGGGTCCCCGCTGCTGGGACCCGGGCGGGAGCTGTCAACCCGCCCGCCCGGTCCCGGCTGCTGGGACCCGGGCGGGAGCTGTCAACCCGCCCGGCTGCTGGGACCCGGCTGCCGCCCGGCTGCTCAGACCCAGACCGCAGCTAGCAGCCCGCCCGCCCGGGTCCCCGCTGCTGGGACCCGGGCGGTAGCCGTCAACCCGCCCGCCTGGGTCCACGGCTGCTGGGACCCGGGCGGGAGCTGTCAGCCCGCCCGGCTGCTGGGACCCGGCTGCCGCCCGGCTGCTCAGACCCGGGCGGCAGCTAGCAGCCAGCCCGCCCGGGTCCCCGGCTGCTGGGACCCGGGCGGGAGCTGTCATCCCGCCCGGCTGCTGGGATCCGGCTGCCACCCGGTTGCCAGGCTGCTAGCTGCCGCCCGGGTCCCAGCAGCCGGGCGGGCTGACAGCTCCCGCCCGGGTCCCAGCAGCCGGGACCCGGGCGGGCGGGTTGACGGTTCCCGCCCGGGTCCCAGCAGCCGGGACCCGGGCGGGCGGGTTGACGGTTCCCGCCCGGGTCCCAGCAGCTGGGGACCCGGGCAGGCTGCTAGCTGCCGCCCGGGTCCCAGCAGCCGGGACCCGGGTGGGCGGGCTGACGGCTCCCGCCCGGGTCCCAGCAGCGGGGACCCCGGCGGGCTGACAGCTCCCGCCCGGGTCCCAGCAGCCAGGACCCCGGCGGGCTGACTCACAGCTCCCGGCTGCCGTGATAAGTAAAACCTCGATATAACGGACTAATTCGGGCGAGGGGGTGTCCGTTAAAGCCGAAAGTCCTGTTATTTAATAATTTTAAAAAATTATTAAATAACGGACTTTCGGCTTTAACGGACACCCCCTCGCCCAAATTAGTCCGTTATATCGAGGTTTTACTGTAATGTAGTTTAAGTGATTTAAATCCTGGTGTAGACGGGTAGATCGATGGACCAATTCTTCCATCGACTGAGCTACCACTTCTTGAGGAGTGAGATTAATTACAGTAACCCTTACTGTAGTACGTGTCTACACTGAAGTGCTACAGCTTTGCGGCTGCCGCATTTCTAGTGAAGAGAGAGCCTCAATTTAGAAAGAAAATGTGGATACTCTAGTCAAACTACAAATTCAGAGTAACTGGATATTTCTCTTAAAGTTATCATCAGTAAAAGGTCTGGTCTACAATAGAAAATTAGGTCATAACCATGTTGCTCAGGGGTGTGAAAAACCCACACCCTTGAATGGCATAGTTAAGCTGATAAATCCATGTTTGACAGCACTAGGTTGACTGAATAATTCTTCCCCGCTGACCTAGCTACTGTCTCTCATGGAGGCAGACTACCTATGCCAACAGCAGAACCCCTCCCACAGGCATGTGTAGTCTCTACACTGAAGCACTAAAGTGGCACAGCTGCACCTGTGTAGCATTTTAAGTATTAAAAAAATCAGTTATTTAAATTGGTATTAGGCTGGAGGAGGTCACATTTCTCAAGGCTATTGCTTAAGGCTGCCTATTGACTCAGAAGAAAAATAATTCTTTAGCTGCATTTGGAAGATTTTACTAAGGCCTGATCTACACTACAGAGTTGGGTCAACCTAAGACAGTTTACATTGACCTAACTCTGTAAGCGTCCTCTCCCCACCTCCTCTCACCTCACCTCCGCCTCCTCCCCTGAGCGTGCCCACATCCCCGCTCCTCCATCTACCTCCCAGTGCTTGCTGCCGCAAAACAGCTGTTTCACGGCGTACTAAGCTCTGGGAGGGAGAGGGTAGGAGCGGGAACGCGGGAACGCTCAGGGGAGGAGGCAGGGATGAGGTGGAGCCAGAGAGGGGATTTGGGGAAGGAGTCAAATAGGGGCAGGGAAGGGACGGAAACATTCGGAAGAGGGATTGGAATGGTGGCGGGGCAGGCACCCACCAGTGCCAGCAGAACTCAGCGCATAAGTCTACACTAAAATGTAGCTCCCACCAATAACTCACCCACTATGCTGACTTAATAACTCCACTTCTGCAAGAGATAGAGCACTTAGGTCAATGTAGTTAGGTCAGCGTAAACACTGCATTGCTGCAATCCACTTGTTGCTGCCTTTCAGAAGTCTTCCCACAATGCCTTATGCTGACAGTTAAATTGGTGCAAGCCCTCCTGGTGAAGACACACACTGGCGACACAAGAATCACTGTGTGGGCATGCAAAAGTCATTTCATTACTCACACATTCTTGTCAGCTGTTTGAAATGGGCCATCCTGATTACCACTACAAAAGTGATTTTTCCTCCTGCTGCTAATAGCCTCCTTTAATTGATTTGTCTCGTTAGAGTTGGTAAGGCAACACCCATCTTTTCATGTTTTCTGTATACATATATATAGACAGCTATAGATATCTATGTCTTCCTACTATACCTACTATATTTTGCACTCTATGCATCTGATGAAGTGGGTTTTAGCCCACAAAAGCTTATGTCCAAGTAAATGTGTTAGTCTCTAAGATGCCACAAGTACTCCTCATTTTTTTGTTGATTTTTTGCTGATACAAACTAACAGAGTTACCACTCTGAAACCTGTCCTTACTGTGGTGGCTGGACATTGATATAACTTAGATTAACTTAATTTTGTACTATAGACTTGCCCAGTCAACTTATAAAGGTAAGTTTAAAATACACAGAAACTAAAGGAGCCCAATCTAGCTCCATCAGCATGCCCAATCCTGGCAAACAGTATACAGTAAAACCTCCATTTAACGGATTAATTCGGGCGAGGGGGTGTCCGTTAAATCAAAAAGTCCGTTATTTAATAATCAAAAAAAATGAGCTGTCGGAGCAGCAGCCCGCCCGCCACAGGGTCGAGGCGACAGCTCCGCAGCCCGCCCGCTGCCGGGACCCGGGCGGCAGCCAGGAGCCGTCAGCCAGCCCGCCCGGGTCCTGGCTGCTGGGACCCGGGCGGCAGCCGGGAACCATCAGCCAGCCCGCCCGGGTTCCGGCTGGTGGGACCCGGGCGGCAGCCGGGAACTGGCAGCCAGCCCGCCCGCTGCCTGGACCCGGGCGGCAGCCGGGAGCCGGCAGCCAGCCCACCAGAAATGGATCAGGAATGCATCAGACTTGCTCAGAAATTTTGTCCGTTGCATCCGAAGTCCGTTAAATCGAGGTCCGTTAAATCGAGGGTTTACTGTATGTGCCTATGTTAGCAATATGTAAAGAAGGCCTGGCTGGCACTAGCCAAGATCTGGTATGGGTTAGCTTTTCAGGGGGGTTCCCAGTGGCTAGTGCACAGTAAGAAGTAACAAGTCAGATAGGGCCAGACACCCATTGGTAATGCACAGGTTGGAGCACTGAGCCAAACCATGCATGGGTTGGAACGAAGCACAGCCGGCGCTGCCTGGTTTCTAAGGGCTTGGTTACACTGGTACTTTATACCACAATAAAGCCTTCCAGAGTGCTCTACCTTACTGCTCGTCCACCCTGGTAGGGCACATAGAATGCTCTGACTCTGTGGCTAAACCACTCCTGGTACTCCTCCTTGCCAGAGGATTAACAGCTGTTGCATATTGGGTGAGATGCCCCAGGTCAGTGCAAAGGAGCATTAAAGATACTCCCCTTTGAGTGACCTCCGGGAATGCCACCTAATCACCTTAAATGAAGTGGCCTCTCTTCCCTTTGTTTTGAAGTGGGCTGATGGAATGTGGAAGTGCTTTTTCAGAGCTTATCTGCAATGGGATAAAGCAAATAAAGCAAACCTTTATGAGTGAGTTAAAAGCAGGAGATTAGGGGGATCTGCATATACAAGATAGCAGTGCTGACACACTGTCAGCACTCCAAAAATCGCATTCTCTCTCCTCCCACATACATACAAAACACTCCACCTCAACCCCCTTGTTTGAAAAGCAGGTTGCAGCCACTTGAATGCTGGGATAGCTGCAAATAATGCACCACTCCCAGTGCCGCTGTAAGTGCCACAAATGTGGCCACGCCACTGCAGTTGGAGCTGTCAGTGTAGACACAGTGGAGTGCTTTCCCTAGAGCTGTCTACCAAGCCAGGGTTAATTAACCCAAAGCGCTCTACAGCTGCAAGTATAGCTAAGCGCTCATCAGAATGGCTACAGAAACACCACATAGTGGCGAGCTCCGCCCAGCGCAGAACCCTACCCAGTTGGGTGGGCGGCGAGCCGAGCCCCCCGCTTCTCCGCGCCCACTGCCCCGCTCCGCCCACAACACCAGCCGAGCCCAGGCCGGCCAGAGCTCGCAGAGCGGCCCCAGACCTCCCGCAGGGTCCAGCCGCCCCGGGCGGTACCTCGGAAGCGGCGCAGCAGGCCGGGCTCGCTAAAGCCGTGGCGGCAGAGGAAGTCGCAGACCTGCTCGGTGCCCCAGTGCCGCGAGTGGGGCCCCTCCGTCTCCACGGCCCCCCAGGCGCAGCCCCGCTTCTCCGGGGTGCAGAACCCATCGGGAGGGCTGGCGGGCTGACCACGCTTGGCGACGCCTCCGGCCACTGCAGGCCCTCTCCGGCTCATCGCCACGACGGCCTGCTCCAGCCCGCCTACCCCCAGCGCAGGCGCGCTCGCTCGCACTCACCAGGGCCGACAGGCGGGCCCAGCCTATGGTCGCGATCTCCGCCCGGGGGAGGGGCGCAAGACGAACACGGCCGGGACCATTCGGCTCCGCCTCGTTCTTCGCCGCAGCGATCGACAGCCCTACGTCACATAGACAGTCCCCGCCTCAACTACACCCCCGCGAGTTCACTCCCCCCCCCCCTTCACCTCTCGGTCACCAACCCCACCCGGTCACCGACACCCCCCTCCGGGCCACCCTGCCACGCTCTACTCAGCCACTGACACACACACCCGATCACTGACACCCCCCTCCTGACACTCCCTGGCCACCCTGCCACACACCCCTCAGTCAGTGACAAACAAACCCGGTCACTGATACCCCCCTCCTGACACTCCCTGGCCACTCTGCCATGCTCTCCTCAGTCACTGACACATACACACACACACACAGTCACTGACACTCCCCTCCTGACACTCCCTGGCCACCCTGCCACACACTCCTCAGTCACTGACACATACACACACACACAGTCACTGACACCCCTCCTGACACTCCTTGGCCACCCTGCCACACACTCCTCAGTCACTGACACATACACACACACACAGTCACTGACACTGCCCTCCTGACACTCCTTGGCCACCCTGCCACACACTCCTCAGTCACCAACACGTCATGGTCACCAATGTCCCCGCACCAACACTCTTTAGTCACTGACTCCTCCTGGTCACCCACTCCAACCCCTCCAAGTTCCTCAATGACCAACACTCTATTGTCACTGAGACCCCCCACTGGTCACCCACACCTCTCAGTCACCATTACCCCACAATCACTAACAGTCACTGACAGCCCTTGGTCACAAACACCGCTCGACACCCGCAGTCATAGACATCCCCCACACACCCCTCAGTCACTGACACTCCTTGGTCACTGATGCACCCTGATCACCCACTCTTCCACACTCCTCAGTCACCAACACCCCCTACACTCCTCAGTCACTGACATACACTCCCCAGTCACTGACACCCTGATCATTGACACTCCCCACACCTCTCAGTCACAAACACCTCCATTCATCAGTAGCCCCCAAACCCTTGGTCACTGACTACTCTTGGTCATTATCACCCCCACCTCGCCCCGTCACTGACTCCCATGGTCACTGATACCCCTGACAACCTGCCTTGCTGACATCCACCCAGTCACTGACACTCCAGCACCCCCCAGTCAGCAATCTCCCCTACATTGTCACTGATATTTCCACTGACACACTCAGCCCCAGCCCCACAAAATGCACGGCACCGTGCCACCATGTCCACACAGGCACTGATACCATGATGCTTCCACAAGGGTTGCCATTATTATATTTCAAAAATATGGCACAAGCATGAGATTGTTCCTTGTTACCTCCATTTCCCTAGAAACCAAACTAGAGTTACACTTATATTGGTTTTATTAAATGCCGCTATTGGGTCAAATAGAAAGGGGATGTTGATTATTCATGCATGCATACATTCATAGAATCATAGAATATCAGGGTTGGAAGGGACCTCAGGAAGTCATCTAGTCCAACCCCCTGCTCAAAGCAGGACCAATCCCCAACTAAATCATCCCAGACAGGGCTTTGTCAAGCGTGATCTTAAAAACCTCTTAAGGAAGGAGATTCCACCACCTCCCTAGATAACCCATTCCAGTGCTTCACCACCCTCTTAGTGAAAACGTTTTTCCTTAAACCTCACTACTGCAACTTGAGCCCATTACTCTTGTTTTGTCATCTGGTACCACTGAGAACAGTCTAGATCCATCCTCTTTGGGACCCCCTTTCAGGTAGTTGAAAGCAGCTATCAAATCCCCCCTCATCAGGGCCGGCGACAGGAATTTGGGGGCCCCGTACGCAGATCGTGCAGGGCCCCCCCCCCCCGGCCGGTCTCCTGCCGCCCGCGGGCCCCCCCCCATCTCCCACCGCCCGTGAGGGGCCCCTCCCGCCGGTCTCCCGCCGCCAGCAGGGGGGGGGGCCTGGCCGGTCTCCCGCCACCCGTGGGGGGCCCCCTGGCCGGCGACAAGGGGGTACAGCAGCGTACCGGGCCACCCGGATTTAAGGGGGGCCCCCCTTAAGTCCAGGGCCCGGTACAGCTGTACCCGTTGTACCCCCCTGTCGCCGGCCCTGCCCCTCATTCTTCTCTTCTGCAGACTAAATAATCCCAGTTCCCTCAACGTCTCCTCATAAATCATGTGCTCCAGCCCCCTAATCTTTTTTGTTTGTTTGTTTTGTTTTGCGCTCCTCTGGACTCTTTCCAATTTTTCGACATCCTTCTTGTAGTGTGGGACCCAGAACTTGACACAGTACTCCAGATGAGGCCTCACCGATGCATTCATATTCATCGCATTCATACCCTCATGCACCCACACAATCATGCAGGTGGAAAGTTACCAGAGACAGCAGAGGAAGCCGAGAAGCTGAAGCAGAGTAGATCTGGTGTGTCCCCATGCAGTCACAAATCTGGGCTGGCAAGCAGGTCAAGAAGCAGGGGGCTTGTGTGCATGCCTTGTTCTTTTTATTGGAACTGGGTGGTTCCTGTCACATACACTGAACTTTTCCTTCTATGTCCATCACCGAGAAGCTTTTTACCCATACAGTGAAACCCCGATTTAACGGACCCCGATTTAACGGACTTCGGATGCAACGGACAAAATTTAGGAGCAAGTCCGATGCATCCAAAATCCGTTAAATCGGGGGCTGGCTGCCGGCTCCCGGCTGCTGCCGGGGTCCAGGCAGCGGGCGGGCTGCCTGCCGGCTCCCCGCTGCCAGCCCGCCGGGGTCCCGGCTGCTGGGACCCGGGCGGGAGCCGTCAGCCAGCCCGCCCGGGTCCCGGCTGCTGGCTGGCGCCCGGGTCCCAGCAGCCGGGATCCGGGCGGGCGGGCTGCTAGCTGCCGCCGGGGTCCCAGCAGCCGGGATCTGGGCGGGTGGGCTGACAGCTCCCGCCCGGGTCCCCGCAGCGGGGAGCCGGGCAGGCGGGTTGACGGCTCCCACCCGGGTCCCAGCAGCCGGGACCCAGGCGGGCGGGTTGACGGCTCCCGCCCGGCTCCCCGCAGCGGGGACCCGGGCGGGCGGGCTGACGGCTCCCGCCCGGGTCCCCGCAGCGGGGAGCCGGGCGGGCGGGCTGACAGCTCCCGCCCAGGTCCCCGCAGCGGGGAGCCGGGCGGGCAGGTTGACAGCTTCCGCCGGGGTCCCTGCAGCGGGGAGCCGGGCGGGCGGGTTGACAGCTTCTGCCGGGGTCCCCGCAGCGGGGAGCCGGGCGGGTGGGTTGACAGCTTCCGCCCGGGTCCCCGCAGCGGGGAGCCGGGCGGGCGGGTTGATGGCTCCCACCCGGGTCCCAGCAGCCGGGATTCCGGGCGGGTGGGCTGCTGGCTGCCGCCGGGCGGGCTGACTCACGGCTCCCGGCCGTGATAAGTAAAACCTCTATATAACGGACTAATTCGGGTGAGGGGGTGTCCATTAAAGCCAAAAGTCCTGTTATTTAATGATTTTAAAAAAATATTAAATAACGGACTTTCGGCTTTAACGGACACCCCCTCGCCTGAATTAGTCCGTTATATCGAGGTTTCACTGTACCAGGTTCTTCTTTTCTTTACAGCACCCGGTAGATTGCCTTCTGAGTGAAGATTACATCAGAGATACTTGGCTCCTTGCAGTTCCTCTCCTTGCAGTTCTCTCCTTGCTCCAGTTCTCTCCTTTCAGTTCCTCTCCTTGCAGTTCTCCTTGCAGTTCCTCTCCCTTATCTACCCCACACACTCCCTTGTTCACACTCTCCCTGATTGTATGATAGCATATTGCAAAGCTTGGAGTTATACAAGTGGTAACTTTGAAGGTTACAAAGCTTGCAAAAGTTACATTTAAAAGAATCAGAGAGGTAGCCGTGTTAGTCTGGAATTGCAGAAGTGACAAAAGAGTCCTTTGGCACCTTAAAGACTAACTACAGTATTGAAGCATAAGCATGCATCCGACAAAGTGGGTATTAGCCCACGAAAGCTTATGTTTCAATATTTTAGTTAGTCTTTAAAGTGCCACAGGACAATTTGTCACTTCAACATTTAAAAGGCTATGCTAACAAGGACTAAAAGTTACAACGTTTCCAAAAGGTTACAGAACTTAATGATCATACTAGCTATGACTGAAAAGTTACAAATCTTACAATCACATTCTACTGGATTGAGTAGAGGCTTTACACAACATTTTCCATCCCTTGGTCACCCAAATTGTGATGACCATCCAAAGAGGGACGGAGTAACTCTGGTCATCTGTGACAGTGGTTTGATTGCCAGAGCAATTCCGGATTTTCATTACACATAGCATGTTCACAGTAACAAAAATACATATCAAAATATTGACTGGAGGATGTAACAATGAGCATCGAACAGCCATTCTTATGTACTATGTTTAGATGAAGATCAGAGCATTTGGTGGGGAGGTAAACATTCAGTAAAGAGATAGTTATAAGCTTGATGGACTGGCTTTTGGATGGAGGTGGTCACCATGGGAATAGGGGTTGGGAAATGGAGAGATTCGGTTAGAGTTAAAAAGGGCTGTGAGTATGGTTTGTGGCTGTTCCTTGCCTAATTTTCCCAAACCCCATACACAATAATGTTAGCAATGAGACAAGTGCTAAAAGACAAACGAGACATGAGACACAAAACATAAAACATGAAACACAAAATATAAGACAACATAAGACTTTGTTGTGATGATGCACCATAGTACATCTCAATTGTTCTTCAGGTGGTACCAACTCTTTCTGGTGCTCTGGAAAACAGAAGGTTAAAAAAAGACTTAAACATTGTAAACCATAGGCTATCATTGTCATAAATATAAAGGGAAGGGTATCAACCTTTATGTATGCAGTAATATCAAATCCCTCCTGGCCAGAGGTTACCAGTCAGGGGTTAAGAAGCTCAAATAACCTAGTTGGCACCTGACCAGAAGAACCAATGGGGAAGCAAGATACTTTCAAATCTGAGGTGGGGTGGGGTGGGGCTGTGGTTCTCTCAAGGAGAGAGAGAGACCAGGGCAGAAAAATATATCTCTTAAGAACCTGCCTGAAAAAGTGTAAAATAGTAAGATAAAGGCAGTAAATGGATCAGATTATCTTTTGTTTTAGCTTGTGAATTTTCCCTATGCTTGAGGGAGATTTATTCCTGTTTTTTGTAACTTTGAATTCTTTGTGTCTTAAATCTTTTTCTTTTTCCCTGTAAAATTGCCTTTCATCTTGATTTTACAGAGGTGATTCTTTGATGTTTGTTATGTTTGTTTACCCCTCCTTCTGTAGTTATCACTATTATTCAATAAATAACCGTTATGGTTAAGTTGATTGCTTCTTTCTTGCTCTCTGAATTTTACTCATTTGTGTCTTTAGCTTCTCCCATTTACTCTTCAGGAACGCTTCTTTTACCTAAGTTAAAAGATCCCTGTAGTGCCCAAAAATACTGTGGGGGTTGCTCATCGAGTTGGTTACTGTGAAAGTGGGATAGGGGCGTGTTAAACTTAGGGCACATGAGGGGCAGGCAGCTGAGAGTGCTGCTCAACTCAGCCCATGTTGAGCAGGAGTGCATAAGGGTACCAGCTTGAAAGTGCTGTTTAACCCAGCTCACTGAGCACAGGGACATATAAGGGAATCAGCTGGAGAGTGCTGATTGACCCAGTCTACTCAGGCTTGGGGTGTGTGTGTGTGTGTGTGTGTTCATCTAGTTCTAGGACGGGAGGAACGCAGCCCCGGGGAACTTAGGTCCTGCAGAATAGCTCCAGTGGGAGGGGACTTGCAGAGGGAAGGAGTAGAACTCCATATGAACACACCAGTGACATAAGCAGCACATTAATAGAATTACAGTACACACACCCTGGATGAGTAACCCGAATAAATGAGCATACCCCAAAGACAATCTATGCCCAAATTTGGTTCTGTAGTTGTGGGGTATAAATCCAGGGACATTTCCAGGTAAGATTCCCCACCCAGGTGACCAGTCATCCCACCACTTTCCCCTGTGCTGAGGTGCCATCAAATCCCTGGATCTCAATGGTTCCCTGGATTGTCACTCCTGGCATGGGGAAGGGAAACAGTGAGACAGCTGTGTCCATCAGTGCCACAAAATCTAGTTCAGATGTCTCAGGCCACTCATGTGCCCCCCTCCCCAAGACACACCTACAACCTTCCTTCCAAATCCACCTGGGGAGGTCCCACACAAGTCCATCCCTGGGTGCTTTCCTCTCCCAATGAACTTGGGGAATTGGGGGGCCCCTAATCTGGAGTTGCTTTCTTAGCCCTGATATTGACCCCTTGCTCCAGGACCTTTAACCTCAGCTGAATACAGTGGAGTGCTAGGAACTCCGTGGGTTTTCCACTGAGTGGCCCATGGATTCCCCACGGCCCTTTAAGGCCATCCACAATGGTGTGCGGAGCTGACTGGTGTCTGATCGGGGGCGCCTGTGTCAAGGTGCTGGAGCTTCTACCTCAGCGATGGGAGTAGGAGCCCCAGCTCTAGGCTGACCAACCATTCTGGTGGCCTGGCACGCCACTTCCTTAAGTGTGATGTGTCTAGGGCAGTGGTTCTCAACTCGTTTCAGTCCACGGACCACCAGACCAGTCAAAAAAAAAATGTAATGGACCACCTCCTTTTTTATTTATTTCTTTTTGTGGAGACATGATTAAAAAGACCCACTTCCCATGGGGGCTTCAGTCAGTTTGGAACATTGTATCACTTTCCTTATTACAAATAGTAAATGGCCCTTCCCACCTTGCTTGGTGGGGTTTAGTGTTCCATTTCATATACATTACCTGATCACCCACTTATAGGGTAACCCCCAGGTATTCCATTTGTGGTTGTATTAATTATGTCTTTTCCAGAGATGCCTTCATACTATGCTGTTGAATCAACTCCAGTACTCGTTCAGTCCTCCATAGTCCACTCCCATTATCAGATATTGTCCACATATGAAACCACCCACCCCTTATCCCCTGGAGAGAGATGCTCTAACATTTAAGTCACTACCTTATGTGCAATAGTGGGGGTGCTATGAAATTCCTGGGGTATGGGGGTAAAGCAATACTGTATCCCATCCACGTAGAATGCAAATTGGTCCGGTGATCCTTCCTCGAATGGGATAGCAAAGAAACAGAAAAATCCAATACAGAAAGTATTTTAGGTTCCCTTGGTATGTCTTGCAACACCTGGGTCATGTCTATTGGTGCCCACTGTAGGATCATCGCATTGACTCTCCAATAGGTGACAGTCAGTATCCATGAGACATCATCAGCTTTCCTCACAAGCCATATGGGGGAGTTAGAGGGGGAAGTCATTCTTTTCACTACTCCCTGCTCTTTAAGGTGCCACAGGACTCTTTGTCACTCCTGGGAAAGGGGTGTTTTAAGGGTGAGAATCCCCTCACTGAAGCTAGTCTGAGCTTTGAACCATATTGCACCACCTTTAAGCCATGGGGTAGTGCAAAAGATGCAGCAGCTGTATGGGCATTATTTTATGCATGTCTGGACATGGTTGAAATGGTAAGGGGAAGGCAGGAACTGGAGCTTGAGAACAAGAAGTTACAACAGGATTTGAACAAATGTGAGAGAGATGTGTGTGAACTGATAGAAAATCTCAGAATGGTGACTGTACTAAGAGATATACAAGAGGAGAGAGGCAAAACAAGCAGGAATGTAGAACAGTATAGGAAAGAGTTAACACAAACAAAAATTCTGTTAGAAGAAGCAAGAGCAGAAACTCGCTTCTTGGCAGAAGAAAACAGAGCAGCAAAAGCTGCAGCAGACCATCAACAGTGTGAGGCTAAGATCTGTAAATTGTGTGTCCAATTTAGTGCCCATAAGGGGGTGGTAGCAGCTGTAAGATTAAGAGGGGATTGTGATTTGGAGCCCCCTGAGAGAATAAAGTTACCCCCTGATGCTGTCTCCAAAAACCCATTCAACCCTGATTGGCCATGAATGTATAATGTTGCTCTTGTTTCCACAAGAGAGGTTAAACACATAGTTGCAGGAGCTGATCTTCCCACAACAGAGCTGGTCACAGACATAGTAATGTGGTCTCCTAATCAAACCACGGCTATTGCTGAGAGACTGGGGCCACTGAACCGTGACATAGCAGTTGCATGGCTGGCCCATGTTTGGCAAATATATCCCTCTGCTGATGGCATGGACTTAACCCAATTGGCTCAGTTATGCGCCTCTCCTTATGATGCAGATGCTCTTCTAGACACAGGGTCTTGGGAGTGGACTGTCACTGAGCCCCGGGAATGGATGATAAGTGTTCTTAAAATATTACTGCCTGCGTCTTCTCTTAAGAAATTGTACATAATGGAAGAGCAGAAACCAGGAGAGGCTCCAGAAGTTTACCTAATTCGAAAGAAAATGCTGGCAGCTCTCTCTGATTCATTACCCCTGATTGTCACTTTCCAATGTCAGGGACATGAATTAGTACAGAGCACTTATGCAGGACTAAATTCTCAGACAAAAATGACCATGGGGACTGTGGATTTAGGACACCTAACCTGGGGTGAACTAGTGACAAAAATCAAATAGGCAGGAGATTTGCTGAGAGAAACTGGTTTCTTAAAAAGACAGGTCGGCAAAAAGAATTCACCCCCTCCAGGGATGGGTCATCAATCCATTGGTCAGAGCTTCCACGTGTAGCAAAATCCCATCCAGAGGTAGGTGCTAGCTGAAGGTTGCAGATTGAAGACAAAATGGAGGAAGTTTCTCCCAGGTTTTATAGACTTTCTCTTCTCCTTCTTATGCAGAGTCCAAATGCACAATGAAGGTTCATAGTCACATGGTCCAATTACCAGACTCTCCAGGATTCAGTTTCTGACCTGTCAGATCGCATTCCTGGAGAAGCTGGGGTGTGTACAAGCATCTACAAAGTTCATTGTGTGGCTGATGGCCCTTAACAGCCCATCAGCCAAGTTAACAATAGGTTGTCTGAGATTTCGCCCTGAAGCCAAGCATAAGTTTGAAATACAGGCACCACATAACCCATATCCATAACTTTGACTACAAAAGTACATACATACAGATGGATTAAACATAATCATCAGACCATAACCTGGTCGCAGAACCCCCTTCACATAATATTTGACCCCCTTCACATAATATTTGGTACTCCAATGATCTATATGATCTATATGGTCCCAAATTATTTCAGTAACGTGACACCCCCAACGCAAAATTAATGCAGGAAGGGATGACAAAACAGCACTGACTGCATCTTACGGATTCTCCATTCTGGACAATGCATCAGCTATAATATTTTCCTTCCCTCTGATATGGACTATATCCATTTCATACTCCTGAAGCGCCAAACTCCACCGCAGCAGCCTGGAGTTGGTACCCTTGGCCTTGTGCAGCCAGACCAGAGGGGCGTGATCACTCAGTACAGTGAATCTCCTGTTATACAGATAGGACTTCAGCTGCTTGACAGTCCAGACAATGGCGTAACACTCCTTCTCAATGGTAGCGTAATTTCTCTCTGTGGGGGACAGTTTCTTGCTCAGGTACGCGACAGGATGTCTCTTACCACCTTCCCCCTCTTGCATTAGTACAGCCCCCAGCCCAATATTGGAAGCGTCCGTACACAGCAAAAAAGGCTTGTCAAAATCTCAGCTGGCCAAAACAGGCTCTCGGGCCAAAGCATTTTTTATGCTTTGAAATCCCTCTTCACAGGCCTCCATCCATTGCACCTGGTGTGGCCTCTCATTCTTTGTCAGGTCTGTGATGGGCGCAACAATGTCACTGAATCCCTTCACAAACCTCCTGTAGTTGGCCAGACCAATGAATGACTGGACCTGCTTCTTAGTTCGAGGGGCCGGCCAGTCCCTGATGGCCTCCACCTTTAAAGGCTCGGGGCGCAGTTGCCTGTTGCCCACCCTGTGCCCCAGGTAGGTCACCTCAGCCGCCCCCATTCTGCATTTAGACACCTTCACAGTCAGGTTGGCCTCCCTAAGCCGGTGCAACACCACCCCTATGTGGTTGAGGTGATCTTGCCATGAATGGCTGAAGATGGCCAGGTCATCTATATAGGCCCTTGCAAAAGCTTCCAGCCCCCGTAGGACCTCATTTATGTAAGCAGTGTCGGGATGAGCTCCACCCTGACATTTGGTGGTGAATTGCAGGAATTGCAGTGAGTTTTGGAAAATAACATCTTATTTGCATAGACACACCCACCGCTCCTAGCCTGCGCTCTAACAGCCCAAATGGTCCCTTTGGCTGCTGTGGGACCCCCAGTTTCTCTGGTATTGGGGAAAGAATGATAAAGTGTTGATTAACCTGTTTACGTGAATGAGGGATTGGGACATGTATTTGGCCTTTGGCATGCGAGAGGTCCCCAAATGTAACCCTTCTGCCCATCAGTGTTGGCAGCAACAAGGGCCGGGTTCAGTATCCAGGGGTTCCATTCTTATGACACAATACAAAACCGGCTTGAGCCCCCACCCAGTGACCTGGGACAACCATATACCACCCTTCTGGGTGGCTCTAAGCGGCAATACTTCCCCTCTCGCAAGCACAGAGTCTGAGTGTACTAAAACCCTTTTAATAACAGAGAAAAACACTGTGGCATATATTGGGTAAACACCACAAACAGGATTCACAAACGAGAATCCACACACACACACACACAAGCAAATGGGCTGTGTCCTTTCCCTGGGGTTCTTGAGACCCACAAGTCCCAAAGTCACCCAAGGTCCCAAAAGTCCAACAGCCCCGGCAGAGTTCAAGAGTTCATTAGCAGAGTTTTACCTCCCCACCTGGGTGGAAATGGGGGGGGCAGGTTAAGGGGCACCTTATGTGGTCAGAGGCCAACTGCCCCGCTTCTCCATGGGGTTGTGCTGCAGTCCTCACCATGGGCTGTTCCATCAGGTGCCCAGGAACTGCTTCACCAGCCGCCAGAAGAGCACGTGACCCCCCACGCGGGACGGGTGGGGGGCGAGACCTGTAGAGCACATGACCCCCAGCGGGGCATGGCACGTGACCCCGGAGGGCGGGGACAGAAGAGTACGTGACCCCCAAGCGGGATGTGGGGGCAGGGCCAGAAGACAATGTGGACACGCCCCCCCCCCCGCAGGCTGGGGGTAGGCGAGGCAAGTGACACCACAGGGGCCGGGAGGGCGGGGACAGAACACCACGTGAACCCCGATGGGCGGGGGGGGCAAGCATGTGACCCCGGAGGGGCCCGCGGGGTGCAGCCAGAAGAGCCCGTGACCCCCCGCGGCCTGGGTGCTAGACGAGGCACGTAACACCGGAGGGGCCCGGGAGGTGGGGCCAGAAGAGCACGTGACCCCCCCATGGGGCGGCTGGGTGGGGAAAGAAGAGCAGGTGACCCCCCACGGGACGGGGGGGAACGTGACTCCGGAGGGGCCCGGGGGCAGGGCCAAAAGTGCACATGACCCCCCCACCGGGCTGGGGGGGCGGGGCAGGTGACCCCGGAGTGTCCGGGGGGCGGGGCCAGAAGAGCACGTGACCCCCCCAGCGGGGTAGGGGGCATGGGGCCAGAAGACCACGTGACCCCCCGCGGGTGGTAGACAAGGCACGTGACCCCGGAGTATCCGGCGAGGTGAGGCCAGAATATCAGATGACCCCAGCGGGGTGGGGGAGGGACGGGAACGTGACTCCCGGAGGGGCCCACCCCCCTGGGGGTAAAGTGCTCTTCTCGCCCCGCCTCCCCGCCCCTCCGGGTTCACATGCCCCCCCCCCGGCAGCCATGCGGGGGGTCATGTGCTCTTCTGGTCCCGCCCCCCGCCCATCAGGGGTCACGTGCCACGGCCTCCCAGCCCTTTGGGGGGAGGGCACGTGCTTTTCTGGTCCCGCAACTCCCGCCCCAACGGTGTCACATGCCCCGCCCCCCAGCCCTGTGGGGGGGTCATGTACTCTTCTGGCCCCTGCCCTCCGGGGTCACGTGCCCCACCCCCCCAGCCCCGCTGGGGGTAATGTGCTCTTCTGGCCACGTCCCCCCACCACCACCACTCCGGGGTCACGTGCCACACACACCCCAGCCACATGGGGGGGGTCATGTGCTCTTCTGGCTCCGCCCCCTGCCCCTCCGGTGTTACGTGCCACTCCTCCCGGCCCCGCGGGGGGGGGGGTCACATGCTCTTCGGGTCCCGCAACCCTGCCCCTCCGGGGTCATCTGCCCCAACCACCCAGCTCCGCATGGGGGAGGGGGTTACGTGCTTTTCTGGCCCCGCCCCATGCCCCTCTGGGTTCACGTGCCAAGCCCCCCAGCCTGGTGGGGGGGGTCATGTCCTATTCTGGCCCCGCCCCCCTGTAACGGTGCTGTTCCGGGTGGGATCCAACTGTGAGTGTCATATCAGGACAGATTGCTTCCAAAGGGGCAACTACAGCCCAAAGCTGGGGGTTTTCCACACTAAGGCAAACCAAACCAGCTAAACAGAAAAGACTTTGGTTTCACCCCACTGGCTAACCACAAGTCACACAAGCAATCCCTTTAAGACACTCCAGATTTCCAGTATCACCACCAGCAGCCACCTGTCCTGGGGACCAATGGTTATGAAAACCAATGCCCCAAAATAAAGAAAACGGTTCTCCCCAATTCCAAAGAATCAGGCCCCAGACCCAGGTCAATATACCAATCAGATCTTCCCACAAATCACGCTGTTGCCAATCCTTTAGAATCTAAAATCTAAAGGTTTATTATGCAAGGAAAAAGGTATAGGTGAGGGTTAGGAATGGTTAAAAGAAATCAATTACATGCAGTAATGGCACATCTCTTGGTTTCGGCTTACAGCAAAGGTAGAATAACTGCAGGTTTAAATCAAAGTCTTTAGAAAGCATCCCATTTAGGGATGGGTCAGCACCTTAGTCCAGAGTTCACCTGTGTAGCAAAGTCCATTCAGAGCTGGAAGCAAGACATGCTGCAGGCTGGAGGTAGAAGACAAAATGGAGGACGTTCTTCCAGGCTTTATGGACTTCCTCCTGTGGGCGAAGACCCTCCTCCTCCTTATGCAGAGTCTGGTTGCAAACTGGAGGTCCACAGCCACATGGTCCAATTACCAGACTCTCAATTATTCCGTTTTTGCCCAGGCATGTCCCATTCCTGGGGAAGCTCCTCTCCTCGGGTGTGGACATAGGTCATTGTGTAGCTGATGGTCCTTTAATGGGCTTGAGTTAGCACCTGCGTGTCTGAGATTTCACCCAGGAGCCAAGCCTACATTTGAAGTACAGGCACCTTTTATCCAATATCCATAACTTCAGTTCCAAAATAGATACAAACATATGGTCATAGACACCTGTTATGACCCCCTTCACATAATATTCAGTACCCCAATGAGCTATATGGTACCAAATTATTCCAGTAACGTGACACCCCCTCCCGTCCGGAGTCACATACGAAGCCACCTAGCCCCGCAACTCCGGGGTCACGTGCTCTTCTGGCCTCACACCCCTTCCCCCCCGGATTTTGTGCCAAGCACCCCAGACCCGTGGGGGGGGGCTCATGTGCTCTTCTGACCCTGCCCCCCTTGCCCCTCCGGAGTGAAGTTTCCTGCCCTCCCCGCCCCTGGGGAGTGACGTGCCTTATGGCCCCACGCCCCGCAACTCCGGGGTCACATGCTCTTCTGGCCCCGCCCCCCACCCCTCTGGGGTCTCGTGCCCCGCCCCCCCAGCCCCGGGGGGGTCAAGTGCTCTTCTGGCCCTGCCCCCCTCCACACCTCCGGGGTCACGTGCACCCCCGCATCCCTGCGGGGGGGGGGTGTCACGTTCCTCACCCCCCCAGCCCCACTGGTGGTCACGTGCTCTACTGGCCCCACACCCTGCCCCTCCCGGGTCCCGTGCCAAGCAACCCAGCGCCACGGGGGGGTCACGTGCTCTTCTGGCCCCGCACCCCTCCACTCGGGGGTCACGTGCCATGCCCCCCAGCCCCACTGGAGGTCACGTGCTCTTCTGCCCCCCCGCCTCTCCGGGGTCACGTGTGAAGCCCCCCAGCCCCGCGGGGGGTCCTGTGCTCTTCTGGCCCTGCCCCCCCGCCCCTCCAGGGTCACGTGCCCCCCCGCAGGCCCACGGGGTGTCACGTTCCTCGCCCCCCCCCAGCCCCGCTGGTGGTCACATGCTCTTCCGCCCCACTCCCCCGGGGTCACATGCCCCACACCCCCAGCCCTGCGGGGGAGTCATGTGCTCTTCTAGTCCCGCCCCCTGCCCCTCCAGGGTCAGGTGCCATGCCCCCCAGGTCTGCGAGGGGTCATGTGCTCTTCTGGCCCCATCCACCCCACTCCTCCGGGGTCACATGCCCCGCCCCCACAGTCCCACAGAGGGTCACATGCTCTTTTAGCCACGCCCCCCCACACCTCCGGGGTCATGTGCCAAGCCCCCCAGACCCACGGGGAGGCACATGCTCTTCTGGCCACGCCCCCCCCGCCCCTCCAGGGTCACGTGCCATGCCCCCCAGCCTGGCGATGGGGTCACGTGCTCTTCTGGTCCCGCCCTCCCCTCCCTTCTGGGGTCACGTGCTCTTCTGGCCCCGCCCTCCTGCCCCTCTGGGGTCACGTGCCCCACACCCCCCAGCCACGCAGGATGGTCTGGACCCGCCCCCCCCCCACTCCTCCGGGGTCACGTGCCCCACCCCCCCAAGCCCCGTGGGGGGTGTCACGTTGCTGGAATTATTGGGGATCATATAGATCATTGGAGCAACCGAGGTCCTATGGTGACACCAAATCTTATGTGAAGGGGGTCATGGCAGGTGTCTATGACCAGGTTATGGAGGGCTGATTATGATTATGCCATTGATATGTGTGTCTTTTTTGGAACTAAAGTTATAAATATTGGATATATGGTGCCTGTACTTCAAACTTATGCTTGACTTCTGGGTGAAATCTCAGACAAGCTGCTGTTAACTTGAATGGCCTGCCTGATGGCCCATTAAAGGGCCATCAACTACACAATGAACTTTGTCCACGTCCGAGGAGCTTCGCCAGAAATGTGACATGCCTGGTCAGAAACTGAAACTGAAATCAGCAATACATTCAAATGACATGCTGAATTGGAATGCATTGTCATTTTGGCACTAGCAGTAATAGAGAAAAAGCTGCTATTAAAAACAAATTTTCAGGAACAGATCCGTGCCAAAAGTTCAGTAATACATTCGAATGACATGGTGATACGGATTGCATTGTCAGAATGGCGGAAGCAGTAATAGGGAAAATGTTGCTCATATAAAGCAATTTTCACGAAGGGATCCGTGTCAAAAGTTCAGTAATACATTCAAATGACATGCTGAGTTGGACTTCATTGTCAGTTTGGCGCTAATATTAAGAGAGAAAATGTAGCCCATATTAAGAAATTTTCACGAACGGATCCGTGCCAAAATTACTGCAGTACCTAAGCATTGAACACAGATGTATATTGCATTGCCAGTTTGACGATAGCTATAATAGAGAAAAAGTTGTTCATATAAAGTAATTATCACGAACGGATCCGTGCCATAAATGCTGCAGTACCTTACATTTGAATGCAGATGCCGACTGCATTCTAAGTTCAGAGCTAATACTGAAAGTTAAATAGTTGCTCATATAGAGACATTTTCACAAACCGATCTGTACCAAAAGATCAGCAATACATTCAAATGACATGCTGAATTGGAATGCATTGTCATTTTGGCACTAGCAGTAATAGAGAAAAAGCTGCTATTAAAAACAAATTTTCAGGAACAGATCCGTGCCAAAAGTTCAGTAATACATTCAAATGACATGCTGAGTTAGACTTCATTGTCAGTTTGGCGCTAGCACTAATAGGGAAAAAAGTTGCTCATAGAAAGAAATTTTCCCGAACGGATATTTGCCAGAACCACTGCAGTACCTTACAATTGAAGGCAGATGTGGATTGCATTTTCGATTCAGAACTAGTAGTGAAAGTTAAATACCTGCTCAAATGAAGACATTTTCACGAACCGATCTGTCCCAAAAGATCAGCAATACATTCAAATGACATGCTGAATTGGAATGCATTGTATTTTGGCACTAGCTGTAATAGAGCAAAAGATGCTCATAAAAACAAATTTTCAGGATCACATCCGTGCCAAAAGTTCAGTAATACATTCAAATGACATGCTGAGTTAGACTTCATTGTCAGTTTGGCGCTAGCACTAATAGGGAAAAAAGTTGCTCATAGAAAGAAATTTTCCCGAACGGATCTTTGCCAGAACCACTGCAGTACCTTACAATTGAAGGCAGATGTGGATTGCATTTTCGATTCAGAACTAGTAGTGAAAGTTAAATACCTGCTCAAATGAAGACATTTTCACGAACCGATCTGTCCCAAAAGATCAGCAATACATTCAAATGACATGCTGAATTGGAATGCATTGTATTTTGGCACTAGCTGTAATAGAGCAAAAGATGCTCATAAAAACAAATTTTCAGGATCACATCCGTGCCAAAAGTTCAGTAATACATTCAAATGACATGCTGAGTTAGACTTCATTGTCAGTTTGGCGCTAGCACTAATAGGGAAAAAAGTTGCTCATAGAAAGAAATTTTCCCGAACGGATCTTTGCCAGAACCACTGCAGTACCTTACAATTGAAGGCAGATGTGGATTGCATTTTCGATTCAGAACTAGTAGTGAAAGTTAAATACCTGCTCAAATGAAGACATTTTCACGAACCGATCTGTCCCAAAAGATCAGCAATACATTCAAATGACATGCTGAATTGGAATGCATTGTATTTTGGCACTAGCTGTAATAGAGCAAAAGATGCTCATAAAAACAAATTTTCAGGATCAGATCCGTGCCAAAAGTTCAGTAATACATTCAAATGACATGCTGAGTTAGACTTCATTGTCAGTTTGGCGTTAGCACTAATAGGGAAAAAAGTTGCTCATAGAAAGAAATTTTCACGAACGGATCTGTGCCAGAACCGCTGCAGTACCTTACAATTGAAGGTAGATGTTGATTGCATTTTCTATTCAGAGCTAGTAGTGAAAGTTAAATACTTGCTCATATAAAGACATTTTCACGAACCGATTTGTCCCAAAAGATGGTCAAAAATTCAGAAAAGGCTCAAAAATTCAGAAAAGGCTCAAAAATTCAAAAAAATCTCGAATTTTTGAAAAATTATGAGAGGTGTGAAATGATCTAAAATTCAGAAAAAGGCTCAAAAATGAAAAAAATTCTCGAATTTTTCATAAATGACCCAAAAAGTGAAAAATGCTCCAAAACTAAGAAAAGGCTCAAACATTCAAAAAATTCTCGAATTTTTGAAAAATGATCCAAAAAGTGATAATGGTCCAAAATTCAGAAAAGGCTCAAAAAAATCAAAAAAATTCTTGAATTTTTGAAAAATTAGGAAAGAGGTGAGAAATGATCAAAAATTCAGAAAAAGGCTCAAAAATTAAAAAATAATCGAATTTTTGAAAAATGACCAAAAAGATGAAAAATGTTCAAGAATTCAGAAAACGCTCAAAAAGTCAAAAAATTCTCGAATTTTTGAAAAATGACCAAAAAAGTGAAAAATGCTCCAAAATTCAGAAAAGGATCAAAAAATCAAAAAAATTCTCAAATTCTTGAAAAATGATCAAAACGGTGAAATATGGTCAAAAATTCAGAAAAGGCTCAAAAAATAAAAAAAATTCTTGAATTTTTGAAAAATTATGAAAGAGGTGAGAAATGATCAAAAATTCAGAAAAAGGCTCAAAGATGAAAAAAATTCTCAAATTTTTGAAAAATGAATAAAACGGTGAAATATGGTCAAAAATTCAGAAAAAGGCTCGAAAATTCAAAAAATTCTCGAATTTTTCATAAATGATCAAAAAAGTGAAAAATGGTCAGAATTCAGAAAAGGCTCAAAAAATCAAAAAATTCTCAAATTTTTGAAAAATTATGAAAGAGGTGAGAAATGATCAAAAATTCAGAAAAAGGCTCAAAAATTCAAAAAATTCTCGAATTTTTCATAAATGATCAAAAAGGTGATTCAGAAAAGGTTCAAAAAGTCAAAAAATTCATGAATTTTTGAAAAATGACCAAAAAAAGTGAAAAATGCTCCAAAATTCAGAAAAGGCTCAAAAAATAAAAAAAATTCTCGAATTTTTGAAAAATTATGAAAGAGGTGAGAAATGATCAAAAATTCAGAAAAAGGCTCGAAAATTCAAAAAATTCTCAAATTTTTCATAAATGAATAAAACAGTGAAATATGGTCAAAAATTCAGAAAAGGCTCAAAAATCAAAAAATTCTCAAATTCTTGAAAAATGATCAAAACGGTGAAATATGGTCAAAAATTCAGAAAAGGCTCAAAAATTCAAAAAATTCTCCAATTCTTCATAAATGATCAAAAAGGTGAAAAATACTCCAAAATTCAGAAAAGGCTCAAAAAATAAAAAAAATTCTCAAATTTTTGAAAAATTATGAAAGAGGTGAGAAATGATCAAAAATTCAGAAAAAGGCTCAAAGATAAAAAAATTCTCAAATTTTTGAAAAATGAATAAAACGGTGAAATATGGTCAAAATTTCAGAAAAAGGCTCAAAAATTCAAAAAATTCACGAATTTTTCATAAATGATCAAAAAGGTGAAAAATGCTCCAAAATTCAGAAAAGGCTCAAAAAATGAAAAAAATTCTCAAATTTTTGAAAAATTATGAAAGAGGTGAGAAATGATCAAAAATTCAGAAAAAGGCTCGAAAATTCAAAAATTCTCGAATTTTTCATAAATGATCAAAAAAGTGAAAAATGGTCAGAATTCAGAAAAGGCTCAAAAAATCAAAAAATTCTCAAATTTTTGAAAAATTATGAAAGAGGTGAGAAATGATCAAAATTCAGAAAAAGGCTCAAAAATTCAAAAAATTCTCGAATTTTTCATAAATGATCAAAAAGGTGATTCAGAAAAGGTTCAAAAAGTCAAAAATTCATGAATTTTTGAAAAATGACCAAAAAAGTGAAAAATGCTCCAAAATTCAGAAAAGGCTCAAAAAATAAAAAAATTCTCGAATTTTTGAAAAATTATGAAAGAGGTGAGAAATGATCAAAAATTCAGAAAAAGGCTCGAAAATTCAAAAATTCTCAAATTTTTCATAAATGAATAAAACAGTGAAATATGGTCAAAAATTCAGAAAAGGCTCAAAAAATCAAAAAATTCTCAAATTCTTGAAAAATGATCAAAACGGTGAAATATGGTCAAAAATTCAGAAAAGGCTCAAAATTCAAAAAATTCTCCAATTCTTCATAAATGATCAAAAAGGTGAAAAATGCTCCAAAATTCAGAAAAGGCTCAAAAAATAAAAAAAATTCTCAAATTTTTGAAAAATTATGAAAGAGGTGAGAAATGATCAAAAATTCAGAAAAAGGCTCAAAGATAAAAAAATTCTCAAATTTTTGAAAAATGAATAAAACGGTGAAATATGGTCAAAATTTCAGAAAAGGCTCAAAAATTCAAAAAATTCACGAATTTTTCATAAATGATCAAAAAGGTGAAAAATGCTCCAAAATTCAGAAAAGGCTCAAAAAATGAAAAAAATTCTCAAATTTTTGAAAAATTATGAAAGAGGTGAGAAATGATCAAAAATTCAGAAAAAGGCTCGAAAATTCAAAAAAATCTTGAATTTTTCATAAATGATCAAAAAAGTGAAAAATGGTCAGAATTCAGAAAAGGCTCAAAAAATCAAAAAATTCTCGAATTTTTGAAAAATTATGAAAGAGGTGAGAAATGATCAAAAATTCAGAAAAAGGCTCAAAAATGAAAAAAATTATCGAATTTTTCATAAATGATCAAAAAGGTGATTCAGAAAAGGTTCAAAAAGTCAAAAAATTCATGAATTTTTGAAAAAACGACCAAAAAAAGTGAAAAATGCTCCAAAATTCAGAAAAGGCTCAAAATATCAAAAAAATTCTCAAATTTTTGAAAAATGCTGAAAGAGGTGAGAAATGATCAAAAATTCAGAAAAAGGCTCGAAAATTTAAAAAATTCTCGAATTTTTCATAAATGAATAAAACAGTGAAATATGGTCAAAAATTCAGAAAAGGCTCAAAAATTCAAAAAATTCTCAAATTTTCATAAATGATCAAAAAAGTGAAAAATGCTCCAAAATTCAGAAAAGGCTCAAAAATCAAAAAATTCTCGAATTCTTCATAAATGATCAAAAAGGTGAAAAATGCTCCAAAATTCAGAAAAAGCTCAAAAAATGAAAAAAATTCTCAAATTTTTGAAAAATTATGAAAGAGGTGAGAAATGATCAAAAATTCAGAAAAAGGCTCGAAAATTCAAAAAATTCTCGAATTTTTCATAAATGATCAAAAAGGTGAAAAATGCTCCAAAATTCAGAAATAGCTCAAAAAATCAAAAAAAATTCTCAAATTTTTGAAAAATGAATAAAACGGTGAAATATGGTCAAAAATTCAGAAAAGGCTCAAAAATTCAAAAAATTCTCGATTTCTTCATAAATGATCAGAAAGGTGAAAAATGCTCCTAAATTCAGAAAAGGCTCAAAAAAAGGAAAAAATTCTCAAATTTTTGAAAAATTCTGAAAGAGGTGAGAAATGGTCAAAAATTCAGAAAACACTCAAAAAGTCAAAAAATTCTCCAATTTTTGAAAAATGACCAAAAAAGTGAAAAATGGTCAGAATTCAGAAAAGGCTCAAAAAATCAAAAAATTCTCAAATTCTTGAAAAATGATCAAAACGGTGAGAAATGATCAAAAATTCAGAAAAAGGCTCAAAATTCAAAAAATTCTCGAATTCTTCATAAATGATCAAAAAGGTGAAAAATGCTCCAAAATTCAGAAAAGGCTCAAAAAATAAAAAAAATTCTCAAATTTTTGAAAAATTATGAAAGAGGTGAGAAATGATCAAAAATTCAGAAAAAGGCTCGAAAATTCAAAAAATTCTCGAATTTTTCATAAATGATCAAAAAGGTGAAAAATGCTCCAAAATTCAGAAAAGGCTCAAAAAATCAAAAAAAAATCTCAAATTTTTGAAAAATGAATAAAACGGTGAAATATGGTCAAAATTTCAGAAAAAGGCTCAAAAATTCAAGAAATTCACGAATTTTTCATAAATGATCAAAAAGGTGAAAAATGCTCCAAAATTCAGAAAAGGCTCAAAAAATGAAAAAAATTCTCAAATTTTTGAAAAATTATGAAAGAGGTGAGAAATGATCAAAAATTCAGAAAAAGGCTCAAAGATAAAAAAAAAAATTCTCAAATTTTGAAAATGAATAAAACGGTGAAATATGGTCAAAATTTCAGAAAAAGGCTCAAAAATTCAAAAAATTCACGAATTTTTCATAAATGATCAAAAAGGTGAAAAATGCTCCAAAATTCAGAAAAGGCTCAAAAAATGAAAAAAATTCTCAAATTTTTGAAAAATTATGAAAGAGGTGAGAAATGATCAAAAATTCAGAAAAAGGCTCGAAAATTCAAAAAAATCTTGAATTTTTCATAAATGATCAAAAAAGTGAAAAATGGTCAGAATTCAGAAAGGCTCAAAAAATCAAAAAATTCTCGAATTTTTGAAAAATTATGAAAGAGGTGAGAAATGATCAAAAATTCAGAAAAAGGCTCAAAATGAAAAAAATTATCGAATTTTTCATAAATGATCAAAAAGGTGATTCAGAAAAGGTTCAAAAAGTCAAAAAATTCATGAATTTTTGAAAAACGACCAAAAAAAGTGAAAAATGCTCCAAAATTCAGAAAAGGCTCAAAATATCAAAAAAATTCTCAAATTTTTGAAAAATGCTGAAAGAGGTGAGAAATGATCAAAAATTCAGAAAAAGGCTCGAAAATTTAAAAAATTCTCGAATTTTTCATAAATGAATAAAACAGTGAAATATGGTCAAAAATTCAGAAAAGGCTCAAAAATTCAAAAAATTCTCAAATTTTTCATAAATGATCAAAAAAGTGAAAAATGCTCCAAAATTCAGAAAAGGCTCAAAAAATCAAAAAAATTCTCGAATTCTTCATAAATGATCAAAAAGGTGAAAAATGCTCCAAAATTCAGAAAAAGCTCAAAAATGAAAAAAATTCTCAAATTTTTGAAAAATTATGAAAGAGGTGAGAAATGATCAAAATTCAGAAAAAGGCTCGAAAATTCAAAAAATTCTCGAATTTTTCATAAATGATCAAAAAGGTGAAAAAATGCTCCAAAATTCAGAAATAGCTCAAAAAATCAAAAAAAATTCTCAAATTTTTGAAAAATGAATAAAACGGTGAAATATGGTCAAAAATTCAGAAAAGGCTCAAAAATTCAAAAAATTCTCGATTTCTTCATAAATGATCAGAAAGGTGAAAAATGCTCCTAAATTCAGAAAAGGCTCAAAAAAAGGAAAAAATTCTCAAATTTTTGAAAAATTCTGAAAGAGGTGAGAAATGGTCAAAAATTCAGAAAACACTCAAAAAGTCAAAAAATTCTCCAATTTTTGAAAAATGACCAAAAAAGTGAAAAATGGTCAGAATTCAGAAAAGGCTCAAAAAATCAAAAAATTCTCAAATTCTTGAAAAATGATCAAAACGGTGAGAAATGATCAAAAATTCAGAAAAAGGCTCAAAAATTCAAAAAATTCTCGAATTCTTCATAAATGATCAAAAAGGTGAAAAATGCTCCAAAATTCAGAAAAGGCTCAAAAATAAAAAAAATTCTCAAATTTTTGAAAAATTATGAAAGAGGTGAGAAATGATCAAAAATTCAGAAAAAGGCTCGAAAATTCAAAAAATTCTCGAATTTTTCATAAATGATCAAAAAGGTGAAAATGCTCCAAAATTCAGAAAAGGCTCAAAAAATCAAAAAAAATCTCAAATTTTTGAAAAATGAATAAAACGGTGAAATATGGTCAAAATTTCAGAAAAAGGCTCAAAATTCAAGAAATTCACGAATTTTTCATAAATGATCAAAAAGGTGAAAAATGCTCCAAAATTCAGAAAAGGCTCAAAAAATGAAAAAAATTCTCAAATTTTTGAAAAATTATGAAAGAGGTGAGAAATGATCAAAAATTCAGAAAAAGGCTCAAAGATAAAAAAATTCTCAAATTTTTGAAAATGAATAAAACGGTGAAATATGGTCAAAATTTCAGAAAAAGGCTCAAAATTCAAAAAATTCACGAATTTTTCATAAATGATCAAAAAGGTGAAAAATGCTCCAAAATTCAGAAAAGGCTCAAAAAATGAAAAAAATTCTCAAATTTTTGAAAAATTATGAAAGAGGTGAGAAATGATCAAAAATTCAGAAAAAGGCTCGAAAATTCAAAAAATTCTCGAATTTTTCATAAATGATCAAAAAAGTGAAAAATGGTCAGAATTCAGAAAAGGCTCAAAAAATCAAAAAATTCTCAAATTTTTGAAAAATTATGAAAGAGGTGAGAAATGATCAAAAATTCAGAAAAGGCTCAAAATGAAAAAAATTATCGAATTTTTCATAAATGATCAAAAAGGTGATTCAGAAAAGGTTCAAAAAGTCAAAAATTCATGAATTTTTGAAAAACGACCAAAAAAAGTGAAAAATGCTCCAAAATTCAGAAAAGGCTCAAAATATCAAAAAAATTCTCAAATTTTTGAAAAATGCTGAAAGAGGTGAGAAATGATCAAAAATTCAGAAAAAGGCTCGAAAATTTAAAAAATTCTCGAATTTTTCATAAATGAATAAAACAGTGAAATATGGTCAAAAATTCAGAAAAGGCTCAAAAATTCAAAAAATTCTCAAATTTTTCATAAATGATCAAAAAAGTGAAAAATGCTCCAAAATTCAGAAAAAGGCTCAAAAATTCAAAAAATTCTCGATTTCTTCATAAATGATCAGAAAGGTGAAAAATGCTCCTAAATTCAGAAAAGGCTCAAAAAAAGGAAAAAATTCTCAAATTTTTGAAAAATTCTGAAAGAGGTGAGAAATGGTCAAAAATTCAGAAAACACTCAAAAAGTCAAAAAATTCTCCAATTTTTGAAAAATGACCAAAAAAGTGAAAAATGGTCAGAATTCAGAAAAGGCTCAAAAAATCAAAAAATTCTCAAATTCTTGAAAAATGATCAAAACGGTGAGAAATGATCAAAAATTCAGAAAAAGGCTCAAAAATTCAAAAAATTCTCGAATTCTTCATAAATGATCAAAAAGGTGAAAAATGCTCCAAAATTCAGAAAGGCTCAAAAAATAAAAAAAATTCTCAAATTTTGAAAAATTATGAAAGAGGTGAGAAATGATCAAAATTCAGAAAAAGGCTCAAAGATAAAAAAATTCTCAAATTTTTGAAAAATGAATACAACGGTGATTCAGAAAAGGTTCAAAAAGTCAAAAAATTCGTGAATTTTTGAAAAATGACCAAAAAAAGTGAAAAATGCTCCAAAATTCAGAAAAGGCTCAAAAAATAAAAAAAATTCTTGAATTTTTGAAAAATTATGAAAGAGGTGAGAAATTATCAAAAATTCAGAAAAAGGCTCGAAAATTAAAAAAATTCTCGAATTTTTCATAAATGAATAAAACAGTGAAATATGGTCAAAATTCAGAAAAGGCTCAAAAATTCAAAAAATTCTCAAATTTTTCATAAACGATCAAAAAAGTGAAAAATGCTCCAAAATTCAGAAAGGCTCAAAAAATCAAAAAAATTCTCAAATTTTTGAAAAATGCTGAAAGAGGTGAGAAATGATCAAAAATTCAGAAAAAGGCTCGAAAATTTAAAAAATTCTCGAATTTTTCATAAATGAATAAAACAGTGAAATATGGTCAAAAATTCAGAAAAGGCTCAAAAATTCAAAAAATTCTCAAATTTTTCATAAATGATCAAAAAAGTGAAAAATGCTCCAAAATTCAGAAAAGGCTCAAAAAATCAAAAAAATTCTCGAATTCTTCATAAATGATCAAAAAGGTGAAAAATGCTCCAAAATTCAGAAAAAGCTCAAAAAATGAAAAAAATTCTCAAATTTTTGAAAAATTATGAAAGAGGTGAGAAATGATCAAAAATTCAGAAAAAGGCTCGAAAATTCAAAAAATTCTCGAATTTTTCATAAATGATCAAAAAGGTGAAAAATGCTCCAAAATTCAGAAATAGCTCAAAGAATCAAAAAAAATTCTCAAATTTTTGAAAAATGAATAAAACGGTGAAATATGGTCAAAAATTCAGAAAAGGCTCAAAAATTCAAAAAATTCTCGATTTCTTCATAAATGATCAGAAAGGTGAAAAATGCTCCTAAATTCAGAAAAGGCTCAAAAAAAGGAAAAAATTCTCAAATTTTTGAAAAATTCTGAAAGAGGTGAGAAATGGTCAAAAATTCAGAAAACACTCAAAAAGTCAAAAAATTCTCCAATTTTTGAAAAATGACCAAAAAAGTGAAAAATGGTCAGAATTCAGAAAAGGCTCAAAAAATCAAAAAATTCTCAAATTCTTGAAAAATGATCAAAACGGTGAGAAATGATCAAAAATTCAGAAAAAGGCTCAAAATTCAAAAAATTCTCGAATTCTTCATAAATGATCAAAAAGGTGAAAAATGCTCCAAAATTCAGAAAAGGCTCAAAAATAAAAAAAATTCTCAAATTTTTGAAAAATTATGAAAGAGGTGAGAAATGATCAAAAATTCAGAAAAAGGCTCAAAGATAAAAAAATTCTCAAATTTTTGAAAAATGAATAAAACGGTGATTCAGAAAAGGTTCAAAAAGTCAAAAAATTCGTGAATTTTGAAAAATGACCAAAAAAGTGAAAAATGCTCCAAAATTCAGAAAAGGCTCAAAAAATAAAAAAAATTCTTGAATTTTTGAAAAATTATGAAAGAGGTGAGAAATTATCAAAAATTCAGAAAAAGGCTCGAAAATTAAAAAAATTCTCAAATTCTTGAAAAATGATCAAAACGGTGAAATATGGTCAAAAATTCAGAAAAGGCTCAAAAATTCAAAAAATTCTCCAATTCTTCATAAATGATCAAAAAGGTGAAAAATGCTCCAAAATTCAGAAAAGGCTCAAAAAATAAAAAAAATTCTCAAATTTTTGAAAAATTATGAAGGAGGTGAGAAATGATCAAAAATTCAGAAAAGGCTCAAAGATAAAAAAATTCTCAAATTTTTGAAAAATGAATAAAACGGTGAAATATGGTCAAAATTTCAGAAAAAGGCTCAAAAATTCAAAAAATTCACGAATTTTTCATAAATGATCAAAAAGGTGAAAAATGCTCCAAAATTCAGAAAAGGCTCAAAAAATGAAAAAAATTCTCAAATTTTTGAAAAATGAATAAAATGGTGAAATATGGTCAAAAATTCAGAAAAAGGCTCGAAAATTCAAAAAATTCTCGAATTTTTCATAAATGATCAAAAAAGTGAAAAATGGTCAGAATTCAGAAAAGGCTCAAAAAATCAAAAAATTCTCAAATTTTTGAAAAATTATGAAAGAGGTGAGAAATGATCAAAAATTCAGAAAAAGGCTCAAAATTCAAAAAATTCTCGAATTTTTCATAAATGATCAAAAAGGTGATTCAGAAAAGGTTCAAAAAGTCAAAAAATTCATGAATTTTTGAAAATGACCAAAAAAAGTGAAAAATGCTCCAAAATTCAGAAAAGGCTCAAAAAATAAAAAAATTCTCGAATTTTTGAAAAATTATGAAAGAGGTGAGAAATGATCAAAAATTCAGAAAAAGGCTCGAAAATTCAAAAAATTCTCAAATTTTTCATAAATGAATAAAACAGTGAAATATGGTCAAAAATTCAGAAAAGGCTCAAAAAATCAAAAATTCTCAAATTCTTGAAAAATGATCAAAACGGTGAAATATGGTCAAAAATTCAGAAAAGGCTCAAAAATTCAAAAATTCTCCAATTCTTCATAAATGATCAAAAAGGTGAAAAATGCTCCAAAATTCAGAAAAGGCTCAAAAAATAAAAAAAATTCTCAAATTTTTGAAAAATTATGAAAGAGGTGAGAAATGATCAAAAATTCAGAAAAAGGCTCAAAGATAAAAAATTCTCAAATTTTTGAAAAATGAATAAAACGGTGAAATATGGTCAAAATTTCAGAAAAAGGCTCAAAAATTCAAAAAATTCACGAATTTTTCATAAATGATCAAAAAGGTGAAAAATGCTCCAAAATTCAGAAAAGGCTCAAAAAATGAAAAAAATTCTCAAATTTTTGAAAAATTATGAAAGAGGTGAGAAATGATCAAAAATTCAGAAAAAGGCTCGAAAATTCAAAAAAATCTTGAATTTTTCATAAATGATCAAAAAAGTGAAAAATGGTCAGAATTCAGAAAAGGCTCAAAAAATCAAAAAATTCTCGAATTTTTGAAAAATGACCAAAAAAAGTGAAAAATGCTCCAAAATTCAGAAAAGGCTCAAAAAATAAAAAAATTCTCGAATTTTTGAAAAATTATGAAAGAGGTGAGAAATGATCAAAAATTCAGAAAAAGGCTCGAAAATTCAAAAAATTCTCAAATTTTTCATAAATGAATAAAACAGTGAAATATGGTCAAAAATTCAGAAAAGGCTCAAAAAATCAAAAAATCTCAAATTCTTGAAAAATGATCAAAACGGTGAAATATGGTCAAAAATTCAGAAAAGGCTCAAAAATTCAAAAAATTCTCCAATTCTTCATAAATGATCAAAAAGGTGAAAAATGCTCCAAAATTCAGAAAAGGCTCAAAAAATAAAAAAAATTCTCAAATTTTTGAAAAATTATGAAAGAGGTGAGAAATGATCAAAAATTCAGAAAAAGGCTCAAAGATAAAAAAATTCTCAAATTTTTGAAAAATGAATAAAACGGTGAAATATGGTCAAAATTTCAGAAAAAGGCTCAAAAATTCAAAAAATTCACGAATTTTTCATAAATGATCAAAAAGGTGAAAAATGCTCCAAAATTCAGAAAAGGCTCAAAAAATGAAAAAAATTCTCAAATTTTTGAAAAATTATGAAAGAGGTGAGAAATGATCAAAAATTCAGAAAAAGGCTCAAAAATGAAAAAAATTATCGAATTTTTCATAAATGATCAAAAAGGTGATTCAGAAAAGGTTCAAAAAGTCAAAAAATTCATGAATTTTTGAAAAACGACCAAAAAAAGTGAAAAATGCTCCAAAATTCAGAAAAGGCTCAAAATATCAAAAAAATTCTCAAATTTTTGAAAAATGCTGAAAGAGGTGAGAAATGATCAAAAATTCAGAAAAAGGCTCGAAAATTTAAAAAATTCTCGAATTTTTCATAAATGAATAAAACAGTGAAATATGGTCAAAAATTCAGAAAAGGCTCAAAATTCAAAAAATTCTCAAATTTTTCATAAATGATCAAAAAAGTGAAAAATGCTCCAAAATTCAGAAAGGCTCAAAAAATCAAAAAAATTCTCGAATTCTTCATAAATGATCAAAAAGGTGAAAAATGCTCCAAAATTCAGAAAAAGCTCAAAAAATGAAAAAAATTCTCAAATTTTTGAAAAATTATGAAAGAGGTGAGAAATGATCAAAAATTCAGAAAAAGGCTCGAAAATTCAAAAAATTCTCGAATTTTTCATAAATGATCAAAAAGGTGAAAAATGCTCCAAAATTCAGAAATAGCTCAAAAAATCAAAAAAAATTCTCAAATTTTTGAAAAATGAATAAAACGGTGAAATATGGTCAAAAATTCAGAAAAGGCTCAAAAATTCAAAAAATTCTCGATTTCTTCATAAATGATCAGAAAGGTGAAAAATGCTCCTAAATTCAGAAAAGGCTCAAAAAAAGGAAAAAATTCTCAAATTTTTGAAAAATTCTGAAAGAGGTGAGAAATGGTCAAAATTCAGAAAACACTCAAAAAGTCAAAAAATTCTCCAATTTTTGAAAAATGACCAAAAAAGTGAAAAATGGTCAGAATTCAGAAAAGGCTCAAAAAATCAAAAAATTCTCAAATTCTTGAAAAATGATCAAAACGGTGAGAAATGATCAAAAATTCAGAAAAAGGCTCAAAAATTCAAAAAATTCTCGAATTCTTCATAAATGATCAAAAAGGTGAAAAATGCTCCAAAATTCAGAAAAGGCTCAAAAATAAAAAAAATTCTCAAATTTTTGAAAAATTATGAAAGAGGTGAGAAATGATCAAAAATTCAGAAAAAGGCTCGAAAATTCAAAAAATTCTCGAATTTTTCATAAATGATCAAAAAGGTGAAAAATGCTCCAAAATTCAGAAAAGGCTCAAAAAATCAAAAAAAAATCTCAAATTTTTGAAAAATGAATAAAACGGTGAAATATGGTCAAAAATTCAGAAAAGGCTCAAAAATTCAAAAAATTCTCGATTTCTTCATAAATGATCAGAAAGGTGAAAAATGCTCCTAAATTCAGAAAAGGCTCAAAAAAAGGAAAAAATTCTCAAATTTTGAAAAATTCTGAAAGAGGTGAGAAATGGTCAAAAATTCAGAAAACACTCAAAAAGTCAAAAAATTCTCCAATTTTTGAAAAATGACCAAAAAAGTGAAAAATGGTCAGAATTCAGAAAAGGCTCAAAAAATCAAAAAATTCTTAAATTCTTGAAAAATGATCAAAATGGTGAGAAATGATCAAAAATTCAGAAAAAGGCTCGAAAATTCAAAAATTCTCGAATTCTTCATAAATGATCAAAAAGGTGAAAAATGCTCCAAAATTCAGAAAAGGCTCAAAAAATAAAAAAAATTCTCAAATTTTTGAAAAATTATGAAAGAGGTGAGAAATGATCAAAAATTCAGAAAAAGGCTCAAAGATAAAAAAATTCTCAAATTTTTGAAAAATGAATAAAACGGTGATTCAAAAAAGGTTCAAAAAGTCAAAAAATTCGTGAATTTTTGAAAAATGACCAAAAAAAGTGAAAAATGCTCCAAAATTCAGAAAAGGCTCAAAAATAAAAAAATTCTTGAATTTTGAAAAATTATGAAAGAGGTGAGAAATTATCAAAAATTCAGAAAAAGGCTCGAAAATTAAAAAATTCTCGAATTTTTCATAAATGAATAAAACAGTGAAATATGGTCAAAAATTCAGAAAAGGCTCAAAAATTCAAAAAATTCTCAAATTTTTCATAAATGATCAAAAAAGTGAAAAATGCTCCAAAATTCAGAAAAGGCTCAAAAAATCAAAAAAATTCTCGAATTTTTGAAAAATTCTGAAAGGGTGAGAAATGATCAAAAATTCAGAAAAGGCTCAAAAAATCAAAAAAATTCTCGAATTTTGAAAAATGATCCAAAAAGTGAAAAATGGTCAGAACTCAGA